>CM031236.1:535520362-536720362 GCA_018340775.1 Taxus wallichiana var. yunnanensis
TTTGTTTTTCCATGAGAATATTACGAGAATTTTTCTAGAGGTTGGTGATTTTTCTTATGGGAGGAATTTTGGAAAATTCTTGGTCGGTGAATTTTGTTGCAAACCCATGGTTTTGAATTGGAACTTCTGGTGTGTGTTGGTTGTTTTGATGCCACAAATAAATACCTCAAATATATGTCATTTCATGGAGTGCCACGGTTGCGGAGTTTGGGTACACACTATTTTGTTTTTAAAAAAATAACAATAATAAATCCAAACTCACGTTGACAAGAATAAAGCCAAACTCCACGCTCTTTTCCATCATCTTCCCTACCATAGTCAATTTTAGAGCCTTAGACGGTGGTGGGCGTCCATCTTAGCATAGTTTAAAAATCATATTTTTGGATTGTTGTGGTTTTTGAAAGTGCATTGTTAGATCTATTTGCAATTGTGGAAGAAAATACAAGGCAAATTAATTGTTTGTTCTAAACTAGAACACCTCAAAGAATAGTATCTTCCCCTGCGCTGAACATCCGAACCATTGGTAAAAATGTCAAAAGAGTGGCCACGTGGGTGGCGTGGGTGAAGAATGTACGATATGGAAGTTTTGTGTTTTTAGAAAAGAGATCAGGTCGTGGATACCCATCAAATCCCATATGATTGAAATTTGTTTGTTTATGATGTTGTTTCGTTGTCCTGGTAGATAGGTATGCAAAATGTGCAAGCATAGACTCAACACTTGAACTATTTTTCCCATTTCCTATCCATCGGGCTCGTGGAGTGCCGGGGGTCCAGTGTGTGCCTTTACCTATTAAAAAGGCTCTGGAAGCTTTTAAATGGATGTATTGGGAAGCTATCATGCCATCCTTTCCCAGCATACGCCCAGCTCGTGCCAAAAAGTGAAGTTGTGGAAGCATTCACATACCTATGAACTGTTTCAAAAATTACCTGATCAAAAATGTGGAAAAACTTGATTGTTGGTTGTGCTGAAGTGGAAGCCTACACAAGGCTCATGAATTACCTCGTTAAATGCCTCCAAATGCATGATCAATGCTCCTGAACTATTGGATGAAGAGCCTCTTCAAAATACTTGGCCTTGGCGGGGTAAAATAAGAGGTTTGGAGCAATTATGGATAGTCATCACCCATCTAATCGGTAAATTGCATGAAATAGGTATGGACTTACTCTTCTTCTTGTATTTAAATTGTGTATGTTATCGTGTTCTATGTGGTTGGGTTTCAATATTGTGGATCATAGAAAATAGTTCTAGAATGAACATTACAACTTTTACCCTACTCGAAACCTTTTAAAAAATAAATAAATAAAATAAAATAAATATTGGCCTCGGAAATTGTGTGCATAAAGCACCACACCCAAATGAACCGTGAATCAAACTTCAAATTTGATCCTGGTAATGTAGGACACCATGGGGAAACTTAACTCAATTGTTTGAATTCTTTTAATGCCTTTCTAAGTTGAGTCTCGAAGCCCATTTTAGTATTTTAGCCACTTGTGGTGATGAGCTCAATTTAATAAAATGTGATCAATTTCATCTTGCATATGCCTCTTCGTTCAAGCGAAATGGAAAAATCCGATCACCTACCTATAAAGTGCCAATAAGAGAATGGAACCAACTCTCGTTATGCAAAAAAAATCTATTGGGGATTAGTTTTGCAAGTGGGTTTTAAGGCCCTCTAGCCATTGTGTGATAAGAAATTTTAGTTGCGCAAGTACGATTACCAGCCCCATAGATACCTTTGTAACTTGGGCATTGTTCTTCGTATTTGACTTCCGTCGAATGTGATGAAGTTTCTATATATTTATAGGGATAAGTGGGAATCGTCGAAATTTGTGATTAAACTCAAGATGAGTGTTTCGGAACCCAATTTGTAGGCACTTTTGTTGTTTTGGTCATTTTTCTCAACTTGCTACTTTAGCTAGAAACTCCTTTTGAGAGTCTTGTTTGACTTCTAACCACGTGTCACCTTGTAATACCGTCACAATGCTATGTAGATTATTTTTCAATCTTTTATTTTCCATGAATGGATTTTGAAATGTATGGTGTATTTCTCTCTCCAAAAATGACTATAATACTTTGGTTGATTTGAAAAAATAAATAAATTGTAAAATATAAATTGGTTTGAAATGAAATGAAAATGGACATGAAATGTAAGTGTCCCTTGTGCCTTCAAAAACTGAATTGCACCTCGTCCCTTTTGATATTACTTCACTTGAACATATCTTACGACTTCCTTAGCCATGTAAAAATCACCCAAGACTTGCACTAAGTCTTGTAACATGAAATGGATTTGATGTATTATTTAATTTTAAGTGTACATGTCTTGTACATGTATTATGGTTTCCTTTACACTGACCAATTCACCCAAGACTTGCACCGAGTCTTGTACCCTGATTGGATTTAGTGTATTAATGTCTTATGGGAATGTTAGGAATTTGAACTTGCGGTTGTGCTAAGAGTTGGAACAAGAGCCTATTGCATAAATGCCTCATGGCCTATTGAACTCAAGATCGAATCCCATATTTTCTTATTCCATGGGGCGATGGGTAAAATATGTTCAAACAGGACCACGAGTTTCTAAATTCACACATTTGAAAGTGTTTTAATTGGTAAATTACAGTTAATCAACTAATGGATTTTCATTTTTACGTTTCCCTTTTCTTTAGAGATCCATGATTGTTTGATAATTTGACAATTTGGAAGAATGGTTTTCATCCTCCCAAAACACTTCAAATGTTCTTTTATTTCAATTTAGATAATAAGGTCTCAATGCTTTATTAGATAATTGAGTAATCCAAATATAAATTTTGAGGCTTATGTAGGATATCATTACATAGAGTAGTAAAAGAGTTGCAAGACAAAGTCTGTCATGATATAAATTACACTCAATAAAAATACACTACATTCATTTCATGAATTTTACTTTTACCTTTGATTAGAATGTGAAGTTATTTGTGCTCCATCCACAAAGGTGCAATTCAAGAGAGTTATCTCTGTCTTTGCGCATCCACAAGAGATAACTCTCACTCGCACCTCGCAAGGACCATGCTTTTCTTTCTACTTAGCTTCCACAAGGGGATTGAATTCTTCTACAAGGCTACGAGGTAAACAAATGTAGGAATAAACTACAAAGATTATTTCAATATAACTTCTACAATTACAAATTCTTACCATTTCAATTGAAATTAGCTATCCATCTCGTCTTCTATGACAAGTTAAATTGAGCTGGTTTTATGTTTTATTATTTGTTTCCTTGTCCGTAGTCATTTCTATTTTATCCCCACACGATAAATATTTCATGCAGATTGCAATTTACGGAAATGTGCTTCCAAAGAAAGGAGCATGTTATGTGTGATACCAATTTTGAAAGGAAATACATTGAATAAAAGTGAATGTCAGATTACACGGTTATTGAAATTTGATGACCTGTAAGACCAAAAAAAAAAAAAAGCACGAACATATTTCGTGTGTAAATAAGAGACTAGCGAATATCGATCTACTTCTTGTTGACCAAATATTTCTTTAAACAATTTTTGCACATAAATATAAATGCAGAAATAAGAGACGAGCAAAAAAACAGCATACCATGTTTAATTACATAATTCTTTACTCGACTTTTATTCGAGATTTGATTATTTGTTTATTTTCTAATTACAATATAATATGGTATGGGAGGTAGTGGAAAAAATGGTTGTGTTAAGTAAATTAGTTACCCGTGTTCTTTAGGATTGAGAATTTTGAAATGGATGGGTATAAGAGATAGTAAATTAGCCATATATTTTTGTTGAACATCGTTTAACATTTTATTCATGAAATTTTTTATAAATAGCATTGAGCTATTAATATGGATATATGTAGTTTTAGATAACTAAACACAACCATTTCAAATAATATTTGAATATTATGTAGAATAAAAATTAACATGTAATCATTAAAATGTTGAAAAAAATTCAATACTTACAATTTTAATGAAAATGTAGCAATTAAAATTGAATTACGGATAATGGAATTCCCTCAAGTGCTCGAAATCTCCAAATAATGATTGTTTATAACTCATATGGTCCTTTTTAATGTTTCTAAAATATTTTACTTTATGGATTGTTTTAAAAATACAAATTTTTATTCTTCTATGACTAGATTTTATCCAACACTCAGTTGTTTTTAAATTAGAAATAACTCACACTCATTTTGGCATAAATATTGTTAATTGTTGTTTCCCAAGTTTTTAAAAGGTTTTAAATCACTTAATTTAAGAAGTTACTACTTGTTTTTAATGATAGATTATATTCTCATGAGGAAGTCCTCCATAATCCATTACAAAGAAGAGGATAATAATATTGTCAAAAATTATCATCAAGAAGATTATTACATTTATTGTTCATGATGACAATTCAGTTTTGAATTTTAAGTGTGGGCACATGAGGTTTGCTTCTTACCATGAAGTTGAAATGATTTGAAACTAAGGTTATGTAAAATAAAACACAACACGATATTGGGCTTTCATTCCAATAAATTTTTCTATACACTATACACATTAAATTTGGCAATTGATGATTAGAAGTTATTAACAACAAGAATTAATGTTAGATTAGATAGAATCACTGTGAAAAACTTGGCAACACAATATTCATTTATCTTCATGAAAGATAAATTGCACAACTAAAAAAAACTAAATTCATTCAAACAAGCTTTCACGCCTAACATTTCTACCAAAGTAGATAGGGCTAATGCACCAACATGAGATCAAAATGACAAACATGATTTGAGTTATTAATTTCTAATAATCCAAGGCTTGTGTTAATTTCCATTATTTTGATAGAAGTTTTTATAGATAGATTTATAGGATATATTCAAAATATAATATATCTAAACATGTGAATCCATAACCAAAACCACTTTAAAAAGTCACTATCAAGTTTGACATTTAATCTAGAATACAATTTGTAGACGAAACTCCAAATATAGTTCGAATTACACTAATATAAAGTGGAAAAACACACTAATTAAGTTTATGGTGTGCTTTAGAATTAACAATACAAAAACCACATGGTTTGAATCTTTTGAAACCTAAAATCGATATAATATAAAGGAAATAATATGGTTACCATTTATGGCTATATCTCATGTAAAAACCTTAGAAATAATGAGAATATTGTTTTCCTTTACATATGAATTATTTGAAAATATTAAACCAAAAAAATACAAATTTCGCTCAGTTGAAAATTTGTTGAAGAAAACTATAGTGATTAGAAATAATGTGATATACATATTACAAAGATAAACAATATCATATACTTGTTCCAAATTTTGTTCTATAAATATATGAAATGATTCATTTGTTAGCATTTTGTGTGATATGCCTAACACATTTTGATGAATATTAAACAATTATTAATTTTCCATGTTATCTTATGTATGCTTAATAATTGAGTGACTTTAAACCATTTTTGTATATGTAGTGCCCACTCCTCTTCAACACCTATTTCTGATTTGATCATGTTTATTAGTTGCTTAGAGACATGGATATTATTTTGGATAGCATGTGATAGACTATATGGACATTTGATTATTATGATGATTTGAATCTTATCGTGGATTGTTTTGATACCTAGTAAACACTGATAGACATTGTAGCACATGTTGATTTAGCATTTCTTACTTATATACTGACATCTTGGATGCATAGCAGTTGCGACTATGTTTTGATGCATCGTCTAACCATGTTTACATTGATATTATGGATTTATTGAATTCGAGATTATTTTAGGTGATCAGTATATAGATTACGTGATTGTCGTAAAATGTTAATTTTGATCATGAACAATTGTAAATATTTTATTTAGAATAGAATTACGATCTTGTAATATCGATGATGATTATATGATGACGCTTTATATGTGTTTTATTTCCATGATGTATTGATGTGGCCATGAGGCTGAAGGTGGTATTATTTTTATTGCAGGAAATGAAAACACACAAAACAAGAGAGACTAGGAAGGCCAACCATGAACAAATGTCGCGAGTTCACAACACGGTCACCTTGGCAGTTACGTGTATTTATGTGTGTGTTGTCATGGTGCTTATCGTTTGTTAGGAGGTCTCCATGGGGGAGCACCTTGCAATGTGACCATGGGTGTATTTTGTAGTTGTGTTCTTTGATTATTTTTGGAAGTGGTGATTCTAAATTATGTTCTAATGTACCCTTATGTTCTATGTGGTAGTGTACCCCTTGTAATTATGTAAATTTTAGTAGGAGCTAATGTTTCCTCTTATGTTTCTTATGTTTATTTTGTACCTTGGATTAATCATGTTAAATTGTAAGGGTTATGGTTAGTATGATGATGTGGCTTTTGGGAGGGTTAGAGATTCCTTGGAATATGCTTTATTCCTTTCTCTCTTTTATTTGAATTTTTAATTTTGCATTGGTATGTGTGCCACCCTAAACCCAAAATTCGGATTTGGGCTTTGAGCCCAATTTTTAAGGCTTTGGAACAAATTTTACTTGTCCCACACTCTTTAATCTCTATCCCCAACCTTACCTATTACCCAAGGGTCATATTTAGCTTGTAATGAAGATAAATTGTGAGAAAAGAGGTAATTATTTCTCTCATATTTTAATCCTCTAAATTTCAACTTTGAAATGTGCAAAAGTGATCTTGTGTGAAAACTTGGTGAAGGCATCTCCTCACCTACCTCTTTATGATGATTTGGTTTGTGTCGGGGAATGGGTGATGTGGATTTGAGGGAGATGAAGTGGCATCCTACATGGAGCCACATCACCTCTCCCTCCTTCTTGTCTATTTATGTGCATCTTTTTGATGGTTTTGGGTTACTTGTTCTTACTTGGCTTTTGGGATTTGGAGAGTGCTTGCTTGGAAGATTGCTTTTTTGGTGAAGGAGCTTGAAGTTTGGATTGCTTGGAAAGAGAAGGTGCCACAAATGGAAAGGTAGGATCTTGATCCTTTTATTGCTTGTTTTTATTGTTTATGGAATGTAAATTGTTGAATGTATGTGTGTTTGCTTGGGTTGGGTAGTAGTGCCCTTAAGGAAGGTGTAGGGAGAAAGAAAATGGGAGCCATGAGGGAGGGATAAGAGATATGAATTTTGGAGGGATTTTGGGAAGGGTGTTCCACCTTGTGGAGGGATAAGGGAAAATTCTTAATTATCTTTGTAAAATTTACTTAAGGGAGTGATAAGATTTTGAGGGGGATAAGAGATTGTGTATGATGGATTTTGGAGGTTTCAAGGTGGAAACTTAACCTACTTGGGAGGTAAAAGGGGGATGCCCATGTTTCTTCTCTCCTTTTGGCTCTAGATTGAGCCTTTGTGAATTATGAAAAAGATTGCAGGTTTCTTGTTGTTTATATGTTGTGAAAAATTGTTTGAGTGTGTTTGTTGAGATGTGGAAGCCCTTGTTAGTTTTCGTGGTTTTGAACTCTCTTCATTTATACTTGGTTGGAGCTTGGGGTCAATAAAGGGAATGGCTTCACCCTTCATTGAAATTTGGTTAGTAGGAGAGTCTTTCATAGCTCTCTCTCTTGTTGTGTGTACAAGATGTAGTGGAGAAAAGTTGCAAGTTTTATCTATGTTTGGGGTTGTTCAAATTATGTCATTTGGAGAAATTATGACATGTTGTTTCCACCATTTTGGTGGAGGGCTTGTAGTAACATGCATTTTATATTGTAACTTTGAATTGTAATAAAATTTAAATTGCATCTGTTATAATTGAAAATCTGAGTGTTGGAAAGAGTTTGAAAAGATTATATTTTTGCCACGATAAAGACAGATTTCTATGTGAACCTATATCTCTTGAAAGTTGAAAAATTTGGTAATTTTTCCTCATGTATTCCACCTATGATCTGATTGAGAAATATGAACTTTATTCTTATGGAAATGCACATAACATGTGGAAAATTTGGTTCATATGAAGGTCTGCAAGTAAAATGAAATTTTGTGTTAAATTTGAACCTATGTATATGTTTAATTTTCTTTTTTCCTTATTGGTAAAGATGTACAAATTTTGGTTGAAGGCATTGCTATGGAATTTATTTTATTTGTGAATCTGAAATTAATGTTATCATTAAGAATAAGGAAATATAATGTGTTGTTTATTTTACTATTGCATATTTTTCTTGTGAGGAAGTATTCATTTGTTCAACTCAATAAATCTTCTTTCCTACTTTTTGTATATGTATCTGGAATTAATCCAACTTTTAGGAAATTACAAAGTTAGGCTATAAACCAGCTTACATCTACAATCCTTTGTGAAAATGTTAAAACCAGAATCATTTATATCTGCAAAAATATTGTTACACACTTGTGAAAAGTTAAACTAGATATAAATATTTATACATATATATAAGTTAGATATATATACATATACTTAAAGTATATGTATATATATAAGCTTATACATTTATGCTTACATGTTGATATAGCCTTGTTTTGAACAAGTGAACAGTTTTATAAACCTATGAATGCATATATATACCCATATTTTTTAATAAAGAATTTGATATGTAAAAAAATCAAACAAATTATAATAATGAAAGATAAAACCTTGAGGAATGTACAACCATTTAAAATTCCTAGAAAATGTGTCTACAAAAAAGTTATATAGTCAGCTTAAATTTGACGTCCGTATGGTCCTCATTCTGTTTTGTTTTAAGTCTGTCATGACAGTCATTTGACCGTCAAATTTAACACAATAAACATTTCTGTTTTTTTTTTCCAGATTACTTTTTAGGTGTAAATTTGGAGTTTTTAAGCCTACAAGAACTATCAAATATTGCCAAAAATGGAGTATTTTAATCTGAAAACATATATATATATATATATATTCAAGTATTTGATTATGTAAAT
This sequence comes from Taxus wallichiana var. yunnanensis, assembly GCA_018340775.1. Taxonomy (NCBI): domain Eukaryota; kingdom Viridiplantae; phylum Streptophyta; class Pinopsida; order Cupressales; family Taxaceae; genus Taxus; species Taxus wallichiana. The sequence goes on from CM031236.1 coordinate 535,529,223, forward strand.
CAGTAGATCTACACAAAAACCTGTGTGTATATATATACATATATACATCACTTTATTTTATACAATAGAAAGATTTAAATCAGTTAATACACACACACACACACACACACACACACACATCAAGGCCTAATCTAAGAAGAGAAAATGTGCATAACCAATAAAATAAAGCTACAGATTTATAAAATAATGGAAGATAATAAAAGAAATGAGATTGGATTTGTGTTATGGGAGAGAAAATTCTCCCATTGCATTCCCTGTAGCCTCTTCTCCAACATAGTTTTCACCCAAATCCTTTGGCCTCCATTCTTGTCCTTGTCTGAAGCTTAACTTGTGCAAATGGAAGCACGATAGGGTTAGAAAGATAGAAATAGAAGCCATAAAGAAATTTAAGGAAAACTAAGGGAACCCTAAGATCTAAGGGAGAGGATTAAATGAATCCTATGGCTGGGATTTAATCCTCATCCCTTAGAGATGGGTGAATAAATTTCTTAATGTATGGGTAAAATTTATTTAATAAATCCCTTGAAATTGTTGTCGGGCATGTAGAAGTCGAAATAAATTAGGAACTTTTATTAAATTCTTTATTTAATAATGTGCATGGGATGTTATGTAGTATTTTATAACATGGAAAAAAATCTAAAAAATTAAAAAGGATAAGTGTAATGGTTAAGGGTGCTTCTATTAATTAAAAGGGGATGGCATGGGGTTTATTTTTTCTACGAAATAAATTAATGTTAGCCTTAGCTTATGATGTTAAATATTATGAGGTAACTTTTATTTGGGCAAGATTTAATTAATTAAGGTATGAAAATAATTTTAATAATAATGTATTAAAATTATTAGTAACCTAAGTGGATAATTAAGCGAGATTAATTAAGCATTAATTAGTTAATTAAATAAAATTAATTTGGGGATTATTTAATTGAATGGGAAAATTGATAAAATAACAATATTGGAATTAGTAAATGAAATTTATTCAGCTAGAGATGTATTGAATAAATATGTAAGTTGTTACTATTTTTAATTAATGTAACTAAGATTTAATCAGCGCCCTTAATGTAATAAAGAAATTTTTGTAATTTTCTAGTTGTTTATTGGTGGTTTAACGTGGCGATTTTTTGGGTGTCATAGTATCATATGACGTAATGTGTATTACATGTTTTAATTTTTATGAAATCATTCATTTTATATGTCAAAAGGAAAATGAAACATTTGCACGCATCATATATGAATCTTAGATAATTCTTATGTTGAGTATATCATATATCATTTTTGAGATGTGTATTTCATGTATATCACCAATTCAATATATGTGCCTCAAAAATGATCTCTTAATATCTTTTACATAGATTTGTCTAAAATATATTTACTATTTTAAATTTTTATGGGAGAACATAATATTTACATTAGAATTTGTCTTATAATTGTTTATAATTAAAAGTGCACTACATGATTAATCTATAATATCTAAGTAACACCAATTAAATTTATGAAATATGTATCAACTCATTTACACATCAATCATATTATAATACTAAATAGTATCTATATATGATAACACCCCAAAATTTACAAAGAAAATAGTATGACTAACTAGGAAAGGCTAACACCGTTGCCACATATAGTCAAGCTCTAATTTTTAGGAATGTAACATCAATGATCAAAGCTTAAAAGTATGCTATGAATGTAAACTAAATGGAATCAAACATTAATCTACAAAGCATCCTTACTATGTATGAATTGCTAAACTAACATAGACCTAAATAGATCTAAGAGGGCAATCAAATTGGGTTTGTTGCTACTCCAAGAGAGGTGAGATGGTCTCTCCAACAATGACTACAAGATCATATTAGATACCTATCTACTAAACCCATTGAATACTTTAGGAAAGGATTGAGCTTGGCTATAAATCATATTTCTTATATGAGATGCAAATCAAAGCATGGTGTAAAGTTTAAAGGTATGTGGTGAGTCCTTTTTATAGTTTTCTCTTTGAGGAAAACTAGCATTTTGGTGCATGTGGGACTAAAAGAACAAATTAGATTAAGGATTTATAATCATGATTAAGCTTTTCTAATCACAATTAGTGAATTAACAAGTGATTAAGATGTGAGGAGCCTTAATCAACCACTTAGGGTCAATTAGGAGGCTAGGATAAGCTTTTGAAGTTTATTGAGACGTTGTGGAAGGAAGTGGTGTGATTTTGAGTGGTTAGAGGGGTCTAAGCCAATAATAGGGTATATTGACCAAAATATGAGCAAAATAGGCTTAATTAGCTAATAATTGCTAATTGTTTGTTTGGAAGAGGATTTTGACTTGTAGTAGATTAAAAAGTAATGCAATATGTAGTTATGTGTGTTGTTGCAGAATGCAACACCTCGTATATGTTGCAATTCCATGATCATCTTCATCAAATCTATACAAAATCCCTGAAGAACTAAAGCACAACCTTGATAAAGGTGGGAATAGTTGCAGGCTTAAGGAGTTAAACTTCAAAATACCAAGCGAGTTTTTGATTGCATGCATGAGAGTCCATTATTAAGTTAAAAGGTACATCAAATTTAATTATTTTTTATGATTAAGTGTTATTAACTATGTTATTGAGTTATTTAGTTCAATATAAAATCAATATATATCATGAAATATGAATGTAAAATTACTCCACGTCCTCGTCGGCTCGCTCTTGAAGCACCACCAGTCAATGCCACTGTGACACTGAAGAACCAGAGGAGGAAGTGGAAATTGAAGAACCTGAAGAAGAAAATGTGGAGGACTATGAAAACTATCTTGAGGTCAAGGAAGTTGATGGTGATATGCATAATGGCCTAATTGAGTACGTTGATGATGAAGAAGCTCCAAGTTTCTCATGTGTAGTTTTCACTCACGCATAGTCCAAGAAAGGTGCTTCATCCTCAATGGTTGTGGTAAAGGAAAAGAAGAAGAAAGAATATTATTCTCCTCTGGAGGTCCCACAAAATAAAATCATCAGCAGAGGATCACCATTACCACCTTCTATGGAGTTGGCCAAAGAAAACTAGACTCACTAGTTAGCAAGGATCATATTGTCATACCAAGTAAGTCATCTAATCCTTCTCCTAGCTCAAAAGTTACTAAGAATAATTCTCCTTCAAATGTTGTTCCTACAAAAACATCTAAGGTTCCATCAAAACCCACATCCCCATCTCCTACCAAGCTAGTTACTACACCCATGAAGGAAAATTCAACACCCAAAGTAGCAAATCCTTCACCATGTAAATCTTCCATCATTCTGAAACCTCTTCCTCACCCACCATAACCCCATTTGACTTTGTGGAACATGCAAGAAAAACTAAATTCCAGCTCTCAGAAATAGAATACCTATAAATGCATCCCACCCAATTTGATAGGTTCATTGATGTAGTCTGTGGTAGTAATCCTATAACCTCAGGTCTAAGTTCTAAAGGCTTACTCCCCACACCATCCACACCACCTTCTCAAAACATGCTATCTCTCAGTGCCTCCAAAACCAACAAGGTTGAACCTTTTTACCTATCACTCCTCATTAAAGGCTTCTAGCTAAATAATTGTATCATAGATTTTGGAGCCTCAAATAATGTGATGCCCATCAAATTTGCAAATTCTTTAGGCCTCACCTTGACCTAGGTGAATGGAACTTGTTATTCAATGGAATCCAAACAAGTGCCATTGGTAGGAAGAATCAAAGATGCACATGTAGCATTAGCTGATTTTCCAAACAAGAAGGTGCTTCTAACCATCTTGGTGGTAGACATCCCAAAGCATCCTTTGGCATGCTATTGAGTTAAAGCTTCTACGAGAGACTTGGGTGGAGAAATAAAAATGGACTGGTCATCTGCAACTATTCCAGTGAAAGGTGAGATGAAGAAGTTTCTGCCAGTAAGAAAGATGAAGTTCACAAGTATGAAATTTTGATGATCCAAAGGAAAACATTCTCTTTCAAGATAGCGGGCTAGGCAACTACTTCCTCACATTAGAAAAAGATGAGAACTTTCCACTTCTTATGGAAGAGGAAGAAGATCAAGTTTGGATGATGGAATTTGATGGTAGTCATTCCAGTGCAGGTTCGGGAGTAGGTGTGGTGTTGTACTCTCCTTTTGGTGAATTGTACTCGTTTGCCTACAAGCTGCAATTTGATAATACAAATAACACGACAGAGTATGAAGCGCTCCTCTTAGGAAGAGGTGTGGCAGAGACATGGGAATCAAGAATATGAGATGTCGAGGTGATGTGGAGGTGATAGTAAAGCAAGTCCATCAACAATATTAGGTGAAGAATCCAAGACTTCGGCATTATAGAAACAGAGTATGGGACTATATTGAATCTTTTGATGCATTTTCCATTAAAGCTATCCCAAGAGAAAAGAATGAAAAGGATGATTCTCTTGCGGTGTCAACTTCCCTAGTGACACCTCATCCTTCTTTTGGTAAAGAAAAGGTGACCATTGAAATGGTATTCAGGCCTAGTGTACCAGATAATGTGAATCATTGGCAAGTCTTTAATGATGATAACCAAATTCTAGAATTTTTGGAACAAAGGGATAATTTCAATAATCTCTTCTTTGAAGGAAGCGAAAATCCACACCAAGAAGTGGTAGCTGAAGAAGAGAAAGAAGGAATTGAAGGGATTGATGATGAAGGAGTGATCAAATTAAAAGGGAACAAGATTCCCAAAGGCCTAGTTTCTTTGGAAGACCTCTTTGACAAACATGACAGATTCATTCAAGAGAAATCAAAACAATCTTCTCGGTGCCCAACTAATTTTGATAAGGAAAAATTCGTACCCCAAAGGAGCTAAATATGGTCAATATTGGAAAATGTTTCTCGCTCGAGGAGAAGAGAAGGTTTGTTTCGTTACTTAAGAAATATTTAGATGTTTTGGCCTACTCTTATGATGAACTCAAATCCTTCCAACCAAAGGAAATGCATCACTCGATTCCTTTGAAGTAGGATGCTAAGCCATTCAGGTAGAAACAAAGGCCATATAACCCAAATATTTTGATACCATCAAGGAGGAGGTAATGAAGATGCTCAATGCAAGAATCATCTTTCCCATCCACCATTCAACATGGGTGGCCAATATTGTGCCGATACGGAAGAAGAATGGTGAAATAAGAATATGTGTAGATTTTTCGTAACTTGAACTAGGCATCACTGAAAGAAAATTATCCTCTCCCTATCATGGACCACATTTTACAAGTAGTCACTAGATCTGAAATGCTTTCATTACTTGATGAATTCTCAGGGTATAATCAAATAAAAGTGGCGGAGGAGGATCGCACCAAGACAGCCTTCACAATGCCTTGGGGAACTTTTTTCTACAAAGAATGTCTTTTGGCCTAATCAATACAGAGCTACATTTCAAAGGGTGATGGATTTGGCATTCAAAGATCTAAAACATTACATTTTCATATATCTTGATGATCTCACGATGTTTTCAAAGAAGAGGGGAGATCATATCCATCACTTGGAACAAGTACTTGCAAGGTGTAGAAAACATGGCATATCACTAAATCCCAAAAAGTGCATTTTTGGAGTTACGGAAGGCAAGTTACTAGGGCACATTGTGAACAAACATGGATCACACATTGATCCTGAGAGAGTATGATCCATTCAAGCATTATCTCTTCCCACAAACAAGAAAGGATTTCATTCATTCTTCAGAAAGGTGAATTTTATTTGTCACTTTGTTCCTGAGTTTTCGAATTGAAAAAGCACATCACCACCATGATGAAACCATAGGAAAACTTCAAATGGAACAATGAAGGGAAGGAAGCATTTGAAGAGATCAAAAAATCCATTGCCAAGGCTCCGACTCTTGTGTCTCCAGATTTTAATAAAGAGTTCATCATGTATTTTTATGCATCAGAACATACCCTCTCTATCATTCTTGTTCAGAAGAATGATGAAGGTGTGGAAGCACCTATTACTTTCATGAAATGTCCATTAAAAAAGCATGAACTAAATTATAGTCAATTGGAGAAGCATGCTTACTCAATGGTTAAGGCTGTAGAAAAAATCAGGTTTTACATCCACAACTCTCATGCGGTGGTGACGGTTCTGGCAGTGCTATCAATTCCATCTTGACACAACATGATCCCAGACCTAAAAGAGGAAATTGGATTGCAAAGACTAAATAATATGACTTGGATATTCAACCCTCCAATATGGTAAGATGGAATGGTTTGTGCCAGATTATTTTTGAAGATGAAATACTCAAAGCTCAACATGGTGAAGAAAATTGTGCTTGCTCAACTTGCTCGAAAACAATCCATAGGTTCTCTTTGTAACCACTACTGATGAGTGGTATGTTGATATCGCCTATTACTTAACTTATGGAGAATGCCCTCCTCATCTTGATTACAAGAAAAGGAGAACACTCAAGCTAAAGGTGAAAAATTTTGTAATCTAGAATCACACACTTTACAAAAGAGGCTTGGATGGATGCTTCCTCAGGTGTGTAGATAAAGAGCAACAAGAAAAATTGCTTAAAGCATACCATGACCAAGCATGTGGTGGACATTTTTAGTGATGGTCACTACACACAAGATCCTCCAAGGAAGGTATTATTGGCCCACCCTCTTTACAGACACTCAAGATTGGGTTTCTAAATGTGAAGCATGCCAACAATTCGTTGGAAGACCACAACTTGTTGCACTACCGCTCAAGCCTGTTGTTATTGAAGAACCTTTCCAAGTAGTGGGGGCTAGACTTCATTGGTGCTCTGAATCCTCACTCAAGCATGGGGCACACCTACATGCTCACAAAGAACAGAATACTTCACCAAGTGGGTGGAAGCCATTCTGGCCAAGCAAGCTAACACCGAAACAATATGTAACTTCATCAAGGAGAATATCATAAGATGCGTTTGGAGTGCCACGTAAGATCATGTAGCAGATAACGCTACATATTTCTCTTCAAGAGATTTTACCGAGTTTTCTTATGGCTATGAAATATCTCTATCTCATTCATCCTACCTCTATCCACAGGGGAATGGACAGGCTAAATCAAGAAACAAGAACATTGTGACCATCATCTGCAAACTCGTATATGAAAATCAAAGGAAAAAGCTATATGATGTATTGTGGGTAGGCGGGATCACTCCCAAGAAGGAAATAGGTATGTCACCATTCCAACTATTATATGGAGTTGAAGTAGAAATTCCCCTCAGGATCAAGATGTCAGCTCTCAAGTTACTACAAGGAATAGAACATGGGCAAAGTACAAGGATTCCATTGACAAGAGAATCCTCTTTCTTGAGAAGCTAGAAGAAAATAGACTCGAGTGGTGGACCATATCAAAGAGCACCGGTTGAAATTAAAGAAAAATTTGATAGGAAGGTCAAAGTGAGAGAATCCAAATTTGGAGACTTTGTCCTGCTATGGGACAAGAGAAGAGAACCAAAAGGAATCCATGGAAATTTTGATTCGTTATGGCTTGACCCATTCAGTTCGTGAAGCTTGTGGCGAGAATGTTTTTCTACTCTCATATTTGGATGGAATGCCACTGGAATTGCCTCGCAATGGGCAATACCTAAAATTGTATCATTAGTGAAAGTGAGTTGTCCCCTACCTTGTACCATAGGTGATTTCTATGTGTTTTTCCCCTTTTTTTGGGTCGTGTGTTTTTTTTCCTTCTTCCATTCCTTCTTTCTCGAAATTGTACATGACTCTATAAGGCTCAATGGATAAGGCCTTTGGTCAATGCATTATATGGTCTAAAATTGAGATTTTGGATTCCCATGTCATGTCTTTGCTGCGATATTCCATGCCATATCCCCAAGCTAGAGCCATTTGTTGTCGTGTAAATGTGCAATAGAGAAATTGGAAGTTTCCAAGCACGACAACTATACCCATGTGCCGAAAGTTTCATGTCTTGTCATTCTTAGGCACCCCAGGTCAGATTATTCAGTCTTTTCACCCCTATTTGATTTCAAATTTGTCCCCTCTGTGATTTATGAAAGTCTATTTATTCCCCCTAGGTGATTTTAGGGAGTTCTGAAAAGATGTTATCTTCTAGCAGTATTGGGAAGGGCTATCACTAGCCTTCCCAGGACTGGATCAACCCCCTGGAGTGGAATAGAGGGGAAAAATTCAATATGGAGGTGAATGGAAGACCTTATAACATTAGGGAAATGATTTTGGAATGTTTGGGGAATTTTTGAAAGACTTGGAGCAGTCTGAGTAAAAATAGGGTTCACAAGCCTAGGTAGTACAAAGGCCTAAACTAGTTGTCGGGCTTCAGAAGAAGATTCCGGGAGCTCTAGATGGAGTTAGAAGTAAAAAAATCTCTAAAAAGAGGGCTCTAATACCTACATGATGGTGAAATAATATTTTTCACAACACCTTGGTGCATAGGATTTTCAGGCAGTTTTCTCAGGCACAAGTGGAGTCTCAAATCACAAATACAATTTTTCAGGGAACATATGGTTGAATCAAGACATCATAAACCCACCATTACATAAAAATTACATTTCCAATCGGGATAATATAAAATTTCACCAATAAATTCCACCGGGAGCTCAAGTTATCATCATTCCAAGTTGCCCTCTCAAAGGCAGTTCAAGAGTTAGTCAATTTTGAGAGGACATGTGTCAGCACCAAGAGCCTAGTGGGATTTCATGTCCATGAAGTCCCTGAGGTCAAGTACGCCAACCTTGAAAAATGTGCCCAGCCCCTATGGGAGACCTCTGGTCACCCATATGACTAGTTTCCAGCCCCCAGGTGCTTGTCAAGCCTTTTTACTCAAATCCCCTGCCGTCAAATTAAGTGTCATGTGTTGTCAACTGGCGCACCGTGAAAATTGATGTCCCTCACATACCTTTGAGGTGAGGGATTTTAGGGACATAAAAATGTGTCCAACCCTCCATGTGCATTTTTTGAAAATTTTAAATCCGACACTTAGTCGTTATTTCCCCCATTCCTTCTACACAACTTCATACCTTGTCATGGCTCTGTTCATGATTGTCCAGACACCAGTCCACCATCATTGCTCGAACCAGCTCTGCCATGGCCAAAAAAACCATCAACTCCATGAAAATACATAGGTCTCAGGGAAATATTGATCGAAAGTGTTGAAGAAATGAAGAACGAGGAGAAAACAAAGATTTTTTGCTAGATAACCATGAAGTCACCCAATCAAAAAATATTCATATCTTGCAAGATACAAGTTAGATTGAGGTTCCATATTTTTCATACTTCCACATTTTTCAATACGATCAAGATGCAACAAACGGGAGGTCGAATGGTGCCCTGAAACATTTGTTCTAACAAAATCCTCATTTCGTGCACCACTCACATTTGTTGGATTTTCCAACAATCTGATGGTTCGATCAAGCTAAAAACTTACACACAAGCTCCAAATAAAAAACCTATCACAATGGAAGTTTTTTCATTGCAAACAGAGACAAAAATTAGACCTGCGAATTTTGAGCTCCATTAATGGCCGCCATGGCAGCTCCGTACTCGAAGCCACTGTCAAGTGGAAATTTTAGAATTTATTTCAGAGCATTCTAGTGGGAAAAACTATGTGAAATTAGGAGAGTGTGATTGTAACAACAAGATGAATCCAAAAAATTATGTTCATTGCAAATCGAGCACAAGAAACACACTTTCTAAAAATAGTAAGTTTTCCTATACAGACTTGCTATGTTTGGAAAGTCATCATCAAAAGCAGCTGAGACAAAGGCAATGGGAATTGAAGATCACAAGGGAGCCAGAATGAGTGTTCAGAGTAGAAAACAGTGGAAATGACCACTTACTAAAAATAGTAAGTCCCTTATATGGGTGCTTACTAAAAACAGTAAGTCACCCCAAGAAGTGGTCAAAGCAAAGGCAGTGTGCGTAGGATTGAATGAATATTTTCATCACATCACAATGATTGAGAAGAGGAAAAAATCACCTCTCACTAAAAATAGTAAGCCTTCCATCTAGACACTTACTATTAATAGCAAGTTGTTCTCAAAGGGAAATTTTGGCACAATGAGACATAGAGGGGTGATCATCTCAGGGAACTGGACAATGTTTTTGACACTCACTACATAGTTCAGGTCACAGGTATATCATACGTAGGCTAGGAGTTGCGGTCATCAACGGAATAGTTCACTCAACTTGGTGAGTGTTTGTGAGCTAATTTGAAAGAGTTTCTTTGTGTGCAAGGAGTTCAAAGATTCAAAGTTTCATCACATTGGAGCTTTCCATCAATGAGGATCATCAGACTTCATCGGGAATGACATCTCCTCTTCTTCTTCCCTCTCTCTTTCTCTCTCCTCTTCCCCCAACTTTCTCTCTCTTCTCAAATGTTTTAATTTTGCATTGGGGTTGCACTTTTTCATATGTCTTAATGTTCATAATGTAATAAGTCACCTTTATGTTATAAAAAGGGACTTAAAAGTTTCCTAGGAAGTTGAAAAGTTTTAAGTTGTGCAAGGACATATGAAAAGGCATTGGGGGGTAGATGAAGAGTCATATCTCACTCTATAAATTATAAATCCATTCCCATTTCAAAGGGTTGGTGATTGATCTTGTAAACTCAAGAGTACATTGTACCTAGAGAAAGTAAAGGAGATAGCCATTTTCTTCCTTTCCCCCACTCTCTATTTTTCCTCCATTCTCATACTATGTACAACTTGGTTTAAGAAATCAATACAAGAAGGATTTTGAGCCTTTTTTGACTAAGGGGTTTATTGATACTTTGTAATCATAAATTCCATTTGGTCTTGTTGCTACACGTAGATTTGTTTCCTCCTAATTTTAATGCATGTGATAAAACTTCTAATTGATGTATGCAGGAATTTGATTTTCTACCTGCAACATTAGTTCTCCTATCTAATTTCTCACTCCCCTTTCCCTCTCTACAAACAAATTCCTCTCTTTCAAGTATCTGTAAGCTTTCTCGTAGGGTCAGTGGAGTGCCCCTATTAGATCCCCCATTGAAAGGCCACCACAAAAATCCACATGTTCTTGTGCATGCGTATATAGAAGCTACACCAGTTAAGTAGAGGGACTTAGATTCCCAGAGTGTTGGCAAGAAATCCACAAGTTTGTCCACCCGAAAAAATTTCTCACCAAGGCATAAGGTACATCAAAAGAGCTAGAAACATAATCAAGGAAGTACTATCTTGCATAAGCACATGTATGTTCTCATAATCTATACAGACAAGAAAAAGAAGAAGAAAATTCACTATGGAATACAAGTGAGGTTGAAATCCTATTATTTTTCTAAATATTTTTCTTAAAGTGTGCAGTACATGTAGCTTGATTAGAAGAAATTGATCATTGTCATAATGCTTTCAAATACTTTCCTAAACAACAATACAGATTTCTATGCAAGTTTAAGGATAAATTGTTGGACATGATCAGCTAAAAGGATGAGCAAGGCTACATTATAAATAAGGAAATTGCATAGCTTAAAGAATGCATTCACTTTAAGCAAACTTCATGCTTTGAATGAGTTAGGAGTTTAAAGAGATGCATCAAGAATTTCTTCAGAATATAAAACTCGGACTTCATATTATTCAAGGGATGAGCATTCAAAAGGAGTGCATTATGTTTATAGAAATAGAGTTCCACAAGAAAAAGTGTATTGAGAATAGATTCCTAAGACTAAAGGAATGAAATTGGAGTGCTACCAATATAGTGATAAAATTCAGGAGGTCATAGATTTTTGAAATCTCATCAAGTGTAAACTCATAATCAATTTCAGTTTGTAATATGAAATATTATCATTCAAACAGATTTGAGTTCATGATTCCATTTCAGCATCAATTGATCAAGTACAAGACAAAAAGACTTTTGATGACATAATCACTTCAACCCAACAAGTACAAATTTATAAACAAGGTCCATTCACTTGTACCACGAGTTTTCTATTCAAAAGAAATGCAACCATAACAGCTTATTCATTTGAAAACAATAAATATTTACATCATATATAGATTTCTCAAGATCATCAAAAACAAGATTTACACATTGCAAAATATTCATGTATTAAAGTTATGTAATTATAAGATACAAATATGAATAAACTGAAAGAGAGTCTTTCAAATCACCATAAGAATGAATGATACATTTTGTAATATTTTATCAAATGATAAACATCTCAAGAAGCTTCATCAAGCTTCAAAGAATCGATTAAAGTAAATAAGAAGCAATATTCTATCAAAATCATATTGAACCTCAAAACATGTTATTCTACTCGTAGGAACAAGTACAGGTAACATCAAGGATTAATGAGGAATATGACGTATAAAGCAATGAAATCAATCTTCTAGGTCTCATTGAAAACATGGCCAACAACTCAAAGAGCTAAAGTAAAAATGGTAATTTATAATGGAACATTCAAATGTAGATAAGATTTTTCTTAGCATTAGCAAGTGAACAACTGAATCAAGTTCAAGTCCAAGAAGCCCTAGTGAAAAGGGAGAGGGTGAATTCGGTGTTAAGGGAATTGAGAATAATACAAAGCCATTTTAAAATGGAGACATATTTGAAATGAAAACGTTGACCTAGCTCAAAATAATAATAAAAACAAAGCCGTTTCAAACCCTCAAGCTCGATCAAATGCAATGACAACATCTAAATCAAATGAGAAATGCCCATGAAACAACATTGCAAAATATGGTGAACTACGGGAAAAATGAGCCAAATTCACAATATAGCGATTTTTGAGCAAGATGGTGAAAACCCTATCCTGGAGAGTTCATGATTACCTATCGTAACAAAAAGTTTCAAAGATAAATTCAAGCCCAAACTTGAAATAGACTCGAATGATTGCAAAAAAATATCATCATAATAAGGTAAACCCGAGTTGGGTATTTTGGAAATCACTCGAAAAGCTTTTATTTGCCATGGTCATGTAATATTTTCACAAATTTATAGAAAGATTCAAGGGATGGCTCAAAAACTTACTTACAGTTGAATTTGAGTTCTTCAAACCCTCGAATTATAAAATGAATAATGCAAACCCAGAGCATTTTAGAAACTCACGAATAATTTACAATGACAAGAATCACAAAAACACAAAGTTCCAAGGCATTTCAGTCCTAGTTTGAGTAAAAAGAATGGTTACAAAATTTTAAAAACAAATACTTACCTTCTCAACAATGGTGGCCTCGTGAACTCATCACAAAAATACAACTTATTTTAATGGTGGCCACCTCTCTCGAAATTACAAACTTACAAACAAAGTCTTCATAATGGCAAAGAATGCAAAAATCATGCTAAGAGCCTCAAGATGTCTAAGAATCAAGCTCAAAAATAGAATAATGGCGATCTAGATAAATTTTTCCAGAGCTTCGCTAGCTCAGGTGAGCTCGAAAAGTGATCAAAATGAATATGTTCCAACCTTTTCATTTTTCCTAACTTGTGCAATGAGTTACCTAAGCAGGCAGTGGGTTGATATCAACTTCGTATAATGCAAAGTACATATCAAATGGTGAGCATCGAAAAGCGCCAACTTTACCACGATTGCAAGAAACTCAACCATAGTTTGCAAAGTACATAAGCTTTGGAGAAACCCTAACCAGGATTAAGTTAGTGACGATCTGTCGACACTAAAATTTTCGTAATTTCTATTTCATTAATGTATGTATTAGGAAATTAGTAATTCCGATAATGTATAATTAAATAGGATGTTGCATCCGTATAATTAGTAAAAAAAGATTCGATTAAGATAACGGCGAATGGATGTTGTGGAGTACGGTAACAGTCAAAGTACAATAGGAATGTTGTAAAAAGTAAATATTTGTCGTAAGTGGTCCGGTAATGTTAAAATGTCAAAGTTTGGGTAATTAGAGAAGTAGGGTCTACGTGATTAGGAATTAGAAATATTATATTGGTAATAAGGACAAGGAGTGAGGTCATAAATATTTTGTATATTTTATTTGTAAAAAGTCTAAAAATGTGGAACCCATGTAAAATGATAAGGTTTATCTTATCTTAAAAGATAAGCTTACATGTACAGATAAGAGTTAAGGTATGGAATATGATTCGTCAGAGTGGATTTCTTATCCTATCTTAGAGATAAGATGGATAAGCCTGGAAGTTCTATAAATAGAGAGGCCACCCCCCTCATTTAGCATAGAAGGAAGTAGTGAGAAATATTGTAGGAAGTGTGCGAAGGAAGCCATCAGTTTAAAGGTGTGTGAAGAAGCCATTAAGAGGTGTAATTGTAAAGTTTCTCCCATAGTCTTGGTGAAAGGCAAGTGAAGTCAATAACACTTGAAGTACCTCATGGGTGAGATTATATGATTTCATGTTAATATTATAATTTTGATATTTCAGATTTGTGATCATTTTGTCTTATCATAGTCGATGGTATTCTTGTGTTATGTTGTTGTTTTGTTTCAGATTACATCCACCAAACTAAAGGTTGTGCATTAGTAAATAATCATAGCACGAGGAGTTCCGGTGAAGAATTATTATAGTCGGATTGGTGATGAAATTTTGGTTCCATTCAGGGACCATTCCTCGTTGGTGGATTTTACGGAGAGATATTCCCACTTAGTCAAAAATCAATTGGAGGGTAACCTTGTTTTTCTTGTGCATAGTAGTTACTTATGGTAAAGTCATTTTTGCCATGAATAGCGATTCTATGGTAAAGTCATTTTTTGCTGCGAATAGTATTTACATGATAAAGTCACTTTTTACCAAGTGAATAGTATTTACATGATAACTTCACTTTTATCGTGAATAGTGTTTACCACAAGTAAAGTCGGTTTTTACATGATAAGTCAAGTTTTACCATAGTTTACCGTGGTCATTTCTATTTTCTTTGTAGAAAGGTGTAAAGTCACTTTCTAGTATAGTGATTCCAATTATTTGTGCACATAAGTCTTGTTGATTGTACTTGTGGGTTGGTATTTCACGGTGGTTACTTTTAAAAATGGGAAAGATTCTGTTTTTTCAGCTCAATCTAATGAAGATGCTTCTTCTTTCATTCAAGAGTTTAAGCGATCTTGTATTTGTAATGGCCTTATAAGAGGGAACAATGGACTGAATTTTTCCTACCTTTTTGGATGGTTTAGCACTTAGATGGTTTGAAACACTAGGTGATAATGTGAAAAATTCATGGGATTTATTAAGCGAAAGTTTTCTTGAAGAATTTGGTGAACAACGAAATATGCGAGATCTCATGATCAAGATCACAAAGCTATCCCAAGGAGAGAAGGAGAAGATAAGGGATTATCATGCTCGTGTTCTAGAGCTAAGGAGGAAGCACTTCATTCTTGGGATGAAGCCTTGGGAAATCGACAATGAGTGAAGTATGACCGCCCAGCTACCATTGAACAAGCAAAGGAGATTGCAAGAAGGCAAGAAGAAAGCATGGAAGAGGAGCCCAAAGAAATTGTTGCTAAAGTAGAGCCTACACCAGCACCTTTGGTCCAGAATCCACAACCACTCCGGTGAGCACAAATATTTCTCCTAGTACATCTACCGAGTATGAAGATCTACTCAAAAATATGGGTCGATTAACTATTAATCTTCTTGAGGAAAGGAATTTAGTTCTCAGGGAGGAGATAGAGGTCCAAAAAGAAATATTTCTGAAGTTGTATGTTATGGTTGTTATAAAAAGGGTCATTATAAGTATAATTGTCCAGATAGAGCTTCTACATCTGGTAAAGGAGATAATGATAAAGGAAAAGCACCTGTGAATTATTTTGATGTAGTAGATAAGAGCAGAAATAATGAAGTAGATGTGTTCGTAATAAAAAGAAAGAAAGAAAAAGATAATCAAGATGGAAATGATCCTAAGAAGATGAAAGAAGAAACTAGTAAGAAACATAGGAGAAGAAAGTTGGGTGTGCAGGATTTTCTGATTTCACAGGGGCAAGGACCATACTCCATCTTGGAAGATCTGTCCAAAAGGCCTGCAAATATTACATATGGTCAACTCTTGGCTATGTCTTCTGAGAAGAGGCGGGAGTTGCGAAGTGGACTCAATGCTCGATGAAGGAAGGAGGTTGAGGTCCCTGTTTTGGAGGCAAAGGCGGATCCCTATGCTCCACAAGCTAAGGTATTATGTAATGGTATTTCAATTCATGATGTCTTAGTTGATGGAGGTGCTGCAGTTAATGTAATGACCGAGTCTGTAATGAATATGTTGGGTTTAAAAATTGATCGCCCTTCAACACTTATGTTAAGGTCATTAAATAAGGGAAAAATAAACCGAGAAGGTGTAGTTTCAAATGTGGCAATATATCTGTTATGGGTGTTGTATGTGTGGTAGAATTTCGGGTGATGAAAATGGTGCATTGTTGCATACCCAATGCTACTTGGGAAGACCATGGCTAAGGAGAGTTCATGCAAGAAACTCTTTGGAATGAAGGTTTCATGACACTTGGACGTGGTAGAGAGAGAGGATGAAGATAAACGTGATCCCTCGACATCATAAAGCGAGAACTCGTGGATTCAAGTGATGGCCCGATGATTGGACATCCTATGATTACTCTAGTACCGGTGAAGTGGACACTTTGAAGATGAAGAAAGTGAGGTGGATGTTTCAGTCATGGATATCCTTCCAGTCACACCAACTCATGACCCCATAAAATTATCTGAAGAAGAAGTTGATGATCGTCTCCAACAAATAAAGATTGGTGATGTTGTGATGGAGAGTGAGAAGGAATCCTACCTCTAGCTCTTTCAAAGGTACATACACCTATTCACTTTTGATTACAAGGAACTCTGTTAAGTAAGTTGGGTAGAACATTGTATTGAGTGGTAGATGGTGCCTAAGCCCATAAAGCAAATGCCATATAGAATGAATCCTAATTTTTCCAAGACTGTAAAAGAAGAAATAGATAAGTTGCTTGATGCAGGATTCATATTTGCTATGGAGAATTCAGAATGGGTTTCTCCCATTGTGATCTCAAAAAAGAATGGGAAGCTACGCATTTGTGTTGATTACAGGAAGCTCAATAAGGCAACAAAGAAGGATCATTACCCTCTTCCATTTTCAGATTAGATCTTGGACGAAGTAGCTGGCTAGGAGTGCTATAGTTTTACTGATGGATATAGCGGCTATAACCAAGTTCGTATAGCAGAAAAAGATCGGTGAAGACCACGTTCACCACTCCTTGGGGAACGTTTGCTTATAGAGTTATGCCTTTTGGGTTGTGTAATGCTCCGGCAACATTCCAGCATTTGATGAATAGGGTGTTCAAACCCTACATTGGGACCTTCATCAGAGTATTTCTAGATGATTTTTGCATCTATGGGAGCAAGTTGGACCACCTGCACCAAATGGAGACAACATTTCAAAGGTTAGATGAAGCACAAGCCTCACTAAACCCTACAAAGTGTGTCTTTGGATGTTCTAAAGGCGTTTTGTTAGGGCATGTTGTATCCAGAGATGGTATTGGTACTGATCTGATAAAGTTTCAAAAATCAAAGATTTACCATTTCCTATGAATAGAAGTAAGTTGAGATCATTTTTAGGCCATGTGGGTTACTATAGAAGGTTCATCAAGAATTTCTCAAAGATTGCACAGCCACTAACCCAGTTCTTGAAGAAGGATGTTACTTATGAACCAGGAAATAAGGCGCATGAAGCTTTTGGACAACTGAAGGAAGCCCTAGTGTCTTCACCTGTTTTAAAGAATCCAGATTGGAGCAAGCCATTCATTGTGTACACTGATGCCTCAGATGCAGCACTAGGAAGTACTTTGAGCCAAAAGGATGAAAATGGGAATGAACATCCAATTTACTTTGGGAGCAGACAAATGAGCAGTGCTGAGGTAAATTATATTGTAACTGAAAAAGAGGCTTTGGCTATCATTTTTGCTGTAAAGAAGTTTAGAAATTACTTGCTAGGGTAAAAATTTCTAGTTGTAACAGATCATTAGGCTCTAAAATATATTGTAAATAAGCCTAACCCATCAGGGAGGATAGCAAGATGGATAATTTTGCTACAAGAATTTGAATTTGATATTATAGATAGGCCAGGAAAGAAGCATGTCAATGCAGATGCACTCTCTCGAGCCTATGATGGTTTAGGATCATCTTGTGATGATGATGATTTCCCGATGCAACATTGTTATCCCTTGACACAATTCCTAGTGAATACATAGATATTTGGAATTATCTGAATGAATTCAAGTTTCTTGATGGTGCCAATGCAAAGACTAAGAGAAATATTACTCAAGCCAGTCGTCCATATTCTATTCTGCATGGAGTATTATTTCGAATAGGACCTGATGGACAGTATAAGAGGGTAGTTGGACGTGATCAAGGGAAGGAACTGCTAGAAGAATTCCACAATGGTACATGTGGAGGGCACTTCTCTGGACAACTTACAGCAAGAAGGATCTTGGATGCAGGTTATCACTGGCCCACTCTTTTTAAATATTGTTATAATTATTGTAAGACATGTGATATTTGTCAAACACATGGTAACCGTAAGACTTCATCAGCTCCATTATGTCCTATTCTTCCCCTTGGTCCCTTTGAAAAGTGGGGAATAGACATTGTAGGTCCACTTCCAACTACATCACACCAAAATAAGTATATTGTAGTTGCCACAGATTATTTAACCAAGTGGGTTGAAGCTAGGCCATTGAAAACAACTTCCATGGATGAAGTGGCAAGGTTCATGTATGAACGCATTGTCACCAGATTTGGTTGCCCATTAGAAATTGTAACAGATCAAGGAAGCCACTTCATTAATGAGGTGGTAGAAGCCCTAGTCAATAAGTTTTCTATTAAGCACAGGAAGGAAACAACATACAAGCCAAGCACAAATGGACAGGTGGAACGAACAAATTTTGTGTTGTGTCAAATTCTAGCAAAAGATGCAGCCTTGCAGGTACATAAATGGGATAAAAGGATTCATGCAGCATTGTGGGCATATAGGGCAACATCAAAGTCAGCAACAGGATACTCCCCATTTCAGTTGGCCTATGGCATTGATCTAGTTCTTCCTATTGAATTTGATATTCCCACTGTAAGAGTTATGAAAAATGAAAGGATGGATGAAAGTGATTCAATAAAAGAAAGGTTGGTACATCTTCATTTGCTGGAGGAAATGAGAGAAATAGCAAAGGATACAAGCCATAAGAAGAAAATGAAGTAGAAGGAATACTTTGATCAAAAGATCCGGTGGTCTCCATTTCATGTGAATGACTTGGTTCTAGTATATGATTCCAGATACAAAAAAAGAAGACAGAGAAAATTTCTTCCAAAATGGATGGGGCCCTACAAAATAGTAGTTGTGCATGAAAATGGTACGTACTGACTAGAGGAATTGGATGGCACTCCCATTACGAAATGGGTCAACCACGACAAGTTGAAGATTTTCCAAGCACCAGAATAGTCTACTCCAAGGACGGAGTAGAAGCTAGGAAGGGGAAGATGTCGACACTAAAATTTTCCTCCGTAATTTCTATTTCATTAATGTATGTATTAGGAATAGGATGTTGTTAAGTATAATTAGTAGTAGCGTCCGATAGAAGATAACGCACCTTGCCAGTACGACGCGCCAATAATGTGGAGTACGGTAACAGTCAAAGTACAATAGGAATGTTGTAAAAAGTAAATATTTGTCGTAAGTGGTCCGGTAATGTTAAAATGTCAAAGTTTGGGTAATTAGAGAAGTAGGGTCTACGTGATTAGGAATTAGAAATATTATATTGGTAATAAGGACAAGGAGTGAGGTCATAAATATTTTGTATATTTTATTTGTAAAAAGTCTAAAAATGTGGAACCCATGTAAAATGATAAGGTTTATCTTATCTTAAAAGATAAGCTTACATGTACAAGATAAGAGTTAAGGTATGGAATATGATTCGTCGAGTGGATTTCTTATCCTATCTTAGAGATAAGATGGATAAGCCTGGAAGTTCTATAAATAGAGAGGCCACCCCCCTCATTTAGCATAGAAGGGAGTACTTGAGAAATATTGTAGGAAGTGTGCGAAGGAAGCCATCAATTTAAAGGTGTGTTGAAGAAGCCATTAAGAGGTGTAATTGTAAAGTTTCTCCCATAGTCTTGGTGAAAGGCAAGTGAAGTCAATAACACTTGAAGTACCTCATGGGTGAGATTATATGATTTCATGTTAATATTATAATTTTGATATTTCAAATTTTTCATCATTTGTCTTATCATAGTCAATGGTATTCTTGTGTTATGTTGTTGTTTTGTTTCAGATTACATCCACCAAACTAAAGGTGTGCATTAGTAAATAATCATAGCACGAGGAGTTCCCGGTGAATAATTATCATAGTGCAGATTGTGTGATGACAGATCACCAATAATGTCAAAGGGCAGAGCATCATGGAGGGGGATTCATCAATAATTGTGTTCAATGACCATAGTCAAGGTGGCTATTAAAAAAAAGGCCGAATGATTACTCTAAAACATGATCATTGCTTGACCTTGACTAAGGTATTTTTCAAAAATATATGCCATGATTATTATCAAAAGGGGACAATAATAATATGTGTCATGGCCAAGTCAAAAAGTGACCAATGATGGTGAATGAAGGTCAAATTTAATCTTTCATTACCTTTGACTTTGAAATTTTACCTTATTTTTGCAAAATAACCTTGTATCGCCAAGGAGGATAAAATTAAGGCATATTTTGCATGTGAGAACCTTCCAGAAAAGGATAAAGATAAGAAAGTGTCAACTCAAAGAATGCCAAGCAAGAATGATTATTTTGATCATGTAAGTGAAGACAAAGAAGATGAAGACAAAGCAAGTGTCACATCATGTAGAAGAAGACAAAGAGCATGCACTTTCAAAAGGAGACTTTTACATCAAGCAAGGAGCTATTATTAGCTAAAGTATTCACCCAATTTATTGTATCAAATTTAGATAAGTCAAACTACACTTGATTGTGGATGTATTTTTGGATTTAAAAGGCTATTAATGCCTAATTGTAACAGCATGTTATTTTATCCTTTTATTTATTCACAATGAAGGTTAATAATAGCATGCAAGTGTAGTTGGACTTAGTCTATTTTTAGGGGTTTGGGTGAATAATTTTTGCTATATATTGTGTGCATTGAAAAGCACAGGGGGGAGGGTTTGGAGATCTCAAGTCACTGTGCCATATTTTCCTTATATGAGAATCAGTTGTTTCCTTTCCAATTTTTGCAGTAGTGTGTATGTATGTAGTTTATTCTTGTGAATTTTATTCCCTAAATTTCATTAAGCTTTCTTAGGTTGTTTTACCTTGCTACAAATTGGTGTTTTCTGCTAGTTTTAGTGTGCAGTAATTTGCATTGTTGTTGTGAGCATTCCCTCAACAGTAAAGTGTTTGCCTTGCAATTAGCTGAAACCCATTTGTTCGTGATTATGCAACTTATTCACAACTTATTTTGCATGTATCTCTATAAATTTTCCCAATACTTTTGGTGTATCACCCCATTTACATTTCAGTTTTAGTCATATTTTTACCCTTAAAACCCCAAAAATAGTTTTAGGATACATCAATAAGGAACCGGCCTTGTAATCCTGGAGATTCGTCTCAACATAGGGATACCCACATCCCGAGGTGTTTCCATTGTATCTACACAAGTGAGGGAAAATCAAGCTTAGAACATCTGTTATCCCTCAATCATAGGGTGCACTTCGAGAAATAACAACACCAATGTTTTTGTTATCAAGCTTGATTCTCAAATTTTCATGTTGTAATGACAAGGGTTAAAATGGTGCCCCACAAAAGGATACAATCTAGGGGGAAATGGAGGACATAAGTAGTCCCATGGAAAGCATTTGTGCACTATGATACGATGTGTGCAACTCACTGTTGACAGAGTACCGACATAACAAACAAGCCAACTTTGTTAATGGAGGTAGATCACGATGATCCGTAAGTCGTTTGAGACAAGAACAAGCAAGAACCTAAGAAAGATGCTTTTGTAGGACAAATTTTGATGTTTGAGGACAATGCATTTGATACAGGATTCAACTGCATGCATGCCATTTACCAATTTTTGAATTTTTTCAATTTTTTGGATTTTTAATGATTTTACTATTTTTTTTTGAAAAAAATCAATTTTTAGAATTTGTTGATTTTGATAGAAGAAATAAAAAGTCATGAGACATCACCAAAAGTCACCATAAGGCAAAAATATGCCCTAGGAAGTAGAAAAGGCCACCGAGAAGCAAAAACATGCCCTAGCATAGGAAAAACAAGCGTAAAATAATTATTTTTTAAAAATAATCATCACAGCAAGTGTTAGAAGAATTTAGAAGAACCACGATGGCTCCAGGGTGCCTCGAGGGTGAGAAACACGTCGTGGGGGTAAAATGGGTATATAAGCCATCGCGGCAAGTTCATTTACCACATTCACTTACCTTTTTACTGTTGATTGAGCTCTAACCTACAGGAGGAAATGGCGAGGGTGCAGAACCGGAAACACCGTGTGTACTATGTGAGAGACTACATGAGACTTCCAGTGGATGGTCCACGGGTAGATGAATCTGATATTTTTACTCTTGTCGATTAAAAGCATTTAATTTTGTAAAAATAGCATTAATTAGGATAGTTTTGGGTAGAAAAGCGCAGTGCGGCCTTAGGGGCGCACCCGTGCTCATGGGGTGTGTTTATGCTTGTGCATGTGTGGGTGCGTATGTGTTAGTGCACTAAAGGAGGCACTCATGAATATTTTTAGGTAAGCGTGGGCACATACATGTTAGCGCTAAAAGAAGGGCGCTCATGCATTTTTTACATTGAGGGGCACATATGTGCCTGCACATGCATAGAGGAATATTTGGCACATTGAGGATTTTTAATGGTAAAATTTGAGTGCGCTTATGCAAAAAGTAATGTGTTGGGACATTAAGAGAGTTTTAATGGAAAAAATGGAGTGTGCCTATACATGGATGGGGGTCTTGATGCACTAAGGAGTGTCTTTGGCACACGGGGGTCTTTATGCATTTGGGGTGTGCATGTGCCGTCGGTGCATAAAATCCATTTTAGAATGTTTTTAGAATAAAATGAAGGTTTTAGGAAACCCTAGATGGTAGGGATAGATGAATTATATAACAAAATAGAAGAATTTAATGATAGAATAGAAGAATAATATGGTAGAGTAGAAAAATTAGATGATAGATTAGAAAAATTAAATGGTAGAATAGAAGAATTGGATTTACACTAGAAGAACAAGATCATAATAAATGACCCAATTGACCCTGCAGATGGACTTAGAGGTATTAGAGACGTGGGAGTGACATGGGCGGCTCCAGGCCTACGAGGTGACATTCAGACATCGGGACCAGATTTTCTTAGAGATCACATTAGAGGTGACCGGTTTAGCACACGTGGCCCACATGCCACAGATTACTTTAGACCACAACCTACTCACACCTTAGCTGAGAGATGGAAAATTGAGAGTTAGATGTTTCACTTTCTAACGGGAGAGATGAGCATGACCCTAGAGGACATGTGGCTAATCTTACGAGTTCTTATTCAAGGTCGCTTGATCACATATGATGGTCACTTAGACCATATTGAGAAATGTATAGCTGAGATGTTTGGAGTAACAAACATACCCCACCAGGGTATGACGGTCTTCATTAGGAGTTACATGACCGATCAACGGCTGGGACGGGTCCTTGTATTTTCATTACCTCTTTTTAGCGGCATTTTTTTCTTGACAAGATTGGTGCTCGGTTCCCTCTAGGCCTTATTGGAGTGATTCACATCCCGATTTAGGGATAGGTTTTCTGCTGGGGTCGGTGTATCTTGGCTCATTTATACGTTGATTTTCATTTGATAACTTACAATGGAGAAGTCTATGGGTCCTACCACTTTTGTACATATATGAGCATGGGATCATATTGTGATAGGTCACCCTTCATTAGCATTGAGAGCTCAAGTTATTGGAGATCCTTCCATCATGGGTTGGGTTCAGAGACGGAAATGATATTCGGGGCCACATGGGGACACCGACTACCATATGCAAGAGTTTGATGACGTACAACCTCACATGATCACAAGGTGGCCATACAGGTTGTACCATAGGATGCAGTCGATTTGAGTACTATTGCAGTTAATCATTTCATTCTTGGGAGAAGGAGTTATATCATGGAGTGTTATAGAGTGGACGGGTCCAATGTAATTTGGTCTCATTCAAAGTGGATTTCTTGTGATGAGATGTGGTATATATGCAAATATAGAGAAGCCTTCCACATGGGGCCTTGGATCAAGTTAGGTTGAGCTCGTACTAGATTTTTATAGGTGGTTACACAGCCTTGGGTACAACGGGCACGAGATAGTAGATCTAGGGACAACCACGGATTATGCAAAACATGCTATGTAATAGTGTTTCCATGGAGATTGACCATACCACATGAGGTATTGGATGTAGTAAGACAGGGGGACATGGGCCCAGATCCTAGGGTATAAGCACGAGCTCAGTACATGTAGGTCCACAGGAGGACCACATATAGGGGTACCAACACAACATGTGTTAGTCCAGGTGGTAGGTTTTAGTGTAAAAAGAGGTAGTGGTATGGCAATGGGTATTGGCACCACGGATGCCCCTTCAGGATCCATTACAAGCACCATTACAGGCACCCCCTCACGTGAGTCCACCACACAGCCCACCCAGAGGTGGAGGAGATGGTAAGGGTGGAGAGGATATGGAGGAGGATGATGCACGAGGTTGGCATGTAGGTGGATGCCTTACGGTGAGTAGTAGTTGTAGCGAGGTTATAGCCCTATAACTTCAGGTTACCATTGATAGGATCGGGCTATTACACAGAGAGACCAAGCTATCACACAGAGAGACCAAACTATCACATAGAGATATCCATCTATCGAGAGGGGATCATCTCATGATAGAGTGAGATCATGCCAGGAGAGAGAGTACAGGCCATGACTAAGTGAGATTAGGAGATCGCAGAGAGGTTACAACTGCAAGTAGAGAGGTATCACCTAGTGGTCGAGCGGGTTCAATGGATGGAAGAGCATACACAAGCTCATGAATACATATCCAGAGTGATAGGAGAGCATGATGCTCTACTATGGGCATTTTCAACATATGGGATGCCAGACATACTAGCAAATACAATGAGAGTCAGTGGCGAGGCCTCCTACTATAAGGAATTATACCACTAGGTTGTCCCATAGGGACAAAGGGATACCCTTTTTGACTAGTTAGATGTTAGCAAGTGCAGATCTAGATCCCATAGGACCTCATGATCAGCCAAATCATTTTAGCAACCTATAGTGTAGCAAAGTGTAGCGGCCTCTGCAGGACTGTCACTTCAGTAGTTTCCTCCTCAGGGCCCTAGGCCAAATAGTCCCGAAGAGGGTGAGAGTTGAGGCTGACTTTTTTATTAATTTACTAGATGTTATATATTTTGTGTACTGCCTCGATATGAATGCATACTTTTGTATGTATGTATACTTTGTATGTATGTCTATGTATTATTTTTTTATCATGCCTCGTGATGAAGGCACATTTTTGTATAGATGTACGTTATGTATTTTTTTATCATGCGTCATGATGAAGGCACATTTTGTATAGATGTACGTTATGTATTGTTTTTTATTATGCCTCATGATGAAGGCACATTTTTGTATAGATGCCCATGATGGCTCATTGTATCGATGTACTTTTGAGACACACTATTTTGTACATGGACATTTATATTATGATGATGTATGATGATTTGATGTTTGATGGATGGATTAATGATGTATCCCATTTTTATGAGATATCATGCTTAATCCATATGTTTATGTTTGTATCACATGTTGTTTGATTTATGAGATATCCTTAGCTAAGGTCATATTACATGTTGATGAGATACTTTGAGTAAAACATGTTTTTATTTTTGATATTAGTGTGGAAAAGATTTGTGATCTGCGTAACCCCTCTTGCCCCATTGATAATACAGTACTGGATGATTAGCTTTAGCATACATGTGTGATGTAGACTTAGCATTTATTGATATATGATGTATAGATGTGATGGTTTATTTGATATGATGATGAAATGATAAAAAAATGTACAAGTAAAAATAACAAGCACAAGTTAAACAAATCTAATCAAAGCAACACATTTATCTACAAGTATGCAAGATAAAATGAACTAAATGTAATGCACCACAGATTAAAGTAACATTCAATCTAAGTAAGCAAGTGAATCTAACTTAAAGCACACAATACGAAAAAACAATGCAACTAAAACCATACAAACCAATAACTAAAAGTAAAAAAACTACTACTTTGTTTTTGTGGCACAGTTTTGGGACTTTTTTGTTATTTTTGGGTATTACCTCGAGACAATTTTCTATTGTTTTAGAGTTTTCTACGAAACATATTTGAATTTTTTGAGTTTTAAAAAGTTATATGAATGTTTTCTATGTTTTCTAATAAGTTTTCCAAAGCGAACGTGCAAGGAAATGAAGAAATGTGGATGCCCCCAGCGTTAGATGGGATGTACAAGGGTAGAATGCCACGTGCTATGTGTAAGAAGGTGATGATGCAAAGTTTTCCCTAGCGTGAGCTAGGAATATTCAAAGTCAAAATCTCCATATACAAAAGTAGGATTAGGTGGATCAAGGAAAAGAGGGACAGGCTCATACGAGGACTCGAGACAAAGGTAAAGACTAGATTAGGAGAAATTTATCATACTCCTAAACATGAAATGCTTGTGAGCAACAAACCCTCCAATGGCACCGTAAAAGGTTTTCACCAAAGGACTTTCCTAAAGTGCCACCATTACGTGGTTTTCTACTATTAGACGCACTTTTTGTTTATTTCTCTTTTTCTTTTTTGTTTTTATACTCTTTTTTTTACTTTTCTGATATTTTAGAGACCTCATTCTTAAGCATAGAAATGCATAAGATGTATTACATTCATGGGTTCTCAAAGCTCTTAGCCATCCGAATAGGCAAGCTTATAGGCATCTGGACCAGACTTGGCAACCACAACATATGGTCCTAGCTGATTGGGCTCAAATTTCCCTTTCTTTTCACGGTACTTATTGGTGTTTTTCTTATTCTCTTTTAACACCAAGTCTCCTACCTCAAATTGACGAGGTATGACTCTTTTATTGTAGCTTTCACCGCTCAATCGATACACTTTAAGGTGATTCAGGGGCATGGCGTATTTTATCATATAATAGCTCCAACTTTACCAAGAGAGATACTCTATATTCCTTCTCTTCATTTAGGTAATCCCTTAGATCGATATGCAAAGAAGGGGTCTCAATCTCTAAAGGTAGCACGGCCTCTGTGCCAAATACTAAGGAGTATGGAGTGGCACTTGTAGGGGTGTGGATAGAAGTTCTAAATGCCCAGAGGGCCGGGTGAATTTGTAGATGTCAGTCACGGCCTATCTTACTCACCATATTCTCCATAATGCAAATGAGGGTTTTATTGGAAGCTTCGGCTTACCCATTACCTTAAGGGTAATATGGGGTCAAGAACTTGAGGGATATTTGAAAGCGTTTACAGAGTGCTTTCACAGTTTTATTTTTAAATGGCTTACCATTATCAGTGATAATAGTAGAGGGGATACCATATCGACAGATGATATGGTTCATTATAAATTTAGAGATTTGGGCACCTTCAACATAGGTGAGAGGAATAACCTCTACCCATTTCATAAAGTATTCAGTTGCAGTAATGATGAATTTATGGCCATCCGAGGAGACAGGGTTAAGTTTTCCTATTAGATCAAGACCCCATTTTGAGAATGGCCAAGGTGTTGTGACAGGATGCAAAGATTGTGTCGGCGTATGTATCAAGTTTCCATACTTTGACAATCCATGCACTTCTTCACATGGTTACAGCAGTCATGCTCCATGGTAGGCCAATAGTAGCCTACTCTGAGTATTTTATTTACAAGTACGATCCCATTAGTATGAGCCCCACATATGCCTTCATGCACCTCTTTGATTGCTTGGATAGACTCATCCAAATTTAAATAGCAAAACAGATTCCCTTCATAGCCTCGGTAGAAGAGGGTGCCCCTAAGTAGCTTATAATATGCTATATGCTAGATGAGGGCTTGTTTTTTAGCACAAGAAACATTACTGGGAAAGGTTCCATCATGACGGTTATTAAATATTTCAATGTAACCACAGGAAAAGGGGACCAACAACGTCACAAACCAAATAGGAATCTGGTATGTCGTATGCTTGCATTCTTAAATGTTCAACAAACAATGGCATATTGTTGTTCACTGGTGGAATACTCAACATGGATCCTATTGTAGCCATAGCATTTGTTGCTTTGTTCTAGGCTCTTTTTATTTACTCAAATGTTATCTGCTTGAAGAAATCCTTCAAAGAATCAACCATCCTTTTGTATGGAAGAATTTTCTCGTCTTTGACCTTGTATTCATCTTTGATCTGTTTTATAATGAGCATTGAATCACCAATGCAATCGATTCATCTAATATCCCACTTGATGGATAGCTTCATCCCTGCAATGAGAGCTTCATACTCCACTATATTATTCATGCATGGAAACCCAAGCCTAGAATGCTTGGGAATCAAGTCTCCTATGGGAGTGATTAACACAACTCCGGCACTTGAACCATGAAAGGTAAATGAGTCATCAAATTATAGTTTCAATACAATTTATTCCTCAAGGTACATTATGGATGCATCTGGTATTTCTAGACTCAAAGGTTCGATACCTGGTAGTGGAGATTCTACTAGCTGATATGCTAAGACTTGTCCTTTCACTAACTTTTGATGTACATACTCAATGTCGAACTCATTTAATAAGATGATCCAATTAGCCATCTTTCCTGTGAGTGCAGGTTTTGACAGTAAGTATTTTAAAGGATCAACCTTTGAAATAAGCTTGACTTTATTGTTGAGAAAATAGTGGTGTAGTTTCTGGAAGGAAAAAACTATGGCTAGACAAGCCTTTTCGATCTACAGATAGTTGAGCTCATAAGCTATCAATGTTTTTCTCAAGTAGTACACAACTTTTTATCTCTGCTCTTTGTCATATTGGGCCAATAATAGTGCCCTAATTGTAAAGCGTGTATCAAAAATGTAAAGCAACAAGATTTCTTCTTCCGTGGGTGGCATGACAACAGGGGGTTTAGCCAAGTATTCTTTTAGCAAAGTGAACACTTACTACTATTTTGGCCTCAGGTGAAATTGACATCTTTCTTAAGGAGATGCGTAAATGTATGACACTTGTATGCTAGCTATAAAATGAACCTTATGATGGCCTAAATATTTCCTTGCAAGATACGTAGTTGTCTAATATTTTTAGGATGAGGCATTTTTGTGATAGCAGTAACCTTTGTAGGGTCCACTTCTATTCCTCTCCTTGAAATAATGAATCCTAGTAATTTTCCAGATAACACACCAAAGACACATTTCTTTGGGTTAAGTCAGACTTTTTAGTCCCTTTGACATTGAAAAATACATCACAGAATATCTGGGTGATCTTCCGAGTTCTATACTTTGCTAATATGTCATCTATGTAATCCTCCATGATGTCACTAATCATGTCATGAAATATTACAGTCATCGCC
The DNA here is from genome assembly GCA_018340775.1 of Taxus wallichiana var. yunnanensis. Classification (NCBI taxonomy): domain Eukaryota; kingdom Viridiplantae; phylum Streptophyta; class Pinopsida; order Cupressales; family Taxaceae; genus Taxus; species Taxus wallichiana. The sequence goes on from CM031236.1 coordinate 535,558,697, forward strand.
CGTTGATATGTAGCGCCTACATTCTTGATCTTTGAAGGACACGACTTGGTAGTAGAATTTCCCCATGGGGTGGTGAAAGTTGTCTTGTGTTGATCTTCCTCCGCAATCTTTATTTGATTATAACCTGAGAAGCCATCCATGAGTGATAGCATCTCATAACTAGTAGTAGAATCAATGATCATGTCAATGTTAGGAAGAGGAAAGTCATCCTTGGGACAATATTTGTTAATATCTCTAAAATCGGTACATACTATGATACCGATTATCTTTTTCTAATATGGTACCACATTAGAAATCCACTTTGAGTAGTCGATAGGCCTGATGAAGCCTATTTCTAATAATTTTTAGCTTTTCCTTAACCAGCAAGGTGACATGAGGATGCATCTTCTAGAGCTTTTGTTTGATGGGCTTGGCATCCGGGTGTACAACAAGATTATGCACCACTAATGCAGGATCAAGTCTTGGCATGTCTACGTAAGACCAAGTGAAGATATATATATATATATTCTTTAATAATTCATGCAATTGTTTTCTATTCTTGAGCTAATAGTGAAGCTCCCAACTTAACCATTATAGGAAATTCCTTTGTGTTGATGTTAACATCTAGTGTCTCATCTATTAGTAGCTTGAATTCGTCTTTCCATGCACGTAGGATCAGGAGGGAGATTGAGATCCTCCTCTACCAAAGGTACTTTAGGGAGATCCCCATCTTTAGGTGGGTACACTATTTTGTCTATAAGTTGTTCTACTTATTTGTCCACAAGCACCTAAAAAGGTTTTCACTTTAGGACTTGGACTTTTTCTTTTCGTAATGCTTTTCTATAAGACTTTTCCCTTGCTTATTTTCCTACTTAAGTGACCACACAACTCTACCTCCTCTCTGAAGTATGTGCATGCATTGAGTTAAATGGAGAATCCTTTCTTGTGGTCATTTCTTGGAATGTTATCTTGAATGTCAAGGAACTCACCAATAGCCTCATTTTTTTGAAATACATTGATGGGTACGTATTTTTGTTGGTCCCAATTCATGAGTGATGGGTAAATGAGATACAATTTTGGAATGGTAATGGGTGTAACAAGGGTTATGGTAAGGATAGCCATGTTAGAGAATAGGTTCATGGTGGCAAGGTCTTTGTAAAGACTACACTGGGAATCTATTTCGATTTCATTTTCAAACAAACTATCCTCATGCTAATAAGAAGCATACTCATCGTCTTAAAGATCAGACTCATACAAATGGGTGTCAAGACCAGATTTTCCCATTATATGACGAGGTATTGGAAGGGATTCCAATGAACCTTGTTCTTGATGGCTGCAACCACATCCTTTATACATCATAGTAAGAATTATTTGGTTAGGAATAACCATTTCATCATCTTGAGGATGAAATACAATATCTTTGAGTATCCTTTCATCTTCTAGTAAGCCACCTCAAGTGAAATTGTCGAAAGTGTAGTTCTCCCTTGATCTTTGAAATTTGTAACACATTCTACCATGTGTTTTGCCTGATAGTGGAATGTTTTGAACCATAAAGGGTTGCTTAAGATTATACTCACCATAACCATGGTCTTTGACTTCATCTCCCATGTAGAAAAAGGATATTCCAACGTAGATGCACTATTGTCACTAAGAGTCAAGTTGTCTAGATCTACAAGTGAAAGGAGGGCCTTGTCTTGAATAGGAACAATAATTTCTGTAGAAGGGACACTCTTAGATAGTGTGAAAATAGCTTGAAAATGCTCTGAAATGAGAAAATGGTTGGGTATCCCCATGTATAGTAAGTGTATTTCCTTCAAAAAATTAATCATTGATGATATGTCGACGACACGGCTTACATGGCATGAATCCATGGGTGGATGAGTAAGATGTGTAAGGGAGCTTGTGTCTAAGACATGGAACTTCGTATCATGGGTTATGGGACCACCTTCCAATGAGAAAGTGATCATTCCAACTAATTGTCATTCTTCATTGTCATACACCTTTATGGTGATGAAATTTGTTTCCAAATCAGCTTTTGTGCACCCTAGTTGATGAACTAGTTTAAGAGTACAAATATTTAGACCTAATCTACCATCCAAAAGCACTCTCTTGACCTTTCTATGCTTTATTATTACTTCAATGTGCAAGAGTAGGTTATGGGAGGGATTTTCTACTAAGACTTCGTTGGACTAAAAGTTGTGTTCTAAAAAAGTGATTATTGCTACCATGGCCTATAAATGCATTAGATCAATATCACAGATACTCTTAATCCTTGTAATGTTTTGCAAAGTATATCATTATGGACGTTAGAAATATTTAGAAGGTATAAGATTTAAATCTTAGTGTGGTCTTCTCTAATCGATCAAACACATCATAGTGAATCTCTTGAGGAGGAGGGGGAGTGGATTCGGGATAACAAGGTGAGCTCGTTATGTTGCCACGGTGCACTCTCTTGTTCTAATTTTGATCGTTGTTGATATGTTCAATAGGTGAGTCAACATAACCTATCAAGGCATCAAAATGGTCGAGTGTTTGACGACATAGTTAGTATTCTTGTTTTTGAGATGATTGTCCCCGATCCTACGTTTTCTTTCCCTCATGTTTGGGAAAGCGTTCTTTGAAGATCCCCAAGTTGGTTTTGGAGACTTAGCAACGATAGCAAATTCTACCTCTATACCACCTCTGTCAATTAGGTCTTGAATGCAATGTTTAAATTTCAAACACTTGTCATTTTTGTGATGCTTTACGTAGTTAAATACACAAAATTCATTATCCCTAAACCATGATGGCTTAGGTGCATCATCCCCGTAGGGTTGTGTTTCGGGTATCGAACCATGTTTATGGCCTCTAACTGCTTTAGGATGGATGATATGGATTCAGATAGAGGGGTTAAAGTACAACGTTTATACTCTGTAGGAGCTCTCTTTCCAAGCTTCAAAGGTGTGTGATTTTGGATGACTTGTACTCGCTTAGAGTCTACTATCCCATCACTAACGAATTTTTTATTCTTATTATGAACAAAATTTGTTTTTTCATTTTATTTGGAATCGTTATGATCGTGAGAGAAAGGTTTTAGAGTCACCCTAGCTAACAACACTTTTTAAATTTGACTCCCTTTTTCGATTACCTCTTTGAACGTGTTGCAACAATACATTTACAAGTGGAATGTAATGTCGGGGTGTAGGTTGGGAAAAAATCTAATTATCAACTATTTTTTAGGTATTGAACAAGGAAAGTGACTAGCTAATCTTCTCCATCGTTGCAAGAAAGTAGAAAATTTCTTATTGTTTTGTTGTTTGATATTGCAGAGATATAACATGGTGATGTCACTCTCAATATTGAATGAGAAGTGTCGTACAAATTTTTTCAGATAATTCCAGCCATTTAGATATAGATCCCTTGGGGATGTGTAGAAACCACTCTAACCCTTGTCCTCCGAAACTTCGTGGGAAGAGGTGAATGTGGTAGTTTTTGCTATATGTAACCTCTTAACAGGTCGTATTAAAATATTTTATATGGTCACGAGGGTCACCTTTTCCCTTATACTTTTCAAATTTCAGACAATTAAAGTGTCATGGGAAAGGTACTTGTAACATGGATCTATCAAATGGATAAGGGCACAACTCATCGAACTAATACTTTTTGTTGTTACCAGTTTTTCCTTCTTGCAAAGCTAGAAGGGCGTTCTTCATCATGGACCACTCTTGATTGAAAATATGGTCTTGTGTGGGTGGTGTAGGTCTATACAAAGGGTTAAATCTAGGTGTATTCCCACCCCTATTCTCTGCAAGAAATTATTCATAAGGATATTTCTATGTTTCCCGTCGAGGAGTATTTGTTTGGAACTCATGAAATGAAGCTTTAGGTTTTGCCTTTGGTATAGCTTGTTTCAAAAAATTTGGTTGTTCCTTATTTACATGTGAAGCTAGACTTGCTAACTGGTGAGTAAGAGCTTGAACTTATTCTTCTAAGGTTACTTCCTGAGTGGGTATTTCGTTACAATTTTTATTAGGAGGAGGTTTCTCATGATGAGCATGGTCCTCATGGTCTTCACAACGTACTCTAACAATAGGTATATGATAGTCTCCGTCATTTTCAAAAGGTACCTCCTCATTATTCTATCATCTAGAAGTAGAGGCATGACCTGGGTTTAATATTTTGTTAACAGTGTGATGAGGACTTTTGACTTCTTTCTCTCCCCGAACCATGTCGGTGATAAGAGAATGGTCAACTTTGGAAGGTAACTTAGCTCTTAGTTCAACAACATGCATAAGAACCTCATGCTTTTTTAAACAAGTAATCGTCAAAATGGGCGGGATAAAGCTCTACATTCATACGAGGAGAATCATCCTCTCCACCATTATGGTCAATCATGACATTTTTTTCTAAAAGAGGGTTGTCACCTCCAAAGAGATTGGCTTCTAACTTTCGTGACCCCATTCTCGTAGTAGGCATACTTGAAATAGGAGGTACAACGTGAAAGATTTCCACTAAGGTTTACTAAAAATGGACCCTAGGAAAATTTTCACAGCGTAACGACGCTAAGTTATCACTGAGAAAATGGTGACTATAAAATATCCACAAATCCAATAGGTCAATATGAGCCTAAGGATAATGAATAAATAATTATCTACCCTAGTAAGGTAATATATGACACAAGTTTTTCTATATCAATACAATGATGTATAATACTCAAAACAAGTCACAAAAAAATTTACTCCCTATGTTTTATTTGAGATAGGTTTTAAACCAAATAGTGACAACACAATATCACCAGTTAGGAAAAGTTTGAAACAAACAAGAACTAAATGCTAAGAAAGTGTTGATGTGATCCTCTAACAATATATATTTAAAACCGGTTTCCAAACACTAACAAATTCTAAGTCTTGTAAAATGGACAATACAAATGGGAGCAGCGCATGAACAACACTATTTGGACACATAATCAAGCTTTGCAAGAAAGCAATATTTTACTATCAAAATGAAATTATAGCGATGCTAACAAAGTAACCTCAACACTCACAAAACTCAAGACAAAGATAGGATGTAAAAACTATGCCTAAGTATATCAAGGAATTACTATGCGGGTGAGCAGTGTAACAATATAATGTAGTCAATAATAAGACCACCTAACTAAAAATGATAGTAAGTCTCAATATGGGTCTTGAGACAAGAGGGTGCTAATAGAACTTGATAACTTACCATTCACACTTTCAACTCTTACATTCCAAGATTACAACCTAGTCATGCAAGAAGACTGCAAAAGTGGTGGACATGATTATTTCCAATAGGTATATGTTTTTTCTTCTTTTTTCTTCTTTTTTTCTCCAAATGAGCAATAAGAAAACAAAGGAGTAGACCAAGTGGTGATAAAAAATACTTGGTGTAACTTTGGTGAGTTTCACCTTTTCTTAGGACAAGTGAAAAACTAGGACAAAGTAACACTAAATAGATTTCGTGATGAAATATTACGCGGTTTTAACTTTAAGAGATTCTTCCCTTGTTGAAAAATAAGAGTTTGGATCCAAAAAAGTTGTTACTTTATGAGAGCTCTCAAGTATAACAACTAATACAAAATTGGCCAACCGACAAGATTTCCTAGGGTTCTCTCTCTATGTGTCACAAGATATTTCTGTGAGCTTGATTTACCAAGAAAGTTACATTGACTAATCTTAAAATATCTCAGGTTTACTTTACCCCCTTCAGTATAATGAGCATAAAAATGTGTTCAATTGTACTTTCACTAGGGTTGCAATGGAAATAACTTTGACTCTAATCTCACCAAGGTGCACTAATCAATTTGGTGGTTAGAGAACTTTCCTGTTTCACTCACAAGGTTATCTCTTGCGTGAACTACTTTGGGGCTCCTAGGACCACCCCCATTGTTGTAGCTTAAGGCTTATGTCAAAGGGGTTATGTCCTAGTTTAAAGTAGATGAGTCATAGCTCCTAATGAAACCTGTAATATTGTGTTTTGAATGGTGTGTTGGTGTGTTTTTTATCTTTTAGATTAAGCCATTTGGTTTAGATCACTGGTGGCAACCTACAACACACGTGAATGTTATAATTTGGTTTGAAGAGATCCCTCCTTTCTTTGACAAGTGTTAAATCATTCACACAAATGGTTAGTAGTTCAAAAATATCTACAATATTGTAGAAAGAGGATTAAGTGTTGCTTTTGGTTCTCAAGATCACGCTAGGTGCAAGAGAAGATCATACACAACAAGTAACCAACTAGATGAAAAGCTTGTAAATCAACTAACTACCATAAAACTTTGCAAATCAAGATTTATTCCCAATTAATCCAAGTGCTTCTTTATGAAAGACTACAATTGTTTTTTGTTCCCAAGATCACACTAGGTGCAAGGGAAGAGCATACATAAATTTTAGCCTTGATTATTTATCAAGTGAAAAATATTTTAAACTAAAAGATCAAGTACATGCCAAAATGAAATTTTATTCTCTTAAGATTAGCAATGAATGATGATTTTTCCTACTTACTCCAAATTAGCAAAAAGTGGTTTAGATGTGCTTTTGATTCTCAAGATCACATAAAGTGCAAGAGAAGAGCATACACAACCCTATTCCAAACTCAAACAAAGTATGAAAACAAAATCACTCATCAAACCCTAAGCCAATTTTATCAAAAATCCCTTATCAAACCCTAAGGCAATTTTGTTAGAAATATTGCTCTAAAATCAGAAAATTGACAGTAACAACAACTAAAATCCCTAAAAATGACAGGAATACTAAAAACTAGAAGTTGAAATTTTGAAGCTTGAGAAAACTTTACTGAGTGCGCCGACGTGCATCTTTATGCAGGAGTGTCCTATAGAGCATGGGCATAGACCTTGAATCACAAGCACATACATTGATGCAGGCATGCATGCATCCGTCAAGTTATCGTAGTCGATTATGCATGTGCATGGCCAGAGAGGCATGGGTGTAGACTTTGATGCACATGCGCAAGTTACACATAGAGGGAAAAAATTCAATGATGCATGCAGTGCACAAGAGAGGCACATGCACACATTTTGAAACACGTGAGACGCACTCTTTTGAAGCACGATCACACCCTTTAAAGCACATGCACAAGCCTTCCTGTAGGTGATCAAAATATTACTTTTGACAAGGAATTTTTAAAAAGATCAAAACTTTGTTTTTAAAGGAAATTTTTGACAAACATTTCTCCTCCTTTTATCCTGCAAAGAACATGAAAATACAACCTCTACTACTAATCTAGTTGAAACAACTATCTAGCTTAAAAATTGATCTACAAAACTTTGAAAATTACTCTAAAACTTTGAAATTAATCTAAAAGATTAAGAAACTAATCTAAAAATCTTGAAAGTAATCTAGAAAGCTTGAAACTACCCTAGAAAACTTGAAACTAAACTAGAAAACTTGAAACTAATCTAGAAAACTTGAACTTAATATAGAAAGCTTGAAATTAAAAAAACTTTGAAACTAAGTTAAAAAGCTTTAAAAATGAATGCAATGGGGTAAAGCTCCCATCGGGCGTGCCAAATGATAACACCCCAAACTTTACAAAGCAAATAGTATGACTAACTAGGAAAGGCTAACACCATTGCCACCTATAGTCAAGCTCTAAGTTTTAGGAATGTAACATCAATGATCAAAGCTTAAAAGTATGCTATGAATGTAAACTAAATGGAATTAAACATTAATCTACAAAGCATCCTTACTATGTATGAATTGCTAAACTAACATAGACCTAAATAGATCTAAGAGGGAAATCAAATTGGGTTTGTTGCTACTCCAAGAGAGGTGAGATGGTCTCTCCAACAATGACTACAAGATCATATTGGATACCCATCTACTAACCCCATTGAATACTTTAGGCAAGGATTGAGCTTGGTTATAAATCATATTTCTTATATGAGATGCAAATCAAAGCATGGTGTAAAGTTTAAAGGTATGTGGTGAGTCTTTTTATAGTTTTATCATTGAGAAAACTAGCATTTTGGTGCATGTGGGACTAAAAGAACAAATTAGATTAAGGATTTTTAATCATGATTAAGCTTTGTTAATCACAATTAGTGAATTAACAAGTGATTAAGATGTGAGGAGCCTTAATCAATCATTTAGGGTCAATTAGGAGGCTAGGATAAGCTTTGGAAGCTTTCTAAGTCGTTGTGGAAGGAAGTGGGGTGATTTTTAGTGGTTGGAAGAGGGGCTGGGACAATAATAGGGTATATTGACCAAAATATGAGCAAAATAGGCTTAATTAGATAATAATCGCTAATTGTTTGTTCGGAAGAGGATTTTGACTTACGATTCGTCGTAAAGTGGCATCCTGAATGCGAAAGGGGTTAGGTAATCAACAAAGCATTGTTAATTGACCAAAATGGTAAGAAACGTTAGTTAATTAGCAGAAATCACTAATTATAATGGAAATGGTAAGAATGAGAGTGATTTTTGTGTGTTTGGCAATAAGATTGCAAAAGTGTAATTTAGGTGTCTATAATATAATTTGATTTTTTTCCCTCTAATTTATTTGTCCATGAAATTAGAGAGAATTTTACATGTATCACTAGTCTAAATAGATTTTTGATTTATACAATAAAACATGCATGGGTGTATAATAGAATTAATGGTTAGCTCAAGTCAATCGTAAAGGACATCACATATATTGGTTATAATATTAATTAAAAATTTAATTTAATATATAGATATTAACTTACAAACTTATAATGTTTCTTAAGCTGGAAGGAAATATTATATCAAATATTTAGTGATATAAAAATGATGACAAAAAGAGTTGGTTTGTTAGAATTTGTGGTCCAATTTCTAACATAAGAAAGAAAATATAGTGAAAATTTTAACAATAAAGTCAAAGATGGTATCCAAAGTAAACAAAATTATATGAAAAAAATAATATGATAAATTCAATCGCAAGTATAGGAGATCATCTCTAATAAAGATGTCCCTTACACTAGAACATTTTTGTACCAAATAATATGTGGTGCTAGAGCGGGATTAATCCTAGGTACATTGGGTAACCGCCAGGGTGCCAATATTTAGGAGCACTAATTTATTTTATATTATTATAGTTTTTATGAGCAATAGATAAATTTATTAATCATATATGCCAATAAGAGTTAATGGTCAACCTTACATACCAATTGAATTCTCTTTATTGAAAATAAAAGATATTTTAAATAATTCTATTAATATTGTGATATTTAGTAGGCCATGATACCTATGCAAGAGCCTTAGTAGTTGCGCAGGATTCCTAAATCTAATTTATACTCATTTATTTTTATTAATTTGTATTGTTTTGGATGGAAGTATTTTTAGAGAAGAGATCAAGATTGGTGAATATGTAAATAAATCTGGGGAAAATAATTAGCAAAGATATGAGAAAATTAGGATTACAATAAACTAAATGTTAGAGAATTAGCCAAAGAATTTAAATATCATCAATTACAAAAATATTAATATGTTTTCATAGATGGTATAGGGATAATATATCAAGTAATCTAATATTTGGTTGTGATTAATAATTTTATCTAATATAGAATGTTTTTCATATATATAGAAGATGTTAGCTCTAATATTTTTAGGCGCTCATAATCCTTAATTTGGCCTTGTGTGATGCATCAAACATATTTATTTTGAAAATTATGCAACATGGATGAATGGAAAATAATTCTCCACTCTAGTATGAGAGGACCAACTACATTAATTCTTACGTGATCCATTGAAATCCGCCATGAAAATCCAACAATAATATTTCCCAAAAGTAACAAGCTCCATATTCAGTGTATAAACTGTTAATTATTTATTTGTAATTGATAATGTTTTTAACAAATTTTTAATTTCTATAATTTTAAAATTTCTATTTTACAAGTCATATTAAATTATAAATAATTAATAAAATAAAAATTAAATAAAAATTTAATTGATTAAATTACATCTTAATGAAAAATTATTTAAAAACTAAAAAATTAACTTTATCATACTCAATTTTTGCATTTGTTATTCTCATGATGTCTCGAGAGCAGAGGCAAAGGAGCAACTAACAAATGAATGAAGGAAAAGAGTGGGTGGGAATGGCCTTCAAGGAGGCTCTTCGGTCCCTCCCGGGAAACATCACTTGGGCCACAAAATTTTGGGTTTGATCACCGAACCATTAAAATTGTCCCCCTCTTCGTGTGAAGCTAAACCACATCTTGAGATCCCTTGGATGGTGGTGAATAGAGCCATAGAGAGGTTTAAACACACATTTTTTGGCTATTTCACTACATTGAGGCCTAATGTTGATTTCATCGTAGACCGGTGTAGGAGGAAGTGGATCTGCAAGCTAGAGGTAAGGGCTTTGACGAGAGGATGAGTTTATTTTATGTTTCAGGAAGAAAGGTACTTGCAAAAGGTATTACAAGGTGGCCATGCTTTTATGTAAATTGGCCCTTATCATCATGCATTGGCTACCTAGTGTTTCAAGAAAGGAAATTTCAGGCTCTTCCTATATGGATTCATCTTCCAACGCTCCCTTTGGAATCATGGGAGCCCGAAGTTTTCTTGGGAATTGCTAGAGATATAGGAGTGTTGATTTTTATCAACCTAGCTACAAAAGTTTTCTCTCGGCTATATTTTTCTTGCTTTTACATCAATGTGCCCGTAGGTGTAAGCGTGTTGAAAATAATCTTCTTGGAATCCTCCCTTGATAAATGGGAACTAAGAATTGAGATCAATCCCTCCCCGATCATCCGTGCATAGTGTAAGGTGGTTGGATATGAGGCAAAGACATGTTGCAATGATGATCCCCAACCTCTGTTCAAGAATGTGGTGGATGCTTGAATGCCCATCTCTCAGATAGAAGATGAGATTGATGAGGATTTAGTGGATGATGGGGATGTCATGGAGGAGGAGGGTGAATATGTGGTTGGTACGATAGATGGATTTTCTTCTACCCCTATGTCCCGTTAAACAAGGTGGCGGCTCTGCTATGGAGGTCATGATGGGTTCGGCGGTGGTTCTTAGAAGGTGGCAGAGGTTTGGTGGGGTGAAGTGGGCCTAAGAATCTTTAGGTGAGTGTCGGGTTAGACGGGAATAGAGAGTGGAAAGGACCAATTAAAAATTTAAATTCTGGTCAAAATATTAATGTAATGGTTGTTGGTTCCGTGTTAGATCCGGGTGAAAACGTGGTGCGCAATGTGGTGGGTTACCATTTTTTCCTATGGGAGATCAGTGGGTCCTCGGGTAGTGGGCTAGCCACACAAAATTCAAATCAAGAGGATGTTAACTCGAGTGGTGGTGTCATGGGTGGGGTTGGTCAATGATCGTTGGCTGATTCACGATGTGATTGAGGTGGACCTTGGGTTGGGCTTGGATAGCAGAGCCTTTGGTGCCACTTGTGATGGGAATGGGTGGAGTTTTGTCCAACCCAAGCAATTCAAAATGAGGCAATCTAAACGGGTGAGTCAAAGTCGGTCTCTAATCGATTTGGGGTCATGGTGCTTTAGTTTCTTTAGTTTCGTCTAGGTGGGGTGTTTTGGTCATTTTGGACCTAGCTTGTTTGGTGTATCTTTATGTCGTTGGTAGAGGTTTCCCCTTGTGTTTCTTTAATGCTATATCTTTTTCATCCTTTCAGATCTTGTTTGGTTTTTGGTCCCTTCAAAACCAAATACTTACTCGATCAAATTTTTAATCATATTCATATTAATATTATGGTGCTAATAATTATTTTATAAGTTATTTTAGAGATGTGTTTTAACTATTTTATGTATTGAGATATCAATAAATTAAAACCATCCATTAATCATACTCAAAAATGTGTACATAAATAATAACCCTAAACTATGGGGGAATATAATTGAAAAAAAAATCAACTTTTAAATTGAACAAGAAAAAGTGTAGTTTGTATCTTAAATTTAAATGCATTAAATACAATTTAACAAAAAATAAAGCATTATTATTATATTGATATATGAGTAATCATCACTAGCATACCTTGTTGAACTCCTGTTTGTTAGGCATATCTTATATGTTTTGCACACGATTGCCTACTCTTTATAGATAATAACCTCTTCATTATTTTTAAATATCATCATTAATAATTGTTTGATGTGTTTATTTTATATTTTGATCTCCAAAGCTTAAGATCTCACCAAAACAAAGTAAAACATGAAGAATACATTATAAATTAGTTGTGGAGTCATAAATAATATAATTCTACTTAGAGAATTCTCCCTCTAAGGTATGAGAAGACTCGAGCCTCACCCTATCTCTAGAAAATTTCAAATCTTATATATGAATTTCACATAAAACTTTATAATACAAACATGTAGAATAAACAAATTCATAGAAGAATTCAGCATAATTGATAAGATTGTTTCTAGAGAATATATGTTGAATGTGTATTTAATAGTAAATGTCCGTAAAATGGCCAAATAGAAACAATATATAGGAATAAATTTATCAAGAGTAATAAATTTCATTTCCACTCAAATGTAGGAAATCAAAGATGTAAGATCCCATCTATTTTTGAATAATATAGTATTAGTAAGTGTATGTGTTTATCTTTATTACTTTTGTGATATCGGCATTAAATATGTGACGAGATAAAGATGATTTTTTTCCTAAACATAATCGATATGCTTTAAAGTATGTAGGATATAATATTGTATTCAATCAGATATTGGTTATCCATGTAAGTGGTAATGTAAATGCATTCCCCTAATTACGCGAATGTAATTCTTGTAAATTGTCATATCTTGATGATTCCTCTAAGGTCTGTGAGATATGGCGCGTGAAGCATAATAAAGACCAAGAATTAAGGCACATGTCCACCCAAATTTTCAATATGAAAAAATATTAGGAAAACCAAAAAATATGTGCAACCGCAAAAAAGTCAAAAAAATACTAAGAACAACCAAAAATAAAAAATCTTCCAAAATACAATAAGTTACAAGTGAAGAAGAAAATAAAAGCTGTAAAAACGAGTCATGTGTAATATATAGAAAAGTACTCTATATTTATTGGAGTTTTACTTTTCTTTCATTTTAACCTGTGTGTGTGTGTGTGTGTGTGTGTGTGTGTGTGTGTGTGTGTGTGTGTGTGTGTGTGTGTGTGTGTGTGTGTGTGTGTGTGTGTGTGTGTGTGTGTGTGTGTGTGTGTGATACGTTCACATACCACATATATCTATAAAAATTAAGTGAATATGTTTTGTATCTACATTTGTTTTATATTTTATTTTTAAGACCATGTTGCCATTATTGAATTATAAATATCCAAAATGGACATTCTCCTCATTACCCCCTCTCCTTCTCGAAACCCTAGGGTTAGGGTTTCCTCAAAAGAGTGTCACTCCTGAAGAGTTACTAGTAAGGGTAAGAGAACTTGGGCACATGGGTGCCTATTCCATATTGCATGGTAAAAATTTCTTTGTGAAATTTTTGACGTTAAGTTTTCCTAGTATATATCATTTATGTTTTCTCCTAGTTATGGATGTTATATACTTGAGGTGGTCATGGGTTGGGTTGGGTGCAAAACATTTAGATATGATCTCTACTTTTTTATTTGATTTGTTTTGTTTCCATTATAAGTTGTTGGATTCTCTTTTGGTTCTAAGTTTTTGTGTGCTTCTTTCCAATTCCTTGTTTATCATTTCATTTATATATGGTTTTGGGTGGTCGTTTAGTTCAAGATTTCTCTATTGGATACCATGGCGCAGTTTCTTCTTGTCATGGCCATTGTTTCCACATGGTGACTATTGTGGAAGATCTGCTATAGCTATGTGTCTCGTGGCTCTATTTTTCCCTAGGAGATTTCTACCCTTCATTTTTCTTTTCCTTATTGGCATAAGGGTAGGGTTTGATCTTAGAGGATTTTTGTTATGGCTAGTAGGGATTATGTGTCTACCTTTTCTTATTTCTAGCTTGGGTTTCCTCCAAATTGTTCAAAGTTTCTTTGTTTATCACTTGTTGGAACTCATAATCCCCTTAATGAGAGAGTTTTGAGAGTTTTTGTATTGCTTTTTGTGGTCTCGTCCCATCGTAAGGTGGTTTTTGAGCGATGTGATTTTGTGTGATTCTCTAATACCACCATCATTTTAAACATTTGTTTTACTATTATTTTAATCAATATAGTTGATATTTCATCATTAAAAATTAAATATAAATCAAATATTTTTGTTTTATAATTTTTTAAGGATATTTTGATAAAATTTCAAGTGTTATATAGTATGAGTGCATGCGCTTCATCTAACATTAAAATTGATGAAACCATTTATGTTGATATTGATTAGTTTTATACTATGATAGTGCCCAAAATTTAGATAAAAGGAACATGTGTATAATACTTTTATGTTTTTTCTAGTCTATCTTTTTCATATAATTAATTGATTTAATCGACACACATCTCACTCAATTTAGTACTCCATAACCTTAAGGTAGCATGCATTACTAAACATTTATTCATCGGCAACCTTTTTATATATACAAGTACACATATTTAAAATTATCTACGCCCTCCTCTACTTTAACATTTGGTCATAAACAAAGCATGAACATAATTTCGTAAAAGGAAGAAATCGCTTATATTTATTACTCTAGCAAATAATTTTTTCAAGTAATTAATTCCAATATTAATTCCTTCAAATATAAAAGATACTTAGATCATGTAAAGTTCTATTAAAAAGGAAAACCATTCACATGAGTCAAATATAAAATAATAATTACCCTACTCATTAAAAGGGTCTTGATATCTCACATGTTTACAAAATATATGGGAAATATATGAAATATAAAATATACAAACACTAACATGTTCCATAAAATCTAAGATGACTATCACTGTTATGATCACACTAAAGCAATTGTTATTATGTATTTGGATGCATTCATGAGTTAGGAGGATTATATGCGATGTTGTCCATTTTAGAGTATTCATAAATAGTGGAGAGGTCATCACATGACTAGGGGTATGGTGAGGTTAATACAATAAAATTAGACTAACTTGTTTTTAGGTTTTCAAATAAATATATGATTTACAATAAGAAGAAGCCATATTTAGTTACAAAAGTACAATCGTGAAAATATAAATATGTATCCAAAAACTATATGCATTGATATTTTATGTGCCAAAACTTAGATTCCTATTAGAAGAACAAAGGGAAAATTATTCACATGTGAGAAAAAATGTTGAAACATTTTTTTACCTATTCATGATAACATGCCATACAATTAATTTTATCATTCCATCTTTATATGTGCATGTATGACCCCGTACTTAATTTATTCCTATAATTTTATGTTAGTTTCATTGCCTTACAAAAATCTTGGAAGAACATGTTCCTAGACTATAATCTTAACTTCAAAAAATATTATCTAGAGATTAATCATTTTAAAACTTAACTAACATGTGTTTTAAAAAAAAGATGTGTGTATTTTTTTACTTATTAAATGTAAACCGAGAGTTTTTCAAGGGCCCGCTCTATTTTACAATAACCTAGAATGTTTAAATATGTAATTAAGTACATTCAAGAAGCTTAGAGTCAAACATTCCAAGATATTCATCAAACATCTAAGAAAGACCCTACAAAGATAAACAACAAACCTACCAAGAATATAATAGATAGTAAATAATCCCTTGTCTTTAAAAAACCAACCTTGTTTTCTCAATGTATCCTTTCACGGTATTCCTTGTACATTGACCTTTCCCAAATAGCCAATATTTTTAAACTTATATTTGCACATGTATCTTTTTGTTTCTCTATAGTATATTTCTTTCTATTTTGGATAGCTAATGCCCTTTTCCTCTCCCTTCGGTTCTTACAACTAGCACTAGAAACACTTGTCGTTTCACTCTACCTTTACCACTTCCTTTCACATGATATCACCATTTTAATCTTTACAACCTCCCTATCATTGGGAGGCTAATAGTCTTCACCTACACTAAATTTCTAGGAAAATTCCATCTTATCTTCCCTATTACCCGCTTGATTTCTTAGGTTCATCCTTATTCCTAGGTAGCTAGGTAAGAGGAGTGAAAAAAATGATTATTTTGATCTTATTATTTAGACCAAACTCTTGGACATGTGTCACATCTACTATTATGGTATAACAATGATCTTTTCATATTTTAGTTTATAATGCTTTCCTTTGAGTTATCTTCTCAACACCTCTTTTGACACAACTCAAAGGAGTGAGATGAAAAACTGAAGGCCTAACTTTGTTTGAGCTATAACCACTCCCTTTAGCCAATTCAAACAAAAAAATCCTCCTTAGAAGTTCAAAACAAACCTTATTATTTGTTACTATATCACTTTGGTTGACCCAAATGCCATTGTTACTAGTTTAACTCTTGTTTACCACCTTAGCTAGTAGAATAGATGATAAACCTCCCATTCCTTCAAGGGCGACTAAAACATGACTATATAGAACATATACGTAGATGCCCTCCTCCCCACAAATAGAGATAGATCCAAAGCATTGAAATGTTCTGTTTATAGCTTAGTCAACCACTTGGTGGTGGCTAACCCCATAGTCTCATTAGGAACAATCACTATCAATCACTACCTAAAGAGTGCATAAAGGTCCTAGGTCATCTCCCAAGTTCTATATAGAACTCTCCCCGAGTGGTCGAGTGACTGGACCAATATTACCATATTCATATATTGGGAGGGCATATACAATCAATCAATAGGTGTTATGTGTTTTGTGGGCATATATATATATATATATATATATGGTGGTTTTTTGTTACCTCTATTCAACATTCTGGAGTCTCACCCATCTAAGCACTAAGCTCCTCGATTCACTAATGGTTTTGTAACTATATAGAACTCGGTTTCGAGATAGATGTTACGGGCTTGCATAATATCATTGGTGCCCCAAATAAATATATGGTAGTTATCGGGTCCTCAATATGTATAGCGATAGGGTCAACTATCTATTATATACGTGATATAACCAATCTACAAACAATAAACATAGTCTTCTTCCTTATCCATGCGGGGAATGGATGTCATATATCTATATCTCGTCCCTCCCGAAAATCCAAATCCCGGTATGTGTGGTTTCGGCTATGAGCTTTAGTAGATTATATATATATATATATATATATATATATATATATATAGGGGCGAGCCAATAGGGGCCCAAATAGAGATACATCTCAAGAAATTGAGAGGCATCACCGGTTGATCGATGAGATGCCATCATCGGTGATGAGATGAATATAGAGTATATGCACCTCGGATCCAAGCTCATGTGCCCATAGAGTTATCGAGGGGATTTTTCCTAAACCTTTATCCATGGGGTTGTGTCTCCTTGGGGTTAATGTGGTCCTTTTTTTTTGTTATACCACCTTTAGGGGTCTCTCCCATTAGAGAGAGGGGCCCCGAGAACTATGGGCGAGAGAGGGGAGGCCTACTCTATTATATACGAGTTAATGTGCTAGAAATATTGGAAAATATTCAAGTACCTAAAATGGCTAGCTATATCGAGTGATTGTACTAGTTTTGATCTGTAGAGCTTCTCATTTATTTTGGCTTCTTTGATTGACCCAAATTCCATTGCTACTATCTTAATTCTTGCTTACCACCATAGCTAGTAGAATAGTTGAAAAACCTCCCATTCCTTTAGTAATAGGCTCTTCCATCTTGTCCGCTACTACATGGGGAACAAAACCTCCCCCTCTTCTTGATCTATATTCCTTCGAGAACATTTTGGAACTCCTTTTTCCATTCCCTATCAATCTACAAATCCCATAAAGAAGAGGTGAATTTTCATACACAATCTCCTACTCTGAAATCCTTATTTTCAATTTGTGACATACAAAAGTAGGTAGATTGGAATCCATAAACACATTTACATGCATCATTGCATAAATTATTATTTCTCTTTCTTTGATGATGGAATCATTAACTAGAAGCCTCCCAAATTTTTATAAATCCCTAAGAAAATGTATTCCTCCAAAAATTCAACTAGAAAAACATGAATTATAACCCAAATAATGGCAAAAGTATGAATACAACCACACAGATTATATTGTGGGTTCCATATAAACAATGATGGATTAAATTTTCCAATGAACCAAGGTATACCAAGAGTAATATTTAAACAATCCTCTTTCTTAGTAGACAACAAAGGTTGAGAAGCTCCCATAAAGATTCCCACCATATCATCCTAGGAGAGGACATCATAATTTTCACAATATTTTGCCAATCCCCTAACTAGGCCAATAAATCTCCTTCAGAAACATATTTTCTTCATAATTGTACTATATATGATCCTATTAATGTCATAACCATTATCCATGCTTGATCATGAATTCAAAATCAATCTTCGACACTTCTCTCTTATTGTCCCCAATTAAAGTTTTGAATTTTAATAATATATTTTAGTAATTGTAAAACAATATGATGTGAATTTTGATTAGAATAGGGAAAATTTGAATTGTGTAATAAATATCATTTTATCTATTGTATTTATGTTTTTATTATTCTACATCAGAACATTTATATTAATTATATAAATGGTGATTTTTATATAAACTTTTGGTGAGCCACCATATTTTATTTTACGCACAACCTAGAAATTTGTTTCTTTCTTCTAGAATTTTAAAACTTTGAATCTAATTAGTATTGAAATAGATCGTTCAGTTTTTTTAAACCTAATTTATTTTGGATCCTTTACAATATTATATGTGGCTAATATAAATGAATATTTTTTTATAGACTTGTCAGGAGATAGATCTCATGAAGAGACAATGATAAAGGAATTACAATTGTGTATAAGGTTCAATCATTATCAAGTAACTCATGTTAATTTATGATACTAGGGAAACTAAAGTTAAACCCTTAATTAATGAAAACCCGCCTACTACTAGCTATAATTCACATTTATGTGGTGACATTCAAATGATTGATCACGCTTTACCCATTTCTAATTTTCCAACTATTGGGGCATTAGACACCCCCAAGCCACCATATGTACAAAATGCATGGCCTTTAGAAATAGACCTAATACATCACAAAAATTTCAAACATATATTTATGCATAACATATAATAAAGAAAGTCACTCAAACAAGTTAGATGATGAAATCAAATCAACTTTGTCCTTCTAGAATTACAAATTGATGTTTTCTCAAGGCTAGTATTCCTCTAAACCATGCAAATATGACTTTGAAAGTTTGAAATGGGTTGTGAAAAATATTGTAGCATGTTATATACCCTCTATTCATGCCAACACAATCATCAAGCTGATTGAAATCACAAGAAATAGGTAATTTGTCTCCTTTTTGTAAGAACTACCTTTTCTAGCTTTGTAAAGCAATATTATTGCTAGGTTAGTGTCTAGAATAACCTACATGGATCCAGAAGAAGGTGAAAAAAATTTTAAGTACCATTTTCCATCCTCTAGGTGTGGGGTAAAATTTTTGGTTTAGTTCCCAATATAAGTGTCTTTTCTCCTATATCTCTCCTCTAAACTTATACTTCTTCTACCAGCCCTGTCTAAGCTCAATGTTTTACATAACTTTAGTTAAAAAGCCTTATTTTTTTTAAAAAAATCCATTTTGAGTACCTATTTTGGTGTTTTAACTTTGTACAAAGTTTCATTAGGGATTCCTTTGCAAAAATTTCACCAATTTCATTATCTCATACTTCTATTTAGGTCTCTATGACCTTCTACAATGCTCTCAATACAAGCGCCACAACATATATCATCTAGAAGGCTTGTTAGGGTTTAAAAATTGAATAATCCCTTTGATAATCCCCTTAATATGATATCTTGATAAATTTGGAACTTAACTATTCGTAGATATCCTACAACACGATATTTCTCTAAACCCTAGTGAGGGTTTGATACAATGACCCGATAGGTGAAATTTGAGTATAAAGATTAAAAATCATTTCTAACATTTAATTATTCTTTTATTAGGTATATATACATGTTTCTAAGCCTTTGAATTTGATAGTTATCTAAATTTGCTACTACAATGTGAAAATGAGTCAAAAAACCCTCTACTCTGCCCCTCAAAATAGAGTTTCTAAAATTTTGAGATAATGCAACTAAATACCCAGCTTTATTCACCTAGGAGAGTTCGAGATTACCTTATGGACCTATACACGTGATATGCCTCTAATTATATCACAATTTTCAATATTTAAACCAATTTCTCCTTCGAGTAACAATCTTAGATCGAAACGACACCTTCAACAACCGATTCTGACAGCTTATTAAGCTTGGTCAACCTTCCTCAAGAATAAAACGAAGAACTACACATAGAGATAAACACAAATGAATATCTTAATGGCTTCATACCAATATATTGATCACGAGAAGTTGGAAACCACTATCTTCATGTCTATTTGATGATTTATACACAATATCTCATTCATTCATTGTATCAATACATGAAATAACACAAAAACCACGCATTTGTATTGAAATCCTTCTCGTCATTCAAATGAATGATCTAAAAACGATTACAAATCATCCTTTGTACCTCCTTCTTCGAGTCTTCTTCTTATAACTGACTTCTATTACACAAGACCAAGATTATGTGTAAGTTACATTTCAAAAAGGAGCTAAGAAAAAGATTTAGGAGTTACATGACCCCATAGAACATCATGATGGGACTCGAAGACCATATTATGACTCAAAAACACCAATTAATCTATTGAAACCCCTTTGAACTACTTACACCAAACAACCAAGCCAAAATTGGCTCCAATAAGCTTAAAATTTTTAAACATGTAAAAATGGAGGGAAACTCCATAATTTGAATTTTTGAATGTTGGACACACCAAAACAAGTTAAGACGACTCCTAAGACAGCTAAGGACCCCTAAAACACCTACCAAACCAACATTGTGCCATGACATGCTTAACTAACCTCAGGAATGATGCTCCTGCATCATACTCCTAAGGAAAAAGAGAATTCTTCCCCTATTTTTCTTGCTTGTAAGTTCTTTCCCTCTTTCTTCCTTTGCATCCAGTTGAGCTAAAGGTGATCCTTGACTAAGTTCCATGTTTTCTTTTTCTTTCTCAACTATACTAAACTCCTCACAAGCTCTTTATCCTTGGAAACAATCACATTCTTGAGCAAGATGATTGTACTTGTATCGTATACCATATTTCCCACCTTGTTCTTAGGAATATGCATTTAATCCAAACTCATATGTGATGATCCTTCGTGCTCTTAGAATTTCAAACTATCTTTTGAATCTTCTATTTTCTTTTCTTGGATCACTTAATCTTCAAAACTTGAAAATAATGGTATTTTCTTGACATAAACTCTCTCATTTGACTGCTCCACTTCTACTTTACCTGTCATACCTACATAAACAATAATTAGGAAAAGAGTAGATTGAAAACTATGAGTTTTTTCATCACTCTTGACCACCATTTCCTCTTCATGCTTGTTTTCTTTTTACTCTTGCAATATTTTTCCTTCTTAGACTGTTTTGATGCATGTTTCATGATTGTTTTGAGTCCTTTCAAAGTCTAAGTGCTTCGTGATTTCTCTATGGTATGATTTTTTTCCTTCTCTCGATTTCCTCTAAGAGTTCATCATTTTCCTTTCTATCAGCATGATTTGCATACCTATTTTCTTCACCTTTCATACTCACTTGTCTTTGCATGTTACTCGATATTCTTGTTATCCATTTAACCACTTCCACATTATATTAATTGTATCTACTGTAATTTCCTTCACATAATCCTCTTCTCCCTACTAAAAGAATGTTTTCAAACCCATTAACATCACTCTATGATGGTCTTCATGTCATGTTTTTTTATCCTTCAATGGATTCAAGTTGTGCCTAAATCTATTCTTCAAAAAAGTGTAAGTATTTTCCCATCCATCATGAATGGATTTTCAATCAAATTTTCATGGTCTACCCAAAAAAATATGGCATGCATCCATAGGCAACACATCACATAGAACATGATCATGATGTCTACTAATTTGAAAATTGACTAAGCAAAGTGTTGACTATCCAACACTTGGTGATATCTCTGACCTTAATACACCTTATAAGGGTTAGTATGACTCATTCTTATCAAATTTATCTTTTCAACCATCTCAAAAGAAACTAATTCTTCCACTAGGTTAGGATCACTAGTTCTTCCACTAGTGATGGTGATGCCACACTTTCTTCCTCATCCGCATGTGCAATATGATTTCTAGCTTCATTCACCCTATTGTTTCTTGCTTATGGATACTCTAGACACTCAAAAGATCTATGACCAGAAAACTCATTACACTAAAAGCATATACCTATAAACACACATCTTCCTCTTCCAAATCCACCTCTACCTTTGTATGAGTAACCACCTCTAGTATATCCATCTCTAGATGTACTTTGTATCTATGATTTTATTACCTTTTCCTCATTAGTTTGGTATTGTTGTTGTCCTCTATTTAACTAATGTCCTCTTCCTCTCATTCCTCTTCCTTTACCTCGAAGTATTGTCTTTGTTTCCTAGTATGCCTCTTCCACTATTCTTAAATCAAACAAATTGATCTCATCCTGTATATTAAGCCTCAAACCATTTACATATCTAGTAACCTCTTCAGTACCATCTTCTATATGACCAAATCCCATTTCTAATATATAAAATTCTTGGTATAGTCAGCTACATTCATTTCCCTTTGCCTTAAATTTTGTAACTTCTTAAATAAACTAGTCTGATAATATGAAGGAATAAACTTACCTTTTATTTTTTCCACCATTTTGTCCCATGATCTAATCTTATCCATTCATGTGTTCACTCTTTCCTCTTGCACAAAATCGCACCAAGTAGTAACATGCCCTGTAATATTTGTATATGCAAAATTTACCTTCTTATCATCTGTTATACTCTCAAAATCAAAATACTTATCCATTTTTTCTATCCAGTCTATCAACTCTTCTAGATGCATGCTTCCACCATACTCTGGTACCTTCATCCTTGGCTTAGTACTTACTCCCATGATTGCTTTTAGGATCCTCACTTCTTGTCCTTCTTCCTCTGGTTCTTTCTTCACTATTACCTCTCTTTCTTTCTCTTCTTTGTCATTGTCTTCATCCAAATATTTTCCTCTTATTTGAGAAAATTCCAATACTCCTTACCTTTCATGTATGTTTCTCAGTATGGAAACTAACTCATTGTCTCTAGGCTACTCTTTATTTCCTCCTCTTACCACTCTTCTAGGTGGCACTTTGACAACCTTCACTTATTCTTGCAAATCTCTTCTCTTCACTGCTTCTTTCTCTTCTTTGTAGATTCTTCTTGTTAACTTTCCTATTTATCCTTGGCTCTTATACCAAATGATGTAGATCATATCATAAATACACTCACTCAAACAATTTATATGATGAAATCAAATCAACTTTGTCCTTCTAGATTTACAAATTGTCACTTTCTCAAGGCTCATATTCCTCTAAACCATGCAAAATCGACTCCAAAAGTACAAAAACTATTTTTTAAATATTTTAACATGTTCTATGTACCCTCTAATCATGTCAAAACAATCATCAAGATGATTGAAATCACAAGAAATAGGTAATTTGACTCCCTTTTGCAAAAACGGTCGTTCTAACTTCTCAAAACAATGCCACAACTAGGTTGGTGTCTTGAAGAACCCACATGGACCCAAAAGAAGGTGAAAAAAGTTAAGTACCCTTTTCCATCATCCTAGTTTGGAGTAAAAATTTTGGTTTAGTTCTAAATATAAGTGTTTTTCCTATATCTCTCCTCTAGACTTATACTTCTTCTACCAACCTTATCTAAGTTCAATTTTTGACATATTAAATTTAGCTACAAAGCCTTATTTTTAAAAAAAAATTACTATTTTGACTACCCATTTGATTGTTTTAACTCTATAATAAATTTTTAGTTAAGGATTCCTTTACAAAAAGTTCACCAATTTCACTATCTCAGACTTCTATTTAGGTCTCTATGACCTTCTACGGTGCTCTCAATCCAAATTTCACAACATACGGGGTTTAGAAGGATTGATAGGGTTTAAAACTTGAGTAATCCTTTGAGAATCCCATTAGGATGATATCTTGATATATTTAGAGCTTAACTATTCATAGAAATGCCACAAAAAAAGATTTCTATAAACCTTAGTGAGGGTTTGACACGGTGACCCGATAGGTGAAATTTGAATATAAAGACAAACAAACTCATTTCTAAGACTTAATTCTTCTTGTCTCGGGTTTTTAGCCACGTTTCTAGTCCTTTAAATTTTGGTAATCTACGAGTTGTTACTACAATGTGAAAATGAGTCAAAACCCCATCTACTCTACCCCTCCAAAACAAAGTTTCCAAAATTCATAGATAATGTGTCAAAGCATATAATTGTGTACCACTTTTTTGTACTTTTTTTACCTTTAACAAAATATTTAAGCCAACAACCAAAACATGACCAAACTCATAAAATGACCGAACATGCATTTTTAAGAGCTTATAAATACCAAGGTGCGTGGCATCAAGAATTTACTAAAGTTTTTATAGTATTTTTAAATATTTATTTACTAGTCGGATTTTAAAATATTTTTGGCCACCAAGTGGGACACTAAAGACTCAAATTTATTCACCTAGGAGATTTCTGAGATTACCTTATGGACCTATGCACGTGTTATGCCTCTCTTTATATCACAATTTCCATCCTTTAAACCAAGTTCTCCATACCAAGTGTGATCTGAAATCAAAACAACACCTTTAAAAGATAGCTAAAGGCTTCTTAATATTGTTCAACCTTTCTCAAGCACAAAACTAATAACTACACACAAATATCAACACAAATGAATCTCTTAATGAATTTTTACCTCTTAATCCCTACGAAGTTGATAACCACTATCTTCCTTTCTATTTGATGATTTATACACAAGAACTCATTCATTCATTGCATGCATACATGAAATAACACAAAAACCCTAGGTTTATTTTGAAATCCTTCTCCTCATTTGAATGAATGATCTAAAAATAGTTACAAATCCTCCTTTATACCTCCTTCTTCGAGTCTTCTTCCTATAACTTACTTCTATTTGCACAAGACCAAGATTATGTGTAAGTTACATTTCAAGGAGTTAAGAAAAATATTTAGGAGTTATATGACCCCATAGAACATCATGATGGAACTCCAAGACCATATTATGACTCAAAAACACCAATTAACTTATCAAACCCCCTTTGAACTACCTACACCAAACAACAAATCCAAAATTGGCTCCAATAAGCTTCAAATTTTAAAATATGTAAAAATGGAGGAAACTTTATATTTTGAATTTTGAATTGTTAGATACAAAAAAACAAGTTAAGATTCAACTCCTAAGACACTAAGGACCCCTAGAACACATACCAAACCAAAATTATCCCATGACATGCTTAAATGACCTCGGGAGTGATGCTCATGCATCACATATTCCTAATGCGTATAACAAAACAATGACATGAATGCAAACATGAATAAATATTTGAATTCAAAATAAATCACAAATACCTACAAGATTCACTAATTCAAATATAAGAACTAAAAAGGATGTAATAATTCTATTGATAAATTACACCATGACCAAAGAGATTCGTGATCAATTTAATTTATATAAATATTAAAATTATCATATGAAATTAAATTAATTCTTAAAAAATATTAATTCCTTACCTTTTTAGAGACTATACACTTTTACATGTTGTATTTATATTTGATAGTTTGGTATTTTTCTCATTGTACAAGCTATTTGATTCAATGCTTTTACTATTTTCAATCGTAGCAATTAAATTTCATATTTTTCATACGGTGTACGATAATACATGAGATCATAATGTTATTCAAGGCCCAAAGCACAACATGAAATAACTCTAAAAACATACTTTATTATTTTATACATAATTGTGACTCATAACAAGGCCACGAACCAAACCATGGGAAGAAAGGTATTGTTTAGGCATAACAATACATAGTTTCACATACATAAGGCATAATAATATATAAACAAAACATGACCAACCTAATAATAAAGCATCACGATAATATGTTTCCAACGAGGTTTTCATATGACTCAAAATCAAAACTATCTCCAACATAGTGTCGGGATAGGACTAAAATATCACATGCTAAATATGAGGAAAATAGAGCATTAAGAATCACAATACATAAGAAAAGGACTTACATAAGTAAATAATCAATTAGATGATACATCACAAATAAAAAATACACATGCCCATTGCCTCCCAAAATAGAGAAATAAATCATGGTACTATGACTTCACCGGGTCACTCGATGGACATGATCACATAAAGATTCATCACCCGAAAAACCAAAGGTCTAAAGAATATGTAGCCCCAAAAATACATGGGTATGACATTTGGGTGTACCTTGTATTCCAAAAATAATTGTATCACGTCAATGACAATAGATAAAGAATATACAACATGGTAGAACAAGCCCATAAAAACATTTTAGAAAGTTCACATTGAAAGACGAATATCCAAATGGAATTAAAAATTATAAGTGTCAATTTTTTAAGAACAATAAAAATGGACGTGGAGAGGCGAGTGGGAGCATAGGTGTCTACTAATGATTAAATAAAAATGAACTAACTATGTAGTATGCGAATAGTTAACCTAAGCTATGAACAGACTATAATAAAGTAAACAAATGCGATAAATAATAATGTAAATGAACTAAACCACTATGAAAAAGGAAATGCCAACCCTAATGTGCAAGAAGAAAGAGGAAATAACTTAGTTGAATAATAGATGCATGTTGGAGAGTGTCGCAGAGGTGACTAGAAAAATCAAGATATGGAATGATTGTGTAAAAGTGTCGAAAAGGATGGATCTGGAGGATCTAGCTAGACTGGAGCACCTAGAGGAGGACTGGGGCACCTATGGGCGCTCTGGTCTACAATCTGGGTGCCCTGGTATGTGTAAAAGCTTTAAAATTAGTCTTTGTTGGTTCGGGAAAATGGCCCTAAATCCTCGTTGTTTGTCGCATCAACTTTTTTTTGTCATGCACTAAATTTCGCCAATACTCAAGATGAAAGAAATTCTTACGAAAACCCCAAAACAAACATCAAACCCTAAAAAATAATAATGCATATAAAGGGGTTAGACTGACCTCATTTGCCATAATGGTGGTCTTACTAATGAGCATTGCACAACATCTCATACACAATGTAGTTATATGTACAAGTGTGAGTGAACATGCCCTAGGTTTCTCTTTTTCCAGTCATACTTTATGAAGTAGTGAGTAATAACTATGTGTAGAAAATGTAGTAGAATTTTTGCATGGAATAGAATAGAATCCCTCCCCTTATGAAGTGTGATGTAGATGTCCTAGCCTTGTGCCTTACTAATGGAGCTATATGGATGAAAGTAATCTCAATGCAATAGATGGATCAACTCTAGATGGAGTGATAGTAGTAAGTGATGATAGGTCCCTCATTATGGTCTCATAACTTTATATTTATGGGGTTCTCTTGATCGATTTCATAATTAAGCCCAAAATGGTTGACCATTAAAAATATAAAGATGTAAAACGGATAGAAAGAGCCCAAAAAGTGGAGGAAAGTGCAAAAAGAACAAGGGCACCATTGGTGGGACCGGGGGCACCCACGGCACCGCACGTACTAGCTTTGGGTGCCCCAATCAAGGCTAAAATGACAGGAAATGACCAAAACAAATTGGGCATGTGGATGAAAAGGGTTGGTAATGATGAAATAAAATAAAACAAGATGTCCAAAAGATGGGTTAATTAGTACTTTCTTCACTCAAGAACCTTCTAAATAGTAATGTGAGACCAGGATAAATAATGTCTAAAGTGTATGATTTTGTGACTACATTTTTCCCCCAATTTATGTTTGTGAGTGGAAAGCTTAGTAACATAAAGTATATGGATATGCATACATGATGTCCATGAAGACTATAGTAGAAACATGTCAAAGTACTAGAAAAAGTGTGGAATGATAAAAAAAAATATGGTGGAGCGTGGAAACTAAAGATGAAAAATGTGCACAAAGAAAAAGTGATGAGAGTGAACCTAGGGTAGAATGTGTGTGTAGTTGTTGTGATGTGTAATGTACCTATATGGTTAGTAAAGTGCATGTTGTCGTGAAGTGTTGTTATTGATTGTTGTTGTTGCCCTCATTTGACTGCTTGTTTCTCATAAGGTCGGACTTGCAAGGAGAAAATGATCAAGTAGTCAAATATGTATGTATGTAAGTGTAAAAATGTAATGTAAAAATGCGCATGTATATGAAAGCATGTAAATGTAAAATATGCAAATGAAAGAGTGTAAATGGAACATGTGCACCTGATCCATGTTGAGAAAGAGAGTGTAGAAGGATATCTTGTACTGCAATTTTTTTGGGTGATCTCACACCACCCTGGATGAAGAAGTGTAGGGAGGAAATTATATGTGTCCTTTAAGCTCTAATTGCTTCCCTGAATGTGTGTGAAGGGATATTTTTATCGTCCTTATTTTTTGGGTGATCTGATGCCACTGGCCGAAGTAGTGTAGGGAGACATACCCATTGTAACCTCCAATCCTATAATTGCTTCCCAGAATGCTAAGGACACCATGTCCTGTAAAATCCATTGTGTATGGGGTTCGTAGACTGGTTTAAACCCACTCACTATGTATAACTAAACCGAACCAGTGTAGAATCTATGTGTTAGTATGTAAAAACCCCAAATGATGCCCCCTCTTTGGGGGCACATGTGACATCACTGATAGGAGAATGTGACCCCAAAAGAGGACCAACCGCATGTACTTTGTAACTCTTCCCTACATGGGGAAGGGAATGCACTTGGTAGAAACCAAGGTGCGCACAAACAAGGATGGCTAGCCAAAACAAGTGTTAGTACGAAAAATGCATGCATGTAAGAAGACAATGTGCAATCTATGCAAACAGTGTAAAAACTACCAAGAAAATTAGTGTAAACACACAAGAAGACAAGTAAGCCACACAAAGTGGGTCGCAAACATGGGACATCACTCAAAATGCCGCAAGACATGCAAGGCCATCATGGCCGCAAACAACAAACAAATGTGCACACAAAACACATAGGGCAAGGCCCGTATACAAGAAACAAACAATGGCAAACAAGTACAAACACGCAGAATTAGTCATGGAAACATGTATTCCTACAAAAAAAGGTGTTGCACATGGAACACCCGTTAGCATGTTAGAGAAATAACCAATATTTCAAAGCATGAATAAGCAAGTAATGTAAAGTGCTAAGTACAAAATGAAATAATAGCACCTAGAAGAAACGAATATGGATGCCCCCAGTGACCAGTTTAGGAAGGGTAGAAGGCAAACATCCATGTCACATGTAAAATATTTGTATCTATGATCACACTAGACAAAGACATGAACATGCATGTGTGGATGGTATAGATAATGACATATAAGAAATCAATCTAACATGTGTAGTAAACTGATCATGTAAAACACTAGCAAACAAGAATAAATTCCCCTAAGATAATGCAATACGCAGTGGATGGATGGAATGGAATGCAAGATGGAGTGATATGAGCCACGTGCCCCCCTCGAGTGAATTGAATTTTATGTAATGAATTTAATTTCGCCCCCTCAACACCAAGAATGAACTATAAATGAGAGTGTGTCATCGGGAAATGGTCGAGTAGTGTGTTGTGTCTAACGCGATGTGATGAATGTGTATGTGTAGTGATGAGATGCGACCTAGAAATGATGTGTGTGTGAACCCTATAGCTGAAGTGTATATCATGACTAGATGAATGTATAAGTGATGATTTAGCCTAAGTGTATATCACTATAAGATGAAATGAGGAAGTGGTGATGTAACCTAAGGTGTATACCACTACAAAATGATAGAATAGGTGATGATTTATCCTAAAGTATATGTCACTACAAGATGAAAGGAGGGAGTGGTGATGTATCCTAAGGTGTATAGCACTATAAAATGACAAAATAGGTGATGATTTATCCTAAAGCATATGTCATTAGCCTAGGATTGTTGCATGTGATGAGTGTAAGGTCCATTTGATTTGTAAACCCTAGCGATGAGTATGGACCGAGGAACTAAAATGCATCATAGGGTGGTGAGTGCAACAAGTAGAAAGAGATATAATATATGTAATGTGAAATACAACAATGTGATGAAGAGAATATGTAAAAATGCAGTGTGTAGCATGTGATGGTAGATATGTAGAATGTATAAAATGTAATGTATAACGCGTAGTGTAATACATGTAGATAGATGAGTAATGTAGTATGTAGGGATGAATGTAATGCTAGACTCATATGTGATGAAGAATAGTATAGGATGTAGAAAATGTATGACATCAAGACATGCGCAGTGTATGATGTATGGTATATGACTATGTGAGGCAATATGTATAAATAGCACGATAATTTATGATGTAAAATGTGTAAGATGAAGACTAGTATAATGTATGATGTATGAATGCAGAAATGACTCAAGGTTGTAGAAGAACGTGCTGAATGTATGGTGTATGATGCATGATATGTAACTAGATGCAGTATATATGTCCTATAATGTAGTGTGTGGGGTTCAGTGTAGTAATCCCTCAACAGTCAAGTGTGAACTAAAGCACAAGAGTGTGTCATTGGGTAGTGACGATGCTAGAACGTGTGATGAGTATGCCTATGAATGTATGATAATGAAAAGATGAGATATGCACCTATGCTAATATGATAAGGGGGATTATATGAGTATTATACCCCTCGCGTGTGTGTCGAAGATCATGTAAAGTCATTGAGAAGATCATCATCTCGGGGTTAAAGTCATATGGATAACCATTGGTGACCTGATAAGTGATAGTTTTGGTTGATCATGCATTGAACCATTGAGGAATAATTGGTACATGCCCATAGCATACTATTCATCGGTGATTGGGTGAAGTGGACAACCCGTGTGCATACCAATTTAAGTGATATTTTGAGTATATCTAATAAAAGAGTTTTGTAAATGAAAACACGTCTAAAAGTCATAGGAAATAAAATGTCTATATGATGCGGATCTAGTATACCTCCAATATAATCAAACCATTATTTTCCTAATGTTAGTGATGACGAGTGAGGATTGTGTGATAGATGGACATTAATATGAAAGACATGCAAACCATAAGCAATAGTGACACAAAAAGACATAACAAAGATGAGGAACACGTGATGCATGATAGAGGTCCTAAAAAGAAAACCCTAAGTGATCAAGACCCTCATGTGTACATATAGTGTCATTGTTAGTCTAGAATCACAGCACCCCCTGAATGTCTAAAACTTGATGGGTTGAGACTCTCAGTGTGATTCCATAACATGGAGTTTCTCCCAAAGTGTGCGACTTTGCAAATGGGAAAGCTCTCCGGATGAAGGCCGGTTCTATTCCTCTGTTCAGGTGCACACATACAATTTGTAGAGGATCTACTCTAATTTGCCAAGGAGACAAGGTTAAGAAGATACAAGAAAATAAACATAACTAATAGAGGTGATGCACCAAAGGAATGTTGAACACCTACTTTTCCATTAAACACAAACCATTAAAAATGAAATACAAACACCATGCATAGATAACCAGGATTGCAATGAGAGATCAGGAAGATGTAATAACAAAAGAGAGGGTTGAAAATCATCCACAGACTTTTTATTGTTTCTCCAAAGATTTGATACAGTGCATTACTAATGGCCAAGAGGCAAGATTGCATTTACAATTTAGATGGGAGGTTTGAACTCCACAAATTCACTTACAGACAAGAGAAGAAGGGAGGGTTCAAAACCAAAAATGTCCAACCACCAGAAAAATGCCCCTCCTTATAATATATATGAAGAACATGAGGGAGAAAGGAGAGAAGAAAATGAAACCTACCTCAACCAACCCAAAAGAGAATTGAATTCACATGCCTCAACCAAACCAAAAGATCATTGAATTCACCTACCTCAACCATGATTGGTTCCACTGCAAAGAACCTATGCCTCATGTGTTGTTCCTTGTTGGGAAAGAAAGGAAGCCCATACTTCATTATGGTGGTAGGTGAGAATCATGACCTCAAAATTTCAAATCGTAGTTCGATGCAGACATCGAGAGCTTTCCAAAAAGTCCTCTCTTGCTCAAATCGAGTTTCTAGTCAAAATTTATGATCATCTGAAGGTCAGGGGCGGGCGTTCCACGTGGGAATTGACCTTCCACAAATATTTTCCAAACTGCTTTGGGTTTGGAGTCTATCTGTGCAAGATCCACATGGAAGCCCTGCGCATCTTAAGATTTTCTGCTACCTTTTAGGGTCCTAGGAATGCGTCATGCCAACACTTGGCACCATCCGTGAACATGTTGCATTATTCCTTTGGGTGAGTAAAGGGCCCCACTTTATATAATGTCAAAATCCCTTTTCGGGTGGGACCTTTGTAGTTAGCTCCTAAAGTTATGATGGTGGGACACTTGGCATCGTCTGTGAAGCCTGCTCTCCTTTCTTTGTGTTTTGGCTAAGTCCCTTCTATTTAGGAGCAACTATGTCGGACCATAGACACGTGGAGGGCCAGCGCACATTTGGGAACCTACCTTTTGGTTTTACTTTTGAAGTTACACTGATGAGACACATGGAGGCTTTCTTGACTCTTCCCATGCTTAGAATTTTCAATGGCCGGTTTTGCCTTTCTCGGGCCCTAGACATGTGGAGATCCTACTCTCATTTGGGAACCCGCTTTTGTTGCACCTTTTGAAGGTGCATGATGATGAGACACATGGAGGCTTCCGTTGGCTCTTAGACTTTTCAATGGCAGTGCAACTTTCTCGGGCCCTAGACATGTGGAGAGCCTACACTCATTTGGGGACCTGCCTTTAGATTTTACCTTTGAAGTTGTGGTTCGAAAGAAACATGTGAAAGCTTCCACTAGCCTTCCCCTGCTTAGACTTTTCAATGGTTGGTTACGCCTTTATCGGGCTCTAACCACGTGGAGAACATGTGCTCGTTCGGGAACCCCACTTTTGTCGCACCTTTAAAGTTGCGCTGAGCTAACACATGGCACCTTCCATGGCTATATTGCTTTGCTTCATCTTTTCAACCGTCTGTTTCCCCGAGATCCCCGAAAATGTGAAGTCCGAAAACTTTGAGCTTTTCTCCATTTTCTTCCTCTTAAGCTCGATCTCCTTTAACATTGTTTGGCCTCATTTGCCAACCTTGCTTCTCCATTATCGAGCCCTCTCGTAACTTGATTTTTGGGATCGAATGTGAGCTCACACGATTCGACCAACCTCTCCATTTTCTTTTGTGCAAGATCGTGTTTGATCAATTTTTCTGAGGGGAAAAATTGGATAACAATTGGCGACTCATGAGATCACCTACTGTTAGGTGAAAAGATTAGTTACCTTGAAGTATCCATTGGGCATGGAGTCATGAATGATATCCTAGTACTGATCTTGTTCCTGAAACCTCGAGCTTATGACTGTTTGCAACTTGTTGGCCCTTAACCTACTCTGCTTGCTTACACTCAATTTTCATAAGAAAATCTTGAAGGTGAGATTTCGAGAGTAGAAAATTGTCTTGGCCTAGAGCATTCACCTACTTACGGTAATGGTGTAGGCACACGTTAACTTGGAGGCACATTGAATGCACAATGATACAACCTTGGAGCAAAAAAACTTGTGTCGAAGCACTTAGGGAAACTGAAACCTAAACTACAACAAGACAATGTGCACACACACTTAGAGGAATTAAAATCCTAGGCTAATATTTACAAGGGTGAAACCTTCCTTTTCAGTAGTAATGTTTAAGGTAGATTTCGTTAACAGGAATAGGAAGTTCTTCTCCATCCAATGTAGACAATTGGAAGGAATTGCTACTCTTACATCCTGTGACCATGTAGGGGCCACTCCAAATGGCATCAAACTTGGAATGCCTTCCTGGTTTTGCCCGATCTGCATCCCACTTGAGAACTAGATCCCCCTCCTGAAAGGTCCTTGCTCTTACTTTCTTGTCAAAACATCTTTTGATTGAGGTCTGATCTTTCTCCATTGTTTGAATTGCATGTTCTCTGATTTCTTCAGTTCCATCAGCTCTACATATCTAGCCTCCATTGGTTCAAACTCGGATAATTCCAATTGCTTCATGAGTTCCAATGCGGGTAGTTCTAATGATATAGGCAACATTGCTTCTTTCCCATAGACTAACTTGTAGGGAGAATTACCTATTGACCTCTTTGGTGTGATCCTGTTAGCCCACAAAGCTGATTTGAGCTTAGTATGCCATGTCCTCTGGTTTTCATCAAGAGTTCTTCTGATGATTCTTAGCAAATTCTTATTTGTGGACTCTACCTGCCCATTACCCTGTGGGTAATAGTTTGAAGAGGTGCTCAAGTAGGTCCCATTCTTGACAGCCCATTATGTGATCTTAGAACCTAGGAATGCCAATGCATTTTTGATATGATAGTGGTTGGTACTCTGAACCTAGTCACTATTCCTTCATAGAAGTCTAGTATACTAGACTCGTTTGCTTCTTTGAGTGCTACCGCCTTGGTCCACTTGGTGAAATAGTCCATTGTTGTGAGAATCCACTTATGACCTTGGCTTGAGTTTGGATTGATGACCCCAATGAAGTCCAATCCCCATTGCATGAATGGTTGGTTAACTGAAATTGGGTGCAATGGAAGCGTTGCTAACTTTTCTTTACCTGTGAAGAACGCACATTTTTTGCACCTTTTTATCCATGTGTAGCAAGAATAACCTACCTTTATTATATTGAGGGTTGTTACTCATGGGGTGAAATGATCTCCGGCCTCTCCATCGTGGAAGTCCTAACACCTTTTCAATCTGACCTATTTCAATGCATCTTAGTAGAACGCCATTGATGTCTTTTTTGAACAAAACACCATCAACAAGCACATATGGAATGGATTACAATCTGAAGTATCTCCTCTTTTTTTTATCATTTCTGGAGGACATAGGCCTATTTGTAGGAAGTGTATCATGTTTTGAGTCCAACAGGGAATAGGAACATTATCATTTGCTTGTTCTTGACCATCTTGTAGTACCAAAACAACCCCATTTTCATTACTTGCATCATCCTGTTGGCTCGAGGCTAGTTGTTCACACAATCCCTTTCCACAAACCAGCTTAGTGACCTTAATTTCAATGTCATATTCCATGACACGAGTGATCCATCTGCATGTTTCTCATTCAAATCCTTGTTCAAAAGGAATTCTTTCACCCCCCACACGAGAGACCAACAATTTGAATTTTGTTATTTGAGACTAGGTGTTTGAAATATTTTAAGCTCACGATCACTACAAGGACATGCTTCTCGATGAAGCATTATGTCACTTCATATCCCTCAAACCTTGGCTGAAGAAGGCAACTAGTTGTTCAATCCCTCTTTGTTTTGTTGCACTAGGATTGCAGAAATCGTGTCACTACCACCAAAGCACAGAGTATGAAGTCCTTCGAGAAGTCTGGATTGATGAGATTTGGAGCTTGGGATATGGATTCTTTGATGGCTTTAAAACTTTCTTTCCCTCGGCTATCCACCTAAATGCTATGCTCTTCTTTAACATCAATGTTATTGGCTTCACAAAGCTTGATAAATTTGGCACAAACTTGCGGACAAAATTGATTCTTCCTAGAAAGCTCTGAAGAGCCTTCTTATGACTTAGCAAGCGGCAATGCTTGAATTTCTTAAACTCTTTCTAGTTCGATTTTCAATCCTTCCTTTGACACAATATGGCCTAGGAGCTTGCCTTCGTGAGCAAGGAATATGCATTTTTTGGGATTTAATGATACTCTAAATCTTCTACATCTTTGAAATACCTATCTCAGATGAAAAAGGTGATTTGTTGCATTTTTGAAGAACACGGTGATATCATTAAGATATATCAGTACTATTTTGTTGATCAACCCCTAAATGGCATGTCCATTGCTCTTTGGAAAGTGGCTCCAGCATTAGACAATCCAAATGGCATCTTCCTATAGGCATAGGTGCCCCACTTAGTGGTGAAAGCCATTTTGAACTGATCATCTTCTTTCACCATTATCCGATTATACCCTTAGTATCCATCAGGGAGGAAAATCTTTCGAAGCTGGATACCACTTGTAAGATTTGTTCCATTGAAGGGAGTGGATAGTGGTCTTTGAGAGATGCCATGTTCAAGTCTTAGAAGTCCATGCACAACCTTATTTCCCTGTTCTTCTTCCTGACCGGTACCAAGTTTGTAACCCAGCTTGAATGCTTGATTGGAAATATAATGTTGGCCTCTATTAGCTTGTTTAGATCTTTCTTCATTAGAGGCTCAATGTGAGGTTAAGCGGTCTTTGCTTTTGCACGATGGGCTTAGCATTTGGATCCAGTTTTATGGTATGTTGTGTCAGCTTTGGATTAAACCCTCGCAGTCCTCATAACTCCAAGCGAAGACATCTGGAAACTCTTGGCAAAGTCGTATGAACTCATATCTCTCTTGCTCAGTGGCCACCTTACCAATTTGGAGTGTTTTCCTTCCCAACTGAAATTGGCTCTGAATCTTCTCCCTTGACCTGTAGGTTGGCTTTCTCTTTATGGACTGGTCATTCGGGTTGAAGATAGATTCCAATGTTACCAAACCCTTTGGAATCTTGTTTGTCCGTAGCTGCACTACTTGGTCCCCATATTGCTGCTCTAATTTTTCTTGGTTCCTAGCTGAGAATTCAGCCTCTTCTTGCAAGAAATTGATGATCTGTTGATCATTCTCAAACACTGTCAACTTGTGTTATTATCTGGAACTGTTGGCCTTACAATCACATGGATATGTGGTTGTGTTTTGTCTCTTTTGATCTTTGTAACCACATCAAATGTTGCTCTAACTACTGCAAGCCTATCTACAACTTCATTCTTCTTCCTGGGTATGGACACAATGTTGAAAGCTTCAAAGTCTTCAATTAGGTCCCATACCTTGTTTTTATAGCTCTTGAGTAGGTCATTCTTTGCAGCATGTTGCCTTCTAACTTGATTGATGATTAGCTTGCTATCACCAAATACTTGCAAATTCTTTATGCCTCTTTTCTGGCCTAATGAAGTCCATGAATCAAGGCCTCATATTCATTGTGTTGTTTGAACATGCAAATTTGGAAATGAAACACTTTGAATAATACTTGATGTTTTGTGGTGAAACTAACAATGCACCTCCTCTAGCACCTTGTTTGCTTCTTGAACCATCGAAATATAGTTTTCATACTTCATTTTCATCTTCATTTTCTAGCTTGGTGATGTTAGGAATGGGTGAGTTTTCTTCATGTACACAATATACACCCAATTCAGATTCTTCCATTTCCTTAAATGGGTCGAATGCGTGCCTTTTGTTTTCCCATTCATCTAGAGTTAAATCTAGAATACCCTCAACCTTAGTACTATTTCTAGATTAGTTGAACACTCCTCTTGATCAAAGGCTAAGAAATTTACGTTGATAGGACTTGGCACATGAGGCTCAATGTGAAAGTTTGTAATTGGTTCTGACCTGATGGTTGCCTTGGCTCCATACCTTGTTCTGAATAGCATGTGTGACCAATCTGCTGATAGATATCCACCAATTTTGGCAGTGAAGTCTCTTGACAAACATAGTGCAAAGAGTGGTGGGAGGTCAATTACAGACACATCTTGCAAGACTGTGACATTTGGACAAGCATGTAGTGTTAGGCTTAAACCCTTGATGACCCCAACCGTTCTACCGTTATCCCATCTATTTGTACCACTCATTTCAGCATTGGATCATACTTTAGACCTAATTGATCTGCTATCTGTTTGGCATAACTGAGCTACTTTCTCCTGAATCAATCATGTAATTATGTACCAACTTATCTCCTATGATCAATGAGATATAGAATGGTGGTGGCTTCAAATTATTACCTTGATGGCCTCCATGATTTCCTTCTTGATGAGATGTGTTGGTGAGCACTTTTTCTTGTTGATTGGGTGGTTGATTTGATGCTGACCAATTTTCCATAACAACTTGCAATAGGTCTCTTTGTCTGGGATAGCCAATGACTCCCACATCAAAATGTTCACATGTTTTT
This sequence comes from Taxus wallichiana var. yunnanensis, assembly GCA_018340775.1. NCBI lineage: Eukaryota > Viridiplantae > Streptophyta > Pinopsida > Cupressales > Taxaceae > Taxus > Taxus wallichiana. The sequence goes on from CM031236.1 coordinate 535,596,679, forward strand.
TCTTCATCTAATCAATAATGTTGAAGGGGATGAATTATCTTTTTGTTGCCCTTGCCTTGCACATTCTTCTCTTACACATGGGCTGTTACAATAGGCACTTGAGTTGATCTAGAAGGTGGCTTGGGCTGACCTTGCACATTGGGAGCTGCACTTTGATTGCTAACACCTTGTGGAGTGATGGAGGGTTGTGGATCACTTAAATTTGATGATTGTTCCTCTCCAATGTTCCTTTTCTTGGAGTGTGTATTGGCTGCTACACTTTGAGAAGGTGTTTGGTTTATACCATAGAAATATTCAACCTGCCAATTGACAAGTGTGGTCTCATTTGGAGGTGCGTCTTGTTGAGTTTCTCCTGTTGTTGATTTCCTTCTTGGCATGTCTCTTGTTCCGCACCCGTTGTTGTCACCATAAGGGCTTGATTCAAAGCACCATTAAAACACATTGACTAGTTATGAGGTTGATTGCATGGGAAACACTAGTCATATTCTGAGCCATGTTATTTTACACTGGTACCAAAGCTCTAGATGTGGATGTAGCATTAGGATTGTAAGGCTGGAATGGTCTATTAGCAAGAGGCCTGACTTGGTTCTGATTTGCAGCTTGAAAGGGTGGCCTGTTAGGCTGATATGGAGGTCTATTGGGTTGAGTTTGAGGTTGATATGATCTAAAATTTTGAGCTTGTTGCCTCTTAAGTGTCACCAACTCATTACCCAAGTTTTGTAGTTGCTTCATGACTTCTTGGAGCTCATTTGAGGTGTTAGAAGATGAATTAGAATCTTTAGTCGAATTCTAATTTCTTGGAGTAGGAATAAGAGCTAATGTGGGTGTTTAACTAGTGCTTAGAGCTCCTAGTTTTGGATATAGAGGCATAGGTGGCCTAGGTACAAGTTTACCGGCTTGAATGAGACAATTCTCATCTCTAATACCAATATTATAGGATGCGGGTAAAGTTATACCTCCATGGATTGAATCATCATAGAAATATCAAAATTTAAAGCTTTAAGGAAGTATAGGAAAGCACCTTCAGTTGTTGGTCTCACGGCCAACGAATCCTATCCCACGTTCACTGGAATCTGAATTTGAAGTCGGTCAACTACTCATTAGGAGCCCTCTTGATTATTTTCAACTGCTCCAATAAAGACAGATTATCCCCCTTTTCTCCAAATTGATTGTGGAGAGTTGTGCATAAATGGTCCCAATTCTAGATGGATCCGCAGATTAGACTTTTGAACCACTACAAATATTTACCCTTAAAGGAGGATGCCAACAACTTGACAATGAATGTCCATTTCAACAATTTCATGAATTGCACAAACATTTGCAATGTCCTAGATATGATCAATTGGAGTTGTCTAGTTCTCTCCAATAAAATATGGAATGTTCTTCAACACTATAACTGGAACTAGGTTTTGTGCATTGAGAGCTAGTGGGTTGTTGTCAGTGAAGTTGAAGTATGGGTTGGGCTATGACATCTGATTGGTCAAAGAACTCTAGTCGATTGAATGAAAGGCATATCAGTGGAGGTGTTGACAAGGTTCTATTTGGCGGAGATGGAGACCTTTGAGCTCTTCTTCCTCTCCTTGCTCTTTCTGGGGATAAATGCTAGATAGACAAACAATCCTTCTTCTCTTGTTCTTGACCTTGTTTGAATTCTTCTCATGAATCTACCAAGCTTGGACTATTGAAACTAGTGGATTCTACCCCTTTTGGAGTCGCCAGATGTGCAATTTTAGAGCTTCTTACAAGCTAGGAACTTACAACAAGTGCACATCAATCTTGCTGTAATAAAAATGAAGAATTCTTGGTCCACAGTGCATGCCAAAAGCTGCTAGTGTATAATTACAACACCACACGAATGTCTGCAACTCGATGAGTTGAGACTCTCAGTGTGATTGCATAACACGCTTCTCCCAAAGTGTGGGAATTTACAAATGGGAAAGCTCTCTGGATGAAGTTCGGTTCTTATTCCTCTGTTCAGTGCACACATACAATTTGTAGAGGATCTACTCTAAAATCTACTCTAATTTTCCAAGGAGACAGGGTTAAGAAGATACAAGAAAATAAACCTAACTAACAGAGGTGATGCACCAAAGGAATGTTGAACACCTACTTTTCCATTAAACACAAACCATTAAAAATGAAATACAAACACCATGCACATATAACCAGGATTGCAATGAGAGATCAGGAAGATGCAATAACAAAAGAAAGGGTTGAAAATCATCCACAAAATTTTTATTGTTGCTCCAAAGATTTGATATAGTGCATTACAATGGCCAAGAGGCAAGATTTCATTTACAGTTTAGATGGGAGGTTTGAACTCCACAAATTCACTTGTAGACAAGAGAAGAAGGGAGGGTGGAAAACCAAAAATGTCCAACCACAGAAAAATATCCCTCCGACAATATCTATGAAGAACATGAGGAGAAAGGAGAGAAGAAATAGAAACCTATCTCAACCACCCCAAAAGAGCATTGAATTCACATGCCTTAACCACACCAAAAGAGCATTGAACTCGTATGCCTCAACCATGATGGGTTCCACTACAAAAAACCCATGCCTCCATGTGTTGTTCCTTGTTAGGCAAGAAAGGAAGCCCATACTTCATTATGGTGGTAGGTGAGAATCCTGATAGCCTCAAAATATCTAGTCATAGTTGAGTAGCAAACGTCGAGAGCTTTCCAAAAAGTCCTCTCTTGCTCAAATCTAAGTTTCCAATCAAAATTTATGATCATCTGAAGGTTAGGGATGGGCGTTCCATACGGGAATTGACCTTCCGCCAATCTTTTCCAAACTTCTTTGGGTTTGGAGTCTATCCATGTAAGATCCACGTGGAAGCCCCGCGCATCTTAAGATTTTATGCTACCTTTTAGGGTCCTGGGAATGCAACGTGCCGACACTTGGCACCGTCCATGAACATGTTGCTTCATTCCTTTGGGTGAGTAAAGGGCCCCACTATATATAATGTCAAAACCCCTTTTCAGGTGGGACCTTTGTAGTTAGCTCCCTGAAGTTGTGATGGTGGGACACTTGGAATCGTCCGCAAGCCTACTCGCTTTCTTTGTGTTTTGGCTAAGTCCCTTTTGTTTAGGAGCAACTATGTTGGACCCTAGACATGTGGAGATCCAATGCTCATTTGGTAACCCCACTTTTGTCACACGTTTTGAAGGTGTGATGATGAGGCACATGGAGGCTTCCCACTGGCTCTTACACTTTTCAATGGCTGATGCAACTTTCTTGGGCCCTAGACATGTGGAGAGCCTGCGCTCATTTGGGGCCTACCTTTAGATTTTACCTTTGAGGTTACGTGGAAGAGACACATGGATGCTTCTATTGGCCTTCCTCTACTTAGACTTTTCAATGGCCGGTTCTACCTTTACCGGGATTTGACCACGTGAAGAGCACTGCGCTCATTTGGGAACCCCGCTTTTGTCTCACCTTTGAAGTTACACTGAGCTAACACGTGGCACCTTCCATGGCTCTATTTCTTTGCTTCATCTTTTCAACCGTCTGTTTCCCAAGATCCTCGAAAATGTGAAGTTTGAAAACTTTGAGCTTTTCTCCATTTTCTTCCTCTTGAGCTCTGATCTCCTTTAACATTGTTTGGCCTCATTTGTCAACCTTGCTTCTCCATTATCAAGCCCACCCATAACTTTATTTTGGGATCGAATGTGAGCTCGCACGACTAAACCAACCTCTCCATTTTTCTCTTGTGTAAGGTTGTGTTTGATCAATTTTTCCTAAGGGCAAAATTGGATAACGATCATCACATATAGGATCAAATGGAATGTGCTCCCAGTATGAATAATTAATGAGTGTGAAAGTGAATGGTGGGTGTGCTATAACAGGTAATGTATGTGGAGGTGGAAGTGATAGAGCGACATCCATAGACAAGATAGGCCCCTAATAAGGAATCCTAGTAGTTGTAGTAGCTGGTGGCATAGAAGAAACCGCATCAATCACACAAATGGTGTCGTTAAGTGGTGGTAAGTGAGGTGGTTATTCCCTAGGTTGGGGCTCATCTGTAATGTTTATGCATGTGATAGGAAGATCAGTAATAGGAGCCCATTCAAAATACCGAAATGGATCATGGTCATGAAAAACGGTATAGTCCATGCTCTCATGTAAGAATTTAACATAATTATGAACAATAGAGTGTGACTTCCATGGCATGAAGCCATGGCCTACCAATTAAACAATTATAGGAAACTAGGAAGTCAACAATGAAAAAGATAGTATGGACAGTCTTAGGACCAACAGTGATGGGAAATGTGATGTGATTGAAACATGGATGGATGAAACCATCATAAGCACATAGTGAAACACTAGAGGGACTAATTTCACGAGCAAAAAGACCTAAAACTTTGAAAAATGACATAGGACACAAGTTAAGTTCGGATGCATTATAAATCAAACTATACTTAACAACGACATTGTAAATGCGAGAGATGATATGAAAAGGTGGATCATTATCAAAAGTGTGAACATCAGAGGGAAGGTTGGACTTAAATACTAAGTGTGGAGATAATGCATCAGCAAAGGCCTGATAAAGCGAGTCGGGATGCATGTCAGCATGAATATGAGTAGTAGAAAGAAAATGTTGGACTCTATGGAGTAAATAAGGATTTGCAAGAAAATAATCATTGATTGAGATACACATAATGTCTTAACTCTAGGATGACAAATAATGAATGAAGAAGCTAAAAGCATGAATGTTCAATTCGCGTTCACCAAAATTATTAACTAAAAATGAACTATGTAGTATGGGGATATTTAATCTAAGCTATGAATAATTGTAATAAAGTAGATAAATACGGTAAATAAGAATGTAAATGAATTAACACACTATGTAAAAGGAAATGCTAACCCTAATGTGAAAGAAAAAAAGAGGAAAAACTCAACTTAATAACAAATGACTGTTGAAGAGTGTCGCATAGGTGACTAGAAAAATCAGGATCAGGAATGATTGTGTAGAAGTCTTGAAAAGGATGGATCTAGAGGATCTAGCTAGATTGGAGCACCTAGAGGACGACTAGGAACCCACAGGTGCTCAGGTCTATAATTTGGGTGCCCTGGTCTATCCAAAATCTTCAAACCGGTCTTTTCTAGTTCGGTGAGATGGCCCTAAATTCTCATTGTTTTTGCATCAACATCATTGTCCTACACTAAATGTCACAAATACTCCAAGATGAAAGAAAGAACCTGCAAGACCCCAAAACAAGCATCAAACCCTAAACAATAATAATGTTTAAAGGGGTCGTATAAACCTCACTGCCATAATGGTGGTCTTACTAAGCGAGTTCTACACTACATCTCGAGACCGATGTAATTCTATGTGCAAATGTGTGTGAACATGCCCTAGGTTGCTCTTGATTCAGTCACACATTACGAAGTAGTGAGCAATAACTATGTGTAGAAAATGTAGTAGAATGTGTGCATAGAATAGAATATAATCCATCCCCCTATGAAGTGTGATGCAGATGTCCTAGCCTTGTGCCTTGATGATGGAGCTCTGTGGATGCAAGTGATCTCTCTGCAATAGCTACATGCAACTTTAGATGGAGTGATAGTATTAAGTGATCGTATGTCCCTCATTATGGTCTCATACCTTTATATTTATAGGGTTCTCTTTATCTAATTTCTTAATTAACCCTGAAATGTCCAACCACTAAAAGATAAAGATGTAAAACGGATAGAAAGATCCCAAAAATTGGTGGGAAAGTGCAAAAGGGGTAGGGCACCCTGGTTGACTATGGCGCCCATGGCGCCCCTGTCGCCAAGGCTAAAATGACAGGAAATGACCGAAACATATTGGGCATGTGGATGAAAAGGGCCAGTAATGAGGAAATAACATAAAACAAGATGGCCAAAAGACGGGGGTTAAGTAGTACTTTCTTCACTCAAGAAACTTCTAAATAGTAGTATGAGACCAAGATAAATAATGTTTAAAGTGCATGATTTTTTTACTACAACTACCAAGGAGGATGTTGTAGTGATAGTAGTTGCACAACCTAAGTAGAATTTATTGTATTATTTGTGATGTTATATATTTTGATATTTATATTTGTGAAGATTGGTTACTAATAAAGATTGTATGATTGTGGGTTATGATTATTTATGATTGATTGTAGATACGTTGATATGCACGTTAAGGTGAAATGTGCCCTCAAACTTGCTAGGAGAGGAAGGTTTGGTGGAGGGAGTTGAGAATATTGCTTTGGAAAGTATGCATATTCATTTAATCGGTGGTTGAATCAACTGCTACAAGAACTATTTTGTAGTATGAGCAAGATGATGATAGGACAAAATTAGCACAAGACACGGGAGGTACTTGAAGAAGGTCTCCTCACCACTTTGATCATGTTTGAAATATATGTGGAGCTACAACGTCATTATGTGGAGACCATGGTCGAGGAAGTGGACTTATGTGTAAGATTAGAGGAATATCGATCATGAGTGAAATGTCGGACGTTGAGTGGGGGTGTATCTAGTTATACTGAAGTTATAGCCTCTAGTAATGAGTAGGATATATGATGTATATAGCAGGATTAAAATATAGATTTTTTTAATTGTAAAGCATATTGATATATACACACACACACACATGTGTATATATGTGTGTGTGTGTGTGTGTGTGTGTGTGTGTGTGTGTGTGTGTGTGTGTGTGTGTGTGTGTGTGTATGATAGTTTGGTTGATGATGTGGTCTTGATTTATATTGATATTAGTTTATTATGTGATGTATTTTGATGTTCTAATTAGTGATAAAAATAATAGCATAAATGTTAAAATGATGTTTATAAATGTGATGCAAGATAAAACAATATAGATAGGCATGTATGTTGAATATGGATTGACACTTTGATAAATATAGGTAATAAATAATTGATCATGTGTGAATACTCATACTAGTAGAGGATAAACATGAAAGCATACATGATAAAAGGAATGTATATCTCTGTGAGAAAGAAGGTAATGACTATGCACAAGTGAATTGTGAGATGTGATATCCCAAGTATAGGTGCCATAAGATAAACAAAAAATGATCACAATAGCACTAGAAGGATGTGAATCTAAGAATGACGAGTGATGCTTCTTTAGGACCCACTTGGGGGGTTAAACAAGAAATGGGGAAGATAGCTCATACATAGTCATAAAAGGAGACAAATTGACATGAAGAGGATGAAATTTATTCAATGTGATAGAATTCGGTGTGCAATGTCATAGAATGGGAGAAGGGGATATACCGGTATGGCATGCGCGATGGGAAATGATATCTCAGTCCTCAAACAACTAAAGACGATAATGAAGAGCATAAAAATGGTTGTCACAATGAACATAGGTCTTATGAAATTTAAAAATGGATGTTTATGATTACATTGTAACCGATGAGGATGTTGATGGTCATTATAAAGTAAGCAGATCAACCTCTCACTAAGAAAGGTATGTAGTACATCATGTGGCCCAACGAGAATGTGAAAATTATAAAGGTTCACTCTTAGGAGGTGGAGTGAAATGAAGTGGAGGTTTATGCAAGGTTGGAGTATGTGCATGAGTATATTTAGGAGGATATGGTGATTTTGAAGGTTGTTTAATAGGTGGAAGAGGATAAAAAGTCCTAGGTGAGGTGGGATCGGGAGAACTATAAGCATGCACAATAATATGATCATTAAGAAATTCTATTTCTAAAGCTATAACTTTGAAGAAAAGAAGAGTAAAAGATTCATAGGTGTCATATAGTAAATTTTATTTCAAAGGAAGAATTAAGCCATATATATATATATATATATATATCAATAGGTTGAAAAAGTAAATGATGCATGCAAGACTTAAAATGTAAAATATAATCCTGAATTGGTTCATTATTTCCTTTATGAAAAGAAGGTAAAGTATCAAATGTAACTTTAGGACAATTAGTAGAAATAAAGTGTCTATGAAATGCCTCTTCCATATTAATTTAAGTACTAATACATCCACTAGGGAAATGATGAAACTAATGAGAGGAAATATTAGTAAAACTATAACAAAAATCTTTGAGTAACAAACAATCGGTAGAAAATGAAGCCATGGCTAATCTAAGAGCCTTAAGATGCATATAATGATTAATGTATCTTGTTTAAATAGGTGGGGAATGAGATAGCCTTGAAGGAAGTGGATGAAGGACCTATTACTACTAATGGCCGGTAGGAGACAATGGTTCTAGAAGAAGGAACATTAATGATTGAATCATGTTGCCATGAGATGGGTGATCGAATGGAAGGAGAAATATCAAACAAGGAATTCAATAGAAATGAGATTCATAGGCCTATTCTTTATAAGTCTCTGCTGGAAATTTTTTGAGATAGTTCTTCGGTTTTAGGTGAAACAAGGCCCTATTAATACAATTATCAAAATGAAGAATTAAAACGAAAACCTTAACCATAGCACGCTGAAAATTTTAGATTTCTGGGAGGGATAAGGATATAAAGAATATAATAAATCAACATTTTGTGATGGAGAGGAGGAGATGGAAGATGGGTGGAACACTTTTTGGTTATGAAGAGATAAACATAACCATTCTGCTCCTCCTTATGATAGAATTATAAGAACCTAGAACATGGGTTGTAAAATTTTATTTTGAGCTTTGTTGGGCTCTATCATGTGGGTAGTTTATTTCCCACGTTTTGGGTTGGAATCTTTCATCTTGTTGTTTTTGTATCACATTGTGAGCTTATGTATTATTTGGGATTTAAGACCTTTTTTAACTAGGTAGATTCCCAAAAAAAAAACCCACTTTACCCTTATCCAAAAAAATTACCCGTCCCATCAAAAAGTGAAAAAGTAAGCATAATAAAACCCTTAAGAAAGGTTTAATTATAAATATTCTTAAGGATGGGATAACCATAAAGGGAATTATTATCAGTACTAGCATAGTAGGCACTACTTTTAAGATTACTAGTAGGGAACTTATGTTACAAATCACCAATAACATTCATAAGATAAAAAACTTATTGGGGAGGGATGGCATTAACATTAAAGGGGCTCATTAAGGGGTTGTATTTTCCCATTGTGAATAGCTATAAGGACACTATTATGTTAGAATTTAACTTTAGAATCAACAAGAGGGTAACTAGTAGTAGGGATGGAAGGAGCCTCGATAGAGAGAGGGATTTTCTACACACATATATCAACAAGATCAACAAAAGGAGAAGGACAAGAAACATACAAATTTTCCTTAACAATATCATGAGTTTGTACATTATCTTTAGAAACATCAAGAGTAGTAATACATGCATCATGAATAAAATATGATTGTAACATAGTATGAGAAATAATAGGAATATCAAAAATATGGTCACAAGCATTAGGAGAACAAGGAATAGAAGGCACCATGGATGGAAGAGAAGAAGATAGATAGGTCTCTTTAGGAAAAATGATCAACGAACAAGTAGAAGGTGAAAGTGATAGGAAAGATCTCAGAAAAAGGAAGGTCAACCTCAACATGATTATTCTGGAAGGATTTATGCATATAAAAGGGGAGGAGGAGGAGGAGGAGGAGGAGGAGTGTTAGGGTCATAGATGATAGAATTGACAATATCAATAGATTCATGAGAAACAGAAGTATCATTACCAATTATTTATTCATTTCAAAAATCAATTAGATCTTCAAAACATGTCTCATTATTAGTGATAGATTTGTGAGCAAAATCAAAAGCACTAGCGACCTCTACTAGGGGTAATAATACAACATCAGGTATATGTTTATAAAGCTTAGTAAATACGAGGTGTGGCGGGATAGTAAGTAGGGGTAATACGATAATTGCGATATAAATGGATTCATCCTCATTATTAGTGAAATAAGACTGAATACCAATCATAAGAATGAATTCATACTTACGAGAACTATACTTGGCTTGACGGCTTCAAAACATCTTTTGGTAGGCCATGATGAACATGTGAAAAATAAAGGAGCCTAGAGTAAGCTAGGGTTCGATTAATAAACGATTTCACCAAAAACTTTTATAAAATTAATATCATGTAAGGACAAAGTTGATCAGATAAATAAAAAAGTAAACATGCCATATCAAGCAAAGGAAATGCAAGAAAGAGTGATAGATATGGTTTAGAGAATGAATCACCTTGTAATTATAGGTCTGGACCGATTTTGGGGTGGTAAATGCTTTGGACAAGCATATTCTATACTATGTAAGCTCATATTCTTAAATTGACATGTGACAATATCGGGGACAGTAGTTCCTTCGAGAGGAAATAGATTCTAGGTTGCTAAATTCTATTATAGGTGCTAATGTCGTGGAACATTTCTGATTTGATTCTTCCTATGTCACTTATTTTCTCTTTTAGCTTATTGTAGATCATGTTAGTTTTGTTGCAATTATACTCTATCACACCTATATTTGTAAAACAAATTGTATCTATCTACATAACAATATAACACGCATTAGAATGAATGACTAATAAAAATGAGAGAGTTATACGACCCCTAAGGTCACCCCAATGTGATCTTGTTTCCAAGTGTTTCACTACATAGCAAACTCCATGTAGTTTTTTTGGTGTATGATTAAAATTGTGTCTCTTGAACTAGGTTTCCTAGTGTCAATTACATAAAGAATACCGGCTACACCTACTTTTTCCAAATGTAAAATGTGTACTATAGAATTCAGAATATCCTCCCCTATGTAGTGAATAATGTAACCCAAAATGAAGTCTGTTATGTTTCTATTTGTATGTAGTAGATATAGAAAATGATAGTCCCATTTTCCCAATAGAATATTAGTAAGTTGTGTGTGTGTGTGTGTATGAATTTTGGCACATAGTGACACCAAAATCCAACCTAGGTCGTGAAAAGGAGACAAGAAAGGACCTAAAGAAAAAGCAAATTGACTAAGGATAAAATTAAGAAAATAGTACAGAAGTTTCCGAGAAGGCCATTAGGGTATGACACCAATGTCAGTCTAGGTGGTACTATCCTACAACAAACAAACATAAATAAAACTATGACGGGAATAGGTATCCATGTGACTCAACCAAAAATATGTAAATTCTAGAAAAAGATGTCAGCAAATCAAAATAAAGAAAGAAAAGGACAAAAGAGGTATAACTAGTGCATAGTTTCCAAACTTATAAATCATGTAGATAAAAACATAATAGAGGCATAATTTAATTGTAATAAGTACATATTTTAGTGACTACACAATCCCACAATATATCTTATTATTACAATTAATCATAGAAAAAATTGAAAACATAATGTAGAACCAAAATGTAATTTGCTAATAACCAATTACATAGTTTCCAAATAGTCATGCGATGGCTCTCGAAACCCTAAATAATGGATGTCAGGTGAAGCAGGGTAAGGGCACCAGTGGTGGAGGTTTTTAATACTCGAGCTCGGAGGGATGCACTTAGGAGGCCTATCAAAACTTGATGCATGTAAAAGTGTCTCGAAGTAAATAAATCTCTAAAACATGGTGTGTGTCATCCCATCTCGATTATGCACGATCCTGCAAAATAGAGCTTGTTAGATGATTAGAGCAGACATAATAAAGAGGAGAGAGGGGTGGGAAAAACCCTCATCTGTTAGATTCAAAAGGGAGGCGGTGGTGGAGATAAGGGTCGCTTGTGGGAAGGAAACTAGTTTTACCGAGGCAAAAGCTGTGGGTATTAGAAAATCATTTGATGTTGTTGTTTTGGCGTCAAAGGAGATCAAAGGCGAGATGAAGCCCCTAAAACCATTTTTTTATACCCATGTTCTCAAGCTTGAATATGATCTTCTTCATCAATTTTTGGGTTGGGAGGAGGAATATGGAAAACTTGGCCTCATTTTTGTTTCAACCATCTATGACCAAATCTCTCTCAACTGCATGAATGGATCATAGAAAATTGGAGATCGAAATCAAGGGCAAGGTTGAAATCTATCCCCTGCTCTAAAGCAAATTTTATTACTATTTTTGAATCTTGTGAAGAGCGTGATGTTATCCATAATATATATTGGGCTTCGGGAGATCTTGGACTCATGACAAAACCCCGGTATCCTTCATTTGACCCTTTAAAAGATTATTTCGATTTGTTTCATGTTTGGGTTAGGCTTATGGGTCTTCCCTTACAGCTATGGACCAAATCCTACTTTAAAGCCATTGGTAACACCTTGGGAGTTTATGAAAAACATTTGATGCTACACCTCGGTTGTTGCATTCCTCTTATGTTCCAATCTTGGTGGATTTGGATGTTGCCCTTGATCTTCCTAATGAGGTTGATTTGCAAATAGGGAGGTTTGGACTTAAAGATTGGAATATGAAGAATTGTCTTTTCACTATCATCGATGTTTTCAAAAAGGAAATTTGATTAAGTATTGTGGGAAATCCAAGGCAAAAGCAAGAGCTAACTCCACTTGCTAAATATTTTTGTGCGTATCACTTAAGATAGCCTTGGTAGTCATAGTAATCTAGTGTGGATATGATAAACTAGTTAATCGATGGATTTCTATGGGTTGCACTCCAAATGAAAATATATGATCAGTTTGAGAAGAATTAAAACTCCGTCTTCAGGGTTGTAAGCATTGATCAGGTAATCAAAGACAAGATTGTTTGTTTCCAATTGGGGCATGTTGAAAAACCCCATGAATTGTGTTTTGACATCCATTCTTTAGGTGTTTCTTTAAGTTTCATTAGTGTGGTGATTTGAGGACACATGATATTTTTGTACTGAAATTTTAGGGCAAGAGTGGTTGTGGGACTAGCCATTGTTGAAATATTTTTTGAAAATATGCACTGAGCGGGAAGTACAGAGGATGGCTCAAGTGTAGGTTTGGGCATGTTGGTTGTTGTGGGACTGGGATGGTTTTTTAGAAAATAGGAGTTGTGAGAATGTTGTATATTCGTAGAAGTTTTTCCAAAAAGTAAAGAAATGAACCTCATAGTGATATATATAGGTTAAGGATTCCCATTCGGGACACGTGGCGGAAAATGATAACTGGAGAGATTCGAGGTCACACGTGTCGAAGAAGGTAATTAAACAAACGATCATCATGATCAAAAGGGACAATTCAAGATATGTCATACGTCCAATCGTGTAGAGATGACTAAGATAATGATTTCCATCTGACTAACTTTGTTTGAGACGATTGTCTAATCATAGTAATGATGACCATCCATCCGAATGCCACATATCTTATAGTGTAGAGATGGCCAAGACAACGGTGATTGTCTAAATAACTATGTGTAAGACGAGTGTCTAACATGGGCCATCCAATCCATATGCCACATGCATGATCATGTAAATATGGCCAAAAAAATGACATAAATCTAACCTGGGGCCATCTAAACTAGCATCGTCTATGTTAAGTTGATAGCAGTCATCATCCGAGACATCTAATATAGCTTGTTTGATGTCTTTCTAACTCATGTCCAACAACCTTACGAAAAAATGGAAATATACGACGTATCGAATCGCCTTTGCAACGGCGAAAGCGTCTTTTTGGATGTTCAACATTTTCCAAAAGTCAATTTGGAGATTCACTAAAATATTCTAAGTTTTTTGGATGGGGGTCTTAAAATGAACCACTGTGATCATAAGCTAGTGAAGGTGAACCCACCATGTGGACACCTTACAGTTACATTTGGTGAAACAATGGAAAAGCATCATGAGGAAGCCCATGTATTTTCCTTCCAACTATCAATGCCCCACAAAACTTGTTGAGCCACCAAGCACCAATCATTGAGGCGAGCAACTAAAGTGCAATACAAACCATACATGGTCCTTTGACTTTCCCAAATAGACCTCCATGGAGATACTGGTGGTGGAATCTTTGGAAAATTTGTGGATGTTTCCTCTACTCGTTTCACACCCCTTGTGGTCCAAAATCCCATGAAAATCTTGATTTTATTGAGACAAAATGTTTAAGCCTCAATTTGCATAAAAACATCCCCTTACTGCATAAAATACCCCCTTTGATAGAGGTTGGGTGGATCTTTGGCGAGAAAAAAAAAAGGGAGGAGTATCCTGAAATTCTATTATTTTGCTTCTCGAGGCATTTTCAGACAACCCTTGCATGGTAGAGCTCTCCCACCTTGGTAGAAGAATAGATAAAACAAAAGCAATAATTCACAACCTAACATGGTGGCCAACAACAACATGAACAAAGAGAATCTTAAATGGTCAAGGCATGTTCCAAGTGACCATAATAGAGTTAAAAAAAGACTTCTTTCCATTAAACTTAATGAACATCCTGTTATGATCTAAAACTTCCACATGACACAAGTTGTGAGGCATGATGACCATGGCGGTGGAGTTTGACTTTGCATTTGACCGAGAACCTTCCCTTCTTCCCTCCATGATAGTGGCCATACAAAACACGGAAGCAATAAAAGACAAACCTAAAAAAATCCCTTACCCTAATTCACCCAACCCTATACGGGATTTCCTTTTTATTCTTTATTTAAACTATGATATTGAAGTATAATTAAATATAATTTATCTTATCTCTCGTTCCCTAAATTTATTCCACCTCAATATTTCAAAATCCTCTGAGATTGTGTTCTTGAATAACTCAGATAGTATGACTTCATGTTAGAGCGGGGTTATAAATATATAATTTAAAATTCGAAGCAATACTTACATATATGTAATTAGCGACAATACTTATGTATTCAAAAATCAAACCACCGGGTTTCAAGGAGCTTAAGGTTCAAGACTTGAAGCGCAAGTAACGCCCACGAAAGCAACTAGTTCAAGATTTGGCAATAGCCTTTCAATTTAAAAATTTGATGATAAGACTCACAACAATATATTACTTTAACCAAATATTAATATTTGATATATTATAATATTACCCCCTCAAAGGTTAAATGCCATCACCAAAACAGCCTTCACAATTATCCTCTAACTTGAGCTTCTTCAACTTTTGTTTTACTGCTAGATTGAGGTTATCGATAATTCTCGTCATCATCACAAATAGAGTAACTTGTCCTGTATAAGTGTCATGAGTGTGGAATTTGGTTAATTAATTAAATACACCTTCATGACCTTAGACATTTTTACATGAATCAAAACTTCCCTCCAAAATGTTTAATCCATGCACAAAGACCATATATAAGAGGACATGATGGGTGGCACTACAAAGTCGATAACTCAAATTCAACCAAGCACATTGCCATGGGTGTCTCATGAGGCTCCAAATTTAACTTGGTGAAGTATCAACCATAGAGTAGAGTGTGATGATATCCTATAACATTTTGATTAATGTTTGATACAAAGGCTTTACAATGATTGAATTGTTAACTTAAAAAAAAAGATATGAAATGATCTTGTTATGAGATGATGATGGCCTTAAAGAAGGCTTGTTGAAGGGTTACTAGGATAGGGAACTACATCTCCAAGAGGCTACCTCCAAAAAATTCTATGAAAATATTTCCTTCTCCCGAACACTTCCTTGAGCCTTAATAATAAGCGAGAATGTTTTGTGGTCTTCTTGTATTCAATGAAAGAAATATTGTTTTAGATGGCTTCTAATTCATAATAGAATTATTGTTGGCTTCTTTTTTTATAGGTAGCTCGGACTATAAGTTTGTTGTTTTCTTTATATATATACATATATAATATATATTTTATTTTTTAAATATATTTTACGAATGTACCGAAAGCGTACCCTACCTAAGGTTTTTAAAAAAATCGCTTCATCGTACCATACCCATACCCATACCCATACCCATACCGAAAAAGTGTAGATTGTAATTAAAGTAAGGGCATCAAATGCTATTTTTTTGTTCTATTGACAACTAAGAAAAGGTGGTAATATATCTATTCAATGGAACTTTGGTTTTGTTCCATAGTGCAAGCTTAATTAAATGTTTTTTCAATTCATCGTTATAATCATTAAATCTCACAATTCACATTGTATATATTATTTTCTTAGTATCGATTTTCCATCAATAAAACCACAACTTGTATTAAAATTGTCTTGTAGTTGGTTGTGTCTGTAAACATTACATAGAATGTGCAAGCATACACATGGCACATTAACTATTTCACACTAGAATTCCTGGAAATCCAAGTACCTTACTTACCATTCCTAGTATGTGTACAAACTACGGTTACATTGTGGGTACATACTCGCGAGCCCTAAGTACATCCTAGGTACAAAAATCCATACCCAAGACATTCCTAAGGCCTATGGGTACATACCCACATGGTTCTTTTAAGTGTAAAAAAATAAACAAAACTTGTGGGCTTTGACTACAATCGAACCTTGGAAAGTTCATGTGAGATTCAATATTGTTAAGAGGCTCCAAAGGGTCAAGAGAGATGAAAAGGAATTCCTTTGGTTGAATTACTATTTGGGGGTTTCTTGTTGCTCCTCATGGGTGCCTTATTCTTCTATCAATTTTGAAAGCATGGGAACAAGTGAAGCACTTGGTGGTTGGGCAACCTATCCTCTCTTCCTTTGACACTAGGTGTCAATCCTACAAATCAATTTCATCGAATCTAAACTATAATGACAAGATCCTTGCCTTCACAAAAGGTTGGTCTTCCCTCCTTTGGTTTGACAAAGGAATTAAGATATTTCATGACATATACAAATTTGGGAAGTAGATGGAATGTACAGACCTCAAAGCTTTCGAGAAGCTTCCTCAATCTCGATTCAAAATGTATACAATGCTCATAAATGCTTCCACAACTCCCTCTACTAGACTAATTAGGGAGGATGAGAATGAATTTTGGGACACTATGAGGTGGCTTAAAGGCCCCCTCTCAAGGATGATACCTTCAAACAATTCTATGAAAATATTTCCTTCTCCCAAAACTTTTCATTCGGCCTTAACAATAAGTGGAATGTTTGTGAGCTCATTAGTATATAGACTCATAGATTTAATGTTTTTAGTCTTCTTGTATTTAGTCAAATAAATCTTTCTTTATATGGCTTCTAATTCACAATAAGCTTGTTGTTGGCCTCTAATATTTTATAGGTTGTTGAGACTATAAGCTTGATGTTTTCTTTAATTTATATATATATTAATATCTTTTTTTAAAATTTGACATTTCAGCATACCGTACCATACCCATACCCATATCCATATTGAAATAGTCTAGATTTCAAAAACTACCTCAAAAAATTTGTCCCATCAAATATAGTGCTTGTAATATATGAGCTACGAGACCTCCCTTCAAATGGAGTACATCATATCATTGTTTTGTTTCAAAACTTAACAATAGAATAGCTTTCCATAATTTACTATGGACATAACCACTGCACTTATTTTTCTATGCAAGTGCTAATATAAGTCTGAATATAACTCTACATGTGCATAAAGGCCAAAAACCTATCACGCTTCGGGCACGAGTGTTATAGTTGGGTTAAATATATATATTCTTTCCTAAAGTTTTACTTTTCACATTGTCCATTGAGCACATTGAAGAGAATGTAGGTAGTCAATATCTATGTAGTGGAGAGTTTCATGACCTATTGAAGAGTATCAAAGCTTTAAAATTTGGGGAAAATTTAATTCTACGCCACCTCGGAAATTAAGTTCTGGTTGTAAGATTATAAATTATGAACAAATACTTCTTGAGGGGTGACTGTTTATTACTCGCCATCATGGATTTCATCTTGTTGATGGAGGAATGAAGTGGAGGTCCGTCATTACTTACAACTTACTAGAATGTATTAGAACTTCAATGTTGTGCCTATAACATTGATAATAAACTCAAGAAACCTAACCATACTCATGCATCCATTGGAATCTTAGAGACACATGGCTTATAAATTGCTTATTTGATCTTAGGAAATTGTGAAGCAATACAACACAAGTCACTATAATAATGAAGAGCTAAAATGTTCTCAACCTCATTTCTCGGTCTTATAATAGTGATAGTCAGACTATGAACTATTGAAACTCTAGAAATTCCATTGGGAAGGTAAATATGAATGCGTTGTGTGTCATTTAACATCAAGGTTAGTTTGAGCACTATCTTCTTGTTAAGGAAAGAGCCTTGAACTTGTATGATATTGTATAAAAGAAAGGAATTACAACCATGTTCCTCCTTAGATGATAACCTCAATTGGCTAATAGTTTCTTGACAACCCTATTTGAAGCTCATGAAAGGAACAGTCCTTCCATTCTCATAATAAGGAGAAAGACTCAAGCTTAAGAGTGTACACTAGGAAAGAATAACACCTTGAAAGAATAACAGTTGATTAGTGCTACTAATTCTTATCCTAAAAGTTAATCCTTTGATTGGCATAGAAAAAAAATGAAAAATCAAATAACAGAGGACTAGATTCCTCCATGAGTAAATCAATTTGAATCAAAGCTATAAAACCATATTTGCACTAAACAAGGGGCATGGTGTCAGTGTTAGAGGTGAAATAGGTTCAAAATGACTTTACACCTTGTGTCCCATTTTGTGCATATTCGACGATCATTACAGTCCATGATGCCACATTTTTTTGGGAAATTGGTCAAACAATTTGCATGCATGTTGCATGCTCCCACATTTTACATACATATGTAGCAGAGCACATACAACAACAACTTTTGGTATGGCAACAAATTTTTACCAAGCTATGGATATAACTATAGGATTTTTGCGCAAGATGGGAAGTAATCGCTATAGTACTACATTTACCCCATTACAAAGCTAAATAGAGCACACTATTTTCCCATCACCTTACAATATTGAGTATTACAACAAGCAAAGGATATCCAAACACATTTAGAACCCAGTAAGTTCCTGTAAAGGAGACATAACACAAATCCATAAAAAATAGGGCAAAATAAATGGAGTTGATTGGCCTCCGCTTGCCTAAGACCCGCTTGGCTCAAATTAGCGAAAATAAACTCATCTTGCCCCTTTGACAATACACAGTTTTCCATGGAAGCATGTAACAACCCCATCGACTGCATTCAATATGTGGTTTCTCGCATGCTTCATGCCTATTTATACTTCACTTTGAGAGCACTTTATTTAATATAAAATATTTTTTAAGGGGTGCAATTTGGGGATGGTAGTTGGAGACAAAAATACATTTTTGTCTCTAATTAATGTCTCAAGCCACCAAAAACTGAACTCTGTTGTAAATGTCTTGTGCCCTGAATTGGATTTAGTGTATTACTCCATTTTACATGCAAATGTCTTATGGGAATGTTAGGAAGTTGAACTTGGGGCTGTGCTATGAGTTGGAACAGGAGCCTACGCTATGAATGCCTCAGAGCCTATTGATTTACGGTTTTACCACTTGAGCTCTAGCTCGAATCCCATATTGCCTTGTTACATTGGATCATTAGGTAAAAGATGTTAAAACAGGATCACAAGTTTATAAATATTCCCCCTTTTGTTTTCCCATTTACTGTAACATTGTCCTATTATGGTGTCTCCCACTGCAGAAGTTGTCATTGCCCATTGTTTTTATCAATCTAACTGCAGTGACCCCGTGGTGAATTTTATGCTAACCAAGCTTAAAACCTTTCCACATGAGAGAGGCTGTATAATAAATGAAAAAATTGCAAATGCCTCAAAGAAAACCATGGTCTGGTCTTTTGGTGTGAATTTACACATACAATTGAAACAATTCTTGTTCATTGACTTCAGTATCAGGACACCTATTAGCAGTGTTCTTGGTAAAATAAGGAAGTGAAATTAAAACAAATCTTTGTGCTTATGATGCATGTTTCCTTAGAGGTTCCAATAAATTTGGGTCATGGGCAATATGACAGAACAGTTCAGATTTTGACTTTGTTTCTAATGACACTCGATAGGTTTGCCTTTGCTAGCACACTCCCATCCCGTGCAAAAATTGGAGGCTTTGAAGCAGGGTGGGACATAGAGTTTAACAATAAGAAGGTAATCAAGATCCGTATAATTACATACCCACTCAAGCATTAGTGATCTTGTAGAAGGGCCTATTGTGAGATGTTTTAATTGCAAGTGCTCTACCACTGCCTCCACAAAGTGGGATTTGGTTGATGTTTTAATTGAAGAGAGGAGTCGGTCCATTTCCATTGTTTTTGGGCGTCTTGTTTCGTGTTAGGGTTTCGTTGGGACACTCAATATTACCTGTGCCATGGGATTGTGAGTATATTTTCTAAAAGTATTGAACCAAAATTCTATCTGCTCAAATGCTAAATTTGATTCTCGTGAATGGAATTTCATTTTACTTTTGGTTACGAGTTCACTCTTCTTTTTTTGTGTGCTTATGATGCAAGTTTCCTTAGAGGTTG
Organism: Taxus wallichiana var. yunnanensis; assembly: GCA_018340775.1. NCBI lineage: Eukaryota > Viridiplantae > Streptophyta > Pinopsida > Cupressales > Taxaceae > Taxus > Taxus wallichiana. The sequence goes on from CM031236.1 coordinate 535,616,890, forward strand.
GAATAAATTTGGTTCATGTGCAATATGACAGAATGGTTTAAATTTTGACGTTGTTTCTATTTAGATCATTACTCACAACTGTACACAATCTGATCAAAATTCCGCTAATGACGATGGGAAGCTGTTTACAATCTTATATTTTGGTGTCAGTACACTTATTGGAAGTGTTTTCTTTGGTTACTTACAGCTAGTCAACTTGTGAGTTTTCGAGCTTACATTGGTTTTTACTTTAGAGCTCCATGATTTTTTAATAATGGACAATTTGGAAGAATGGGTTTTTCCTGCCAGAGCACTTCAAATTTGCTTTTATTTTCATTTAGGCAATGATTCATGAAATAACAGTTCCATCAAAATTGTGCCAAAGTCATGCTCAATGGAAATATTGACAGTGAAACTGATTAAGATGTTATTTCAGTCAATCCTGGTTACTTTGTATACATACAATATCTTCAAAATTCCTGATATTGTCACTAACCAGGAAACAAAGTTTTTTTATCTTAGAACAGGATTAACTGATGAAAATCAATGTCAATTATGCAATTCAGCTGTGGAACTGCTTATGATATCCTTAGGAGCTTACGTGACATTTTAAAAGATGAACTTTCATGTGCAAAATCTGAAAACTGGCTGGAAATGTGCTGCTACATGGAAAACTTCCATTTGAATTTCGAAAAAATATGAAATCTAGCCACCAAAAACTGAACTCTGTTGTAAATGTCTATGCTGAAATAACTAGCAAAGACTTATTCTGTTATATCTCTAATTTGAAAACTGCTATTTGAAGTAAAGGCCAAAAAAGTTGATGTTTTTGAGAAGCTATGGAGGCACTGCACTGATGGTGACCTCTTCCTTCGACTTTGGTACCTTATTTTTATATAGAAAATTGTCTTTCAATTTCATTGAAGTTTTGGAGGACTAGAGAGTTGAAAGATATAGAAATGCGAACTAGACTTGAATATATTGTTTATGCTCTTCTTGTCCATAAATTCATGGAAACTCAGATTTCATTGATATCTAGTTTTTCTCAGGATGATCCTTTTACGAGCATTTGAAATGATAAAGAATCACCTTTCCCTTGTTATTGGTAATCACTTGTTGCACACAAATGTTTCTGCCAAAATCAATAAGATGTAAGTAGGAAACGTATTATTTGCAGCTTCCATTATATATGTATACTTTTGTGACTACGGGCATACCAATGTTTTCAATTTGAGAAAACCATGAAATGTTTCCCTTTTGAATTAAATGACAAATAATTTTAAAGGCGGCTTCATAGTAGTGACTTAAGGGGTACATATGAGATTTAGGTGGGTTGCTCATCTCTATATGTTACTTCTTCCACAATACCATAATTGACTGAGGCAGTTAAGCCTTGTAAGTTGAGAGCATATGTTGTGTTTTTTTATCAAGATACATTACAGAGGGTCCCTCCCATGAGGTTAAAGAAAGGATTCGGTCTCATTTCCGATAATTATGAGGCCTTCTTTAGAAGATCTTAAATTTATATTACATTTGCAAATTGTTTTTGGGATGTTGGAAAACAGTTGATTGCATGTACCATTTCCTGACAATATAGGGTATTCTATGTTTCTATACAAAATGTATGTGTTGATCTGAAAAGCTTTAATTTCTTACAAAGTATATGCAGAGTTGTAAAGGCACAAATAATAGTTTGATTAGACTTTTCGAATGGATTTCAAATTTCATCAAATAAAGGTATCCATTTCCTTATGGAAACATCTTGTAAATACCAAAGTCAGTGGTCGGATTGAAGGAGATTCCTTAGTGACATTCTCTTTCAAACAATAGATATGGTGAAAATAATTAAAATGAATCTATTTTAGCCTCAATCATTAGGTAAAGTTTAGTTTATTTTACTTTATTTGGATTTTTGTTTGGGTGTTTCGTAGGCCTTGGATGACATGTTGCTCAACACAATTTTTGACTCATCCTCGTTAGAATACTTTCAGCCCTTGCAATTTCCTCTCAACCATGCCTATCCAATCAACTAATCTTTGTCGTCTTTTGTGCAACTGCGCTAAAATAAGAGCTTTCCGACTGAGTATGGAGATATGCATAGTGTTTTAGTTGTTGAAAAGGCATGGGAGATTCTTAGGCAAATGTTTTGGCTGGTGCATGCAAATGTTTAGTCAACACTTCACAATCTTTCACTAGCTCTGCCAGAAAAATCCCTTCAGCCCTGCCAAATTAAGATATTAAAAAAACCTATGGATGTCTTTAAAAGCATACTTGGGGGTAGACGTGCATGCAAGTGTGGAAGTGTGCTCAAACTAGTAAACTGGTTAACCGAAATATCCATCTATTTAACCCATGAAAGTGAAGTGATGTAGACTAGTTTCATCTCACAAGAAAGGAACAATTTTAGAGATCTGTATTAAATCTTTAAAAATGGATATATATATATATCCTTGATCGGACTATGTATATTCAGTGAAGCATGGCGAGATTTTTTTGTCAAGCGTAGATATGAATACCCTGTCTATCATGTTTTCAAAATGTACAAGCATGCAAAAGGCAAGTGATCTGTTTGGCAAAATTCTTATACTCATGGAAAACATTTGGACTAGCCATTCGACACCTCTCCAGCACTGCTTCTTCGTCTTCAGACATGGGTTCCTCCCCTTCATCGATTCTTTATTTTCATTACTAGCACTTTTGGTTTCGAGTGAAACAAAAATAAAGCTTTAATTATGGAATGGAACTTGTAAATCGTTTTAATCTTGTTGAAACATCATGCAAACCACTTTAAATCAGATCTAATACCAATTTTAACAATCCTGAAAATGCCTCGTTATGGGTGGTGTTAGGTCCATCTCAACCGTGAGCATTTTGAAACTTAACCTAAAATATGTTTTCTTATGCGTTGCGGTTTTGGTCCCCAATCGGTGAAAGAAAAATGTGCGAAACACAAAAAAAATCTATTGCTGGAAATCAACCTCCAAAGATTATATTGTCACTCCAGAACCATCGTGTGGTGAGCCTCTGTAAAAACCCCTTCTTCCAATTTTATGTTTTTAACTATTTCCTTGGTATATAGAGAGATCATTACATGTTCTAAACTTTACACTTGGTCTTGTTTTCCATCTAGTTGATGCGGGGTTTTAGCCTATTTGATGATCTCATCGCATGGGGTGACTGCTCCATTTTGTTGAACCCATTTGGAACTAGATTATTGTAAATGCCTATGCAGCCCAAAAATAAAATATATCATTGTAAACCTCTTCATTGGTATATAGAAAATAAAACATGTTTGGTTTTATTTGTTTGCACCAAAAAGAACTTACATGTTTGTTTTGAAGCCCATCTTTGCTTAGGTTGCTTAAGAGCAAACTGCTGATTCCACTAACTGGCTCACAAAAGATACTTCCAAAATAAACTCCAAATATCATTTTTTTGATTCTGTAAGTTTTTGCATTCTCCACATGGCAAAAGAATAGGTTAGAAGTGTTAAACTTATCGTATGGATGTTTGGAGACCTTTCTACAAGGCCACTCCATAGCCACTAGGGCTAGTTTGCACAATAGAACAACTAAGTCTTGTTGACTTGCTTTTGACCTTTAGAAACAATACTAGTGGATATAACTAATTTGATGTTTGAAATCGTGTAATTATAACCATAAATAGTTGATTTAGACATCGTAACACAATGGTAATGGAAATTATAGGACTCCACGAAATGCTCCTAATTGAATCCCCTTAGTGGCAAAGTGAAAATGATAACTATGTTGAAATTGAAAATCCTCTGTACCATGAAATCGGTATAGACTTTAAATGTTGTAAGTAAAATTTGATTGTTCTCTCTACATCTTCTTTATCATCTTCTTTTGGTAATGTATATAAACTTTTGCTTGGGTATAGAAACTAGATAATTTTTCTCTCTTTATCTCTCTAAACTCAAAAAGGTAAACACAATTGAAATGTTGGGGAAATAGTAGTTTTGTTCTCTCTCAAAATTGTTGTCACAAGTTTTGATAGCAATGTTATATGGAAGGGGTGGGATCCATGCCAACATTATTGTTGACCCATGACACTGCGGGTTCGAAGTAACACGACAAAATTTTAATAAACGATACTACTTATAGACTTATATCTTTATTAAATTAGTAACTCGTATATGTTATTAGAAAGAGAAAATGAATTGTTACATTTATAAAATGGTTATTCATTCATTTTGTATATTTTTAAAGTAGAAGGAAATTATCTATAGAATGTATGAAATTTGTAACAAGTATATAAATGTAACTAAGTAGTGAACTTGTGAAATTTGGTCACACCTAAGCAATTAATTATCTTGGTTATTGTTGTATCTTCTTGTGAAAATTACTTAATGTATGCTCCAAAGGTAAAACACTAATTGTATTAAAATGTATTTGTTTCCCGAAACCTCTTCACTATGCGATCTCCTCCCGGTGAGTTATGACTAACTAGGCAAACCTTGACATCAAATAAAAGAGAGACCTTTGAATTTTCTATGATGTCATCGTCTTGTTATATGTATATGAGAGGTCTATTAAGGAGACTGCACCCTTAGTGGGTGACCCTACTCGGGTACCTTATATGTAACTATAAGGTATGATCCTTAAGCGTAGAAAATGATTATGAGTTAGCTTTATTTAGTGTCTTGCTTAAAGCTCAATGCTCCCTCACGACATTAATGGGCCTAATCTTAGAGCATCTCAATGGAGAGCTTGTTGATGGGCTCTTATATTGTTTTAATAGTAAGATTACTTGGTAGTGATTTGGAAGTTATTGACCTTGGATATTACGATACTTTTTCCATTGGTGCCATTAGAGAACTTGAGATTGATCATCTAAGTTGAACCGCAAAGTCTCAAGAGGAATTAAATATTATTAGAAGGAGCCGATCGAATGAACTAAAATTGTAATCAACATATTAATGTATATGTGTTGAGTTGTACATGCATGCTAATGTGAAAGTACCTTTGGTTGTTGTTCTTATGTGCTAAGAGTGTTGTGTTTCAAAAAAAGTACTTTGGTCTTAGCCATATTTCTTGGGTTGAAATTTTTGGGCATCTTATTTCAACAACAAAAGGAACCCTAAATGCAAAGTTTTATGTATCTAACATATGTAGAGTTTGGATATCAAACATATGCAAATTTTCGATCTACAAGCGGTGGCAAAGGAGACTCTGTGATTTAACCAGCTCGACCACCCCACGTAGATTAATGAGGTAATGGCTATAAGAGAAATGTCATTTCGTATGTTCAAACATTTACAATAATATCGTTAGCAGCAACACAACTAACAAAGAAGAAGGCAAACCGTTTCCTGAAGCGGAGTTGGGCACGACGCCATTAGCGGATCCAATTTAAGGTAAAATTAGACACATTAACTCTTGACTATACATACAATGATGTGAAATACTCGAGTGCAAATAAAGTAGTCTGTTCACATATAATCATGGCTTCATCATCTTACAGTAGCATATTATTCATAGTGGCAATCATGTTGGTTGGTAACACTGCAACACATGCTGGTTCTGAAACAACCGGGGCCGATGCTGGTTCTCGAACAATTCGTAACATGCAGTACCGCCGTATATAAAATCCATTGCATTTCATCATTGTCCAGAGCTCTGTGGGCTCTTCACGCAAGCTTACCACATAGCACTTGAATTGAGTATCGGGAATCAAAACAAGATTCTTATTTTATTGACCGACTAAAAATAAGAATCCCGACGTTTGAGGCGTTGAAGACTGCTCAGAGCTCTTCACTGATACAACCGACCAACTTCACAAATCAGTCTTACAATTACAGAGATGGAGTAGTCCCAATTTCAAGGAATATTAAGCGGATGCTCAGACATAGCTCAGTGTTGTAGCGGATAATCCCGATACGTGTGTGACTGGGTTGAGGGAAGCCGGAGCATCGAGGTTCAGTTCAGTGGTTAACTACATGACTATTCAGATCACAAAGTTGATTAGTGATTCCTTAATTGTTGTTAGCAAGGTCTGCAATCAAAACAAATTATAGGTAATATTCTCCGAGCTTGGATTTTGCAAGGCATTTAGACGTTTTTAGTTATTTTAGATGTCAAAATACAGTCACTTTTAAAATATGACTGTCATGATTGACATGCAAAAATATAATTTAAACAAATTTAACTGTCAAAATATATATATTTAAAAGTGTGTATTAAATTTATAATAATTAAGAAAGTTAATAAATTAAATATTATATTATATATTATTTTGTTTTGAGATTCATGAAAAATACAATATAAATAAAAATAGAATTTTTGAAATATAAAGAAAATAAAAAATAATAGAATCTTAATATCTTATCAATGATTATAAAATAGAAACATCTATTAATTTTGATTTCCAATTAATTTTGTTTGATTTTTTGTTTAGCTTTTTATATTGATTTTGATTTGTAATTGTTTTTTTACAAATAAAGATTGAAAATTACAATTATTGCAATAAATGTGAAATTTGAAGATTGAATTTGTTGCAAATTGGAACTTGGATGTAAGAAGGTAGCACTCATTTTCTACATAATTCATTTTGAGTGAGTCATTTTTTCATTTTCTTCAATTTTTTTAAAATTGTAGTTTGAAATTTTATTATTTACAAAATAAAAAACTTAGAACTAAGTATACACGCATGGATTTGATGTACTGCAAAATATGCATTAGCTTTCCAGTTTACAGTATCAAAGGAGGATATGAGTATCATTTACAACATGCAGATATGTGGACGCCACCAAGCCATTAAAAAAAAAAGTTTTTTAATGTTGGGAACATTTTGCAAATGTGGACTCTTTCCTAGAATCTCAATCGACCAAGTTCCCAACAAAACAATCCACCTCGACTCTCGAGATATGATATTGTGATTAGGTGGTCGTGGATTCATATTACTCAATAGTCCATAGTCCATACTCATTTCAACATATCCACCCCAAAAGATTATGATATATTGTTTTCTCCTTTATTTTGGAAAATACAACTTCAAATTAAATATTACTTTTGTGTGGGTGATGCCTTCTCACTTTTTTATTCATTCATTTTTATCATGATATTGATAACATGCTACAGTGAAAAGTTGTTTTTCTTGGAGAATTTTAGGTTCTAAATTACTCAAGATTTACATTAGAATGATTTGATATTCATTCATTTAGTAGTCCATATCTATTTTGTACATTTTAGCAAATGTTGTTGCTAAAACAATATACTCCACCAGTTAAAAGTTAACATACATACTGATGCATCTGCAAACATTCCTTGGTACTAACATCTAAATAAAATTGTAGTGATGTTTTATTTCACATGATGTTTATATTCAGTTTAATTTTATAATTATTTATTTCAATTTAATTTAAGAAAGACGTTTAAATTTATTTTTCCAATCTGCGTATTATATTTTGAACGTCAAATGACATCCATATAATTTTTTAGACCATCAAAGAAAATTATTGTGACATGTAACATTGAACGTCAAAATCCAGCACTGATTATTACTCTCTCGCCTCCCATGTTGGGTTTTATTTAGTATTAATGTTTTTCAGAGTAACGGTTGTTTCATTTTAATTTTGGGCTCCATACGACCTGAAAGATGACACTTCATGCCCAATTCTTAGGAGTATAGGCCTTATTACCGTTAATAAGAATGAAGGATCAAGCATACTTATTATGGATTAATAAGCGAGACAATTTAGTTAGCAATGGATTTCACACTTATTTTGGAAATAAATTCCTTTATCCAAGAAGAATGGTATGATGAAATAGTTGTGGAATATCCACATTATACTTTTGCTATGCAAAGGCATTCTCTTAACCGAATAGTGAGGGGTTGGTTCTGACATCAACATTGACAGTAACAACCATTTAGACGCCAACATACAACACGTTTTCTACTGTCCACCTGATGTGTTGAATTGGCTCCTACCCAGCTTTGACATCTGTACGAACAGAAGAAACATTTTAGCACATGTTGCAGGGGCCTAATCCCAGACGAATCCATCAATCGGAGCAAAAAATCGGCCAAATTGAACAAAGAAGAAAATTTGCTCACTTTCAACTTGTTCATGGGCTCCTTTTATGCTTGAATCTTGGCGTTGATATTCTTCGTATTGAACTGACACAGACACCTTGCATTAATACCAAATCGAGCTACTTCATAATCTCACGCTTAGAGATTCATAATCATCTGCATCTACTACAACTGTATATTCATGCTCTCAAAATCAAACGATAATTGGGTAAGAATCAAACAATAATTTTGTAAAATTCAAACTTTGGCTTAATTAATAATTTTGTACAAAATCCAGACATCTTAACTTAACTTGGTCAACAATTTTCTTAAATTTGGTTTCCATAACCAAGGGAGTGTAGTAAATAGTTTCAACTTAATATTTGACTTGAGATCATAAATAAGCCAATGGCTGTTAATGCAAAAGATCTTCCAAGGTGGTGTTTGTGTCTAAGATTTTTGAATTGTAGGGCAGCCATTGCAAGTCTGTTAGCAACCAGGATGTATTAACTACTCTTAAATCCTATTACTAGATGTTACTATTTTTTACGATGCAAATAAAGGTTTTCTTTTGTATTAATGGTGGGATAATTTATGTTCTCGTTAATTTATTTAGAAACAAAAATTAATGAATTCACTAAGGTTTTTAAGGTTCTAAAGCTCGCCTCTCTTAAATAATTGTTTTCTTTTCGTGAAAAGATGGGATGAATTTTTATTTTTATGCGAAGGTGTTCTCCAAACCGGATCGCGAGGGTTGGCTCGACACCGACGTTGATAGTAACGGTTGAGATGTATTTAAATGATTTCGTACATCATGTTTTCCGCCGTCCACAGCACGTCATCCTAACACCCACCCAACTCTTATATCTCTGTATGAACAAAAGAAATATGTTGGCACATGTTTGTGGGACCCAATCTCGAGTGAATCCATCAATAAAAGTTGGTGATCGCATGAAGAAATGGAGTACTCTACACAAAGTGCTAGGCTTAAGTCGTGAGGCTAGCACGCAAGACATTAAGATGGCGTATAAGAAATTGGTCTAATAGTTTCACCCGGACACTGCAACTTCCTCTAAATAGGAGCTTAAACACTAATTTTTTTCTTTAAATACATGATGCCTATGTTGTTCTCTCAAAGTTAGAGGACCGTGCCTAATATGACCGGTGACTAGTGATGCAATAGAGGCAGAGATGGAATGAGGCATCTTGCAGGGGGATTATCAGAACTCGTTGGTCACGTGGTGCGTAACTGGGAAATGAACCAATGTTGGCAATATTTCACCCAGGATCTTGGTGTGTACTTAAATTTTGGAGAGTTTCAATTTTTCTTGAAGATATTATTACAAGTATATAGTTCCTTATTGTAAGAAAATTCTTTCATTCTTTGAAATTTCATGTTTTGCTTGCCAAATTCGAAAATTTTGCATTTCATTTACTTCCTTGTCAACTATATATAACCTTAGTTTATGAGCTACTTTCATTGTTTGTTATTTTAGATGTAAACCTTATAATTATTTTATTTCATCCCATTATAATATTAATCAATTTAATATTAAGAAATATAAGTTGGTTACAATTAAAATTAAAATACGACGTGACACCTACATTTTCATTTCTCTTCCCCCCACTTCCCTAGTAAAATTGCATGGAGAACACAATCTTCCTATCAAAGGAGATTGTCTGCCTTTTTCTTTGCAAATATCCATATTCGGATTCCACGAGTCGCTTTTAAATCTGTAAGACTTCTTTGAAATTGTGAACTCAACATGATTTGAAAGTGGAATCATCCTAACCCTATCCGAGTCCTCGTCATTGTTGGAATGCCATGTTAGCTCAAATTTTTGGTAGCTTTTAGTGCCTGCATACCCCTGCAGAGATTTAATCACACGTCCACGTGGTCAAGTTCTCATGGGTGAATCTCTGAAACTTGATGGTGCCCCTGTCCTTTTACATATGTAGCCACCCACTTGAGAAATCTATATATGACCATGTATGTAACGGAGGTTTCAAACTGATTTAAATTACTTATAATCTCACTTGCATAAGCTTCTATGTTGGGTGGAAAATGAAAGTACGCCATATTTCCCACCTTTGTGAGGGCTCCTTGCACACAATCTATTATGATCCATGGTCAAATATGGAGGCTAAGAGCTTGAGCATAAATGAACGCATTATCTTAGACTCATAATCTTATAATGTTTCTTAGTTAAACTCTCTTTTCTAATTTTAAAGATTTTTTCTTGAATGATTTTTTGGAAAATTTTAAAAGCAATGTGGTATATTTTTACACCGAAGGCATTTTCCAAAGTATATATGGGGGCGACATGTTGTTGATTATGATACTGCCCGTACATGTCATATCAATGAAAATTAGAAAGTGCAACAACATAGAATATTTGGTCATTCGCGTACGGATATAATCGCACAAGTCCATGTGGCCCATCTTCATGTATGAATCTCGAAACATGATGATGCCCTTGTCTTTTTGCATATGGCACCGCCTAATTGAGAAACATATCTAAAAGAGATTAATTCCATTGATAAATTCTTACATTCTGAATTTGGTCCAATAAATTAAAAAAATATTGGACAAAACCTTCTAAAGGCCCTCCACATTGTACTCTTTGTTTTTTATAATAGGAAATAGAAAAGAAAGTTTCAATTAAAAAATGCAAGACAAATATTTCAAAATATAAATATTGAATTTCTTGGTAAGAATAATTTTCATTTTTTTAATAGGTAAAAGATTTTATTTGTAATGGAATTCAATTTGGTGACAAATGGTGGAAAATTTACTTTAGCTCTAAGGACAAAAATGTGGCCGACACAAATGTCGCCAAAGTGAGAATAGAATGAACTTTTGAGGACATATTTACTTGGAGTGGGGGACTTCATAGATGTCACCACTACACCTTTTTTGATTTTCTAATGGATTTTGAGGACCAATTACACTCATCAAACACCCAAAAGTCTTCGAAGAAAACAAAAATAAAATTTCCTTGCTTTGCATATTCTTTATCACCCATCGGATCATATCCATCCTTGAAAGATTCTCTCCTTCTTTTCTCGAAGATACAAAAAATATTTTTGTACGACCTTCATTTATGTCAAAATATCTGCCTAAAATTGTCTCCCCTCAATTCTTCTTTTTATTGTAAATAAACATATATATCCAATTAAGAATACTAAATTTGATATTAAAAAGTGTAGGTTTCGACCCTTAAATACTTTTTTGCAATTTTTATTTTGGCCACTTTAAGTGTGAAATTGCACTCATGTGAGTAATGGGAGCGAGATCGAGACAATAAAGTGGAGCAAATGTAGTGGATGTTCTTTGGCTGGGAAGAATTTTATTTGTGGAATAGGTGCATGACATGTAGGGTTTTAATTCCCACATTTTTATTTCTAACTTTTCATTCATGTCTTCACCTTATCTAGCAAATTAAATGTGATGCAACAAAAAATGAGACCGTAAAAAGTGAAATAAAAAAGAGCAAACTTTAATAGACAAATAAAATATTCCTTTTATTCATATGTCCATTCCCCAGGGGCTCAATTATCAATGATTGTGTCTTGCATCACTTGATATTTTGCAATTACTCAAGCTTAAAAAATAAAGGCGTGCTTGCAAAGTACAACTTCATAAGGAGACTACAAATTTATACAAAACACAAGTATTTGGATTGCGTTTCCAACACTGGAACTTTTCAAGTTTCCCCATTTTTTTGTCCTCTTTGTGACATTGAAATGCTTAAATAGAGCACAAATAGCAGATATTATTTCGGTAAGAACAATATGATCCATGGAATGTGTGGGGGACATGCAAGTATTTAATTCACACCTTTTGATTTCCAACATTCCATTCATGTCTTAATCTTATCTATCGAATTACTAAGTGTCTTCTCAAAAACCTTGATACCATAAAATTAAAAAAATACTAAATCTTGATTGGAAGATAAAATCTACTTGGTAATTGCACTCATGTCATTAATGTGAATGAGAGTCACACTATAAAGTGGAATGCATATAACACATATTCTTTACATTCGAATAATTTGTTCTATGGAATAGGTACGAGACATGCAAGTATGTAATCTCCATCATTTAATGTCCAAATTTCCATTCATATATTGGTTTTATCTACCAAATTAAATGTCGTCCAATTCACAACCTTGAAGCCAAAATAAAATAATAAAAATACAAAGTATGACCAACAAATCATTTCTCTCATACGATCATCATCTGTTGTACTAGCTCGATTATTGTCTCGTTCGTGCTACTCCTTCCTTGGGATTACTCGAGATTAAAACTAAGAAGGGGACTTAAAAAGTTCTACTGGAAGTAAGAGGTGTTGGTTGGGTTTATTACCTTACTCCAAATGGATTTCCCTCTTTTTGGTCCCTTAAAGCACCAATTGCACTCATGTGAATAATGCAAGTGAGATTGATACAATAAAGCGAAGCATAAATACCATATAATATTTGGGTACATACTTTATAAGTTGTAGTGTGGGACTTTCAGGTACTTAGTTCCCACCATCTTATTTCTTGAATTCAATTCACGTCTTTTCCTTGTCTCACAAATTAAACCTTTCGCTAGTTCAAATCATCAACATTGAAAAAAATACACCAAACCCCAATTTTATGGTTGTCGTTTAAAGTTATTTTATGTTGTTTCTTTTCTTTATCATGTTCAATCCACAATTATTTACTTCTCACATGTTCTTTTCCAACTTTCCATTCATGTCCTCTATAAGTTTCTGTAAAAAATTAATGTCATCAAATCAAAAATCTAGAATTTTATACCTCTATCCACATATATTTTCTACTTGTCGCTCATAAGGCCAATCAATGTATGAGCTCAGTTATTTTTTATTTATTTTTTCACATTGTTTCCCCATTCCATTTTTCCCACCCTCCGACTTCGCCACCCTTTGACCACTTCTTCACCCCTCTTCCTTTCCCTTTATTTCTCTCTCTCCAATTTAACTCCTTCAAAATATCCCTTTCAACGTTTCCATCGTAAAATTCACTTACAGGTGCTAGTTATTGCCAAAAATATTCGTAGATAAAATACAACCATCTACTTACACTTAACGGTGAGATAATGGAAAACTCAACTTTCACACAATCAAAAATATTGCACTCGTATGTAAATGCGTGATTGGATTTACGAGAGAGTGTTATGTTTGTGGAGCCTGTTTTCATGTTAGAGTTTAGTACACCTTCCATGTGTTACACTCGGATATTTTTACGGCGATCCCGCTTGCCGGTGAGCGGGTCAAGGGGGTTCGGGGGTGAAGCCCCCCCGATGGGGGCTCGGGGGCGAAGCCCCAAGCAAATTTTCATGGGTGGTTTATTAACCCATGGGTAATGGGTAACTGTTATGGGCTATTTTGGGCCCATGGTTTTTGGTACCCATTGTTTTGTAAAACCACCTCTTCGGCTACCTATTGATGTACTTATAAATAGATGGACATACAATAGGATTTTTATGAGTGTGTTTTGTGAAGGTGAATAGTGTGTGCGAATTCGGGAGGGTTTGTTGAGCGTAGCTCCAAACAAGATCTGATTATTGTAACTGTGAAGATTGTTGGCTTGTAATAAAATTTGAGCAAGTGTTCTTGGTGGATGTAGCCCACATTGGGTGAACCACGTTAAATATTGTCTTCGTGTTGTGCATATTTCATTTCTATAATTCTATTCATACTTCTTATTATTGTGATTCTAAGGAATTATTCCGCATTAGATATTATTAATTCCTAACAATTGGTATCAGAGCCTAGTTTGGTTTGCTGAAGTGTTGAATCGCAGGGAAAGTTTTTAGCTTGAGTGGGAGCTATGGCAGATGATGGAAGATCTAGGGTTGATAAATTCAACAAGCAGAATTTCAGTCTTTGGAAGATGCAGATGGAAGATTACCTTTATCAGAAGGATCTTTATACTCCATTGTTTGAGAAGGTGAACAAACCCTCGAGTATGACAGATGCGGAATGGGATTTGTTGGATCGGAAGGCACTTGGAACGATCCGGCTGTGTCTTGCATCTTCGGTATTATTTAATGTTTCAAAGGAAAAGACTACAAAAGAGGCGATGGATGCATTAGGGAAGTTGTATGAAAAACCCTCTACCTCTAATAAGATATTTTTAATGAAAAAGTTGTTTAATATGAAGATGTCTGAGAATGGTTCAGTAGCAGATCATCTAAATGATTTTAATATGGTTGTAAATATGCTAGCTTGATTACAATAGAATTTGATGAAGAAGTTAGGGCTTTATTAGTTCTGTGCTCTTTACCTGAGAGTTGGAATAGCCTAGTAATGGCGGTAAGCAACTCGGTTCCTGCTAACTCAAAGTTGAAGTTTGAGGATGTTGTAGGGGTGATTCTAAGCGAGGAAATGTGAAGAAAAAGCTCTGGTGAATCTTCTACTTTAGGGAATGCTTTGATAGTGGAAACTAGAGGGAGACAAAAGAATAGAGGAAATCGTGGAAAATCAAAGGATCGGGCAAGGTCAAAATCCAAAAGCAAGATAGTATGTTGGCACTGTGGAAAGTCTGGGCATGCAAAGAAGGATTGTTGGGAGCTTCGGGATAAGAAGAAACAACAGGAAGAAAACAAGGAGGCAAATGTGGCATTGGATAATGTATGCCAAGATGCTTTGATTCTTTCTTTGCATAATATTATTGAATCTTGGGTTTTAGATTCAGGGGCTTCTTTTCATGCTACTCCACATAGGCATTATTTTGTTGATTATGTTCAAGGGATTTTGGGCATGTTTTCTTGGTGATGATGAGCCTTGTAGTATAGTTTGAAAAGGTTCATTCAGTGTTAAGATGCATAATGGGAACACATGGCTATTGAAGGATGTCAGACATGTGCCTACATTAAGGAGAAATTTGATATCGGCGGGGCAATTGGGAAGTGATGGTTATACTATGATATTTACAGCTGACTCTTGGAAGGTTACCAAGGGTGCTCTTGTGGTGGCAAGAGGTAAGAAGGTTGGAACCTTGTATTTAACCACTGATAGTACTAATGATTGTAATCTTGTGGCTTCAGATGTAGATACAACATTATGGCACTATAGGCTCGGTCATATGAGCCATAAGGGCATGGACATCATAAAGAAGAATTTACTGGATATACAGAAACAAGTTTGGATTTATGTGAGAACTGCATATATGGGAAACAAAAGTGAGTAAGGTTTCTCAAGGTTAGACCTACAAAGAAAGAGAGTAAGTTAGAGCTGGTACATTCTGATGTGTGGGGGCCGACTCAGGTATCATCTCTTGGGGGCTCAAGTTATTATGTTACTTTTATTAATGATGCAACAAGGAAAGTTTGGGTTTATTGTATTAGAAACAAATATGATGTATTTGATACTTTTGTTAAATGGAAAGCCTTGGTAGAGAATGAAACGGGTCTTAAGTCAAAATGTCTCGGGTCGGATAATGGAGGGCGATACAACAATGAATTTGATGATTATTGTTCTAAGAATGGAATCCATAGGCAAAATATGGTTCTAGGAACCCCCAGTGAGAATGGGGTGTCGAAAGGATGGCGAACAATAATAGAAAATGCTAGGAGCATGATGATACATGCGGGATCGCCTCTTTATTTTTGGGCAGAGCGGTGAGCATAGCTGCATACTTGATAAACGAGAGGACCCTCAAGTGCCTTGGATGGAGGCATACCTGAGGAGGCTTGGTATGGTAAGAAAGTCGATTACTCATTTCTTAGAGTCTTTGGATGTGAGGTGTTTGTTCATATTGACAAGGATGATATGACCAAGCTAGAGGCTAAATTAAAAAAATGCACTTTTATTGGTTATGGTGGTGATGACTTTGGATTTAAATGTTGGAGTATTAAGGACAAGAAAATAATTCGGTTTAGGGGTGTGATCTTTAATGAGAAAGTCATGTATAAGCAACAGTTGCAGGAAAATAGGGAAGAATCCAAGAAAGAATATGTAGTGGTAGAGAATCTTCCAGATGGGACAGTGACCCATAAATCGGTTTAGGAACCTACTCAATAGGAATCCCAAACTCCTACAGTGAGGAGGCCTTCTAGGGTAAGAAAAGAACTTGAACGTTTTTCTCCTTCTCTTTATTATTTATTACTCACTGATAGTGGAGAGCCAGAGAGCTTTGATGAAGCAATGCAGGTAGATGCCAGTAAGAAGTGGGAGCAAGCCATGGATGAGGAGCATAAGTCTCTCATAGAGAACCAGACTTGGGATTTGGTGAAGAAATAGGAAGGCAAAAGAGCATTGCAGAACAAGTGGGTGTACAGAGTTAAAGACGAAGAAGGAGGAAAGAATAGATATAAGGCCACGGTTGGTGGTCAAGGGTTTGCACGAAACAAGGTATAGATTTTGATGAGATTTTTTCTCCTGTAGTAAAAATGACTTCTATCGAAGCTGTTCTTGGAATAGTGGCGCAGAAGACTTGCACTTAGAACAGTTAGATGTAAAGAGCGCATTTCTCCATGGTGATTTGGAGGAGGAGCTATATATGCAGCAGCTGAGAAGGATATGAAGTCAAAGGTAAAGGGAGATGGTGTAAAACCGAAGAAGAGCTTGTATGGCACGAAACAAGCTCCACGTCAATGGTATAAGAAGTTTGATAGCTTCATGATGGAGCAAGGTTATATTAGATGTCATTCGACCATTGCATGTATACAAAGAAATTTAAGGATGGAAGTTGTATTATCCTGTGTTTATATGTTGATGACATGTTGGCTACAGGTAAAAACATGCAAGAAATAAAAGTACTCAAGAAACAACTATGTGAATCCTTTGATATGAAGGATTTGGGGGCAGCCAGACAAATCCTTGGTATGAGGATAACTCGGGAGAGGAAGGAACGGAAGTTGACTTTATCTCAGAAAGAGTACATTAAGAAGGTATTGGATAGGTTTAACATGCAAGATGCTAAACCGGTTAAGACTCCTTTGGCGAGGCTATTTTAAGTTATCAAAGGAGCAGTGTCCCAAGATAGAGCAAGAACAAAACCAAATGTCCAAGGTACCTTACTCATCAACGGTTGGCAGTTTGATGTATGTTATGGTGTGCACTAGGCCTGATATTACCCATTTAGTGGGAGCTATGAGTAGATTTATGAGTGATCTAGGTAAAGAGCATTGGAAAGCAGTAAAGTGGATCCTTCGGTATTTGAGAGGGACTATGGGGACAATTTTGTGCTACTGATGGATCGAGACACCACTTTACGTGGCTATGTAGATTCAGACATGGCTGGAGATGTTGATAGTAGGAGGAGCACAACAAGTTATATTTACAATGTAGGTGGGACAACAGTGAGCTGGATTTCACGACTACAGAAGCTGGTGGCTTTGTCAACCACGGAGGTTGAGTATGTTGCTGCCACAGAGGCAAGCAAAGAGATGATTTGGTTACAACAATTTCTTGAGGAATTAGGGCATAAGCAGGAGGAATGTAAGCTACATAGTGATAGTCAGAGTGCTATACACCTAGCTAAGAACTTTGCTTTCCACTCCAAGACGAAGCATATACAGTTGAGATATCACTTCATCAGGACAACTTTGGAGGAAGATAAGTTGAAGTTGGAGAAGATTCATACCAGTCAGAATCCTACAGACATGATGACCAAGGTGGTCACAAGGGATAAACTAAAGCTATGTTCAGCTTTGGTTGGCCTTCGCAGATGATGACAGTGAAGGGTTGAGAAGCTTGCTCAGTGGAAATCAGTCTCCAAGTGGGAGATTGTTATGTTTGTGGAGCCTATTTTCATGTTAGAGTTTGGTACACCTTCCATGTGTTACACTTGGATATTTTTACGGCGGTCCCATGGGTGGTTTATTAACCCATGGGTAATGGGTAACTGTTATGGGCTGTTTTTGGGCCCATGGTTTTTCGGTACCCATTGTTTTGTAAAACCACCTCTTTGGCTACCTATTGATGTACTTATAAATAGATGGACATACAATAGGATTTATATGAGTGTGTTTTGTGAAGGTGAATAGTGTGTGCGAATTCAAGTGCGAATTCGGGAGGGTTTATTGAGCGCACTCCCAACAAGATCTCGATTATCAGAATCGTGAAGATTGTTGGCTTGTAATAAAATATGAGCAAGTGTTCTTAGTGGATGTAGCCCACATTGGGTGAACCATGTTAAATATTGTCTTTGTGTTGTGCATATTTCATTTTTATAATTCTATTCATACTTCTTATTATTGAGATTCTGAGGAATAATTCCGCATTAGATATTATTAATTCCTAATAGAGTGTGAATGACATCCGAAGTGAAGGCTTTGCAAGGTTCATGCCCTAGCCAGACACTGCGCAAGATGGCATTTAAGGTGGTGGTTGGGCTTGAATTGGTCGGGAAAAGCAAGTCAAGGAATATGAATACAAGGAGAGCGGTTGGTAGTGGGCACGACCCATCCACCTCCATCGACTTCATTCAAGGACATTTTGGGTAAAAATGGCGGTAGTATACTCGACAACCAGCTTACTTGGTAGATCTTCACTTTGAGGAAATCCCTTCAATTGTTATAGAAAACCCTGAGGTGGAGGACTATTTTCAGTCCCTATCTCAAGATGTCGTGATCATTCATTTTAATGGTTTATGGCCTTCCTCTTCCGCCCTTTATCAGTGGGTTTTGAGCACTGGTCTAACATGTGTGAAATCTCTCTTTGTTCCAGGGGATTTTTATTGTGCATTTTAGAGAGCCAGAGGATTATCAATGCTTCTGTCAAAAGGCTCGTGGTTCCGGGGTAATGCTAGTTTATTCCCGACTCGTGGTTTCCAGATTTCGATCCGAATACTCTTTCGATTACCAAAATACCTATTTGGATTAAATTTGCCTAACCTTCCTCTGCATCTTTGGTATGCCCTAGAAGATATCGACAATGTTTTGGGCAAGTTTATAAAGAAAGACATGAATATAACACATTCATTACTGTGCACCTATTGTTAGACCACATCAATCTAAAATTTGAATTTTTTTAATATTCCCAAGTTTTGGATTATGAAAACATGACATTTCGATGTAGGTTCTGTAGAAACCCTGGTCATCTACAAGCTTCATGTCCTCTTATTAAAAATCCTAAATCTATCAAAAAGGGTGGCTCAACCTCTTTTAGCGGTTGGAGTTTTCTAGATCTGGATTTGGTGTATGCCTCATCTTTCAAGGAGAAGCCTAACAAATCAAAATCGAGAGGTTAAGGATGCTAAAATTATAGGAAAAGAGAAGATGGGTACAACGATCGAACAAAGGAGAATAATGTTTTAGTAGGTGGAATGAAAAGAGGACATACCTTTGACAAATCGGATTCGGACCAAGATTCCTTATTAGACAATGCGGTAGCTTCAATTAATCCAAGTGATCTCATAATTGGTGGTTTTGTTTGATAATGGTAAATGACATGAAGTGAAGAAAAGGAAAGGTAAAAAGGGCCACATGAGTAGTATTAAGGATTATTTATCATCTCGGGCGGGAAATAGCTTGTGTTTGGTGAACTGGATATCACCAATCAAGTCCTTTCTATGTTTGCATAGCTTTTTTCTATGGGTTGACCCATCTTTTGAATTGTAAAGGGAACGGGCCCCTTCAACCCGATATAACAATAAAAAAAAGCGTGAGATAATACCATTTTATTAATTTCAAATATAATACAACACTAGATAATACCATTTTTACGCCGAAGGCATTCCCCTATGGGAAAGGCCCTTCCGGACGTTTCTGCGACTACGTTAAATTTGACGGTTGTTTAGACGTTTTTCCAATACAATTTAATTCGACAGGTTAAATAACCATTTTTTTGGGACGTTATTTTAGCTTTTTAGCAGAACTCCAGTTGCATGCACGAAAATCCCGATCTATCATGTGATTTCTAACTCTGTCAATTGATTGCACCAAGTAAGATTATATTTGCTTTTTAAATATATGATCAATTCATAGATTTAATCTTTTTGTAGGCGAGATCGATGATTTGGCGTTAAAGCATCGCGAATTTGGGGTGTCGCCCCTTGTATTTAAGGCAGTCATCTTTTTGCCAATGTGTTGATCCTGGTCTGTAGTTGTTCTACGGGAGAAGTGGCATGGCATATTTTCAATTGGTGAAATCACAAAGTTTAGAGGATCTTTAAGTATTTTCTTCAATCCATGTTGCAGTTTTGTTGTGTTGGTGTTCAACAGTCAAGTTTTTCTCATCCTGCATTGCAGAAATTTGGAGTTGGGATTGTGTACTGGAGCTCCAGAGTCCACAAATTTGCATATGGCATTTCAATCAATTACTGTACAGATCTCATCTCTGGGTCCTTTGCCTTTCACTTGCAAATCTGATAACATTCATTGGAATCCAAGTACAAAGAAGGTTGAATGGTGGTTAAGTTTAAAACACAAGAGAGAATCCAGGAAGCTATGTTCCCCCTCCAAGAACCTAATTAAGGGAGAATCCAGTCGAGGTAGTTTAGCTAATCATGTTGGGCATCCTTTTCTTTCCCATCAATCAGTCTTCAAATATGAGCAGGATGCAGATATTATAAATGTAAGTATATTTTCTAGAGCCTATCTTTGCATAAGAGAAATGATCTCTATTGTTATCTAATGAAGCATTTCCCTTTTTAAATAACAATTAGTTTTCCATTGGTTTCCATGGTTTGCAAGAGAGCATTGAAACCCTTTGTTTCACTTTCCACCATTAGCACAGATCTAGGGTCCCTCTGCATCGTACTAGAAGTGATTTTAGCTGTCTGCATATGATGTTGTATTTGGGCAAGGGAATTTGTTTAGATTGCTCTCAGAGTCATGAATTAGTGTCAGGGTAATGATCCAAATTCTAGCTATGCAGAGACAAGAATTGTTGAATGTAATAATAAACACTTTCTTCCTGGAGCACTCTTCAATATAAAGGAACCAACCATACTCTCCAGAGCAAGTGAGAGCTCAATTTGTGTACCTTCAAATGTCCTTCAGTGTTCAACCGAAAAACCAGTGAAATTAGAGGACAATATTTTTTTCGTTGCAGAGGATTGGAGAGTACAATCATCTACACCATCTTTAGGATTTGAATCTAATGTTACAAGAAGATTTTCATATATGCAAGCGAAGAGAGACAACTTGCTTCCTATTCTAAAAATCAAGAGAACCATTAATAATTCATGAAAGTCATCTTAACTTCAAAATTAGTTGTCACCTTTGAATGTAGAAAAAGAATATTAACTTTCATTTAAATAGCTTGTGGTTATTTATCATGTTGACTTCCAGAGAAGCCATTGTTCTTAACTCAATGATGTTGTGTAATAGGTAACCCTTGTAAAAGATATTTCTCTTAAAATTATTGGCTTTTCCCATTGCTGATAACCTAGGATTACACCCTGAGACTATGCTAATATAAACTAATTATCATTACCATACTATTTGTATGCATTCTCTACTGAAAAAAGAAGATATCATTTAATTATTTTTTATTGTCTATTAGGATAACTCTGATAGCCAACATTTGTCTTGTAAAGATAACACATAAAAGGGCAGGCTTATGTTGATGAGGGCCTCCTATCAGTGACTTAGTAGGACTCAAAACCTTTTCATATTATAAATCAAGATATGAGCACTTCATAAGGTTAATCCTTGTATGACAGTAAATGTTTGAAATTTGAATTTTGATGAAATTAAGTATCACCGAGATAAGATTTTTATGTGATCCAGTTGATTACAAAGACAATTTATGACATGGAAAATGCTTCTTAGAGTTTTGACCTAGATGTTGTGGAAATACTATACAATACAAACAACAGATGCATCTTGTTTTCTTTGTGACAGATGACCAACCCTAAAATATAGAATAATTGCCCAAGAAATGTTTTGGGAGCAACTACAAAGATTCCCATTCCAAGTCTATTACAAGCCATTATTTTGGAAGTCAAGCCTGTAGTGCAATGTACTGAAGCAATTTCAATGATATGAGAGGCCAACCTTTTCCCATTTTCCAGAGAACAACTCATCAAATTTAGGAACAATGAAAGTATTGCAATCCTCCCTTTACCAAGATATGCCAAGAGACAATACTAAAATTCTATAAGGTGTATTCCTAATTAATTTTTTTAAAGAGAATCTCATTTTTAAGATTGTTGAGTTCACAATTCAGCGAGCTTCTTAACCCATCATCAAAGCCTATTCAAGATATTCATCAAATAGACTTTCAAATTTGCTATTTTTGTTATAAACCGCAGTTGAAGCCTAGATCTCGATCTGCTTCTTTCATGAATTCATACTTAGATTTACAGTCACCAATCTCTCCATGGCTGAAATGAAATGGGTGGTTGTGGTAGGAGGTGGAGTTGCAGGTGCCCATGTCGTTAGATCTCTTCAATTCGAGTAGATGTCACACAGATTGATCCGTATGTGAATTTTGCATCAAACCCAATTCAATTTTTTTCATTTTTGATTATTTATAGTCTATGATCAAGGATTCCCTATGATTATTTGGTGATTGCTACATGGAGTAATTTTGATGGACCTTCCTCCAAACAATGCAGGATCAAACAGTTTGAAGTAGGTTAGCATAAACCATTTGGGAATTTAAACAGATTTAGATTTATTTGAATTCACTATCTACCTCCTCTTTGCAGTTGGAGACATTACAAACATTAAGGTAGGCTCTAAGTTGCAATACTTACTATCCTTAATATACATCTATGTTTTCTTTCAATCCCTTAATTGATATTTGAAATACCATGGGCTATGTTGAGATGTATGGTGGAGCCAAGTTTTGCAGAGAGGTCTTTATTTAGTCACAATGATTATTTTGCAAATGGCCGCCTGGTCACTAGCAGTGTTGTGAGTGCTACAGATACAGAAGTTGTCATAGATTCAGGAGAACGGATTCCCTATGATTAGTGTAAGCTAAAATTAATGAATAATGGACATTGTTTCTGTTGTATTTAGTCAATGTCCATAATTTTATCCAGGATTTCCTTTCCTCTGCATATCGTGACTTATTATATGTGTATGTCTACAATTGTACAATCGATGATGAATACATAATACTGGGCTCTGCAAACATCAACCAATGATCAATGGATGGGGCAAGGGACTCTGAGATTGCAATGGGAGCATATAAGCCATTCCATACTTGTATGGATGTATCCCCTCGGGGGAAAATCCATGGGTTCAGAATGTCTCTTTGGTATGAACACATGGGTATTCTTCTAGATGATTTCTTGCATCCCAACAACACTCAGTGCATGGGAGTAGTGAATGAAATTGGAGACAAAATATGGAACGAATTCATTTCAGAGGAGGGTCCAGATATGAGGGATCTTACTGCACATCTGATGTCTTCTCTAGTATAGGTTTGGGAAGATGGTTCAGTCTCTGTCAAAGAAGGATATCCATGCTTTCTTGATACCAAGGCCATAGTTTTGGGGTCTAGATCCCCCTTGCCTCCTGTTCTTACCACCTAAGACTCACAAATCTTGGTTACAATTCTTTGTAGTATTGTGTATTCCAACTTTTCCAATCTTTATATCTTGTATATTTTTTGCAATGGAATCCATATTATTCCTTCTATAGGTTTAGGTAAGAATTTCTCTATTCCTCAGGTATTCTTCACCCCAATTTGACAAGATGACTTCAAATTGATGTATCCCTAGGATACATCACCAAATCATTGAAGTTTTAATAGAAATTGAGTATTTATTTTAGCAAGGAAGATAGAGATCAATCCCACTACACTCAAATGCATAAAATGTGCAAATTGAACTGTTCTCCTTTTTATGCATGCAAAAGTTAGTGGAAACAAGTAAACCATTATTAATTTAATACCTTATTGATTTATTGTTGTCCACTAACAAAGAAGGTTCTATCATTGTTATTTAAAGGTAGTGGAAATAAGTAAACCATTATTAAGTTGATGGCTTCAAATAATGATAAGATAAGCAATGCCAACTTAATAAATCTAATAGCATGTAGCCTGATTCTCATACATTATGAGGTGCTAAGGGTATGCACGGTATACATAATGATCACTACTAATCTAGAATTAACACTGACGATGTTATGGATAAAGATACATGGCAAATCCATGCTAGAATTTCAGCTAAACTTATGTTGTACCCCTTCCGAAGAAAACATATGATGTTTTGGCTTGCCCATCCTCCTGTGTTTACAGGAATTTCTCTCTTTAATTGAATTTACTGGTTGATCCATGATTGTATGAATTTACTAGTTGATCCATGATTGTATATGTACAAATTTGTAACAAGTTTGAAATGAAGAGATGATACCTTTAAATGAAGTGGTTCGTCTATATTTCTACACTTACAAAATTACACTATTCAACATACATGTTCAATTTTTCCTTTTTATTGTTTCTCGCTTCTTTATGTAAACCAACAACAACACATTTTTAATGTCTTCTTCATTATATCTGCATACAAATACCTATAGTTTTAAAATGCCAAGAAATAACCATGCAATTTATAGTAGTTTTCTTCCAAAGTTTTGAATTGTTTTAAGGGTTAGGCATCATGTTTGTGCTTTTTAAATGAAGTGGTTCATCTATATTTCTACACTTACAAAATCAATCACCCATAGTTTAAACAAAATCAACTACAAAAATAAAAACTATCCCTCTAAATCAAATAACATATACCATTCGGCATTCACATTGCATTGTACACATGCGATTGCTAGTATTAATTTCAAATAGAATACAACCTATTGGAATACAACGATGAGATAATACCATTTTATTAATTTCAAATATAATACAATCTTATACATATATGGGGGCGCTTTTACTTCTTATGGAGGCAACCGCCACCCCACCAGAAAACAAGAATGTACGTTATCATGTTCTCTAAAAAGCATCAGTTGACATTCAAATTTGTGCAGGAAACTTGTAATCAAAGCCACAATCAAAAAGTTAAAGTTATTCCATGTCGGATTAATCACATTGTGAAAAACACATACGAAAGCGCTATGATCACAATCAGTGCAGGATACAAGCGTTTCCATTATCCATCCGTATTATCTCACCAGGATGGATGTATCTTGCAGAAGCCAGGGTATGTTAGAATTCAAAAACAGTAATAATGGCAGCATATGCATCTGCAATCTAGGGCTGTTCTTCATGCGCGACAGATGCGTGAACTTTTCAGATATTAGTGGAAATGTCTCTGGAACTTCTCATATCCTTCTGTTGAAAAATTTGGGCATTTTATCGGGCTTATCGAATGCTCCCGCCACTGGTATGTGGACTACAATGGCGATTGTTGGGCTTTGGTTGATGTTAACATTTCCATTGATGTGATTCGGGCCGACCTCAGGCTTCTTGTTTCGCGTTAGGGTTTCGTTGACCACATGGGACACTCGATATTCCCTGCGCCATTGGGTTGTGAGTACATTTTTAAAAAGTATTGACCCAAAATTCTCAGTTTAAATGCTAAATTTGATTCTCATGAATGGAATTTCATTTTACTTTTGGTTATCATTTCACTTTTCCTTTTTCCTCTTCCATTAAGTGCCCCTTTTGATATTACCCAGGACTTGCACTTGCTCTTGTAACCTGAATTGGATTAGGTATATTACTCAATTTTAAGTGCACATGTCTTGTACATGTATTATGGTTTCCTTTGCACTGACAAATTTACCCAGAATTTGTACCTGGTGTTGTACCTTGAATTGGATTTAGTGTATTACTTCATTTTACATGCAAATGTTTTATGGCAATGTTAGGAATTTGAACTTGCGGCTGTGCTATGGGTTGGAACAGGAGCCTATGCTATGTGTTAGACATGCAGAAATTATAGCCTAATATTTAGGGATTATGTAGCTAGCATTTAGGATTCTGTAGCTAGCATTTAGGGAAGTTATTTTGTAATTGACAACACATTAGATGATATGTGTATGTGTTGGCAAATGTTGTCCATCTGTAGGATGAAGAGTAGAGATAGGGTAGTTTGAGTTTGAGTTTGAATAAGACTCTGTTTATTGTTATTCTATAAAGATTGTATTCTCTGATTTAGCAGAGCACAAACAAATAAGAATAAGAAATAGATCAAAACCTGCAGTTGCATTTCTGTGTTCTGTTTAAGAGTGCTAATAATTTTCATGGTATCAGAGCAGTGTTGGTGAAGTGTTGCTGCAGAGAAGTATCAGAAGTTTAAGACAGAGAGATGGCCACATTTGTTGCAGGAGATCCTCACAGGATGGTAGAACGATTTGATGGCGTTGGATTTAATCTCTGGAAGCTCAGAATGAAGATGTTGTTGCTGAACAAGGATCTACTCAATATAGTTGAAGGGACTGAGACTAAACCCACCCAGGATGCAGATATGATCAGTAAGTGGGAGTCAAAGGAAGGTAGGGCTCATTCTGTATACTTTTAAGTTTGAGTGATAATGTGCTTTTACATGTAAGTGAGGCAAAATCAGCAAAGGAAGCTTGGGATCAATTAATCAAGTTATATGAATCAAATGATGTTAGCACAAGATTATATCTTAGAAGAAGATTTTTTCAGTTAAAGATGCAGGAAACACAAAAATATCAGATTTCACAAATCAGTTTAAATCTCTCAAAAATCAATTGGCAGCATGTGGATCAGTGATTGCAGAAGAAGATGTTGTTATGTCGCTTCTTGGGAGTTTTCCAGAATCCTATTCTGGACTGGTAGTAGCGCTAAGCACCCAATCCAATTTGGATTTGACAAAAGTAATAGTAGCACTACTTCAAGAAGAAATCAGAAGGAAGGATGGGGGCATGAATGATGAGAATCCTACAACACTGTTTTCAGCAGGATATAAGGGCAAAGTAAAAAGGAAGAGTGACAACAAATCTCATCCCTCCTAGTCCAATGTCTCAAAGAATGGTAAAGACACAAAGGAGGAGAAAAATAAGGGAAATTGCTTTCATTGTGGAGCTCCTGGGCATTTTAAGAAACAATGCCGTAAGTGGTTAGCATGGGTAGAAGAGGTAAAGAAAAGGAAGGCTGCTGAAGCTAACATGACCGTAAGCAATGACCAAGAAAATTTGTTTTCGGTTGTCACAACCCCAAGTTCTGATGTTTCAAATTGCTGGTATTTAGATTCGGGAGCAACTCAGCATATGACACCTGAGAGAAGTTGGTTTATGGCATATACAGAAGCACCCAAAAGTAAGACTGTCAATCTTGGAGATGATAGCAAATGTGAGATGATTGGAATTGGAGATATTCCATTGCAAATGCCGGATGGTGGATACAAGAAAATCTAGAACGTATGGTATGTACCTGCTCTAGTAAAAAGTCTTTTATCAGTGAGCAAAATTACCGATGCTGGCATAATTGTATTTTGACAACAAGGAATGTGTCCTAAAGGATGTTGAAGGAGTAATTGTTGCTACGGGAATCAGAGATGGCAATCTGTACAAGTTATGTGCAGCAGTACCTGATGTGGTGTTAACAACAACAAATAATGAAATATCTGATTCAGTTCTTTGGCATCATAGATTCGGACATGCAAATCCTCATTCGCTTCGAATGTTAAAATCAGAGCAGCTTGTGGAAGATTTTAATTTGCATCTACCAGTTGAGTTGGGAGTGTGTGAAGGTTGTTGTTTAGGAAAGCAACATAGATTCCCCTTCCCAAAGAAAGGCGCAACACGAGCTAAGGAGCAAATGGAACTTGTGCATTCAGATATCTCGTGGTGCAATGCAAACAATGTCACACAATGGGGCAAGGTATTTTATTACCTTCTTTATTGATGATTCCTCTAGAATGACCTTTGTTTATTTTATCAAAAATAAATCATGTGCATTAGAGATGTTTAAGGTTTTTAAAGCATTTGGTGAGAAGCAGTCAGGAAAACCTTTGAAATGACTTAGATGTGATAATGGGGGTGAATATACCTCAAATGCTTTCAAAAGTTTATGTGCAAAAGAAGGTATCAAACTTGAGTATATTGTTCCTTATTCACCGCAACATAATGGTGTTCGTTGAAAGAAGGAATAGGACTCTTGTTGAAAGTGCTAGATGCATGCTTAAGAGTAGTGGATTATCTAATGTTTTTTGGGCTGAAGCAGTCTCCAGTGCAACATATATACAAAATAGGTTGCCAACTGCTGCATTGCATAAGAAGACGCCTTATGAGGCATGGCATGGAAGCAAGCCAAGTGTCAATGATTTAAGAATTTTTGGTTGCATAGCATATGCACATATACCAGATGAAGAAAGAAAGAAGCTAGATGACAAAAGCAAGAAGTGTATAATGGTTGGATACAGTTTGAATTCGAAGGGATATCGAATTTATGATCCTATAACACATGAGATTCTAGTCAGAAGAGACGTCATTTTTGACGAAAATTCAGTTTTGCACAAATCAACAGAGATGGAAAATGATAAGGATTCAGAAACAAGGCCTTATGATTTCGGATCTGATGAAGAATCTGAGGATGAGAATTCTACTCCAGCAAGACCATTACAAGTTGCAGCCACACAACCCATAGGAGATGAACAAGGAGAGCAGCAGTTTCGTAGATCAACAAGACTACGGAAACCCACTCAAAAGGCATCGGAATCATATGCACTTAGTGTAGAAGTTGATGAACCACTCAGTGTTCAAGAAGCACTTCAAAGTATTTATGCAGCAGATTGGAGGCAAGCAATGGATGTTGAATATGAATCGCTCATAAAAAATCAGACATGGGAACTCACGATTCTTCCACCTGGAAGAAGAGTGGTTGGGTGCAAGTGGTTATTCAAACAAAAGTACAAGTCTGATGGGTCGATAGACCGCTACAAGGCTCGATTGGTGGCAAAAGGATACACCCAAATTGCAGGTTTGGATTATCATGACACCTTTTCTCCTGTAGTCAAGATAACATCCATCAGAATTCTGTTAGCAGTGGCAGCAACCTTGGATCTTCATGTACATCAGCTAGATATAAAAACTGCATTTTTAAATGGATTCTTAAAGGAAGAAGTTTATATGGAACAACCAGAAGGCTACATACAAGAAGGAAAGGAGCAGTTAGTATGCAAGCTTCAGAAAACATTGTATGGACTGAAACAGTCTTCAAGAGCATGGTATGAGCGTATTGATGGGTTTCTCCAAAATGAAGGATATGTAAGTTGCAATGCTGATTCGAATGTCTACATAAAGCATATTGGTGAGTCTCTAGTCATCTTAGCTTTATATGTTGATGACACCATCATTATGAGTAATGATTTTAAGATGTTAGGCATGTTTAAGTCTCAATTAGCTGCAAAATTTGAGATGACTGATCATGGTGAGATTCATTATTGCTTGGGCATTCAAATTTTAAGAGATAGGGAGAAGAGAAAAATCCATCTTAGCCAAGAGAGGTACATTAGGAACATTCTCAAGAAATTTGGGATGGAAAATTGCAAGCCAGTAAGTACTCCAATGGAAGTAGGAAACAAACTTTCACTGGACATGTGTCCCAAAACACAAGAAGAAGAAAGTTATATGAGTATGGTTCCATATCAAAATGTTGTTGGGAGCCTAATGTATGCAATGGTTTCTAGCAGACCTGATATTGCACATGTTGTAAGTATTGTGAGCCAATATTCTAGCAATCCTGGACCACAACATTGGGCAGCAGTTAAAAGAATTTTTAGATATCTACAAGGAACAACTAAACATGGAATAAGATTCAGTGGGAGTTCAGAAAATTCTCTGCAACTTACTGGGTATTGTGATGCAGATTGGGCAGGGGACGTTGATAGTAAGAGATCAACTTTAGGGTTTTGTTTTATCCTTGGTGGAGGTGCAGTTTCGTGGGCAAGTAAGAAACAACGAACTGTTTCTCTCTCCAGTGCAGAAGCAAAATATATAGCAGCATGTCAAGCTGCAAAAGAATTGATTTGGTTGAGAAGATTGTTGCAGGACATCGAGGTTACTCAATCCCAACCAACAATATTAAAGTGTGACAACAGAGTTGCATAGCCATGACGAAGAATTCGAAGTATCATGGGAGAGTTAAACATATAGGGATACAATACCATTTCATCCGTGAACAAATTGAGAACAACACTATCAAAATGGAGTACTGTGCAACTGAAATGATGGTGGCGGATGCATTGACAAAGGCATTACCAAGAAATAAGTTTGAGTTTTGCAAAGAAGGATTCGATGTGATACAAGCTGGTTGACAAATATTTGGCTAAGTGGGAGTGTTAGACATGCAGAAATTCTAGCCTAATATTTAGGGATTTTGTAGCTAGCATTTAGGATTTTGTAGCTAGCATTTAGGGAAGTTATTTTGTAATTGACAGCACATTAGATGATATGTGTATGTGCTGGCAAATGTTGTCCATCTGTAGGATGAAGAGTAGAGATAGGGTAGTTTGAGTTTGAGTTTGAATAAGACTCTGTTTATTGTTATTCTATAAAGATTGTATTCTCTGATTTAGCAGAGCACAAGCAAATAAGAATAAGAAATAGATCAAAACCTGCAGTTGCATTTCTGTGTTCTGTTTAAGAGTGCTAATAATTTTCACTATGATGCCTCGGGGCCTATTGATTTACCACTTGAGCTCAAGCTCGAATCCCATATTGCCTTGTTTCACGGGGCCAGTAGGTAAAAGACCAAGTTTCTAAATATTCTCCCTTTTGATTTTCCATTTACTGTATAATTTTCCTATTACAGTGTCTCCCACTGCAAAAGTTGTAATTGTCCAATATTTTTATCAATCTAACTACAGTGACCCCCATAGCGAGTTTTATGCTAACCAAGCTTTAAAGCTCTCCACATGAGAGAGGCTACAATAAATTGAAAAATTGCAAATGCCTCACAGAAGACCGTGGTCTGTTCTTTTGGTGGGATTTACACATACAATTGAAACAATTCGGGTTCATTGACTTCAGTATCAGGACACGTATTAGTAGTGTTCTTGGTAAAATAAGGAAGTGAAATTAAAACAAATATTTGTGCTTATGATGCATGTTTCCTTAGAGGTTACAATAAATTTGGGTCATGGGCAATATGACAGAACAGTTTAAATCTTGACTTTGTTTCTAATTAGATCATTATGCACAACTGTACACAATTTGATCGAAATTCTGCTAATGACGGTGGGAAGCCGTTTACAATCTTATATTTTGGTGTCAATACACTTATTGGCAGTGTTTTCTTTGGTAAATTACAGCCAGTCAAGTTATGGATTTTTCTTGTTTACGTTGTCTTTTTCTTTAGGGCTCCATGATTTTTTGATAATGGACAATTTGGAAGAATGGTTTTCATCCTGCCAGAACACTTCAAATTTGCTTTTATTTTGAATTAGATAATGATTCATGAAATAAAAATTCCATCAAAATTGTGCTAAAATTATACTCAATGGAAATATTGACAATGAAGCTGATTAAGATGTTATTTCAGTCAATCCTGGTTAATTTGTATACACACTATTATCTTCAAAATTCCTGATTTTTTCACCAACCAGGAAACACAATTTTTTCATATTTTAGAACAGGGTTAACTGATGAAAATCAGTGTTCAATAATGCAATTCAGCTGTGGAACTGCTTATAATATCCTTAGGAGCTTACGTGACATTTCAAAAGATGAACTTTCATGTGCAAAATTGGAAAACTGGCTGGAAATGTGCTGCTACATGGAAAACTTCTGTTTGAATTCTGAAAGATATGAAATCTAGCTACCAAAAACTGAACTCTGTTGTAATACATTTATGTCTATATGCTGAAATAACTAGCAAAGACTTTTTCTGTTATATCTCTAATTCAAAAACTGCTATTGAAGTAAAGACAGAAAAAGTTGATGTTTTTGAGAAGCTATGGAGGCAGTATAGGCATTGCACTTGGACAAGAGCTAGTCATTCTACACCAAGGCTCAGATGTTTATGAAGTAGTGACTTTTCCCTTGTGCTTCACATGTTCTTTTACATGTAGGAGAGTTTTGATATTATTCCATTATATAACTAAAAGAAAACGACAACTTGTTTTACCACCAGTGGAAATTACAAGAGACTGTCAGAACTCCAGCACTGAAGGTTTTTCCTTGAGAAATCAAATGAAGAGGCCAATTAGGAGAATGAAAATGTCTTGCAAGACTCTCTGAACTGTACTGAAATGCAGCGAATCTTTGTTGGATTACGGATAAATTCTTCCTCGATCCGGAGGGTGGGACACAAAGTTAAACAATAAGAAGGTAATTAGGATCAGTATAAATACATGCCCACTCAAGCATTAGTGGACTTGAGACATTGCGTTTAGGGAGATTTGTGCCTCTAGGGATCATGTTATATGGTCAGCTGAAACCCCCTTGAAGTCCCTTCACGAATGGTTAGCACCATGCAGTCATAGGACTCCCGCCTTTTCCCTCTTTGGATTATGATGCATCATGTGACAACACAATACTTGGTACAAACGCCATTTACCTTAATTCCTTAACTATTGTCATTACCTCAATTCTAGTTATTTGTTGATCCAAATTCTGTGGTGGAGTCTGAGCTAGTCACAAAATTTAACTATGGATTTTATTCAGTGCCTGGTACAACAAAGCTATTCTGTTCCTAACGCTGGTTCTAGCCAACACACCAAGAGAATTACGAAAGTTCAACAATACACAGGTTTGACGGAAGCGATGGTGTATATAATACACACACACATATATCACATAGAAATTGCTATACTATTTCTAGGTTAACTGAGCCTCTTGATTGATTGTATATACTAATTGTTCAGATGAGGTTCTGTCAAACATCCAGAAAAAGACAATTCCATAAAAGCTGGAGCTCATGTTAAAGCGGAACTAAAGAGCTGGGCTACCCTCTCTTCACTTTCTATTTTACAATAGAAATACAAAACAATAAAAACCAATTTGAGTATTAAACACCAATAGACAACAACTGTATTGTCCCGATGATGTTGTGGTTATTATTGTGTGATGTGCAACAACCTTGTACCTCTACGCGAGCCTGGCGATCTGAGCTTGCTGGTGCGATGGTTGCTGGACCTTGATGATTTGCTAACGGCAATCTGGTCCACACGCTTGAACTTGAAAATTTTGTTGAAGTCTACAGAAAATGAATCTTTCTATATGCAACATGGAATATTTCATGACCATAATCCCAATCCAATCGTGGATTTTATCAACCTGATCTGATTAAAACTCAGACCTTTACTTCCAAAATCAATTTAGAGATGAAGACAAAGGACACATCCCTTACCTTTTGATCACTATGCCATCTCAAAGATCATGGAAGCACAATTTTTTTTTCCGACCTGAAACAATTTACTCTGTCCTCGCTATCCGGTTCTTGTTTCCTGTGCAAGATCTTATCTTCCAGCAACATGCCTTGCTAATCTGGATTTAACTCCTCAGCAGCCCTGAGATTTGACGCCTGTTCTGCACATTTTTCATGTTTTTAGACGTATTTGACAGTTTCCAATAACAGCTATCCGTCCCTTTGTGACTGGGGCCTTTTTCTTCAAGACGTCAAAATTTTCAGAGGACATTTATCAATCTCAGCATGTAGAATGATCAGCTCTTCTTTTGCTTTCTCATCTCAGCATTGTTGGCTTTAAGACTTTTAAGGAAACATAGATTGATGGTTTGGTAGATCTTTGTATAGCTAGGAAAGCCTTGATTTAAAAGCATTTTCATCTGTGAACTGTTTTTAAACGGTCAATACTTGCTTGGCCTTGGTTTCTTGCCAGGCCCTTGGAATCTTGGAATCTTAGCCTGCTCGCATTTAACCTTACCACGTCATTCACCTGAAATTGAGGGCAATCCTATGCTTGTCACGGCATTCCTTATATTTAGATCAAGCCATTTCAAGGCGGTACTTTACCTGTTTGTGAATCATTTTATCTTCTCCCAAGGCACCTTAGTCCCTTGATCTGTTTGGCAATTCTAACTCGAACAATTTCTCAGAATGTCGTATCGAATGAAGTCTGAGGTAGAAACCCTGATCACATCTTAAAAGGGGATTGATTTTTAGAGCTACAAATAACTTGAATGTAACATCGCTGCAAGGACAATGGACTTGCTTCCCAAGTTCTAAGATGTCTGCAATGAGATCCCCTCAGTAGATAGGCAAGTGTCCAATTCACAACCGTTGTTTGACCATTAGTCTGTGGGTGAAATTTTTCTGTAGCTCAGTTTTGCATTCATCATGCTCTGAACTGATACCTATTGTTGTGGTTTGGGACTTGGATACCTGGAAACACCACATAGTGCACCTTACCTGTGTACGGATGTACCGGAAACAGGTATGGATACTGAAATGTGGGCGAAACATGCCTGAAATGCAGCACAGTCCAGGGTAAAGCCTAGCTGTTTCCGTTCCATTTCAGTAGTACTTCCTTTTTTAAATGCCAAAAATTTAAAAATACACTCAAAAGCAAAAAAAAATCCACTTCAGATTTTTAGTTTTTTGCAAATTTAGGAGCTTGACTATTATCTTTTCAAAATACATTTCATTTCATTTCAAAAATATTTTAAGTGTTTTCAAAATATTTTAAGTGTTTTATCTTTTATGGACTAAAAATGAGTATTATGCATTTTTATATATATTTATATATTTTTAATAATATATTGTACGGATTTTTCCATGCCACTTCATACCTAAAGGTTTTTTGAAAATTGGCGTTTCCACATTTGGACACCTAACCGTATCTGTTCCTGGGAACGTAAGTGCAGGATGATAGGATCGAGTAATCCATAAGGCACCGAGACCTTACCAAAGAAAAACGTTGATGCATACAGTCGTGAGAGTAATATATCAAGATATTCTCACGGGTCTAGAGGATTGTAAAGCCCCATGAAAACACACACAAAGACAACACGAAAATATCACAACTTTTTTATTTGACTTGCTTGAAGTTTATACGACACCACATGTGGTCTCAAAGGACTACACACAACTCACGATAAGCTTGACACAACATTGACCCACATAGGCAACAAGGGAACATACGACACCCATCACGACCAATTCACTTTTCTTTTGACAAGGCACAACATAATAGTCCAACCACAAGTACACACTTACAGTTAGGGTCTTCCCACGGTGTAATTTTTAGGATTACGTATTTTCTATAATCATATTTCAATTCTTAACTTAAGTTCTAGAAGTCTCATGTTATGATTCATACAATCCTTCTCATAAAGCTAGATTTCTTTTCTTTTTACTATTGAACATTTAGCTTAAGATATAACTCCTGAATTAGGATCATCTATAAAATGTCAGTTTCTTGATTAATTTGTTTGTTTATAAAAGGGGGTATTCAATTACTCACCACAAGAAGGATTAACCATACAAAAGAATGACCTAACAACACTCTTCTCCTAGCACACTAAAAGAGGTTACAATCCTACAATCCAACCACCACTCAAAGTATTATGGTTCACAATTATCTTAGAGTAATGATCCATAGAACCAAATGATAAATAAATTGGGTATCGGATTTATTAATGACCCCAACTCTTAAGATGACATACAAGGTTAGTTGGTGGTCTTCGCCAATCAACAAGTGGTCGGACCAAGAGGGTTTTTACATTAAGAAAGAAGTTGGTTTTCTAAGGACACTACCCTAGAAGCAAACATTATCCATAATGCACACCCAACAATCAATTAAATGGGGAAACAACATCCGCCAGGATAAGGTATAACTATGTCATTCCTGATTGCGGGTTCATGGTGATAATACCAAGCATACCGGCTATGACAACCACACAACTACGGCTCTTACTTATTTAAGCTAGGAGCTGTTATAAGCATAAGGATTTAAATTCGTTAACTGATTACAATTATGGATTTATAATTGATAAGTTAGATTTAAAGGTCCCTAGATGGATCCCTAGATGGATCCTCCTTACACTCAAATGATTTGTTATCAAACAAAAACAGCAAATACAGATTTCTGTGTATTTTATGTCAAGTACCTAGTGCAGATCTGGAAAGTGCGACTAGGGTTTAAGAGAGATATCAATGTAAATCACACCAAATAAAAATACTTCTGATTTCTAATGACTGCCCAGATATTTGGGGACTGATTTACATAAAAACTGAACTTATTACAGTCCAAAAATGGCCCAGAAAATCAGATCTGAAGTCTGTTATTATTCAGATTGAAAATCTTCAAAAATACACTTCAGAAATGATAAAAAGTACAGCGATCAGTTTACAGTATGATGACAAACATTTGACAAATATCTTTGGATGAAAATACCTCTGAATTCGCTGCCAAACTGCTTACAATGGGCCGACCCAACTGCTGGTTGCAAATCACTGAAAAACACCTTCAAATCTCCTCACAAACACGGCTGAACTGAACCTGGTAATCTGATGAATAACGCTGGGAATCTCTGAGTGAAATCCCCTCTCAATCCCTTGGGGTTTTCGTCCGCAAGAGATAAATTCACAAGGGTTTTCGTCCTTGGAATTTCTGATAAAAGCTCAGAGCTCTTAACAATGCATAAGATGATAATAAAAATCTGGATACTCCCATACAAGTCGACTTGTTTATTTAAAGGGAGATCAGCCAACCACCACCCTCAAATCGGCCAATAAAATTGTTTCATTCCCCTATGCTGGTCGCATTTTCCTTTTTGGGCCAATTGGCACGTTTTCCCAAAAAAAGACTCCTTAAGGCAGGTCGCACTTTCCCTCTTCTAATACAATTAATGGCATTTTTGACATTTTAATTTATTATTAAACTTTATCATTTATTATATGTGCTTTTCATAATATTATATATATTTTTAGAAACAATAGCACAATATAATAAAATAATAAAGTTATGTCACCCTTAAAAACTCCCCTTGGCGTTGGGTAGACATAAAGGGCCAAAGGTCTTCGCCCAGGCTTATGCGGACAGAGGGGACATTACAACACCCAACAATCAATTAAATGGGGAAACAACATCCGCCAGGATAAGGTATAACTATGTCATTCCTGATTGCCGGGTTCATGGTGATAATACCAAGCATACCGGCTATGACAACCACACAACTAGGGCTCTTACTTATTTAAGCTAGGAGGTGTTATAAGCATAAGGATTTAAATTCGTTAACGATTACAATTATGGATTTATAATTGATAAGTTAGATTTAAAGGTTTCTTGATCCTTTATCCTATTTAGCATGACCTCATTAACTTTCCAAATTACCATACATTCGTTTACAACTTAAGATAATTTATATATCCCAACAACTCTAAAGATAAAACTACCAAGTATAAGTTGAGAGTAACAAGGTATATCTTTGACACAAGAAGATAGTTTCCCCTTTTTCCCACTTAAGGACTCCTTACTTCATCAATTTGTTTTGCAACATCATATAAACATAAACATATATATATATATATATATATATTTTAAACCATCTTAAGGATTCTTGTAATAACATTCTGTCATACCTAGCATTATATTATTGTCAAAATCTAGTAAGATTTACTAATTCAAGTTAGAACTCAGTTTTCTTACCATTATACTTTATGATAACTAGCCATGGATACATCGTTCCCTATCCAACACAACACACAATCCAAAGGTGACAAAGAGATTCTAATGTACTTGACTTGGAACAAATAGGTAAACAATATTGGTCAAGCAAGGCTAAACTATTTTCAAGATTGCAATTATACAATAAGATACACATAACAATGTTGTGATCATTCTATATCATTCTCAATAATATTTTACAAGTTTTAGTTTCAGTTAGTTATGACAACATTACTCCACAAGTACAAATTGTGCCCTTCTAACTCTCCAAACAAAAACTATTCTAGAGTTTTTCAACATATTTAAGCATACGAGCAAAAGAACTTCATTAGCAACACCGATGCAACTTTCTACAAGTCTTTCCCTTTTTCTACTCATGAAAGCCATCTGCACATTTATTAGCTTGAGTCAGTTCACGAGAATTGAGCATGATAAGAACTACACA
The DNA here is from genome assembly GCA_018340775.1 of Taxus wallichiana var. yunnanensis. Classification (NCBI taxonomy): domain Eukaryota; kingdom Viridiplantae; phylum Streptophyta; class Pinopsida; order Cupressales; family Taxaceae; genus Taxus; species Taxus wallichiana. The sequence goes on from CM031236.1 coordinate 535,654,801, forward strand.
TTAAAACAATATGCTACTATTTAACAATATCATGAAAGGAAACCTTCTATTTCAAGAAATGGATCTAAGCTCTAAACACTAACAACTTCTTAAGTCAAAATAAAATTTCCACCATGCCAACTAAGAAGGAAGTCATATGCTTCAGTTAAGAACAATGTCTCTAAACAACAAAAGTTTAACAACCAATCAAGTAGGACCATAGACCTTATAAGTTAGAAACAAAATGTCGAGTGTATTGGGATTTCAATCATGTAATCATATAGATTATATGATTGAAATCTAATACTCAAACCATCAATCTATATTTTCTTAGAGAAGTCATATGTACCAGTTACGATCATTGACTCTAAAACGACAAGTCTCAAAACTACCTAAGTCCTTCATGCAAGTTAGTATTCTAAACATCCATCCAAGTTTCATAGTACTTTAGATTCATAATCCTCCTTATTTAATCTATAATTTCGATTTATATAAAAGGATCACCACTTTCTCATCACAAGTTCTTTTAAAGTAACCATCGTTACCATACTCAATGCCACTCTTATATATGCATTTATATGTACCACTAAATGCCATAACTATCTTAACAACAATTTCCATCATAAATCAACAATATATATATATACCACCAAATGGCATTAACAATCTTAACAACAATTTCCATCAGTCATCCCTTATTAGAATAAGCCAAGGTAGTTCTAATAATAACTGAATACTATACATAAATGTACATATGTATCTTTAAATCTCGGTGGCTATACTTAGTTAAGGTTCAAAGCTCTATAAGGAATGGTTGATGTGTCCCTTAAGGAAAACCTTAAACTTCTTGAACCTATACCGACGATCATCAGGTAATTATATATATCTTGCATCATATTCATTTCTATAGCAATATTCAAGATGCATATACTAAGTAACCGAGCACTAATATCCTCAGTACTTCCTCCATACTTAAATCTAATCACCGTAGTCAACCACTCATATTGTTTTGTAAATATGCAGGATGGTTTTGAATATTAGTAGGACAACTTACGTAGTCCATAAGAAATGAGAACATGGAGATCCAACAGACCTTAACTAAACTCACCACTCAAGGTTTGGCGCACCAATGAAACAACCATCATTACACAGTTTGTTGTCATAACCCAAAAAGGGTGGATAAGTGCCCTAATAAAACAATAGTCTCCCCAAACCGGATCAGGGTTCGAACCAATGTCTGCTCGCTAGAGCAAGGTTAACAAAACCCATGTAAACTTTTCTCAACATACCCATAAACGGAATGGAGAACCCGTACGGGTTTTAAGGCAACCACCTACCTTACACAAGTTGAGAGGTGACTTGGGTAGGTCGAACTATCAAATTCTATCATCACGGTGCTCATGAGACAATGCGACAGTTATAGCCTTGCATTAATCAGGAGATTTGTATAGGAGTACAACAAAATTCTATGGTTACTTGTAAAGCCACGGTTAAACAAAATGCGACCAGACGGTTTATGAAACTGAATAATCATAGTGAATACTAGGATACATGATTTTTACCATCATAAAAACCCCTGAAGTAAACTGGTATTATTCCATTAAAACAAATCACATGCAACAGTCAACAAACACTGTATCTTTTCGAACCCACATACAAGCTCACAACAAGCCATCGATTTGCTTATACAAAAGCAACTGACAATTTCCAAACATTTCAACCAGACACAGACAAATCCAAGCCGTCCACCATTAACATTTGGCACTTTTATTGTTATAACAAGAAATTTCAAGGGAAAAGGAGAGGTTTCCCAAAGAAGGCGACTAAACCCATAATAGATCTTCAAGGAAACATTTACCCGAAAGATATTTCTCAGAAATGTACGCATCCACAACAACCCAAAAACCCAAAACCAGAGGATAATCAAGGAACAACCAGCAAAGTAAACAAATGACTGTACACAATCCACAAATCCCACTCAAAAAGCCAATTCAGGAAAGAGAAACGATTCATTTCAAGAGATTGTTAAAGCTTAACAATTATTGAGATGGGTAGCTTATCATGCCTGTTATACACTTCCAAATGTTGCATCGCTTTGTGACAGGCCCATGATACAACTACAATCGACAACCTTTCTCTTTCTTTTTGCTTCTTTGGATGCCCATTCTTTGTTCATGGCCACGTTTTTTGGCACGGGAAGGGGTATGCGGCAAGGGGAGAGCTCAAAACCTACGAATTGCATTTGCTTGGGAGTTTCAATACCTTTTCCACAAACTCCAGTCTACAATCCTCCACAAATGCTCATGCGGCCAGTCTTGGCATTTCATTCCAACCAAGCATATGCCAAAGCATGTCATAATTAAAACAATAAAGAAGGCAAGTGGCCAGCAACCCCACACACCCACTTTCCAGCAATAAACAATATTCACCAAGGAATTCAATGCTGGAAGGAATAAAACAAGTGCGCCCAACAAGAAAATTAATGAAAGAGGTGCCTTCCAGAGTGGGCAAGGTTGGTGGTTGGATCAAATAAATTCACCTTTAAATTTGGCAATCCCCTCCAAAGGATTGGCGGCACCAAAAAAAAGTCTTGACCCCACCTTCCCACACACGCCAAGCTTAACCACAGTTGCTAAAAGGGTTAAGTCTTATGCTAGGTCAATGCATCCTTAGTTAGGTTTAAAGTTAGTTTTAGAGATAATATCTTTTTAATAAATCATCATCATAGTTTAGGTGGATGATTAATATAATTAAACTTAGCTTAAATAATATTAGGTACCTTTTAAAATACGCCCTAAACACCTTTGGAAAGGTTTAAAAATTCTTTAGAGCTATTACACAAAAGCATCATCAAGCAACCTATTTAAATCGAGAACACGATAAGCCTATAATGAGAATGTTCATAAAAGATGTTACGAAACACCCTCAACGACTAGCAAGCATTTACGACGACACAAGAAGGTAAGATGGAAAGAAAAGACGTTAAATTAACTTCGCAACAAGATCGTAATCACCTAACGATCAAAGGGAGCACACACAAACATTCAACATTAGCAACTGCGGTCAGGGAAGCAAGAACGGGAGTCGACACCGAAAGGGGCATTACAAGGATAAAGGAAGAGTATAAAATCCTAACTCCTTATTTGCTAGTTTTGAGGTACTGTACAAGGCACACACTTTAATATATTAAGCAACACCCACTTGCATCCTCAGTCAACACACACAGTGATGTAGAATTAGAACTTCCTTACCCACTCCAAAATGTCCATCAACCATCAATGAGTGAACCTCTCAGATCTACTTAGTTCTTGCCTTTTGCTTTACTGAATGCAAAACCTGTCAAACTGATTCCATGATGCTTCCTATCCTACAATCTGTAATAGAATTTGGATCTTCTTGTGAAAAAGCAACTTGACGGCAGATGCATATATGCTTATGAGGACAAATGTAGATAATTCATTGTAAATCATGGCTTCAAGAACAAGTTCATGACTGCCTAAAAGGTCATGGAGAATTCTTGCCAAATAAAGGTTTGACTACTTCAACATTCAAGGGTTTTTGCAAAGGATAGTAGTGGGATATAACTACAATAGTTACTGGATAATTTCCACTAAATAATTCAATCTATCGCCAGTCATAAATGTGCATACTGAAGATTCAATAATTGGAAAAATGTTTAGGATAACCTGTCTCTCAGGCATCCTCAACCATCTTAAGGCATTTAATATTAGCAGAGTGCTTTTCTTGGAAGGTTATCTTAACGTCTCTGTTTTGACACATCTTAATAGCTCAATTGTAATACACACTGGAATTTTTGGGTGCAGGATGATAAAAATGCTTTGTAAGAAGGAGCACAGAGCTTGGTGGAATAATGACAGTAGCTAGCTGGGTACTCTTTGCCGGACTTACTTCCAGGTGAGATGCATAGCTTTTAATTATTGTTTTTTAGAAGAGTTGAAAATTGCTCAAATGCAGATAGGTACAATGTAGTGTAAGTAAGCTCCAAACATTATATTCCAGGTGCCAAATATAAATTTTGAGGCTTATATAGGATATCATTAATAAATGCTCATAGAGTAGAACAGAGCCACAAGACAGACATGTCATGATATAACCTGCAAGAATTACTCAGAAGTGCAAGCAAAAGTACACTACATTCATTCCATGAATTTTACTCTTACTTTGATTAAAATTTCAAGTTATCTGTACTGCATTCGCAAAAAGTGCAATTCACTATAGACTGATCCTTTTTTTTTTTTTTTGACTCTTAGCCATCTTTAGATTTCCATGGGAAATGCATATTGATCAAGATTCAACGGTTGTCTCACATGCAATGGGCAATCCTCAGACTACACAATTGGCTTTAATCTAAATGGAAAGGGATTGGCTACATGCAGTAGCACTATGATGTACTCCTCTTGGCTGTGTATTTCACATTGATTACCAGAAAAACCAAAAACCATGGTATCAATTTAGCACTGCTTTCTCAATCATTTCTCAATTTCCATTTTGCCCGTATTCTCAATGGTTTCTCAAAACTCACAACTAGTGACACATTTTCAAACCTTATGTTACAAGGTAGGTATAATAGACTACCACTTCGGAAGCTGTTTGGATAAAAACCATCATTTATTTGAGCCTTGAGATTTAACGCTACAAAGTTAACATTGGCCTTAAGGATAAGGTTTAAACAATTTTATAGCCTTAAATGAAATCTTAGGATAAGCAGTTTTAGAACATACCATTGCTAAATTATAGAGATATCCATGGAAATAACATGCATGTTTGTGAACATAAATGGCTGTTTGTATTGGACAAACTTGACTTTTACTCTCTTTGGATATGTTTTTTGCAAATAGTGCTTCCATTAGGAGGTGTCTCCAAAGAATCCATACATGTAAAACTGTTCTTGCTGCAAGGTCTCCTTTTGGTGTAATGTAAAACTGTTGTGCACCAACAAAGCAGCTGATTAGAAAGGTCTCCAAGCTGAATTTCAATTTGTCAAATATGGCATGGATTCCCAATAAATAGAGAGTACAGGAAAAATACAGGAAAGAGTACAGGAAAAATACAACAATGTTACATTTTCCTTAAACTAATGACAAGAGTAGCTAGATCAGAGTACTTAGAGGTTTCAAATTGCTTAGCTTCTTTAAGCAGAAGATGTCCTTTCGCAAGCAATTGCAATCTTACTTCACCTTGCCAAGTGTCTAAAATTCTCCAATGTACCCTCTTCCTCTTTGAAAATATACTTGCATCCGAGTTTCCAAAGGATGAAAAGGGTGGAGACACGCATGCACTACCAAAGACTTACCAAGGGTCTTCGGATCAGTGAGTGTGAATCTCCAAGAAGAGCTTCTCTCGAATGAAGGAGACGCTGAAAAACCACTACCAGCTTGATATGAACTTCATGCCAACATGATTTGGCAAAGGGGCATTCCCACATGAGATGCTTCACAGTTTCTAATTTAGTGCAATAGGGGCAGAATCCATTTGTGAAGCCACTCTTTGAAATCCGTGCCTTTGTAGGCAGCCCCGATAGATGACAAGCCATGCAAACACCCTTAATTTGTAAGCCACTTTGATTGCCTAAATACTGTGCAGCTCGTGGACCCACAAAGATTCAACACCAAAAACGAACCCTCTGGGATTAAGAATAGGTGACAATAGACATTTCTGATGTAGGAGATGGTATAACCAATGTGTATCATATTGAAAGATGGAATGATCATGGTTCCATCTCCAATCTCTCCATATAGGGCCTTTCAAATCCAAATTGAGCTTAAAGGTGTCTTCAGTAGGAATAAGGTTATGAATTTCCTTCAACACTAATTGATCAATAGAAGATAGTGCAAAGTCTTTAGCTAATGTCTTCCAATCTTTCCAATCGCATTGATGAGTTGGAGAAGTTTCTTTGGCAACATACCCATTTGAATGGTAGTTGTATTTTGCATGAGGTGGTTATAGCTATCCTTCATTTTGCTGATGATGTTGTCTTTCAGGCACACTTTTCGGTGGGCTTACATTGACAACTTGATGCCTTTCTCGTTCACTTTTCCGAGGGCTTACATTGACATCTTGATGCTCGCTTTCATTTATGTGATCTTTGACATCTTGTGGTCAACCTTTGTAAAACTAAGGTCATGATTTTCAATAGTTCCAAGTGCTCTGTCTCACAATTCCAATTTTTCTACAAAGGGAACTTCTAGAGATCACATCGGCATACACATCCTTGGGGGTCCAATTTTCTGGTCCATCCTTTAGCATGAAGTGTGCCTCTCACTCGCGCCTCTGCAAGGGGTTTGTTTTTCTTTGTCTTGGAGCTCCAAAGTGTTTCAAGATCCACTTCTAGGACATCCCTACCAAGTTATGACTTTTTGATACAATCATTAAGTGTTGTACAATTTTATATGGTTAAGAGGTTTGGGGACCTAGCTTGGGATCGAGAGGGTTGAGACTCATGCTATAGTGCAAGATATGTCGCAAGCGGGCAGCTCCTCAATGCATCGTCCAAGCTGAATTTTCCACCTAGCCGCCATGTCTTGAGAGTGTCTTCAGGCTCACTTTCTACGTCCAAAAACTCAGATCCTTTAAGACCTCAACTTTGGGGTGTGAGAGATGTCCATACCATTTTTCTCTTTAGAGAAGATTTCTTCAGTGGTCCCCACCAGATGCTGGCACTATTGGTATTTTGAGACTAAGTTGCTCCTTCTTTCTATTGGCATCTCCATTGATAGGATTCTGCCTCTCATGTACTCCCTAGATGTCGCCATTGGCTCCATCCAACAAAGGATGTCATCACTAGAGCTGCTAGAGAGAACATCTACAAATAGTATATCCAAGCCACCTAGATCCCCCCCTTGAGTTGTTCAACCCCAAGTTTGATTTTACATCAAGCATTTCTTATAAGTACTGGATGGCATTATTTGTCACCCGATCTCTAGTGCCATTGGTCCCATGGCTCAAGATTTCCCCATGGCTAGATGAGAGTGTGTTCTTAGCAGTTCCGGGTTGAAGATGATCATTATATCCTTCAAATTTGACCTTTCATATTCATGTCAGGAAATATTTTGTCCTAAGATTATTGTTGCATATTCAATATTTTGTGAATTTGTATCCTCTAACAACTGACAACCATTTTTGGGAAAGTCTTTCAGTTTAAAAATATCATTGAGTAGAAGAGATGCTAATCTCCTCAATTAACTTCAGGAAGAATTTGGAAGGTTCTATTGAAAGGAAAACACTTGGTTATGATAAAAAAATACATAATCCAACTTGTCTTTGAGATTTCTGCAATCGAGGAAATGATGAGCTATTAGTCAATCTGGTAGGCAGCTATACATTTCACAAATTTTCCATTTTACAACTGAATATTAACTTCACACCTACCATACAAAAAGAGAAGACTGCAGTATTTAGATAGGGTACTGGGTACTCAAATATTTTTGATGAGATAATGATAAATTGTCCTTCACCTTAATGTATATTTTATGATATTGCCATCCTTTCAATACAGATGCTAATTGACCATTTTAGCAGTTATCTTTTTGTTTGAAGATTTGCTAGAAACATTTTCTGAGATGCCAAAACTTGCCAGGCAAAACTTCCTTTGTCCGAGATACCAGGCCTAAGAGGGAACTATTTCATGAAATTCACTTAGAACTTTTAGTTGGCCTCATCCCTTTGTTGAACATTTGGTTAAACATGGGGCGATAGGGGTACCAGCTAGTGGGATTTGAACCTAGTTCTCCTCTTTGTAAACATTCCATACTTACCACTCCATGCGAACCTGATGAACAATTATAACTTCTCACATCGCTACACTGCCGATTTTTGGGTTGTGATAATCCCACATTGATAATAATTGTTAGTAAAGGAAGGCTCATAAGACTTTGTCAACTGGGAAATAAGGTAGAAGGTTAAAAGTCGAAAGTGGTGTATTATATAACCACTACCTTCCTGCCCTTCTCCATCACCCCAGCCCTTCTCATACTAACAAATGCTCAAGGTGCTTGTGTGCTTTGTGGGTCCCTATTGTCTTTTGATTATTAGCAACATACTTGACATAAAGGTCATTAAAGCTATGACTACTTATGGGAAAAAGTAATCGTGGTCATGACTTAAATATGAAAATACTCCAATGTTGTGAAAAATCCCACAAAAATAAAATATATAAATAATACAACATTATTGAAGCCCGGAATTACTTACAATTATAACTTCTTTTGGCAGTCCATTCTTGTAGTAATTCTTTAGTTTAATTTATCGTTTCCTGCGTAGCCACATAAAAATTGATTTTTCCTCGAGTAAGCACTCATCATGGAAAACCATGTACTTAATAATGCTTTTACCCTCTTTGTTTTCAAATGGGATTCTTTGATCATTGGAGAGTCTCGCAATTTAATTTAACAAGTTGTTCATTTCAACATAAATTTATTTTCATGCTGCTTCAATCATTCTTCCTTTTCTCATAACTATTTTGCTAGAAAGTTTTTGAACCTATTGATAGCAGTTAACTATTTTAGTTGTCACTATTTCCTTTCACAAAATCCTTCATAAAAGGTTATCTAAACATTCTCAACAAAGCATGTTCTTCCATACTTCATATGCTTAGTATGTCTATAGCCATGTTATGATTTATTACACCATAGTATATATATAATATACCTGATTAGGGGGTGTTTAGTTAGGAGATAGGTCTAAATAGTTATTTAAATCTGTTGATTAAATAAAAGTTTGGCCTAGGTGGTTGTTGTAACATCCACATAAAGATTATAATAGGTTGAGAGAATAGTGCAAAGTTGATAACAATGATAAGGGTTGTAAATTAATTAGTTGGATAGCAGCAAACCTATGAACCGTATAAATAAACCTGTAACGCAGGAATGAAATATCCTAATATGGGTCTAATCTTGTAATGAGCCAATGATGAGTTATCCTTCATTTCATCTAATATGTGATAATTATGATCAAAAGCCAACACCAATGCTAAATGAGTCCAATCTTTATCCACAAGGCCTTACGGCCAATAATAAGTAACATATATTATATATCTACATTACCAATGATCACATGAAATCATGGTATATATAATTTTTCTAGCTATCTCATAACAGTCTTAGGATTATACCCTTTCAAAGCTAGTATAATTTCAATGGATTGAATAGAGGAAAAATGTAAACCAGTACCAAGTCTGAGAGCTGTTCATTGCTGCAGACTTGCCACAGCGCTGGTTTCCGGTCTTGGTCTCTAGCTTTGATCTTTTTTAGCTGCTTGTTCCATTTCATTGAAAGGTCCTTCCTCACATGAGCATTTATACTTGTAATCAGCTCATATGTTTTGGGGTTTCACCGATTTAGGCTTACTCTCTCTAGTTATGTTCTATAGCATTTAGCTACTTTTTAGGACCTAGGGTTCTTTTCACCCTAGTGGTTTTCTTTTCTAATTGATTGTACTTTTGAGAACTACTGACCAACTTTGCCATATTCGGATACTAGTAATAATTTATTCCTTTCTTTCTTTCTATATCTTCTCGACAAGTGCCGAGAATCCTTGAGATATATGGAAAAACTGTGTTCGATTAATACTTCTGTTGCAGCAAAAGCAGGGAAGTAGACTGAAATTATAGTATGGTAACTGGTTGATCCTATGTAGTTAAGGGGTTGTATTGAATAAAGGAACAAAGTAAACAATTACCAAGTCTGGGAGCTGTTCATTGTTGCAGATGTGCCACATCACTGGTGTTTGGTCATGGTGTCTAGTTTTAATCTTCATTAGCTCCTTGCTCCATTTCATTGAAAGGTCGTTCCCTCATATGAGCATTTATACTTGTAGTCAGACCATATATTTTGGGTTTTAACTGCTTTATGCTTACCCCCTATATTCATGTTTCTCAGTGTTTAGTTATTCTTTAGAACCTAGTGTTCTTTTCACCCAAGTGTTTTTCAGTCTAATTGAATGTACCTGAGTCCCATTGACCAACTTTGGTTGTTTGTGCATATTAATATATCTTCTTCCTATCTCTGTTTGTGCATATTAACTGCTTTATGCTTACCCCTATATTCATGTTTCTCAGTGTTTAGTTATTCTTTAGAACCTAGTGTTCTTTTCACTCAAGTGTTTTTCAGTCTAATTGAATGTACCTGAGTCCCATTGACCAACTTTGGTTGTTTGTGCATATTAATATATCTTCTTCCTATCTCTGTTTGTGCATATTCCCCCAAGTGCTGACAACCCTTAAGATATATGGAGAAACTGTGCTCTGTTACTATTTGTGTAGCAGAAAAAGCGAAGGAGACTGGAATCGTAGTATTGCTGATCCTAGGGGATAAGAGGTTGTGGGCTTTGCCTCCAATCCCATTGTAATGAAGATAAAAGGGTCTCATATTCTCCTCCTTTGGCTTACAAAAAGTCTTAGTGGGAGATGCAGTGAAAATCAGATAAGTTACTCAGAAACGGAAGGCACACCTATGTTTGATCTGGATCCGAGGAGATAAGTCAGTGCAACACTCTCAATTGTGAGAATCTAGATGTGTTATATGCAAAAACATTTTTAAGCAATAATTTTGAAATGATTAATAATATTCAGAGAGTGACACATAGGAAAGATAATACATATGCAAAAAAAAACTGTATTATTCATTCTGTACATGGCATAATCTCTAGGGAGATGTATGGCTGTCTATCTTCCACTAACTACGTCCTACATATTCTATCTAGCTATCTAGATATGTATACTTAGTCTTATAATGCAGCAAATGGCCAGAAACCATTATGGAAGTTGAATTGATTGTGTTTTAACTATTTAGGTGTTTGAGCACCTGAATAACTAAAATGAGTGTATGTCAGAATTAGATAAATTTGAAACACACTGAAATATGGGAAGTCCAGTTAATTGAATTTGGATATAGAAATGTGTGAGCGTGACTAAGGAAAGACCCAACCTGAGTTTGCTGATGGATTACAGTACTGAAGACTCGGAATTTCGGAACAGAATCAAAACAGACTTCAAACAAACCCTGAAAGTTTGATTGTCTGAAACCATGTCTGGGTTAGGTTTGACTCCTGAACTTGTACTGCATTGCCGAACTTGACCTTTGCTGACTGTGCAAGCCTTGAATGCTGTGCGCACATTCGCCCGTCTTTTCTCTTTGGGAATTGGACTCAAAATTTCTATGATGGTATGCGACACTCCAGATTTATCTTCTCCTTGACTGTAACCCTAACAACATCTCAAAGAGATGTGGGAAAATATGTCTTAGACTAAGGCCAGACTGACCTCCCACTCCCGCTGAGTGAAAATGCTGCACTACATATCAAAAGAATCAAGGCTTATGTAGTTTTCACCATGCGAGTTGATGCAGTGACCGTTAGCAGTCCCAATGAAGAGATGCCTTAGACCACACAACCCATAGAATTTATACACTCAACACCTAGAATGGGCACACAAACATAAGAGAGAGATAATAGTGAATGTTAGCTCGATATATCAATGAAGCATATAGTAATAAGTATTGTAGTAGATGCATGATATAAATCTTGGCAATTTTAGTAGAAATAGATAACACACGACAAAGTTGTGTGTGATAGAAATCACAGCACCAAGCACATAGTAACTGTCAAACAGTAATATAGAAAAGTATGTAGACACATACATACTCACAATATCATAGTGAACAAATAATAGACACACATATGATCATAATACACACAAGCATACAAGACCTGACATCTTGACAAGACTCGACATGACACACACACGACATGGCCATGACATGGACTAGAAGATCCTATGACACAACCAAGACATGATGCAACACACACACATAGGACATAATCAATTTACACGTAGAAATATAGAAAAGTCTGAAACCATTAATGATCAATGAATGTCACAAGCATGATCAATGAGTAAGCACGAGCATGCGGTGTTAGTACACGTAAGCAATCGATGTCATCATCCATGTTGGCTAGATTTTCTGCATAGCACAAAACCTAGGCAGTCATGAGATAAATCTCCCTCATTTACCGGTGAGGCTCCCGTGTCAGATTTGTCAATTAAAATATGCTAGTATCTATATGGGGTTTTACTTTAACTGTTCAGCTCATGAACCATAGCATACGATTACGCGCAGCAAGTAAGCAAATCGTTTAAGAAAGGAAATATTTATAGAAGAAGGGAATTATATAAACACAGAGAAGAAATGGGGAAGATGTGCATCCCAATCAATAGATAATAGAGTTGATTGCATGCACATAGAAGGAACCAATAGATATAAACACAAAATTATAAGCAAAGACAACTCCAAATCTAGATCTAAAATAACACAAAGTTTATTAGAAGATCGAGATAAAAACTAGAAACAAAATGCACTTTGTGACACAAAGTTCTCCAGAAATCTACTCCTTTATATTCTTTTGCTTCAAGTGGCTATTAGAGGTTTCAGCATAAAGTTTGGAACACAAGAATGCTGCTTACAAATTATGATCTTAACCCGAAGGTTCTTCCTCTACTTATAGAATGTAGAGGGGCAATTACAAGTCGGAAGCTTTTAGTTGAACTGGCACATGTGGAAGTCGGAAAGGAAATAACTGACAATCTCCCTCCTGGAATTCCTCTTTGCATGACATGCATGATTTGCAATTGAAAATAGAACCTTCTATTTTGCACGTCTGCCACCTATCTCTAAGTAGTTGACTTCTTCAAGTAATGGCTTTTAAACCAATCACTTAAGTTTTATAATTTAATTGATCGCTCAATTACTTTGTCGGAGGAAATAAGAGAAAGAAGAAGAAAGAGGAAAGTTGCAGTCTTGTCCTTTTTCATATTCTGCATGCAGCTAATTCTTTTGCCGTTGATTCTCACCAAGCTGGATCTGGGAGCGGCTAGATCTGGAAGCGGTGGATCTGGAAGTGTCGGGAGTTTTGCCTTTGCCTTGTCTTCTCTTTTATCCTTGAAGCTTTTGCAGTTCTTCTCCTGTACATGCATCAGTGCAATGTCTGCCGTAAATAACTCATCATTTTTATTTTTAATTGCATATGAGCAATTAAAAATTCTGGAAAGCACTCGGGTGAATGCAACTTCAATGAAGGCTTCAACTGGAAGATTGGAAGCACATGCACAAGATCCTGGAAGGAATTTTCCATGCACTGACTTCTTCATAGGGTTGCGTTGAAACAAGAGGATGAAGCCTTTGTGTCGGAAGCTTTTGCAATTATGAGATCTGGATCTGGGCCTATGATGTCAACAAATCTGGAAGTAATGTATGATGCTGCTGAGCTTTCTTTTTCATCCCGCTTTGCCATGGCTGGAGCAATCTTTGTCTGAACAATTCTTTTTCTCCTTATCTTGTTGGAATTCTTCAAAACTGGTGCAGATCTGGATAATTCTTCAGATTCGGGGGATATATTCAATGTATTGGACATTGATTTAAGCTCCCTTTCTCTTATAAAGCACCTGTAATGAATTTCTGCAATTAATTCAGACAAAGATGGCAACCAGAACATGAATAGTGGATTTTAATCATCAAAATCTGCATAATTCAAGCTTGCTGCCCCAAATTTGATGTTTTATTTGCATGCAAAGCAAACATGAATTTTACCAACTTCACCTGGGCACCTGTATCACTAATGCAAACAATTATCCAGACACAAATCAACCTCCTTCAACTTGTGCGCCAAAATTGGAAGCTTTCAGCATTAATTTCACCTTCTTCGAGCAAAAATCCTCTCCAAATGGGGTGCACTTTTTGTCTGGGCTGCACTTCTCTGCTTTTGAATTAATTAATTCATCCTTATGGCAGCCCCTGCTTATATAATCTTCATAATTCTATAATTAATTAATGCCTTTCTTATTCTTGGCAATTAATTAATTATTAAATAAGCTTTACTCTTCAAATGGGGCGCCTATTTTGTGCATGCTCATGGCTGCCATTAAATAAATTAAATTTATTTAATTTTAGACTTCTGCTTCAGTTAACTCAAGCCTCACAATATGCTTTGACCTTAGCCACTGAAAATTGGAATTAATTAAATCATTTAATACTTAAAAAGTATTATTTCTCTCCCAAATGGGGCGCACTTTTTGACATGAAGGGGCTGCATTAAATAAATATTATTTATTTAATTTTAGAATAGTCTATTTTCAACCTCCTTTTGTCCATTTACCTCTGTTGACTTTTCCACAAGCCTGGGTGCCAAAATTGGGTGAATAAATATTAACAAATATTTATTTAATGCATTTATTATTCACCCAAGGTGGGTCTCACTTTTTGGAATAAAGAATTTCTATTTTTAAAAGTCGGATGTCAATGGGATTCTTTACCAAGGCAGCCCGAAAATCCCATGATTCACTTAAGTCATTTGACTTTCATAATGGGATTATTTATCCTGCAAGGCATACAATAAAATCCCATGATTCACTTACGTGATTTTTCTTTCATTCCACAATGGGAATTTTTATCCTGCAAGGCAGGTAAGAAATTCCTGCCTGCCTGTTACCTCTAATTTTCCCATTGTGACTTAAGTGACGTTGCTTCCATGGGAAAAAGTACCCTGCTAGGTAGGTACAAAATTTCCACCTGCCTGCTGCCTCCAAAATCCCATGATCCACTTCAAACCCTCTTTTTCCAAAAATGCGGCCAGCCCAGAAGAGGCTTTTTGGTGCACGACTTCGTCTTTTCCCAAAGAACCAGACCTCCGATGGCGAATTCCTTCTGGCACAACGTGCGTATGTGATCTCCAGATACTCCAGGCCAAGAATCAGGCCAAACCGCAAAGGAATTGATCTAGAGAAATTTCACAGAAAACGAAACGGGAAAATACTCGAAAACACAAAACATTGCCAGAAGTCACAAATAAAGCCTAGGATTCATTCCTGGTTAAAACCCTACTGGTATATGGGAATATTGACATGTACGATCACAATAGGGTTAAACCGGAGCTCAATTTGCCTCAAACGGGGCTCAAAATAATTAAATACAACTTTCCCGCAGGCAAACCCCAGCGACAGAATAAAATAATTTTGGGCATCTGGGTATTTGTCGAAAATGGCTTATATGGCTCCTTGGGAATATCTTGACATAATACAGAAACTTTCTGGCAATAAAAACACAAAACGACCCATTATTTTAAAAGTACAAATTTTTTTAACATGGGGTAGTCTCAGATTTCAGGGTGAAATCTGGGGACACCAATCCATTACAACAAATCACAATATCTATGAGAAGATAGTACTTTAACGATATGAACAAGTGCAAGTCATGTATAAACAGTCTAAGTAGCTCACTATAATCATCGGACTAGCATAAAAGGATATGACTCGAGAAGTGTGCCAAGATGCCCCTAGTGTTTGTATTCCCCCAATGTAGAAAGGTTGCCCATGGCTGTGATCAATGTCACGTGCCTGTATGTCATTGTCTCATATATCGAAGGTTGTGTTCAAGTCAGGTCGAGTTCATCAAAATACTTTAACTATTTTGCATATAAGGGCTTGAAATGTATTCAAAACATGATTTAATTCAGATCATAGAATAAATGGCAATGAATACAATGATTTGAATTGAAACGAGATAATATATATTGCGATTACTTAATGTAGAATTGACAAAACAATAGAAGGATGAGGTTGTCGATTCCCACTGTGTCACTCACAGAAGCTGTCATAGGATCTGGTAATATTTTAGAAATGCTTCATTAGGTGCTCAGGCTTGAAACAGGGGCTGACAGACTATCCGGATGTTGCCGCAAGGTTAGGCACTTGCGGCCATTGGCACAATCAAGGTTTATTGGAAATGCCCTTTTGCGTTGTGGGGTCAAAAATTTCTGGGAGCTCTTCACTTGTGTCTGCAATCTGCTTTTGGATGTGTGTGAGCACTTCGACCCTGTGCAATGATGCATGTTTTCTCTCTCCTTTGTTCAAACCCTAATTGCGCTTGATTGATTACAAGAGACCTTAAAAGAGGGTTGGTGTTTAGGGTTGGACTGGCTCCAACCACTTCTACCTGAATGGCTGAGTATTGCCTACATTCCAATACTTCAAAGAGGACTCAAACCCAGGCATTTTTCTCACCTAGTTGTGTGTGTGGGTGTGCAAAATCATGAACAATCTAGAATGTAGTCCTGTCTTTGATCTTTGACATTGGCACCATACTACTTTGATCTCTTTGTCTTCAGATTTGGCTTTATGAACTGCTCTAGGGCTGCGTCTTGAAGATTTGAGATGTATATATGCCTTTAGAATAATGAGATCAATGTAGTTAGAGTGTTCTAAGAGAGTCAAATGTAAAATGTGATTCTTTGTTAGTTTTCTGCCATAGCCGACCCGTAAAATGTGTCTAGGCTGACCGAATGGAGACTTACCTATTTGAAAAGTAGTTGTTGAGGGCCCTTGGACATTGTCGGTAGAGGGAGACACCTGCAGTAACCACCACTGTCCAGGTTTACCAATAGTGTCCTGGGAGTGCAAATGAAGATTTGAGGTAGGAGAATGTCTGTCTAAGATTCTGAAGGTGTTCTTGTGTATAGACTAAGCCGATCCTGAATAAATATGATTGACATATGGAGGTGGTTAAGGCAGTAGATGGATAGACTAATAGATGGCACTTGTGGTCAAGAGACAGATATATACGAGTTGTCCTAGTATGAAAGAATGGATGTTGCTAAAGTGCCAAAGACCAAATATAGGTGTCTATAAAGGCCACTAAGATGAAATTTGCAGGTTTATGGAGTTATATCCTTACCTTAAGTCTAGGATTGGATAAAGGAAAGCTAGCATGCAATGAAAGGCAGAATACAGATTAGGATTGGACCAAGATGTTAGTCTGCCAAATTGTTCACCGCACTAGATGTTGATAACTGTTTTTAAGGGTTTCTATGGTTTATAATCAGCGCAGTCGTGTTCAGTAAAAAATGGGCAAATGGGATTTATTCCTACCGAGGAATTTATGGTTTTGATTCCGAGCTAGCTTTGTATCATTGTTGTAACCTTTTGAAATTAGGAATACAAGGCATACCTTTTGTCCTTCCAACTACATTGAACTTCCAAGTATTGCAACTATTGGTACATGTGTCGTAAGTGCTAAAATGTCTTTATACACGCTGAACTTTCTAATGGCACCACTCACCTCTTGTGGCTAGAATCATTTCTTTGAGCTCTCATAAATTTGGAAGACGTGCTCTTCTCCACACTGCACTCATAGTTTACCAGATACACATTTAAATGATGAAAAATGAAGCATGATTAAGAGTATTTATAGCCACTGTCTGTACCAACCACAATCAACCGTGTTTAAGTTCTTGATGTAATCATGTGATCAAAGGTCCAAATTCATGACAAGGATCTCCTCTTATAGCTCTTTAGGACCCTCTAGGCCTCATCAGCAGTTCAATTCCTTATAATTTCGTCTTCTTTGACTGTAAATATTGGTTCCAGGCCAATTATTGTTTTGTAGGCAACCATAGCTTACTGCAAACATCATAAGAATTTAGAAGGCGCTTTCTAGAAGCCTTTCTGGAAACTTCCCTAATTTTGCGGGTAAACATTGGGGGTCAACTATATTATGTATGATTATTTCATCTGTGATTGTTAGATTTTATTCTATTAATTCTCTTGATGGTATGGTTTTCTTGGTAACAGCTAATGGCCATTAAGATTGAAACTTCAGTGACTTTTTCTATTTTGCTGGTTTAAAAACAAAAGGAAATTAAAACTTATTACTAGTTTTTTAATTACTTTCTATTGGTTCTTCAATGATGCATCTGAATCTTTCTGACTTTCGCCTTGGCTTTACCTCATTTTCTGTGTCTGACAGTCTAGCTTATGATGCTATTTCATCGGATACGGTCACTATTCAATACCTGGCACCTGCAAAAAGAAAGGACATTCAGATGTTCATGAATGATATAGAAATCAACGTTACTACTGTAGGCCAACTTCAGTGCAATCAAATAGTGGGAAGCAAGCTTTCTTTGAGTAGTGATGATGGATACATGATGAACACAACTGCTGAAGATTTCAGTAAGCCATTTTGCATGGACACTTCAAAAGGGCCACTTTTCAGAATGTCTTGCAAGGGTTGCATTCTTAAAAGTGACAAATACTTATTTACCTGGGACTTTCAAGATCGACTAAATTCAAGTCTGGTTGCTTCAGCTGTTGGATTTGAAATAAATGCTTCTGCATCAACCTTGACACCACATACAAGTACTTTGGCAGCCATTATTCCTGGAAGCTATAACGGAATATTGTCCTCAGCTGCAACATTACGGGGTCCTGAATGGAATGTTATAAGTTTGAATTTTGTTCCTCGAATTTTTAAGAATAAAGGTCACGAAAAGCTCATGCAAATTATGTTTCACATGTTTACATCTGGATCATATGCGGTCAACATAAAAGAAATGCAAGATGCATTTGCCAAGAAGCAGGGAGTAAAGGTGGCACTGCAGATCAATGTTCTCTCACATTACCTTGTTGAAAACACACATCGCAGCTACTTTGGTGTTGGTAAGCAATCCATAGTTACACACCTTGGCATGTTATTTGGTAGTGAGACATGTTTCAGTTATACCATGGACATGTTATTTAGACTATTCAAGGAACAATGAGTGATTAAAATGTCAATCCTGTAAATGTGCTTATGCTTATAAACCATACTGTGCAGTAAAGTTCTTGGGCTACCTTGGCGGCCTGTATATTCTTTCTCGGTTTCTCTTTCTCACGATCATGTTCCAGGTGTGTTATTGAGAATTTGAAGTTCTATTAGTAATGAATCAATTGCTTGGTTTGCTGTGGTAAACTTGTTCAAAGTTGTCATTTTCTTGGGATTCTGAATTTAGCTCAATTAAATTTTGTTGTGCTTAACCTATAACTTCTAAAAGGGAAAAACAGATCCAGAAGACAAATATGTATATAAAACTAAATGAATATCTCACAGCTTGAAATTATAAAATTCATTAATAGTTAATAACTTAATACGACCAAACAGCTACCTGTCTAATAGATGGCTATCTTTTAAATGTTTGAAAGCCACAGTGCAACAGAAGATCTGATTTCAACTTTATCACAACAGAAAATCAACTGAAAATTTGAAATCATTACAGCATGATCCTAGATTAAAATTCAGCCCCATTAAAGTAGGAAATAGAGACCGAAATTATAGCAGAACCCAGAAAATATGCTTGAGATTTCATCAAAGGTAACAACTAAGAAACTATTTTTCTGAAAAGAATTCATTTTTTTCTGTCTTTAGTAGGGGTTGATGTCTAGTCATCCCTTATCACAGGGCCAGCATCCTCAATATGTCTGGGTCAGGAAAGATGGTGGGCTAGCAACCAAAATTGGCACCTACTTTGTTTACAAAGACTGTCATGAGTGTAATGCCACAACAAAATATTGATATGTGTAGAGACCTCTTAACACAGGTTATTCCTGGTTGAGTAAGACTCACAGAATGAAGGGGAAGTCTTTATGCCCAACTATGACATCCATCACGGTGGTTGCGGTGGCGGCTTTGGAGGTGCACCCATTAAACTTGCTTGCAGTGATATCATGGCCTACTTGGAGGATATCGTTGGCCATCTAGAGCACATAGAAACTCTTATACATGATTTTCACAGATGTCATCCCCTTGCTGTCGGGCGCCCCAAGTTCTGCTATGTTTGTGGAGGGATTCAGCATTAATGGCTCTGGTAGGTTGGGTTGTTGGTTTTGTACTGGTTGTTCATGTTGTGATTACTGTTGACTTTTGGGCACAATGTGCCATTTTGTTTGGGCTGGTTAATAGCTCTAATAGGAAGGCTAGATGACTGTACTGTACTGAAGAAAGTTTAGTTGAAAGACATGTATCTAGGTTAGTTTTTTGAGGCCTCCGTGGGGAAAAAATGAAATGCATCTTTAACAAGAGACAGTCCATATATAGTGTTGTATGTCTTTACTTTTTAGAAGTTTTTACAATGTTTTTAACATAAAAATGCAGGTAATTCCCTTCCAATCTAGAGACATTTGTAGTTATTGTGAAAGGAAAGGACATGTATGAAAGACATTTTGGGGTCTTCATCCACGCAAATTCACTGGTAACAATAATTTGGCTACATGTTGAAAGAAACAGGCTAAAAATAAAGAGCCAAAATAAAAGATTGAAAAAGCGTTTGAGTTTCATGCTCAGGACAAATCCTCTCAATCAAATAGCTACTCCATTTGCGTTGCTTTCCTCTCTCGAAGAGGATAACGGGGTGTAGATATGTAGAGAATGTGTATTGCTTCATGATTTGTGATGGTTGGTTCTCTTTTTGATGCCTCCTGTTGGGCAGTTACCCATTGGGAAATTTCAGAAGCTGAAAGATCATTGGATATTTGTGACCATGCGATGCTGGAAAACTACATTCAGTATGATGTGGTGGCACTGTCATAAAAGTCATGCCACAGCTGTCGTTGCTACCACTAGTGCCATCATGTTTCGTGGGGTTTGGTGTTGTGTTGGATTGCTTGTGTGGAAGCATACTGTGTACTTGTGGTATGCTCGTGTATTGCTTTGTGTGAATCTGATTGCTGACCTGTACATCCTTCATTGGCTGGCTAGTTGATTTGTCATCCAATAAAGCTGTTAACTTGTCACTTGCTGTTGATACAAGTCCTCTGTTGTACTACCTGCATGGAGCCATAGACCTGACTTTCCTAGAGCACAAACTATGCACTCCACATGATAGACTTGGAGTTCATTATTTTGTATTCCCACGCTTCCGTGCAACTGTATGACTGAATGTGACTTCTTGTACTTATCAAATTTTCATTATGCAGTGAACTAAATGCATGGTTTACAAAGCGCAAACTCCTTTGAATCCTTGCACAGTTGCTGACATGTTTCCATCACGCGGTCCAAGTCGTGAATGACACAGAGCACAGAGGATAAACTGGACATAGAATACATGGAGTTGTCAAGGAAGATGGGTTACAATGGTCAAGGATTGGGAAAGGAACAAGGAGGCATCAAAAATCCTATTGAGGGAGAGGCAAAACCAAAACATCTTCGTGAAGCTTTCTGGAGTAAATCCTATGGGCCCTGTACAATGCTCGTTCCATAATTTGGTATCCATGAAAGAGACACGGCTAGTTGTCCATCTTGAGATATGCCTGTAATAGGTGTGTAACTTTGTAGTGAATATTGTTAATTTGAGGAATACACTATTGCAGTCCTATAACAGTCTGCATATCTACACTCGTATTTTGGATAGCAGATGTTAAATATCAAATACCACCATGTCTGGCTGCCAATTACTTTTCTTTGAACTAGCTTTCATTAAATTCGGATTACAACTGTTCTTTTCTAATAAAGGTATCTTTGTTCTTTATTGAAGAAAATATAATGTAACAGGGTATAGGTATGACCAGTAAAGATAATAGGACCCCTTGATCCCATAGGGCCATAGGACTGACCAATAAAGACATAATAGCACCCATTGACCATTTAAAGCTCTAGGCATGTTTATTAAGATATTAACGGGACCCCTTCGCCTTGTAGGGCTTTAAGTATGTCTAATGAAATGTAATAGCACCCATTGACCCCTTAGGGCTCCAAAGATGCTTGATGACCTTGAAACATCTTGGACGTCCGGGATGGTTGATGGTGGGAATCCATCCCCACGCAACACTGATCATATGCCTTATGCCTCAATGATAACCATCAAAAGATGACGTAAGAGGTATTATGTTTACCAATAAGCCCTTAATTGATGACATCACCCTGCCAAAAATGGGCGTTACTTCCAATAAGTATATTGAGGTTTGGATGTTGAAATCCCCAAAAATAATCATTTTGATCAGTGCAGGTGTATAGGGATGCCAATGCATGCATAGATGTGGAAATGGATAGTGTTTTCCATTTATATACGTGTCATAAATGGATCATGATGATAAGTCAACTATGGCAGCAAGTAGGTTGGCTGAAGTTAGTATGTCGCAAATTCCTCAAAATTTTGGATTGTTGTAAGATGAAGATTTTTTTCTTTTCTTAAAAAACAGGACCCTCATTCATATTAGAAAGATATCAGAAAGTACAAATTCTATTGTGCCAGGCTTGGAAGCTATTAGTCCAGGCCTGGGCAGTATACAAAAAAGGATACTTAACAGCTCTCATTCTAGTAAATCAGAGTTTATAATGTTTCTCATATCTTCTTGAATCTTGGTCGACCACCAGAGAGGCGGCATTCCATAACAAACAAGGTTATGGTTGTCCAAAGCCCAATTAGCCAACCCATCTGCCGCTTTATTTCTCTCTCTGGAAATATGGCTAAATTGCACATCTTGAAACTGTTCCGCAGCCTTTGAATTTTCCAAACTTCTCTTGCTATCCGCCAGTTTGGGTTATGTTCCCCTTGTGGATTAGATAACATGCTGATAATTACCTTTGAATCCGATTCAATTTGGATTTTTTGCCATCTGCTTTTCAAAGCCTCCTGCATTCCTCTGTACACTGCAATGATCTCCGCGAAATTATTGGTTGCATATGCCATGATGAAGATATTGCATTTGGTATTTACAATTACGTTTTCATTCAATGTCTTGAATCTGCAACTAACAGCTTTGTGATGAAAGCATGACTTCTCAAGGCCATAACAAGAGACATCACATGGAGTAAGGGCAACATCAACAAGGAGATGGAGAAAACACCAAAAGTGTTGGAAGGGGCTCAATCTAAAGCTTTCTTTGGCGAGTTTTGGTGGCAAATATATCCTAGTTTCCTCAATATTCAACATCTTCTCTTCCACACGGTCAAGGTCTTTTGAAGACATGCAATAGGTGAAGGGACTTTGGGGTGGTAGAGTACACAAGATGCAGATGTTGGTGATGCAAGTGTTGAATGTGCTCTAGGTGATTCAAGAGATAGGTGGTGCAGGTAATGCAGGCAATGACGATCACCTCCCGGTTGGTGATGAAGCAACTTCAATAGATTTATATTCTCCTAGTTTTTTTGTATCTTTGGGAGGATCTAGGGATTAATGAAAAGGAAAAGGATGACCCCTTACAAAAGTTGTTGGATTATGTTAAACAAATTAATCTTCCTTGTTGGCTTGCATTTTAGATTGGTGTACTTAGCCTCGAGGGAATAAGAACCTTGGGGTGGTGCATTGTGACACTTACAAGAGAAGTGCGCGAGTTGGATAAATACGTATTGTACATGCAATTTCCAATTTCAAAAGATCTAATGAGAACTTATGCTTATAATGCTAAATGTGATTAGTAGTCGAACATGGCTAAGTATTAGCCTAGGGGTTCAATGGTTCAAATTGGATATTTTTGACTAATTCTTATGGAAATGACGCAACCATGGCATTGACACATGACATGTTTAGGTGGTTATATGGGGTCATCATGTTTAGGTCAGAATCAATCCTCTTTTTATTAATGGAAGAGAGGTATAATACTATAAACACAAAATAACGTCTGGTGTAGATCCTCGAGGAGATGAAGAACTAGGCATAAACTAAGCAAAAGCTGGTTGAGGGCAAGGAAGCCTTTGAAACACTATCACCAATACGGAGGAGAATAAGAGGAAGACAAATTCAATGAGGAAAAAGGAAGTATTTGGTAGAAAAATGTGATGTCCCGTGGACATCCGCCATCCTAGCACAAGGTAGGGAGATGTGCCCCGTAATTCCCTTGGTCACGTGTCCCCGACTCGAGCGGTCCTCCGGTGGACGGAAGGTCCACCCTTAAGTGCCACGGTTGTATCGGGCACTGTCAGGCCGGTCTTTTGGTGCAACGGCAACCACTCTTGGTATCAGAGCAGAGGTCTCGAGGTCGAGACTCGCGAGAGCGTGGTGGGCTGTGATGTCCCGTGGACATCTGCCAGTCCCAGCGCAAGGTAGGGAGATGTGCCCCATAATTCCCTTGGTCACGTGTCCCCGACTCGAGTGGTCCTCTGGTGGACGGAAGGTCCACCCTTAAGTGCCATGGTTGTATCGGGCACTATCAAGCCGGTCTTTTGGTGCTCTAGGCATTGCCCCGCCTCCCCCTCCCCTCCATTGCACTCCAATTCAAACTTTAAATCAGCAGTCTCAAATGAAACAACTCCACGATTTAAAGGAACTATAAAAATATCTACTCTCTCTTTTGTGCACATAGATCTATATCAAGGCCAAATGTTCCTACAAAAAGGAAAATGAGTGCTAACCGAAAATGATCACCCTCTTAAAGTCTGTTTCTCCATTGATGAGATGGAACTGAAGGTATGGATTATGAAGGACAATGTCCTAATTTGTTGTTTCATAGGTGCATACGCTGGATCTGGAACTCTTAGAATTTGGGTACAAGGAAATTGGAATCTATGAGGTTCAATGGACATCCTAATGATGCCGAAATGTTACTTCGTGTTTCTTTTCAGCTCCAAGCACGAAATGATATGCATTTTAAGGTCGGCCTTGGTTCATGAAGAAATATGGGCTGTTTATTAAACATTGGTCGCCTTCTTTCAAACCTAGAAAGGACGATCCCAACATTGTCCCAGTATGGGTCATACTTCCTCTACTTCCAAGTGAATGTTGGCATGAATCGTGTTTCAGGAAAATAGGATCAGCAATAGGAGGATACATCATGACCTTTGAGTACACCAAAATCTCGAGGTACTAAATTATGCCAGGATCTGCATCAACATAGACTTAGACAAGCCACTACCAGATTGAATAATCCTGGGAACAAGAGGCATTAAATAGTAATAACCCCTGGACCAGGAAAACATCCCCTTCAGATACAGGATCTGCCATGAACATGAACATCATGCTAGGGTCTGTCCAACACGAGCAGTAAACCACAGACACAAGCTAAAATGAAGCAAAAGACCCATCATCAAGGCCCTTCAAATGCATTTGCTCCCACAAATACAAAACAGAAAGAAAAACAAATAGCAAATCAACAATCTCTTGATAAAACAAAATTTCAAATGGCATATAACTGTAAAGGACAAGGACAAGCTAGTCAAACAACTCAGCTATCTCTTGAGATTCCGTTTTTTTTTTTCTGTTTCTGATATGAGCCCTGAGGATTTGGAAGATATCCAATCATCACAAGCCAATGAAGGGTCCCAAAAAGAATAGGAGAGGACTCTTAAGACAGTAGAAGACAAAGACAAGCATCACAAGCCAGCCCAAGGTCCATTGCACTTTACTTCTAACTCTCCGTCAATGAGGGAAAATGATACGACACAAGGCAACCATAAAGTGGATCTCGTCCCTGTAAATCTACAAATCTGGGAGCCTAAGGATATTCAAACTACAAGGGAAAAAGAAAAATAGCAAGAGAACACATTGTATCAGTCTCAGATGAAGACACAAGCATACAAAAATCAGTAGAAAAGATGATGCAAATATAGAACCCCAAGGTCATAGCTATCTCAGATGACTCGAAAATTGCTTCTCCGGAAATTGCTTCACCTCTATGAATTCCTCTTATTATGGGTTATATCATGAAACATAAGAGGCCTAGGGGTGCCCAATGAACACCTTTTCCTAAAAATACGAGTAAAACAAAGAATATAGATATGATTCTTCTTCAAGATTTTGCTAGATCTGGAGCCATAAAAAGGTTCGTTTTTCTGGTATGTGGGACAGAAATGAAACCATTTTCTGCAACAAAACAAAAACTCATTCATTGGAGCCCGATAAGTACACTTTCAAATCTGTACAAAGTTTTTCTAAGGATTTAAATGATGTTTTATTTTCTTACCAATTTCAGGCTGTTGTCAATATTTTAAACCTATATGTTTCTCCATATGGGAATAATAAAATAACTAAGATTTTAAACAATTGATTGGCTGGGTTCAATCTACTAACTCACAAGATTTCATAATCACGGGATACTTCTACACAATCAGAGGCTACCAGAAGGGAAAAACAAGGGGTTGGTTGCAAACAACAAACAAGGACTCTCAACAACCTTGAAATAAACACTCATTTGATGAAACTAGACTTCACACGAGGATACTAGAAGAAAGGGCTCAAGTTATATTGCAGATTAGCTTGATAGAGTTTTTAATATGAAAACTGGTCTTTCCCCAATAGACAGAAGGAGGTTAGAGTTTGTAATATGATTCTTTTTGATCACTGGCCTATAATGTTGAAACTATTTATCGTATCTTTTGAGAAAAAATACCCTAAATTTAGATTTGAGCAAAACATGGTTAACACATCTAATCTTTCGATAGATGGTGGAAGAATCATGGAAGGAACTAGGAAGCCCCAAATAACCCAGGTGTTCAAATGTTTAAATTTGTTGAAAAGCTGGAAAATTTCAAAGCCAAAATAAAGCATTGGCACAAAATGGATTTCGGCAAGATTTTTTCACAAAGTAAACATGTTACAGCACAATTGGCAATGATTTGAGGTGAAATATTATGCTGCTGGATGTTACTTAGTCATGGCGTCCAGGGTTTTAAGCTGTGTGTAATTATCTTGTCAATTTTGTCCCATATTCCCTCATTGTCTTCATTTTCTGCTCATTCTGGTCGCAAAAGGGATTCATGGTAACTTGTCATGGCCTCAAGCCATGGACGCAATATTGATGGCCGGATGGAAAGTTCAAGATCTCCTCAGCAGAGACATATGAACTTGACTGTTGAGAACACTGAGATAGTTAAAGCGATGCCCAAGGATGTATATACATACACTTGAAGGTTCATGCAGTCAACAAAAATGAAA
This sequence comes from Taxus wallichiana var. yunnanensis, assembly GCA_018340775.1. Classification (NCBI taxonomy): domain Eukaryota; kingdom Viridiplantae; phylum Streptophyta; class Pinopsida; order Cupressales; family Taxaceae; genus Taxus; species Taxus wallichiana. Next base: position 535,681,465 of record CM031236.1, read on the forward strand.
CCAGCATCCAACATAGGTCTTCAGTCAATGCATGAAGAAAAAAATTGAGCAGGAGGGTTGGCAGGGTATAACAGGCAATGAGTTAATACCGCTTGGAGAACCTCCTGTGTGTCCTGAGCCTTTTGCATCAGTTGAGAAATAAGAGCAAGTTAATCCCATCACAAAATTTTTCCAAACTGAGTCTGCTGACGATACAGATAACAAAAACATGATTGCTAGGCTAAAGAGCCATGAACAAGACGCAGACAATGAATTTCATTTCCAGTTGATTGACAATCCAGAATACACAGATGCATGGAAAAATCTCGAGTGTTGTGGAGTTATTCTCTATTTCCTCCGTTGTATGCCTGGCAAGCCAAATGGTGCATGCTTAACTGGGAAGCAAAGGGCATCTCTCTGCACTCATACTGGGGTTTGGGATCTAAATATATCTGCTTATTATTCAATTCTGACATGTCTACTTGGAGAGTCCTACAATATGGCACATGGAGCATTGCTGGCTCTCTGGCATATGTCCAATCATGGCGTGCAAATTTCAATCCAGAAGACAATGCGCAGTCTCATTACCCTCGCTAGCTCAAGTCCCCAGCAATACTTACTGAATTAAGGCCATTTGTGGATTTTCTTGCCGCTCGCTTTGGCAAACTGCTCATCCCGGATGACAGGCATAACTCTTTCCGACCGAATCCCAGAGTTTGTGTTGAAGTAGATCTCCAAAAAAAGCTTCCTGCATTCATTTCAGTTATGACAATAGATGGGATTCGTCAACAAAAGGTACGATATCTGAACCTCCCAAATGCATGCTTTGCATGTCAAGCTCAAGATCATTTTATTCATGATTCTCCTCTTTGTTGTGGTTCAAAGCACGCGTCAGAAAATGACAGTGATGAACAACCTACAATGCTTGAGCATAGTAATAAACATCAGCCCATCCACAATGACACTCCCTCCCAAACTTCAATTGTTCCATCCAAAGGCAAAAGGCCAATTAAAATAGACACATGAGAACTCTACTCATTTACACGCTTCGGGAGATAAGACAGCCTTGCATTTGTCTCAAATAGATCAATATCAGCAGAAGCAGATAGGGGGTTGATAGTCAAAACTCACAAATGCAAAGGAGGTTCATAGCCAGAAAGAATACATAATCAAAGCTATGACTACCCATCACCTCGCATCAAATCTTATAGGAATGCAGTATCTTCTTCGCCAGAGAATTTTGTTTCCGTGTTGGTGCTACATAATAAGTTCAACGATTTGGATAACATGGCTTCTTTGGAATAAAGATCTCTCTATTCTCCTGAATGTCTGAGGGTCACTATTCCCAGTTGTAAGCTGTTTGTGCATGGTGTTCTTCAGAGAATTAAGCCAGAATATATTTTTCTTGCAAGAAGTTAAATCAGTTGGATTTGAATTAAGAAGCAAAAGAGTTATTGTTGGAATGGTCCATTTTGGGCGTCAAATCACAATCAGGGTAGTGGTGGAGTGGTGTTGGGAATTACCCCATCCCTGCAACCCTATATTGTAGGCCATGGAATGGATCCAAATGGTCTTGTGTGGATAACGATTTTGATTCAGAACAACATCTATGGTTTTTGTGTGGTATATGCTCCCAATTTAAATACCGATCACATTTGGCTATGGAACTGGCTTCACTCCACCTTACCAACTGCTAAATGGATTTTAGGAGGTGATTTCAATATGGTAGAATGGGAGGGGGACATGGCTAGTGGAGTTGGAACAGTCATCTCAGGAACTGAAAAACAGGCTTGGGAAAGGTGCAAGACTTCACTTCAGCTCTTTGATCCCAACTGGGGAAAAAAGGAGCTGCATGAGCTAAATGTTATACTTGGAATAACTTTCATCACAGAATTTACAGAATACAAGCCAGATTGGATAGATTCTATGGTCTGAAGGAGCTCTTATTTTTTGGTCCTTTTTGTCCAGTGGATGCTCTCATTGGAGAAATAAGTTCAGATGATTTACCAATCCAAACATCCATATCCATAGGCAACTCTGAGGAAGAACATCATTCCTCTTTAATTAATTTGAGTGTATCTCAGCTACAATCCGCGGATTTCTGAGAAGTGGTCCATCATATTTGGAACTGGACACCCGTCCTCAAGGAGAGTCAAGATGGATATTGTGGTGGGAATCAACTGTTCGTAGAACTATCAAATTCATTCGTGGCTAGGGACACATGGTAGCAAGGAAGTGTAGACATATAATGCAGGCAACTAAAGATCAGGCGATAACAACCTGTAGTTCTTTAGAACAAGATCTTCACAATGAATCTCTTCAAGAGGAAGCTACTCGCTTGGAAAATATCATTCGACAAAATGAAGAGGATCACAGAGCAAGAGTGTGTGCTCACCTGCAATGGATTCAAGTAGGAGATGAAAGCTCAAATTTTTTCTTTCATTAGCTAAAGAAAAAAATTAATTGAAAAAATCCTTGGCATACGTCGACCTGAAGGTTCTCTTGTTGATGAGCCTGCTGAGATTAGAGAGCTCTTTTAGCGTCATTTCCAGATATTATCCTCGCCATATTTAACATCGGCAAAGATTCGTGAATCATGGAATACCTACCACAAAGTAATACCAACTAAAGTGACTACCTGTGACCATAATAAACTTGAGGCAGACTTTACAAAAGAGGAATTGTATGCTGCTCTCTCCTCTATGCCAAATGGCAAAGCTCCTGGCATGGATGGTCTACCTTGTGAATTTTACAAAGAACTTTGGAACACAGTTGGTGACGACTTCACACAATTGGCAAGAGAAGTGTTCTCCTTGGGTCCTCTCTGATAGTTTCTCAACCAAGGACTCATCAAACTCATTCCCAAATCTGCTACAAGGGACACTATAGGAGGATGGAGACCTATTACACTCTTAAGTGTAGCATATAAAATCCTGGCCAAGGCTTTGTCCCTAAGAATCAAAAGCATTGTTAGCAGGATTGTACACAAGGAACAAACAAGCTTTGTACAGGGCGGTTCATCCTCGACAATGTTTTATCTGCCTATGAAGCTATAGAGTGTGCCTGTGAAACAAACCAAAAACATTTTTCTCAGAATTTGATTTTAATAAAGCATATGACCTTATTGATTATACATTCATTACAGAAATGCTCCAAAACCTTTGCTTTGGAAAGAAATTTGTAAAAATGGTAAACACTTTATTTTCATATGCTTCCTCCTTTGTGGATGTTAACAATTTGTTGTCACCACTAATTATGCTGCACCATTCAATTAGATAGGGCTGTCCACTTGCTCCTTATCTTTATGTTCTCATTGCAATGCCTTAGGGTATTTGTTGGAAAATGCTTGTACACAAAACAAAGTGCAAGGTATTTACCTACCAAATGCTTCACAAATGCTCAATAATCATTTTGCCGATGATTCACTTCTATCTATCCAAGCTTCACCGAGTTCTGTCATAGGAGCTAAATGTTGCTTGGATACTTTTTGTAATGCATCTGGTGCCATTGTCATCACCATAAGATTGAATTTTGGCTTGTTGGACTTGATACCCACTGTTGATGGATCTGGTTTGAATTGAATTTTGTCTGACTTGGTATCATCAACAAATACTTAGGTATACCATTTGGACAGGCTATCTCTTCGATTGATATGTGGGACTGGGTGTTGTAGAAATTTCAAGCTAAATTAAGTTATTAGCAGCATAAAGATCTCTCCTTTCCAAGAAAGCTAACTTTATTGAGTCGAATTCTTCAAGCAACACATATCTACTACATCTCATGTTGGCTTCCTTCTAAAACATAGTTAACTTCCGTAGAAAGGATTTTGAGAAGTTTCATTTGGTCAAAATATGGTATAGTTATGGGTCTCCCACTGGTCCAATGGTCGGTGTGCATTATGCCTAAAGAAAAAGGAGGATTGGGGTTACAAGACATTATTACTCAAGGATACATATTGTGTGGTAAATGGATTCCTCATTGCACTGGAAAGGTCTTCTTCTTGGCAAATCCTTTTATGGCACAGGATACTAACAACACCATATAAACAAGGTCAGAGGAAAATTTGGACTCTGTGACATAATTGTGGACCTTGATTTTTTATTAGTTACATGGATCATACATACTCCATAGGATTTGGAATGCTTGGAAAATAATTGTAGGATTTTAACATGGTGGATGAGTGGGGTCTCGTCTGGCTGGGATTTGGGTAACAAATCAATTTGGTCTTGGAAACTCTAAGACATGTCTATTGCTTCTATTGCTCATTTCTCGGGCAAGTGAGCATGATGAGCAAAAAGGGATTACTAGTTTGGAAGGCTTTGTGGAATGCTGTGGGATGCCAACAAGAGATTGGAAAGAATGGAAGACACTAGCTAGAGACTTTGCATTATCCTCTGCTTATTTGGTGGTTAAGGAAATCCAAAACCTTATTCCTTCTGAAGACACCTTTAAGCTGAATTTGGAATTGAAAGGCCCTATATGGAGAGATTGGAGACGAATTTATGATTATTCCATCTTTCAATATGATACATACCATCTATACTATCTCCTACACTAGAAATGTCTCTTGTCACCTATTCTTAATCCCAGATGACTTGATTTTGACATTGAATCTTTATGGATACTCAAGCTTCACAATGTTTGGGCAATCAAGGTGGCATACAAATTAACGGTGTTTTCTTGGCTTGGTAAGTTGGTATCTATCAAGGGTTACCCACAAAGTCATAACTTTCCAACGTTGGTTTCACAAACGGTTTTTGCCCCTATTGCACGAAACTAGAAACTGTGAAACACCTGATGTGGGATTGCACCTTTGCCAAATCCTATTGGCGTGAAATTCAGATGAGGTTGGCAATAATTTTTCAGTGTCCTCTTTAGTGGAGAGCTGCTCTTCTTGGAAATTCCAACTTATTGATTCGAAGACCCTTTGCATTCCTTGTGTGTGTGTGTGTGTGTGTGTGTGTGTGTGTGTGTGTGTGTGTCCACGGCTGCTGCGTGCGTGCGTGTGTCCTTTGGAAAATCAAATGCAAATATGTTTTCAGAGATTAAGAGGGTACGTTGGCGAATTTTAGACATAATTGGAAAGGAGAAGTAAGCTGCAGCTCTTGGTGAAAGGCATCTTCGCTTAAAGAGGTAAGCAACTTGAACCCTCGGACTACTCGGATCGGCTACTCTTGTCATTAGTTTAAGAACAATGTCACTTTATTTATTCTTTGATACTCTTTTAGTTTCTTTGTACAAGCCCTTGTAAATAATTTCTATCAATATATGAAGCATTTTCTCAAAAACAACGAAAAAGAGACCATAAAGAAGGGTGGTACACAAAAATCTTCCATTCCATGCTAACTTGGTTCAATGAATTCAAAAACAAAATGGTGATTGTTTTACTTTTGCTTTTAATATCCTAACACGTGCATCTGAATATTTTGATAGAACCTCCATTCTCATAAAAGACATAAAATTAATCAAAACCTATCCACTTCTGATAGGCAAAAAGTTCTAGTAATTCTTCATAGGTAGTCCATGATAAATCCGCGTCGATAGGTTCACATGGCTTGGATGGAATTAGAAATGGTGTGTATAGCCCAAGCTTCTTGTTAGCTGGTTTGGCAATGTAGTGGAGAATGAAAGATTTGATTTGGCGCATATGTTTGTGCATATGAGGCAATGGAAATGTTGTTGTAATGCTGCCAATGTGTGGGTGACTCGAAGTGCCCCATAGTCTTGGAAGAGTGCTTCTAGATGAGTTTTTGGCAAGGTTTTCAGAAGACAAATGCTTGATCTTATAAAGTAGGTGACCGAACAAATAGAAATCAACAACCTGTTCACCCTATGCGTAGGTAGTATAGGCTTGCGTAAAGTTTTGGTGTAGAATAGAGAGAAACCCAACTAAAGAAGATTTGGTCATGAGTGTTAATCACTTAGACAATAAGGTGGCTAAGTCGATTTTCTGCCTTGTTATCCTTTCCTTTCTTGTGCTTGATTCCCAAGTGGAACAACTACAAGAATGCCATCCACTTCAAATGGCATGCATTAGGGAGCTTTATCCATGTATGCAAAAATTGAAGTGGCTTATGATCTGAGTTAATGATGGTCTCCTCACCCAAGATGTAATGTAACGATAGCGATTGGTTGTACGATGGCATACAATTTTTTTCATCCTTGGAGTAGTGTTGAATGTCTTGAATTATATGCATCTGGATGTCCATGTTGAGTGAGTATTGTGCTTGAGTGTATAATTAGATGCATCATCTTGGTCTCAAAGGGTTGGACGATGTCCGGCATGGTTAGGATAGACACGACACAAAGGTGTTGTTTGAGCTCTTTAAAAGTGCACCGTTGTGTAGGTGTCCGCTAGAATGTAACTTTTGCACACATGATATGATTGGACGACCAAGATGTGTGAGAATCAAGGACAAACATGGGGTTGAAATAAAGTTCTTTGAGATTGCACTGAGTTGGCCAATCTTGGATTACCTTGGTTTTTTTTTGGATCTACATGTATGCCCATGTACTCAATGATATAGCCTAGAGACTGAATTCACACAGGTGGCATGTACACTTGCCTAAGTTGGATTACAACTAGCGACGGTGGAATGGTTCTAGGATGTGCACTACTACTTGCTCAACATGCTCCCCTCTAGTCTTTCGAAAATGAGCATATCATCTATGTAGACGATTACAAAGGAGTCGGTGAAGGGTCCTTAGCATGTCATTCATCATGCACATGAATGTTTCTAGCGCACCGGTCGAATCTAAAGGCATAACCAACCATCGTAAAATCCCTCCTTCGATTTGAATGTTGTCTTCCAAACATATTCAAGATGGTAAATTAATTTTTGGTAAATCTTAGCAAGTTGCTCCAGAGGCTTGTCGATGTGTGACAATGGTTACAAATTTCACCATTATTTTGTTCAATGTGTGATAGTCAATGCATAGCGCCATGAACCATCCTTCTCTAGCGCTAGAACCGTTGGGCTTCCTTAAGGAGAAGAGCTTGGCTTGATCTTTCCTTGATCGATAAGTCAAATTTGGCACCAAATGGATCTATGCAAAACAAATTGTTTGGAAGTGGAGATCCGGAACTAAATCGATTTGATGCTTTACCACACAATGTGTATGAAATCCTTTGGGTTCTTTAAATAAATATCTGTATCACAGCGATAAATTGTTGACTTGCTATTGTTCTTTGTGACAAACACATAGATTGATGCATTGCACAATGCTTGCTTTCCCCTGGCCCTTACGTGTTTTTGGGTGAATCGTGAGCAACACAAACTTATGCATGAGAAACAAGCTTGTGACATTGCTTGAAATATAACAAAGTGATTTTGGTCTTCGATAGAGACTCAGGGATGTCGAAGATGTAGTCTTTCACTATGACAAACCAATGTTGTGGCTTAGCCATGTTGATACCATCATGATCATACACATGCCTTCTTTGAGGAGAAATGTCAAATACCTCCAATGGTGCTATGTCACATTTGACTTATTATGCATGGAATTGATTCCATTCTTGAAAGTGCATTGGCATTAAACTTGAATATCTTTATCTGATGCAACCATCCTAGTGAATATGGACGAGGATGTGTTTTAGTGGTAAGGCCTATGTGCTAGACCGCATCTTGCACAAATATGGCTGCCAATTTGGACGATGATGTGAAGGGGCCGACCCTTGACCCATCACTTGGTGTGGGAGGCGTTTCCTTTCCTTAAAAGTGTTGATGGCAGAGGTGTTGGTGCTCGGACAAGTAGCATGTTGGAGATCAAGTACGAGACAAACATTGTCACATGTCTACAATAAGGCTTGAAATAGAAGAACTGGTGTTATTGTTTATCACTATGGAAGGGCCTAATAAGGATCTAATAATGCTCATAGGGTAATGTCCATGGACGAGGGGGCTAGGATAAGAAATCCTTGGAGGAAGTCGAATATGCCTCCAAGAGCCTCTCTCAACATCTAAAGCCAATGAACCTTTGGTGTAGAGAAAGAAACTAGAAATGCGTGTATGCTTTTGTGACCGAGGTTGTGGGCAAGATGAAGACCCGCAATGCTGAAACAAAGTAGATCAACTCTACGAGGGATGAGACTTAGGGCGTTGGGGAGCTTTGAACTTTCACTTTAAAACTCAAAAATTTATCAAAAACATGCAAACTGTAATTCTGATTTTTCCAGGACAGCAAGGTACAAAAATCTAAAAAAATTTATATCTTCCAAAATAACCACTTCCAACAATACCCAGAAGCTTCAAAAGAAAAATGTAGATAAATACAACTGAGAAATAATTTTTAATGGCCAAGGCTGAATTTATTTTATTAATTTTATGACAGCAAATGAGGAAAAGTACAGCTGACGTAAACTCCAGAATATCAATAGAAAATGATTGGAATAATTTTTTATATGGCATCAATATGACAAGAACAAGCTTTAGATATCTGAAATCTTTGAAAACAGGCCATGGAAACCCTTCCCAAAATGCTTTCCGAATTTCCTAGGTAGGTCACCTCATAAGTGGGGCCACTTGTGGGAGACACCCAACAGCCCCAAATCTGAAAATAAATGAAACCCTTGTTGAAGAATGGTTGTCCTCTGAATCTAAATTTCTGATTACTCTCCAAATCTGATCCAAAAATCTGAATAACAAGCTAGGGATATGGGTGGAAAACCCTCACCGAAGAATGCTCTACTAGCTAGGGATGGATCTCTCACCACCGAAGCTAGGGATCCTGCAGAATCTGACCTCCACAAGCAATACGGTTGAAAATAGCAAGTTGAAAATGAATGATCTCAAAAAGTGTGAATAATCTATAAAGACCTCAAAGGGATATATATAACCTTTTTCCTCCAATAAACCCTAATCGACCCCTTTGGGAATTTTTCCATATGCATAAATATAACTTAAGTGACTTTATTGTGCACATGCTAAAAAATACACTTAAGTTGTCCCAATGAAGAAATAGAACATAAAGTACCACCTAGTCGCCCATCACTTAAGTCAATGACGAAATATAACATAAAGTGAAGGTGGTAACAAAATAAACCCATACCCAATAGCCTCCAACGTCTCTAGCCTCTTGGGTATGACCAAAGCTAAGATGGAAATAAGCCTCTAGGCCTCTAGGCGTAGGAATGGGGACATTACAGTCCTCCCTTCCCGAAATTTGCTTGCCCACAAGCAAATGCAAACCAAGATGTTGTAAAATCTGCTCACCCTCCCAAGTAGCATCCTCAAGTGGCAAATCCTTCCACCGCACTAGATACTCGGTAATAACCCATTTTCGAGCTTCCTTTGCCTCACCTCAATGATAGTTTCTGGTTCTAAGACCAACTTTCCCTCATCGTCCAAAGGTGGCAAATTGTAGAAGGCACAATATGTTGTCCAAGTGCCCTTTTGAGGCACGAAACATGAAAGACATTGTGGATCCTGCTCTGTTTTGGAAGTTCCAACTCATATGCAACTGCCCCAACCCTCCGTACTATCTTGTATGGCCCATAGAACCACGGTTTCAACTTCTCAACACTGCTCTTCTTAAGTGAGGATTGCTGTAGGGCTGCAATCGTAGAAAGACCAAATCCCCTATCTCAAAAGATCTCTCAACCCTGTGTCTGTCTGCATAAATCTTCTGTTGATTTTGTGCTTTCTGTAGATTCTCCTTGAGGGCCTTCAGAATATCTTGGTTCTCCTGTAACCAATCACGAGCTTTGGGAGCTCGGCTATCTGATAATACAGGTCCACGAACGATGAGGCATCGTATCCATACAATGCCCGAAAGGGAGCCATGCCAATACTCATCTGGTAGGTGGTATTGTAACAATACTCACCCATGTGTAGCCATCTAACCCATGCACGTTGATGTCCTGCAACATAGCTACGCAAATAGCCCTCTATCCACTTATTAACTATCTTTGTCTGCCCATTTGTTTGTGGATGATAGCTAGTACTAGGAGCTAACTCGTACCTGCAAGTCTGAAAATCTCTTGCCAAAACGTGCTCATGAAAATCTTATCCCGGTCACTAACAATGTTCTTAGGCAAGCCATGAAGCCTAAAAACACCTGTGAAGAATGTTTGAGCTACCTGTGGTGCCTTATGCCAGAAGGCATAGAAAAGAAATGGGCATACTTGGTCAACCGATCAACCACCACATAAATGCAATCGTGCCCATGCACCAGAGGAAGCCTATAATAAAATCCATAGATATGCTCTCCCATTTCTGCTCAGGGATAGGAAGAGGTTGTAGAAGTCTTGTTGGAAAAGAATGTTCGGCCTTGGTTTGTTGACAAACCAAACACTCCCTAATATGGTTAAGGACATCGTCCTTTAACCCTTTCCATGCAAATCTCTCTGATGTACCTGTAGGTCTTAAAATACCAGGATGTCTGCTTAGAGGTGTATCATGCACTGCTCGAAGGATCTTCTCCTTCATCTTGGACTCGGGTACAAGGAAAATCCTATCCTTGTAGTATATGAGGTCATCCAAGATTTTGTATCTGTCATCCTGAATAATGTCATCCATGATCTCACATGCAAACTGATTTTTGGAATACTCAACAAGTATGTGAGCCTTCCAATCAGCTGAAACCTCTGACATAGAACTAATCATAGAAGGTAAGGTGAGGCCTCCTAGATAATGCATCAACTACCACATTATTCTTACCTTTTGTGTACTCTATGTCAAAATCATAAGTTTGTACCTTGTTCACCCATCTCTCTTTGGTGGTCATTGAGATCCTTTTGCCCCAAGAAAAACCTCAAACTGTTGTGATCCGTACGAACCATGAATTTACTACCCACAAGATATTGCTGAATTTGGCCAATGCATGCATAATGGCCAACATCTCCTTGTCGTAAATTGAGTACCCCCTCTCCACATACTCAACTTCCGACTCTCATAGGCAATGGGATGCCTATCCTGCATGAGTACTACCGATCCAATGCCCTCACTGATGCATCACACTCAAGTACAAATGGCCGAGTGAAATCTGGTAATGCAAGAACTGGACATGAGCTCATCACCTCCTTAAGGTGATCAAAAACCTTTGTTGTGCTGATTTTGACCAAGCAAAAGCCCCTCCTTGGTCAAATTGTCAAAGGTGCAGTCAATCGAGAAAAGTTCTTCACAAACCTCCTGTAGTAAGTGCATAGACCTAAGAACCCTCTCAAATGTGTCAAAGTCCTGGCGGTGGCCAATCTAATATTGCCTGAATCTTTGCTCTGTCAACCTTGACTCGCCTCCTCCAATCACATGGCCCAAGTATAACAACTCTGTCATGCCAAACTCGCACTTAGAAACCTTCGCATATAGCGAATTAGCCTCTCTAGAATACCCAATACCTCATCAAGATGTCTCATGTGATCCTCCCATGTCCTGCTATAGACCAAAATGTCATCGAAGAATACCAACATGAACTTCCGTAGGTGGCGGTTGAACACATGGTTCATACAGACTGAAATGTAGTAGGTGCATTAGACAATCCAAACGACATCACAAGAAACTCAAAGTGACCATAAGTGGCATCTGAAAGTTTTCTTCTGCACATCCCCTCTCTGACCTTAATTTGATGGTATCTAGATCACAAATCTATTTTAGAAAAATAGATTGCACCATGTAGCTCATCCATCAACTCATCAATGTGAGGCACAAGATACTTATTCTTAATGGTTTTCTTATTCAAGGCACATGGTAATCTATGCACATCCACATGGTTCCATCTTCTTCACCAAAACTACCGAAGAAGCAAAGGGACTGGAATTGGGCCTGATATGTCCCATGTCTAGAAGATCACGTATGGTCCTCTCAATCTCATCCTTAAACCGTTTGGGGTGATGGTAAGGATTTGTGACCACGGGCTTGCTGTCCTCAAGCTCGATCACATGCTCAAATCCTCTATCTGGAGGTACACTGGAGGTATATCGCTGAAAATTGCATTGTGCTTGTCTAGTAGGGCTGGACATCAACATGATACTGGTCTATCCTCGCTTGAATTCTTGGTCGAAACCAAGCACTGAACTGCCCAATCCACATCATTGTGCTTGAATATCCTCTCCATCTTTGTTTGGTCGTGACAACTCTGGGTGCATTTGAAGATAATCCTCTCAAGACCACATTCCTACCATCGGACTTAAACTTTAGCTCCATCATCTGAAAGTTAGTCCGGAACTCACCAAGTGAGTGGAGCCATTGCACTCCAAGCACTATGTTGGTCTCTCCAATACCAACAATATAGAAATCATCGATAATCTGTATAGTTACCCATAGTGATGCTCAATTGTGGGATCCTCCGTGTACATCTCATGGACTCCCATTGGCAACAACAACGTTGAAGCCCTCGAAGTCTTTTGCTTATAGACCCTGTCTCTCTACCATAGTGGCATCAATAAAATTGTGGGTGGCCCCACTATCAATAAGCACTACCACACGTTGTCCCTGCATGACTCCTCGAACCTTGAATGCCTTGTACTGGGGGTACTAGACAATGTAGCTATGGTCTCAAGTGGGAAAAGTCTCCTCTGTAGTCTCAACACCCGCACTATCCAAAGCATCATTGTCATCAAGCTCATGAGGTGTCTACTACCTCCTCTCCCTCATCACTTGTCCTCGTAGACCTCAATGTAGTGGGCCTTGCCCTTCCCAAAGCAATTATGTCCACGTGCCCATGGTTGACGACACTCAAAAGCATAGTTTCTTTGCCTCAATTCCTCCCTAAGCTCTAGTGCAATGCCTGGCTTCCTAGCCGAGTCTTGTCTCTGTCATCCTGTCTAGGTGGAGGCATTTTTTGTTGAACTCTGGGTGGAAATCTAGACTTTGGAGTAGACAACTCCAAATCTCGAGCTCTCCTAATGGCCTCATGTAATGAAGGAGGCTCAAATGCCTTCACAAATCCAGCCAAAGCATCATCAACCCTGCTATGAATAATGAAGTCAACCTCATCTTAGAAATATCAAGAACCATCACTGAGAGTCTCTGAAAATCTGCAATGTACACATCCAAGGAACCTGTCTGTCTCAAGTGAGTCAACTCTCTTAAAGAATCTATCAGGATCTCTCCTATCAAATTTGTCCTCCAACCTCCGTGTGAACTCTGCATATGTAGCAATGTGCATGTGCCCTTGTGTCACTAGTCCATGATGCCACCAATCATGTGCATCTCCCTCAAGATGTAGGATTGCAAATTTAATTGCATCCTCCTCACGCATGGGGTTCAAATCAAAATATGTCTTCAACTTTTGGACCCATGACCGTGCGGTACACTTCTTAGAGCCATCAAAGTGTGGAATAGAAATCTGCCCCAAACGCCTTTGTAATTCAAGTACCGGCGTATGATGTCTCTCTTGGGCTTGCTACCAATCTTCATCCTGCAATAATCTGGAAATGGCATATTATCTCTGAAACCCTCACTCAAAGATTGGTATTTTTCCCAACAAGACTCCTCATCAATCACCTCTGTTGGCTGCCCTACATGTGACGCTTCAAAATCTTTCAAGAAAGAGGGCTCATGAAGACTCAAAGGCTTGTTAGAAGAATGGGGGATTGCTGCCCTGAATTACTGTTCTCACCTTTTTCCCTATTATTCCCAGATCTGATTTGATTCATGTTGTGTGAGCTGGCTCAAGTAGAGGTTGGTTGTCTCTTGTTGTTTCACCATGTTGATGAACATTTTCTTCATAAAATCCTCATTGAGCTCTTCCACATTCTCTTCTTGATCTGCCATATTTTGACCTTCTTTTTGGAGGTGTATTCCTCCTGGAATATACCTTCATTCACTACCCAACAGGCTGGAAGAAAGGTGGCTCTGATACCACTGAAATATCCCTTTTAGGATATCACTTTAAAACTCAGAAATTTATCAAAAACCACAAACTGTAATTCTGATTTTTCCAGGACAACAAGGTACAAAAATCTAAAATTTTTTATATCTTCAAAATATTCACTTCAACAATACCCAAGAAGCTTCAAAAGATGTAGAAAAATATAGAGAACAATAAACAACTGAGAAATAATTTTTAATGGCCAACGCTGAATTTATTTTATTAATTTTATGACAGCAAATGAGGAAAAGTACAGCTGACCATAAACTCCAGAATATCAATAGAAAATGATTGGAATAATTTTATTTGGCATCAATATGACAAGAACAATCTTCAGATATGAAATCTCGAAAATAGGCCACGAAACCCTTCCAAAATGCTTTCCAAATTTCCCAGGTAGGTCGCTCCACTTGTGGGAGACACCCAACAACCCCAAATCTGAAAATAAATGAAACCCTTGTTGAAGAATGTTGTCCTCCTCTGAATCTGAATTTTGATTACTCTCCAAATCTGATCCAAAAATTTGAATAACAAGCTAGGGATATGGGTGGAAAACCCTCACCAAAGAATGCTCTACCAACTAGGGATGGATCTCTCACCACCGAAGCTAGGGATCCTGTAGAATTTGACCTCCACAAGCAAAAGGCTGAAAATAGCAATAGCTGAAAATAGTTGAATGTGTGAATGATCTCCAAAAGACCTCAAAGGGATATATATATAACTTTTTCCTCCAATAAACCCTAATCGCCCCCTTTGGGAATTTTCCATATGCATAAATATAACTTAAGTGACTTTATTGTGCACATGCTAAAAAAGTACACTTAAGTTGTCCCAATGAAGAAATAGAACATAAAGTACCACCTAGTCGCCCATCACTTAAGTCAATGACGAAATATAACATAAAGTGAAGGTGTAACAAAATATAACATAAATGACCAAAGGTAAGATGGAAAAAGCCTCATGATAATATTATTATTCTGGATTCATCTATGCTAATATGTATTATTGTCATGTAAATAACCAACCTCATATCTTCCTCTCTTTGATCTTGTGCATCTCTTGTTTACTTGTGCAATCTATTTTAGAAATTATTGGTTTATTGCTATGAAGCATGGAAATGCCCCCACCCCCACCATACCCCTTGGAAACGTTTTGGGTACGGGTATGGAAACATTATGGAAACATTCTGGAAACACCACAGATATGGCTTTGCCATGCCTAGGATGTTTCCGGGCCATACTTGTGGCATAGGCTGATTATAAAAGCCAAAAACTAAAAAAACATTATTTAGCATTTATTGTTTCTAACCCTAATCTACCCACCAAACCTTCCTAAAGACACTTCCTAAAAGCTATATAATGACATCTTTGGTCCATTCTAAATCAAACTCATTTTTTCTTATTGAATTCAGTTTTCATTAAACTAACATTCAACATTGTGAAGAACAAAGAGACATCAAGGAGCAGCTACTCTTAGCCAACTTTCATTGCTTGGTATTGATGATGACGATCCGGGAAGTTCTACACAAGGGATGGATAGTGGAGCTAGTGGGAGTGGAGTTGTCAATGGTATTCATGGAGATGATTATGAGGAAAATCTAGATGATATATTCTAGAATCTAGATTATAATCATGTATATATGAAACATTGAAATTGTAACCATGTTGAATGATGAATCTTTTGAACTTCAATGAATACAAAATATTTTGAGTGCTTTATCTCTTATGGGCAATTTTTGAAAATGTGTACTACGCACACACACGCGCGCACACATACACACATATATTATATTTCTAAAATATATTGTACAGACATTTCCGTACCCAAGGTTTTTTTTTGAAAATTGGTGTTTTTCGGGTTTCGGACCCGTACCTGTATCTGCACCTGTTTCTTGGCAACATAGGTTTATTGCAATCCTTTATGCTTTCATTTTTTGTTGAGATTTACTAATCTGGAAAGAAGAAACAAATTAATAATGAAGAAATTGAATAACTGTCAAGTATTAAAGTGACATCTTTTTCTAAAGAAAATCTGGTAATTTGATTGCATCTATAGTTAAAGCTGCAGATAAAAAATGAATAAAATAAATGCAAGGAAAAGATTTATTGCAAAATATACTGTACTGTCTTATAAAAGTATCTGTGTATCTCAGTTGAGTTAAGTATACTGAGAAAACCGATGAAATACAAACCGAGTTGAAAGATCAGAGACAAGGCAGTTGTATTAGCCTTAGATTCTATATCATCGTGGATTGATTAAACAAGTGCATCAATCTTTTAGAGGAGCAAACAATTTATCACAATGCAAGGAAAGGAAATTCAATTGCAAAAGAATTATCTGCATGGGTTGAATGACACAAAACTCAATCCTGGTTAAGGAGAAGCCTTACATCAGACTATTAATAGTCTGAGCTCTGGTAGCAGCAAAGTGGCAGGATAAAGAGAACAGCTGTGTAAGATCTCAAATGTCATACAAAGAGTAAACTAAGAACTTGTGAACACTTGGATTGATGAAACTGTCTCCAACCATTTCTTATGAGAAACTCTCATTAAAAAAACTGCATTTGGACAAGGAAACAGAAATATTAACACAAACTCTGTAAACATTCTTGGAAGCCTGAAGGCGAACACTAGAGCAGAGGCACATACAAGGAGAGTGCTGTGAAGCTAGAATTCTTTATCACAAGGTGTTAGAAACATTGATGTTCAAGTTTCACCTAGTATCAACTTTCTCTATTTAAATGCTGCCAGGAATATATACTTTGCTTTTATTGCCGGACCTAATATATTCTAAGCATTATCATTGTTATTTTCTGTATTGGGTGAACCTAACATTTGCATCTCCTCTAGAGTAAAAGGGATAAAGTTGTGCTCATGGGACCACACTTAAACTTATTGATCGAGACTGACATGTGCAGATGTTTTTATCTGGCCATCCCAAAATATTTACTGTGGGTCACCTAGCTATATATTTGTTTTTCTAGTTAGCCTAAACTCTCTGCACTTCAAGACTCTTTCCCTACAGTGCAATGGGATTGTTTGTTTGTAAACACTGGTCTTATTAATAGAATATTCTCTTTTATCCAAACAAAAACACTTTGTACGCCAGCCTCTATACTTTTAGGTGAGTGCAAACATGCTTCAATTTAGGCAACCTTCTATATTTGTAGATGATCCTAAACATGCTTCAGTGGAGGCCACCTCTATAATAAGGGAGCCTAAAAATGATTAATTTCAGCCACTTCACAAAACATGAGTGTGCGTGGAAGGACTAGATGATTGGATATTACAAATAGAGACACGAGGCAGAAACATAGAATAGATGGAATATAAAATAATGAAATGAAAAAAATGCCAAGTCAGTGGGGAGGTGGCAGTCCAAGTAGAATAAATGGACAATAGTCACCATGTGAAAAGACAACAAGAAACATTAAGCGGATGTAGTGATTTCCTGTAAGGGGCAATCAATACAGGGGAAAGTCAACACCTGCTGCAAGGGTTTCAATGTTTCATTGTCATATCTCAGAAACTTAGGGACTCAAAGGTGGCAAATGGAAGCAGTAACGGCAGCTAGATGGCATGTAATATAGGAAGAAGATTAGGGGGACAGAGGGAGGAGATAGATCAATGCAAGATCCTGATACAAGGTTGAGGAAGAAGATATCCTTTGTCACAGTTGAGTAGATTTGGGTGTAATTCTGCTCCAAGCATGGGCTGCAAGGGTGAAAATTTGGTTCAGGAATTCATGTGCATGGAGGGGACTGGGAAGGGAAAGAGAGTATCTGGTGGCTGGAATTGAGAAGAAGATATTGCTGAAGAAATAGGAGATATGATTGGGAAGGTGCTGCAGGAGGATATGCAAGAGGAGGGAGAAAATGAAGGAGCATTAGACTAATGGTGGAGGAAGTCAATGTTGACACTTTCACTGCCTGACTGTAATTGTGAACATATGCACCTGCAACCAAAGTGTACAGATGGAGTTGTGGCATTTTAATTCAGAGCAACCTTTGGATTGGGCCGGTTCCCCTATCCTAACACTACCTAAAACTTTGCATAGAAAAAGAGGAAACAAACACTGAAAGAATTAAAGGGCAATGCGCCAAGATAAATTTAATCATCCCCTAAAGGAAAGAACATCACAAAACATACATTATGCTTTGTGTTGATTACAGACAAGCACAATCAACTCTATGTAGAGGTAAGAAATTTCACTCACAGATCGGACGATTCACATTAAATGATAGATAATCAGCCACAAAACCTTCATTAAATGATTAAAAATACACAATGCATACAGCCTCAAGGGAAAAGTATTATTGAACTTCTGGAAAATTACATGCTAAGGCCATTAAATAGAAGCTGGAGAAACCAGAAGATAAACTAACTGTTAAAACTAGAAAAACACCTACCAATTGTTACGTAGAGCTTTAAGATATTTATCCTAAAAGAATGCATTTGGAAAAAGAGTATGCCACATGCAAAAATACCAGCTGCTGAAAATAAATCAAAAACCCTAATAAACACATTGCGTTCTCATAATATTTCCAGGCCAATTATCCTCCTTTGATTGACAAACAGCATCATTCTTCCATGGTCATAATTATCCACAAAAATATCTCTTGTGGGAGCCTCATCCAAAAAGATTCTTGAAAAAATCTCCATAAAAAATATTACCCGCATGCCCTGAAAGATAAAGTGAAAGCTGTGTTGCAGGGGTACGTCTTCCCCCCACACCGTACCCCCTTATATGTTTCCGGTACAGAAACGTTGTGGGTATGTGAGGTAAATGTTCTCACTACTCCTAGGTACGTCCCGGACATACCCAAGGAGGACCCACGGCATTTCCGATCTGCTGCTGCATAAAAAAACAATTTTTGTGTTGACTCAGTCAAAGGAAACCCTAAAAAATCATAAATTATTAAAAATTCAAACCCTAAACTCCTCTAAAACCTATAAAAAGGCACTCAAGCATTACCAAAACACACAAACAATTCATTGTTGGTTTTTGCAAGTGTAAGAGCAAAGTGCCAAAGACGAATTGAGGTGGCAGCCATATTGACATGATATTCATATATCATATGTATTATGCCACATGATTAATGAAAATGTTAAATTTTAAGCATATTGAATGTTTTGAACCTTGATCCTACTATATTTTTAAAGTTTTTATTTCTTATGGACTAAAAAATGAGTATTATATAAAATTGTCTGTGTGTGGGTGCACATGTGCGCGCATGTATCCAAACCAAGGGTTTTTGAAAATCAACATATCTCGTGTTTTGAACCTGTACCCATACCTATATCCGTATCTTGGTAACGTAGAGTGAAAGCTTTAAAATGAACATGCATCAAAGGGTTTTCCTTTATCCTTCATTCCATAAGGAATATGGAATATTCCTACCATTTTTTAATGAGTGTAGGCCTCTTTTAACTTTTTTCCCCGTGGGAATATCATTATGACTTTTTATGTGAGGCTTTTCCTCTTTTATTGTATATATGAGGTACTTCCTCATTTTACGATCAATAGTCCGTGGGCATAAAAAACAAGAGATAGTCAATGGTTTGCAAAACCTTGGAGGGAAGCCGAATTTGCCATTGTCCCTAGACTTTTGATCCTTGTCTACTTGGAAAGTGGATGCCCATTGAATGGTGCAGGGAGCCCGTTGCTTATGCCTTATCTTTTTACATTACGTCATATGCTTCCATTTGCATATATGAGGTACCACCTCATTTCTTTTTCTTTCCATGTGAATCTTAATAAAGTCTTACAATAAGAGGTATACCTCATAATTGAAATGAAATGAAATGATTTTAATTATGTCCTCGTGACGGTAGCCTATGGGACCATTGTTTGCAGCGGTTGTTGCAATCGTTCAAAGATTCGCGGATAGGTGACATCCTTTAAAAAGCTGCTCCTCCTCTTGCTGATTTAAGTTAGCAGCTTCCCTAACCCTTTTATTTTGTTTTCATCAAATAACACTACCATTTAAAAGACTCTTAGTGTTTCTTCATATTTGGCTCAAATGTTTGTGTAGCTTGGACAATCAAGTATGAAATGCTCCTCTGTTTCTGCCGCCCCTTGTGCAAAAATGCGAACCCCCTCTTCCCACTCTTCCTTAGGTGTCATCCATCCATGTATCTCACATTTGAGCCTATCGGGGCTAGTCCTCGTTGAGCAATGAGGATCTTTTCCTTACATTTAATCGAGCCCTTATATATGCTTTTTTGCAAGGCTCGTAAGCCGAGTTGAACTTTGTATTATAGTGTTTTTGTTTACTACTTATTTTCTCCCTCCACATTACTCTTATGAACTTTTCTTTTACATAATTATTTATTTTTGTTAAGGTTTACCGTTTGGGATTCGTTTAGGCAGAGGTTTCATCTTCTCATCCATTCATGACTCGTTTCATCCAAGTGTTTCTTCTTTCGTGCAAGTCTTCATCTTTTGTGGACTGGGCCACTTGCCGATCTTCATGTTTTCGGTTTGTCTAGGAATTTGGTTATAGTGATAGCCTATAAAGTGAAAGTTCATATCCCTGCAAGGATAATTTCATAGGGAATTGAGGCCTTAAGTTTGAAATTTTTGTCAATAGGCACTTTTGGATCCTTTCTATTCTCCTCCATTTCAAGCTCGACATTCTAGCCCATACCTTGTAGCCTTATAACACTTGTGGTGTGTTGAGTAACCCAAATAGGACTTTGGTGGTCTTCCAATCTCATAACATAGCATTCCTACACTTATTCTTAAGCACATAAAGAGCTCTCCAACCTCCTTGAATTCTTTTCAGCCTACATGTATCCCAACTAAGTTTGTTGTGAAAATCGAGGCCAAGATACTTGTATTCAACCACCACTTCAAGAAACTCTCCTTCAAAATGAAAGTCAAATTGCTTCTTCCTTTTCAATGAGAAGATCATAATTTTGGTTTTGCTGATGTTCACTTGCACCCCTACTTATTTACAAAAGAGCTCTAGAGTTTGTGGGTAGTCCCTTAGTTCTTGGGTTGTCTCTGCTATTATAATTAGGTCATTGGCATAAAGCAAGAGTTTCATTACATATTTGGCCAAGTGAACCCCATTTGTTTATCCAAGCTTCTATGTTGTCAATGTATAATCCGAATAAAGTTTGGGATGGAGGGCAGCCTTGTTTGATGCCTATATCACTCTCGAAGACTTCACACAACATTGCTTGCATTTTGATTTTAGCCTTGACTTGTTCATATAATCTGTGAATTGCTGCCTTGGAATGTGTTGGGACTCCTGATTCCCCAATTCTACTCCATAATTTTCTCCTTGGCATTATGTCAAAGGCTTTTTTGAAGTCTACAGAGAAACAATATACATCTCTTTTTTATCCCAAGTCTTTTTAGCTAGTCTTAGCGTGACACGATGATCAGTTGTTTAGTGTTTGGGTCTAAAGCCTGATTACTCCTTTGTTCTCTTTCCTTGTTCCTCTACCCAACTTCTAATCTTGCTTTCTATCATATTCGCAAAAAGATTTGTAAAGAGAGGATTGACCATGATAGTTCAAATATTTGAAGGATCACTTACATCTCCACTTTTAAACAAAGGTATGTTAGGCCGGTTGCTTACTCTGTTGGGAAACCATTTTGAATGAATTTATTGAAAATTTCTTTGATTCGAGGCGCTAGGATTTCAGGTCCCCACCTTAGGTGCTCCACTTGTAGATTATCTATGTCCTGGGCTTTACTTGTTGCTAGTTTTTAATCCCTTGTATGATGTCTTCATTCGTGAAGAGTTCTTTCTTGACAATTATTGTAGGAGGTGCATCGTTTTCATTTTCACACATACAACTATTTTGAATACTCCAACCACTCACTTGCTATTATGTTGTTCTTTGTATTTTTTTCCTTATAGAGCTCCTTCCAAAATCTCTTTGGTTCATGTTTCCGTAAGTCAGCTGCTTTCTTCTTGATCTCGTGTATTCTTTTTTTTTTTTTTGTTCTCACCAATTGCTCATAGATTTTTCGGTTTTCCTTTGTCCTACTTGTTGGTTTCTTTAGCGCTTTTCACGTTGCCTTGTATTCCTTGTCATGCCACGAGTTTGCCAAGAAGCTATTTCTTTTCTTCTTTTTTAGTTTTAGCTCTCTTGTATGTGTTTAGGGCTTCTTGAATGGTGCACATTAGATTCTCGCTCTAGTAGCACCCATACCTATGAAGTTGATTCTCTCACCTCCTCTCCCCAGCCTTGTACCTATCTTGGGTACGGGTTTGGTACCCCTTAGGTACATCTTGGGTACGGCTTGGGCCTACGGGTATGCGAGGTTGTGTCTGTAGACATACCTAGGCGTACTGTATGCCCAAGACATATCGGTACGCCCAGACGTACTCCCTCTATGCCCAAGACGTACCAGGAGGTACCCACAGTAAAAAAACATGTTTTTTTATTTTGCTTTTTCAATAAAAAATCAACATAAAAACACAAAAATATAATAAAAAACTAATTCTAACCCTTAAAAGTAACTCAAACACTGAAAGGTTATATTGTTTTTTATATGAATACTATATGGTTTATGACAAATGTCTCTAATTTCAGATTTATTAGGCTATAATTTCTATATTTTTAATTTTATATATATTTTTTGTACGAATGTATTCAAGGCAAAATAAATTGCCGTACTTGCACACGGGTACTTCGTACCTATACCTGTACCGCACTCGAACCGGCTACTTAAATCCATACCAATGTTAGCTGCCTCCTTTCTTACCTCTTCTTGCAATTTGCTTTCCAATGTCTCCCTAAAGGTTTGCTGATTTTCTTGTGTCAAGAGGATGTTTCCTTTGAGTGGCGCTTTACTTTGATTGGCCCAAATGTGCTCATCATGCTATTTGTCTCCTTGTAGTTGAAATTTCATAAAAATTGGGTTGTGATCTGATTTAAGCTCCATGAGAGAATCATCTTCTTCTAACTCTTCTATTCTAGATATACAATTTTGCGAGCATATACCGTAGTTAATAACACTTCCCATTGTAGGTTTTGCACGTATAATTTCTTGATTTTTCCCATTTACTCATACCATTACATATGATCAAGTTGTGTATGCTGCATAAACCTAACAACTCTTTTCCAAAGTGCATGATGTTCCCATGCACATCTTCTGAGGCTCTGGTACATTACTGATTTTCTTCTTCTATCATCAAAAGAGGATTTATATCTAGATCTTCATTGCTTCCTAGAATGTTAGCTTGTTTGTTCGCTAACCTTGCATTAAAATCCACTACAAACAAAATCTCCCAAGCTTACTTGTATGCTGAAATTTTCTTTTTAGGGACGAGTACGGCTCTTTACAGTCTAGATCACAATTTTATAAAATTTAGAATTTTTGGAAGCAAAATAACATGCAACTATGCTGATATTTGTGTCATTTTCTATGATTCTTATCCAAATATACCATTTTTTTCATTTTTTTTTCTAATTCGATACTTCTGCCCATGATTTCCTTATTAATATCATTATACCGCCATGACAATTGCCATTCTCTAATGCTTTATTCACATTTTTGCCTTCTTGTAACCTTCCATTTCGATGTCCTACACCCATTGTATTCATGCGTTTATGTCAAAATGATTATATCTCTATCTCTGGCTATGGGCCCTAACTTGGGTCCTCTTCTCCAAGGATATCCTCTACAATTCCAACTTACCAAAGCATAAGGTGTTCTCGGGTTGGCCATATGCCCTATTTTCTTCGGGTTTGTCAAATAACGATATAGAGTTTCCCATTTTTGAGGTATGCCCGTCTCCCTTTATTCCTTGTTGCGTTATTTTTTTCCATTCCTTGTTTCTTTCTTCTAACTTTTGCAAGAAGGTTAAGTCTTCATATAAGTAATAGTGTGAGCCTCTCAACATGCCTTTATTTTTTAGTTCTCTTGTTTTATGCTCATATTTCATCTTTGCGACCCAAATATGCCCATCCCTTCCTCCCTCTCTTGGCTTACCAATTTTACTTGTTTGCTTGATCTCGACCTCTCCATTGTAAACGATTAGGTAGAAATGCCTTGCTAAGTTGCTTCTAACATCCCCTTCTCCATGGTCGTTCAACCCTTTGATTATAATATTTGATAGTTTATCACACTTTTCTCTTTCTTCAATCATTTGACTCTTTATTTATCTCTCTACCAACTCCTTATTTTCCCAGTGATTTTTTTACTACCTCTGCCCATGTCTTACCTCTTTCAATTTGTTTCGTAACTCAGTTTGTTGCGCTTCCATGCTGTGAAGTGCTTCTTGTACTCTTTTTTTGTTGCATTTACTTTTTCATCTCATACCTTGACATTTGTTGGAGAGTGGATAGTTTGTTTGAGGGCATGCCACTTGTGTTGTCCAACGCTCACGAGTTTTTGCAATTTTGTCACTCGTTCTTTTAGCACGATGTTGTCTTCTTCCAACCTTTGCTCGGCATTTATCATTTCTTTCATTTTAATATCTCTCAATTTTGCCTTTTCTTGCATGCATGTCAAAGGCTTAATCATTGATGTATTTGGTTAACGGAATCGTGTAATGGAAGTTGACGGAACTGTTGACGGATTTTGACGGAAATGGTAGAAAGTAACGGAAATAACCAGCAGTATAGAAGGGTAGAAAACGAAAGTTTAAATACATGAAAAGAAGCGTTTTTGCATAAGGATTATCATGGTATAAGCGAGATATACACAGCTGTACATAAGAGAGAGATATCAGCATTTTAAGGTGTTCATATGCCATGTTTTATGGTGAAAAAGAAGATTTAATGATGGCTGGCAGCGATTTAATGATAACAACGATTTGTCTAAGGAGGGGCAGTGCTCCTATCAAGTGGTTAATTGCATTGTTTAATGTGCATTTAATAATTATGGGCTGCATTAATTATTTTTTGGTTTTAGCCGACTAATGCACTTAATTAAGTTGTGTTAATGGAAAGGTTGTGTTGGTTGGAACGATGTGTCTTTTCGAAAGGATGTGAGAAGGATATATAAGGAGATGGAATCATTTGGTTTAGGCAAGCAATTTGAGTGCTTCATTCAAGTTTAAGGGAGAGAAGAAGAAGAGCAGAATATGAAATATAAAAAGGAGTGAAAGGCAAATTTATTTTTAATGAAGAGTTGCAGCGATTTATATATGTGAAGGGATTGAAATAAATAAGAAGAATATTCTTAGCAGCATTTTTGTTCTATCATCTGTTGAAGAAACAACAACATAAAAGATAGGAAAGAGTTTGTTTTTCGTAAGGAAGGTTGGTGCCTTCATATTTGAAGAGATCGGTGTCTCTTGCTGAGTTGGTGCTTAGCAAAAAGGGGTTGGTGCTCCTGTAGGTTGGTGCCTACAAAATTGTAACTTGGGGATTGGTGTCTCCCATAGGTTGGTGCCTACAAACATTTGAGAAATATAATAAAGAAGATTTTCTCCGTGGTTTTCTCCCAAAAGGGTTTCCACGTAAATTTGTGTCTATTTGCAGTGTGTTGGTTTGCTTTGCATTCATTGATTGCTTTGATATATTCACTGTGAAACTGATTAATTGTGATTACAAATATGAGATTAAGTGTTAAATTTAAAAGAATATCATAATACTGATTCACCCCCTCTCAGTATTATCTTGTGCTTAACAATTGGTATCAGAGCGGGTGCCTTCAGGAACAATCTAACAATTGGAAGGTAGATCTCAGAAGCACATATGGCTACTCATCAAGTACAAGAAGGTTTTTCTTCGAACAAGGCTCCATTGTTTGATGGAACAAATTATGCATTTTGGAGCATAAGAATGAAAACATATCTAATGGCACTAGGGTTTGATATTTGGCAATCAGTAACAGTTGGATATACAATCCCATCAGTTCCACCGACAGATCAAGCCGGAAAGAAGGCTTTTGAAAACAATGCCAAGGCGATGAATGCTATCCTATGTGGCCTATCAGAATCTGAGTTTGTTAAAGTAATGCAATGTGACATGCGAAGGAGATATGGGACAAACTTCGAACTATCTACGAAGGTGATGACAAGGTTAAAAGGGCTAAGCTTCAAACTCATAGGAGACAATTTGAGAGCTTGAAAATGAAGGATGAGGAGAATGTTGCAGCCTATCTTCTTCGTGTGGATGAGGTTGTCAACGCCATAAGAGGGTTAGGTGAAAAGATTGAAGAATCCATGATCGTTCAAAAGATTCTAAGGTCTCTACCATTAAGATTTGATGCTAAGGTGTTTGCCATTGAAGAAATGAAGGATCTTGATAAGTTGAGCATGGACGAACTACATGGAATATTGACCGCGTATGAAATGAGGACTGAGTCAAATAAACCATCAAAGAAGGAAGCTGCATTCAAAGTCTCAAAGAAAGAAAAATCAAAGAACCTGAGTCGAATGAGAACTCAAACAGCGAAGAAGATGAGAAAGAAGCCTTGTTCATTCGAAAGTTAAAGAAAGGATCTGGAAAGTACAAAGGTAAGTTACCATTTAAATGTTTTAACTGTGGTAAAATTGGTCATTTTGTGGCTAAGTGTCCAGAGAAAGAAGATAGTGATGATGAGGAAAGCAAACCTAAATTCAAAAGGGAATTCAAGCAAAGCAAAGGCAAGAAAAGATTTGGAAAGCAAAAGAAAAGCTTATATTCAAAAGGAAGTAGTAGATCATCCGAAGAAAGTGGGATAAGTGACTCAGATAGCGATAATGAAGAAATATTATTCATGGCTATAAAAGATGACTTAGAAAGAGATGAAGACATGGAAGAAAAAGGTGAAGTGAATCTTGAAGAGGAACTTATATGTGCCTTGGGAGAGTTGAAAGCTCTTAAAAAGAAAAATCAGAAACAAAAGTTACAACTCCTAAAGTATGAAGAAGAAGATCGTAACTTTGAAGCTAAGATATCACAATCTCTTGAAGAATCAGGAAAGATGATCGTGGATCTAAAAACCCAAATTGAAGAAGCAAAACGAGTTGAAGAAGAATTAAGAAATCAGTTAAGGACTAAGGAAGAAGATTGCGAAAAGCGTGAGTCAGAGATCGTTGCTTTGAGAAAGGACTTGGAAAAAGCAAATGCTAAAGTTACAAGTAATCTAAAATTCGAGAAAAGTACCGAGATACTAGATGAAATTCTGAACCGACAGAAGTCAACATCCGACAAGACTGGTCTTGGATATACGGAAAGACAAGACACCGCTAACACAAAAGGTATAGAGTCATCGAAAGGGACAAGAGAAGAGAAGTCAAAGACCTATGCAGAGACACTCAAGGAACCTATGAAGAATGAAGAGTTGAAAAGGGAGAAGAGCTTTATGAAGATCAACACTTCTTACAAGGAAAGCAAAGATGAGAACAAGTTTAGAAGACCAAATCCTCCAAGATATACTCACATGTCCAGGTTTGAAAATTCTTTCTATGGCTATTGCTTCTATTGTAATCATTTTGGTCATAAAGCAATAGATTGTAGAATACGGGTGAGAGACAACAATATAAAGAACAAAGGTGTGTATGGATTCTCAAATAGAAATTACAACTCCTTTGCTCCTTTATCGAACTATGTTGAAGATATTGTTTGTTATAACTGCAATAACTATGGACATATGGCAAGATTTTGTAGAACCATCCAAATCGAACCAGAAGGTAAATGCTCTAGAAATAAAGAAGAAAGAAGCTACAAAATTTTGGAAACAGAAGAAAGAGGATGATGGGAAAGATAAAGAGAAATCTATGCTTGTTCAAACAACATTCCATGCATAGGATGAAGGGCAGTTGTGGTACATTGATAGTGGATGTTCAAGACATATGACCGGAGATAAAAGTAAGTTCATCTCATTGAAGAAAGTAAATGAAGGTACGGTGAAATTCGGTGATAACGCTAAAGCAAAGATCGTTGGAAAAGGTATGTTGAGTCTTGATAATGGTAAAACAAAAACAGAGAATGTTTTATATGTTGATGGATTAAAGCATAATCTCTTAAGTGTAAGCCAAATGTGTGATCAAGGACACACACTTAAGTTTTATGTTGAAGGGTGTGAGATAAGGAAGGAAGACAGGAGAGTTAGTAGCAGATGCACATAGAACCACAAATAACCTATACATGCTCGAGAGAATTAAAAGGAGAGAAATGTTGTCTAAGTCAGGTTGAAGAGAGTTGGCTATGGCATAGAAGGATGGGGCATATAAATTTTGATAATCTTGTGAAAATCAGCAACAAGCAGGTTGTGCGGGATATGCCTAAGGTAACGAAACCTACAAGTACTCTATGCAAGCAATGTCAACATGGAAAGCAAACCAGAGCAAGGTTTAGAACGAAGGAGTATTCGACCACCAAACCACTAGAGCTGATTCATACGGATTTATGTGGACCTACCAGAATAGAAAGCATACAAGGTGAGAGTTATTTCATGTTATTCATTGATGACTACACTAGAATGACATGGGTAGCCTTTCTAAAAGAAAAGTCAGAAGCATTTGAGAAGTTCAAAGCTTTCAAGGCTTTAGTAGAAAATGAAACCGGATTGAAAATAAAGTGCCTGAGGTCAGATCGTGGAGGTGAGTTCACCTCAAATGAATTCATTGAATATTGTGAAGATCATGGAATCAAAAGACAATACTCAGCTGCAAGGACTCCACAACAAAATGGAGTGGTAGAAAGAAAGAATCGAACCATCCAAGAGATGGCTAGAACCATGTTAAATGAATCTAAGCTATCAGATAGATTTTGGAGAGAAGCGGTAAATACGGCTGTTCATATCTTGAATAGAGGGAAAATTAGAGTTAATCATGACAAAACTCCTTATGAATTGTGGAAAGGAAGACCAACTACTGTAAAATATTTCAAAGTGTTTGGGAGTAGATGCTTTATTAAAAGAAATGAAGAGAACTTGGGCAAATTCGATTCAAGAGCGGATGAAGGAATTTTTCTTGGCTACTCTATTAAAAGCAAAGCCTACAGATGCTATAACAAAAGACTACAAACTATAGTAGAAAGTGCAAATGTGAGAGTGGATGAAATCGTGAATCAAAAAGCTAAAGAACATGCAGAAGAGCCCTTAGAAATACCCGAGGTAGTAGAAGAAAAGGAAGAGGAAGAAGATGTTGAAAAATTAAGTAAATCTGAAAGGCAGGACACCAAAACACCATCTCGTTTTGTTAAGAAGAATCATGCTGAAAGTCAGATCATTGGAAACCTTGATGATGGAGTACAGACAAGAAGAAGAATTGTAAGTGCATCAGAACCAGTAAATTTCTCCTTATTATCCAAAATAGAGCCGAAGAACTTTGCAGAAGCCAGCCATGATAAACATTGGATAAAGGCAATGGAGGAAGAGTTAGATCAAATTGAGAAGAATGAAACATGGGAACTTGTACCTAGGCCAAAGGATCAGAATGTGATTGGCACTAAGTGGGTATTCCGAAATAAATTGAATGAAGATGGACAAGTCACTCGAAACAAGGCAAGGTTAGTATGTAAAGGGTATGCTCAAGTAGAAGGTATTGATTTTGAAGAAACTTTTGCTCCTGTTGCTAGATTAGAAGCAATTAGAATGTTTCTTGCTTTTTCGGTATTCAAGAACTTCAAAGTCTATCAAATGGATGTCAAATCAGCATTTCTAAATGGGAAGTTAGAAGAGGAAGTATACATAGAACAACCTGAAGGGTTCCTCCTATCAAAAAATGAAGATTATGTGTGTAAGTTGAAGAAGGCCTTGTACGGATTAAAACAAGCCCCCAGAGCATGGTACTCTAGGCTTGATAAGTATCTACAAGACCAAGGGTTCAAGAGAGGACTTGTTGATAGCAATCTTTACATTAAAATTGAAGGTGAGCACCAGCTGATTGTTGTTGTGTATGTAGATGACATAATTTTTGGAGGAGACAATGAGGAAATGTCTAAGAAATTTGCCGAAGACATGCAAAAGGAGTTTGAGATGTCCATGTTGGGAGAGTTATCATTTTTCCTTGGATTGCAAATTTCTCAATCTGATAAAGGAATATTTATATCCCAAACCAAGTATGTGAAGGAAATGTTGAAGAAATTTGGCATGGAGGAGTGTGCACCTGTTAGCACACCTATGGCTACCGGGACAAAGTTAAGCAAAGATGATGAATCTCGAATGCTGATCAAACTCTCTATAGATCAATGATTGGGAGTTTACTATATGTGACAACATCCAGACCAGACATCATGCAAGCAAGTGGGTATGGCTGCATGTTTTCAAGCAGGTCCGAAAGAAACACATGTGCAAGTCTGTAAACGCATATTCAGATATCTAAAGGGAACTATGGATTATGGGTTATGGTACCCAAGGGGTAAAGACTTCACATTGGTAGCTTATACAGATTCAGATTGGGCAGGATGTGTGGATGATAGAAAAAGTACAAGTGGAGGAGCATTCTTCCTTGGAGACAGCCTGGTATCTTGGTTAAGTAAAAAGCAAAACTCTGTATCCTTATCAACAAAGAAGTAGAGTATATAGCAGCAGTGTTATGTTGTACTCAAATTCTATGGATGAAGCAAACCTTGAAAGATATCAAAGTAGAGTATGATCATCCAATCTCCATATTATGTGATAATACCAGTGTGATAAGTATTTCAAAGAATCCGGTTATGCATTCAAGAACAAAGCATATTCCCATAAGATACCACTTCTTAAGAGAGCAGGTGGCAGAAAAGCAGGTAAAGTTGGAATTTGTTGCTACATCCGAACAGATAGCAGATATCTTCACCAAGCCACTTCCAAAGGAGACATTTGAATATCTACGGCAGAAGTTGGGAGTAATATCCTTTGCTTCTTCCCATTGAAAAACCAAGAGAAGCATCGGTTGAGGGGGAGCTAAACATTGCAATATTCAGCTCCTAGATTGACCCTTTGCCATTGATGTCAAAGGGGGAGAATGACAATAAGGGGAGTTACAGAAGGGGGAGTTGCAGAAAAGAAGAATTTTTTTGGAAGGTTGCCATCAATGACAAAGGGGGAGATTGTTGGAAATATTGTCATTGATGTCAAAGGCTTAATCATTGATGTATTTGGTTAACGGAATCATGTAACGGAAGCTGACGGAACTGTTGACGGATTTTGATAGAAATGGTAGAAAGTAATGGAAATAACCAGCAGTATAGAAGGGTAGAAAACGAAAGTTTAAATACATGAAAAGAAGCATTTTTGCATAAGGATTATCATGGTATAAGCGAGATATACACAACTATGTACATAAGAGAGAGATATCAGCATTTTAAGGTGTTCATATGCCATGTTTTATGGTGAAAAAGAAGATTTAATGATGGCTGAGCAGCGATTTAATGATAACAACGATTTGTCTAAGGAGGGGCAGCGCTCCTATCAAGTGGTTAATTGCATTGTTTAATGTGCATTTAATAATTATGGGCTGCATTAATTATTTTTGGTTTTAGCCGACTAATGCACTTAATTAAGTTGTGTTAATGGAAAGGTTGTGTTGGTTGGAACGATGTGTCTTTTCGAAAGGATGTGAGAAGGATATATAAGGAGATGGAATCATTTGGTTTAGGCAAGCAATTTGAGTGCTTCATTCAAGTTTAAGGGAGAGAAGAAGAAGAGCAGAATATGAAATATAAAAAGGAGTGAAGGGCAGATTTATTTTTAATGAAGAGTTGCAGCGATTTATATATGTGAAGGGACTGAAATAAATAAGAAGAATATTCTTAGCAGCATTTTTGTTCTATCATTTGTTGAAGCAGCAACAACATAAAAGATAGGAAAGAGTTTGTTTTTCGTAAGGAAGGTTGGTGCCTTCATATTTGAAGAGATCGGTGTCTCTTGCTGAGTTGGTGCTTAGCAAAAAGGGGTTGGTGCTCCTGTAGGTTGGTGCCTACAAAATTGTAACTTGGGGATTGGTGTCTCCCGTAGGTTGGTGCCTACAAACATTTGAGAAATATAATAAAGAAGATTTTCTCTCGTGGTTTTCTCCCGAAAGGGTTTCCACGTAAATTTGTGTCTATTTGCAGTGTGTTGGTTTGCTTTGCATTCATTGATTGCTTTGATATATTCACTGTGAAACTGATTAATTGTGATTACAAATATGAGATTAAGTGTTAAATTTAAAAGAATATCATAATACTGATTCACCCCCCCTCTCAGTATTATCTTGTGCTTAACATTGGTTCTGTAACTGCTTCTGTAACTGCTTCGGAGAGTGTTACAGCATGCTGCGCTGATGATGTGGTATTATGTAGAAGCCCTATCCTTTGCAGGTATACACATATTTCCACTCCATTAACCCCGTATGTGCAGGAACAAGTTGGTGCTCTATTATACCCTCTGTAATTACTGATATCCCTGATTGGGCCATATTTCCAGAAAGTGGGACCTGCTATTCTCTTAGTTCTGGTTGTAACTGTTGCTTCATTTCTGGGATGTATTTTTCCAATGGGAAGGCTTCATCCATTGAGGGACAACCGGTTTACTGATTGATATCTTCAGTGCCTCTGTTCTGATACTTTTATCTGTTGTTCTCTAACAGTACTTCTCTAAAACCCTACTTTCTTATTTTGATGCCCATTTCTGAAAGAACCTCTGTACACCTTTGGGACCCACTCTGAAGAAGCCTCTGAAACCCTATGCTGTACCTTATCTTTCTTAATTGAGACAAATCAATCCAAATCCACTTACATATTGCATAGCAGTTAAAACATAGGGATTTACTATCCTTACAGATGTTTACTGAGCTGGCCATAGTGGCACACCTGGTGTTTGAGATGCTATGCTTGTGATCTAACTAATGAAGTGATCTAGCCCTGCTCCACTCCAACTCTTAATCTCAACGCAGCTCCGTCTCCGTCTCAATCTCCATCTCAGCTTAAAGATCTCCAGGGAAGACATTCTTGTTGCAGCCTGTGCTAGTTTTGGTTGCGCCATATGTCAAAACCTACCCAGAGCTTGTATGTTTTCAAAAGACAAACCAGATCTCAGAATCTCAAAATCCTACAAATTGTGGGTCTAGGGAAAGCTCCCATCAAACATGTTTCACTTGATGTTCATGGGTGCTAAATGCACTGTGCAGTAATGAGATTTTAACCAGGATTTGAAATTAGAACATCACAAGGAAAGGTAATATATGTAGTCAGATGAGAAAAGCCAAAGATAAATGTTGCACGCAACTTTGGAGGTGTTGGTATCCAGATTTAATCTCCTTCACAACTTGAACAACATCAAGAACTTGCACAAGACAGTAAAGGATAGATAGATGGTTTGTATGTTGTTTGTAGCCGGGGAAGCACACCTATTTGCTTGTTTGCATTCAAGAATTGAGGGAGTGGATAGCACCTTCAAGAGGGTTTTGATCTAACCCTCACTATTTTAGGTTGTGCCTATCAACCAAGGCAAGAGAACCTATATTGCAGCCCTTGTATGGTAAGGAGATGGAGATATCTTTGTGTTTTGCATATGATGTAAAAGAGGCTTTGTGAAAACATGATCAAGTATCCATTATCCAAACTCAAAGGAGTTGTCACTACTAAATGATGGAAATGTTTTCAAAACAAAGCTAGAGCTGCTAAAGACATGATAAAACCTTGATCAACTTTGTGCATTTTAGTGAAAGGATTGAATTCTTTTGTGGACACACAATGCAAATGCAGGGGGTATTATAGGTAGGATGAGTTAGTTTAAAATGAAATTCTGATGAGAGATGTTGGGACAAGAGTAGCTAGAAATCATCATCTTCTTTGGGAAGCTTTGCAAATGAATTACAACACCTAAATAGCAGAGATGTTTCAACGAATGTGAAATGTTCTTTCAACTAGGATGTGTGCACACATGGATGCCCAAATCTGCACTATTCCATACAAACTTTGATAACCTGCCACAAAGGCTTGAAGCAAAATATCAATGAAGCATTTAGAAACCCTTGTTAGATCATGACCTAAGGTACACCCAAAGGTTTACAAACACCCTCAATTTACAAGGAAGGTAAGATGAATTTAAATCTGTTTATCTTCACTCAAATGAATGCTCTTCTGAATGGAAGATTGCAGATGCCTTCAAACCCTCTACAAGAAATGAGACCATGTATGACCCATAAAGATCCCAAACACAAGATTGCAACATGAGCATGAAACACAAATTGAAAACATACTGAAATACAAGTGTATGCAAGATTTGCCAAGAGATAAAACCAATTAATCCAAGAATTTGATCAAATATATCAGCAAGGGAATGTTATTTAGACAATCTCAAAGCTTGTTGATGGCTTTACAGCTGAAACCAACTCAACATGATGAACATTTGATGCAAACAGGAATAAAAATGGCTCTCAGGCAGTTTCTCCAAAAGAAAATGGACTTCTTCCAGTTTTCCTTGTGAAAATTCTTCTCTCTTTCTCCAAAATTCTCAACAGAACTTTTAAAATGCCTCCAAAATACATAATATACCCTATGCCAACTTGGATCCTTACATCCCAAGCAAAGAATATGCCAAAGGGATCAAATTTGTTACAAAACCCTATCCATCGATGAAAAATGATATTAAATTGTGAAACAGCTCGCAAAAATGCCAAGGATGCACAAAAATAATAAAATATTACATGAGCTCGGATCATTATCCATCGCAGGTCACGTTTTGTCATTCCACCTTGCCAAAGATGCGTTTGCAATCATTTTCCACCTTTTACCTCATCATTTTTACCTCTGCAACTTTAATTTTTTACCTTTCACGTTTTTACACGGGCGAGAAAAATATTTCATGAAAATCACTATAGGGCACCGAAATGGCTCAAATGAATGATGCCATTGCACTCAAAAGGCCGAGGGGATGCGGATTCATATAAAATTTCATGTGATTCGGTGTAGAAATGGCGAATCCAAACTCCCTGGAGCTTCCATGGCACCTAAAAAATGAAATTGCATGCGATTGCCGTCGATTTTGGATAAAAGAAACACCAACTGTCCATGTGTCAGATTCAAATCCCCTTCAAAAATGCCAAAATTACCTTTTTACCATAAGGATAGGGTGAGACACGTGTCGAAACATGATTGGGGCGGGCCCCCAAACCTTAAAATGCATTTTAAACCCTTTTGAACTTTGGGAAAATTTTGAAAATTTTCCCCACGAGCCCCCTGGACACACCACGTGTCCTCCTGTAGGCCCTACTGAAAACCGCGGGCCAAAATGATGACTTTTGCTTCTTTTTTGAGAAAAGGAAAATTTTCTCAAAATCCTCGCGGGCCCGAACACCCGCTGCCTCTTCTACCACGTGAGTCCGTCCCATTGGATGCGAAGCCGACCCTCCAAAATTGCCTTTAAACCTCCAGAAGCACAAAAACCTTTGTGGGCCCGCGCTCTCCGTCTCTGCTCTTTGAAATGTGCCACGTGTCACCCCCTGATTGGATGCGGGGACACATTCACCTTTTCCCGTCGGGGCCACGGACAAGTTTTTGGTTTTGACATTTTTCCCCCAAAATTTGTAAAATTTTCAACATTTCTCCCTCCAAATCCGGGACACGTGTCCATTGTTCATTGGAGGCGGGACTCTCTAGCCAAAATTTTCTTTTTACCTTTTGAAGTTAAAAAATTTCAAATTCCTCCAAACCTTCGCCCCTCCATTTTATCCGCTTGCATACGTATCACTTTCCTATTCGTTGCGGGCCTTCGGGCTGAAACTTGACCTTGAGAAATTTGCAAAAATGAAGGCAAAATTTTTAAGTGACCTCTGCCACCCGCCTGACCTTCCTGGACACATGTCCACTTCTTACTGGTCGCAGGCTTTTGGGCCAAATTTTCACTTTGACATTTTGAGATTAAAACTTCAAAATTTTCCCAAGTCCTTCGCCATCGGCCTGACCTTCTTGTGCCACGTGTCATCATACCATTTTTGTGGGCCTTTGGGAAAAATGTGATTTTAAGAAATTTTCCAAAATGGAAGAAAATTTCCTAAGTGCAGCCCGCCACCCGCCGATCCATCAACCAATCAAATCGTGCCACGTAGGCACATTATCATCAGAAGATCTGAGGCCACGGACAAAAATTTTCCTTTCACCAAAATTTCAAAAAGTGACAAGTTATAACATTTTTTCGACCACCCTGACCAATAGGAGCTTGCCACGTTAGCATAAAGGTTACAATGATAAATTTTGGCCGGTGACACCCGCTTGCCCGTCAAAACATAAAAATACATGGGATGCCCGAAAATCGGATTTTTTCACAAGGCGAATTCGTGATCTCAAACCAACTGAATCATTTTTTGACATCATTTGTGACCTTGGGATTGGGGAAATACTTGCTCAAATTCAGGATTTGATCAATTTCGAGTTCATCCACGATTTGACAAAGGAGAAATGACACAACCCGTAAAAAATGAGGAAACTAGGCCAGATTTTGGGGAAAAAATGGATTTTGTTTCAATTTAGGGAAAAATCATGACAATGTGAGTAATTTCAAAGGCATTCAATTGGAAAATGCGAATTGCATACCATGAAATCAAAAATGAAACGTTTGTGAGCACATTTGGTCATGAAAAAACAAGGCACATTATGCAAACTCAATAATGGGACCAACATTGGCTCTTGCTTGGGGATGGGCACTCCCAGTGAGTGCCACAAGATCATAACGTAGACCAAGTGCCAAAAATCCATTGGGCAAGGAGTATAAAAATGCAGAGCAGCCCAAAAACCAGAATTTTCACCAAAAAGGACCGAGAAAACCAGACCAACAATGGTTGCCAAGGACAAAAGGGCAAACCAAAAGCCAACAACAGCAAGAAAAAAGCAAAGAAAAAACAAAAACAAGGGCTATACAAAATGTACAACTTGTGCATACCTCCTTTGGGGATTTAATCCAAAAAGTGTTTTAAATGTCTGCCATTAACAAGCAGCTCCAGCAAATCCCCATCCAAATCCTTGAGAAAAAATGTATTTTCTCCAATCCTGATATCAATGGCATAAGGGCCCATCCATAGAGCATCAAACTTGCCATGCTTGCCCTTGTCTTCATGCCTACTATCCCACAGCAAAACCAGATCTCCAACACTGAAGGCTCTAGGAGTGACCTTCTTATCAAATAACTTCTTCAATTTCTCTCTAAATCTGACATGCCTTTGATGAGAGGCTCTTCTTTCTTCATCCACTCAATGATTTGATTTACCCTTGATTCATATGGGCCATGTTCTTGATCTTCTAACTGCTGGGCAAACTGAAATGTGGACAATTGCAAATGTAAGGGCAGCAATGCTTGTGTTCCATAGACCAATTCAAATGGGCTCTTACCAGTTGCTCTTTTAGGAGTTATTCTATCTGCCCAAACTGCAAATTTCAATTGCTCTCCCCACTTCTTCTTATTGATCTCCAAAGTCCTAATAATCTTGAGCAAGTTCTTGTTACTTGATTCAGCTTGCCCATTCCCTTGTGGATTGTAATTTGAAGAATAAGTCAAATTTATCCCATATTCATTGCACATTGCCATCAAAGGCTTGGCTCTAAAACACATAGCATTATTAGATACAATCTTAACTGGAACTCTAAACCTACATATGATATGATTCAACAAGAAATCCATCACCACTTGGTGTGTTGCTTTTCTAGATGGAATTGCTTCAACCCATTTTGTAAAATAATCAGTTGCTACAAGGATCCATTTGTAACTAGCACTAGAAGGATCTGAGATCTCACCTATGAAATCCATTCCCCATTGTTTGAAAGGAGCTTGATTGATACAAGTTGCACATGGGAAGGGAGCACGAAGCTTTCAATCTTCCCGAGAAGCGTTGGCAATTGTCACATCTTCTAACTAGCTGGTTTGCATCTTTAAAAGAGGAGGCCACCAATAACTAGCTCTTAAAATCTTGTGTTGTCACTCTCCCCAAAATTTCCTCCACAAACTCCCCATGGAAATCAACAATCAACTTGGGAGCTTCATCTTGATTATGCATTTCAAGAGGACACCTTCATGGTTCTTCCAAGCCAGCCCAAGGTCTGCGTTATGATATATTTCGAGAAGTCAGCTTGAGGGCTCTTTTCTGATTTTTATTCAAGTAATTAGGACAACATAGGTGCTTGAGGTAGAAGACTATATCCTTGTACCATTCAGAATTCATCAATTTGTCAAGTAGACCTGCCCTTTCTTCCTCTAGCTGATTCACTTCTACATTTTGCAAATTACTCTCAGCCATGAGCTTGGCAAGACCCAAACCTCTTACCAGCTTTGTAGTTTGAATGTCCATGTCATATTCTTGTAATTTGTTGATCCATCTACATCTCTTGCTTGATATCTCCATGTCTGATAAGATGTCTTTAACCATTGTATGAGGAACATAGGCAACAACCTTTGAACTCAAAATGTAAGGTCTAAAAATCTTTGTTGCTTTCACTAATGCAAATGCTTGTTTCTCCATAATTGTGTACTTTAGTTCAGCTGCTTGTAAAGCCTTGCTAAAGAAAGCAATAGGCCTCTCAGCTCCATTCTCATCCTTTTGTAACAAAACTAAAGCAATAGTAAATTCAGATGCAAAAGAGAAGATTT
Organism: Taxus wallichiana var. yunnanensis; assembly: GCA_018340775.1. Lineage (NCBI taxonomy): Eukaryota > Viridiplantae > Streptophyta > Pinopsida > Cupressales > Taxaceae > Taxus > Taxus wallichiana. The sequence goes on from CM031236.1 coordinate 535,719,697, forward strand.
GGAAAGGCATCTTATAGTTTGGAGTTGCCAAAACAGGTGCATGCTTGAGTGCATCCTTTATTCCCTCAAAAGCTTGGATGGCAGCCTCTTCCCACTTAATAACTTGATCCTTTCTTAGCATGCTTGTGATTGGGAGAGTTAGCTCAGCAAAATTAGAAACAAACCTTCTAATGAAATTGATTTGGCCAAAGAAAGATTGAATACCTTTCTTGGTTCTTGGAATAGGCACCTTACTGATTGCTTCCACTCTCTCCAGGTCTATCATAACACCTTCCTTGGACACAATATGTCCCAACAACTTGGCCTTTTGCACGCCAAAATGACACTTCTTTGGATTAAGGGAAATGCCATACTCTCTACATCTGATCAACATTTTTTCTAGGTGTTGCAAATGATCTCCTCGTTGTCTTGAAAAAACAGTCACATCATCTTGGTAAACTGCTATGAATTCATTGATATAACCAGCAAAGGCAACATCCATTGCCCTTTGAAAAGTAGCACCATCATTCATCAATTCAAAAGGCATCCTTACAAAAACATAATTCCCCCAATGAGTAGTGAAGGCTGTCTTAAGTCTTTCGATTCTTTGACAACTACTTGATTGTATCCGGAGAAACCATCAAAAGTAGAAAGCATATACGACCCTGTTACAAGCTGCTACATATTCTCCATGTTTGGCAATGGCGGTTGTCCTTCATAGATGCTTTGTTTAGATTCCTAAAATCCACACAAAGCTGATATCACCATTCTTCTTTCTAAGCGGCACAAGGTTTGCCACACAAGATGAGTATCTAGTAGAATTTGAATGATGCCACCATCTCTCAATTTCTTCAAATCTTATTGCATTTTCATGGAAAGCAATGGGTTGATAGGCCTTTGTTTTTGTCTAAATGGCTTAGTCCTGGCCTCAAGAGGAATCTCATGCTGAAATAAATGTTCTCTATATGCCTTTAGCTCTGAATAAGACCAAGCAAGGCAGTCTTGATATTTCTTTAAAAGTTGGGCATAGGACTATTTTTCTTCTTTGCTGAGATTGCTGCCCAACCAAATCTTTCTTGGTTTGTCCTTCGTTCCCAAGTTGTGCTCTTCCACATCCCTTGAAGCAAACAAGTTTGTATTAATGATACAATCAGCATTGTTGAAATTGGATTCAAGTGCAACAAGACCCTTAGGAATGGTGTTTGTTTTCAATTGTATAATATCCTTGTCAAACAAAGTTTCTCTACCTTCATTCATGCATACCATTGGTTCCCAATCAATATTCTGACCAGCAAACTCACCTTGGCATTGTAAGAATCTCAACACTTGTGCATCATCATCAAAAATTTGCCAATGTTTCACATTATCCGGGACAGCTGGCCTTGTTAGCACTTCAATGTCATATTCACAAAAAGGTGAAATGGTGCAATTGTCAAATCTAGAACCAAGGACAGCCAGCTTATTAGTAGCAAAGCATTAAGACTTCTATCATGGTAAACAATGTTAAAGGAATCAAACATTTCAATCAAGTCCCAAACAACATGCTTATATTGTTTCATATGCTGATTTTTTGTGGCATACAACTTTCTTACTTTCTTTACCACCAACTCTGAATTTCCCATAGCAACAATATCCTTCACTCCATATTTCTATGCAATCCTTAATCCTAACAACAACGCTTCATACTCAACTATATTGTTAGTGCATTCAAAATTAAGCTTGAAGGAAAAAGGAAACTCTTCTAAACTTGGAGAAACCAAAATTATACCAGCACCATTTCCAACTTTGGAGCAAGCTCCATCAAATAGTAATGTCCATGGAGAACCTACCATACCAAGGCACTCTGATTTGTCCATCTTATTCTTTTTCCATCAGCAAAACCAATGAAGTTATCAACATCTACATAAAAAAACAATACTTCATAAGAAGCATTGTTGGGATCTTCAATCAAGTGCAACATCTTCTTTTCACGATAGAGTTTGACAAGGCTGCCCTCAATGGGAATGGTGGCAAAAGACATGTCCATTTGAACACTACCACCAACACTTGCAGCCCATTTTCTTGACAAAAGCATACCCCATTTGGCAGGGCAGTCAACAATTACAACATCAAGTTTTAGATTCTTACCCGGATAGGTTGCAAGTTGCACTACTAAACCCTTCACACATCCAACAACCGGCACTTCCCTTGAATCCATGGCTGTACACTTCCCATATGCTGCTGTCACTTTGATATCCAACTCATTCATGACTTCTAAAGGCATGACATTACATGATGCACCGGAATCAAACATGCAATTGTGAAGCAACCTATCTTTTATGAGCAAAGTTGTGAAAAATGGATCAACATTCAATTGGGAATCAACCAAGGATGTCCCCAAATATACTTCAGGTGCCTCTCCAAGATCTTCCATTGGTGGTGGTGTTTCAAGGCCAACAATGCTTTGAAGAGGATTCTCAACAACATTTATATTTCTGCTTGGGGTAACCTTTTCTTCTTTCAATCCCAAGTACTTGAATGCTCTCTTCTTATGCTCAGGTATTCTAAGCAACTCAATGATGGGAACACTCACTTTAATTTGGCTCAATACATGGGCAATATCATATGGAACATTATTTGGTAAAACGACATTGGAAGGGAAACAAGAAGGTTCATCGGATGGAGAAGTATTCTTGGCAGCCTGGGCATAAAGAGGACTGATATTTCTGCATGGGACAGCGGGGTTCTTGACAATTGTTTCTTTTCTAGGATTATTTTTGGGAGTACTTGTGAGCAAGGGTGTCTTTGGGTTGGCTAGAGGACCAACTCCCTTAATAACTTTACTTCTAGTATTGTACTCTTTCTCTTGACCAACCACAACATTCATTAACAATTGTCTATCTTCCTCCGAAGGAATACCACCATCATACTTCTTGATCATTAAAGCCCTTAGATATTCAAAGTCATTGTTAGGAATTTAAAATGCCTGAACTACATCTACATCATGAGTTTGAGGAAGAGAAAGAATTGGTACCCTTTTTATGCAATCCCAAAAGGTTGCAACAATCCTTGCACTTATCACATCTGTTGATGTTGCTGCTTGTTGTGAGCTTGAAGAACTGCCCATCATACAAATGTCATCATCCATTTCATTCTCATTATCATCATCAATATCTTGCTGGTCCATTTCACATGGAGGATGAGGAAGAAAACATCTATCACACTAATCCATATCAGCGATTTTTTGAACAACAGCAACTCTTGTAGTCAAAGGGTCAGGCACCACCCTATTTTCATGTGCTTGGGGCTGTCTGCTTGCAGATTCAACAAGCCCTTTACCTCTATCATCTTGTCTTTGATCACCCCTAGGATGATTGCCAAATCTATCATGGTTTTGAGTTCTTTGCTGTCCTTCTGAACTTTGCCCAATTCCTTTCTCAGCCCGGGCCAACTTGTAAGAAATTTCTTTGATAACCCCTGCCAAAGTCTTGACAACATCTTCCAAATCAACACCCTTGCTAGCTTGAGGCTTCTCAGGGTTTATCAGCTTCACACCATCCCTCTTAAGTGGTTTATCAATAGCTTTAATATTATTTTCAATTTGAAGTGCCATGGTGAAAGCTTGCCTCAAGTTTGTAGGGTTTTTGTCTCTCAAGTAATAGGCTGCCTTTTTATCAAATGCATCTGCATATTTGATCAAGCAAGATTCATCACAAGGCCTCAAAATGACAGCAGTCTTCTCAATGTTTTATTAAATCTTGTATTAAAGTCATGGACTGTCTCATTAGGGTTCTTCTTGGTGTTCTCAAACTCGGATAGAAGGAACCTTGGATCTGTTGTCTCCGTATTGTAATCTGAATGCATTACTCATCTCGGCCCATGAGTCAACAGAGTTATCAGGCAGAGCTTTGTACCAATCCCTTGCATCTTCCTCAAGTGTATGAATAAACAACTTAATATACACATCCTCAAATTCTATCTCAAAGTCTTCCATCATGTTAACAAAGAGTTTGAGATGCTGATCTCCAGTAATGGCATTGTTACCTTGGAATTTTGGTAACCTATTTCTCACATCTTGTGGGACAGCATTTGGATAACCATCCATTCCTCCAAAATTTATAGGACCAAAGGTGTTAACAACAAATGGAGGTCTAGGCTGAGCCATATTGTTTGGTGGGGGTGATCTTGGAGGTGAAACAAGCTGGTTGGGAGTAGTAATGGGTCTGATTGGAATAGATGAGTGATCTTTAAAATGACAACCCCCCAAAGGCTCTCTCTCTTGATAAACTTTAGCAAACTTAGAAACCACAGGAGCAGATCTAGGAGTAAGTTTTTTAAATACACAAGAAGGTTCCTCACCTGATGGAGAATGAAAATCAGCAAGAAGATTGCCTGAATCAGATCTACTTGAAGAAGAATTATAATCCTTAATAACAGGCTGCTCTCCTTCAAATTCAACTATGGGGATCTCTTTTCTTGCAACCAAATCACCAACCAATTTCCACACTCTTCTTCCTTGTAGTTCTGAGCTCCTTGATTCGGTGAGCAACTTCTTAGAAGAGTCCTTGATGAAGAGGGATTTCCTTCCTCCTCGACTTGATGACTTAAACAACAAGTTTCAAATGATAGAAATGTGTAAGACAACTGGTATCTCAAGATCCTAACAGCATGGAGTCGCCACTAAGGAATTCCACCTTAGTTGTGCAAGAAAGCACTAAAATATTATGTCAAATGTATGCTATGACTAAAAACTGTGCAAGGGTTTACAATTCAGATCTTCTTCTTCTTAATTCAACCAAAAATGATGCATCCAAATCATATAAACTGCTAGTAAATGAGAAGAGCATGCTGAACTTGAAATCTTTTTACCCAAAACATGCAGATCTGAAGTATGAAATGATATCTCAAGAATGTAACAGCTCAAATACTTAATCACACAAATGCTCAAACCTTTCAAATACTTCAAAACCACCAAGAAATTGCAAGAAGTCCCTGCAACGGCGCCACTCGGGTGTTGGTATCAGATTTAATCTCCTTCACAACTTGAACAACATCAAGAACTTGCACAAGACACTCAAGGATAGATAGATGGTTTGTATGTTGTTTGTAGCCGGGAAGCACACCTATTTGCTTGTTTGCATTCAAGAATTGAGGGAGTGGATAGCACCTTCAAGAGGGTTTTGATCTAACCCTCACTATTTTAGGTTGTGCCTATCAACCAAGGCAAGAGAACCTATATTGCAGCCCTTGTATGGTAAGGAGATGGAGATATCCTTGTGTTTTGCATATGATGTGGAAGAGGCTTTGTGAAAACATGATCAAGTATCCATTATCCAAACTCAAAGGAGTTGTCACTACTAAATGATGGAAATGTTTTCAAAACAAAGCTAGAGCTGCTAAAGACATGATAAAACCTTGATCAACTTTGTGCATTTTAGTGAAAGGATTGAATTATTTTGGTGACACAAAATGCAAATGTAGGGGTATTGTAGGTAGAATGAGTTAGTTTAAAATGAAACTCTGGTGAGAGATGATGGGACAAGAGTAGCTAGGAATCATCACCTTTCATTGGGAAGCTTTGCAAATGAATTACAACACCTAAATAACAGAGATGTTTCAATGAATTTGAAATGCTCTTTCAACCAGGATGTGTGCACACATGGATGCCCAAATCTGCACTATTCCATACAAACTTTGATAACCTGCCACAAAGGCTTGAAGCAAAATATCAATGAAGCATTTAGAAACCCTTGTTAGATCATGACCTAAGGTACACCTAAAGGTTTACAAACACCCTCAATTTACAAGGAAGGTAAGATGAATTTAAATCTGTTTATCTTCACTCAAATGAATGCTCTTCTGAATGGAAGATTGCAGATGCCTTCAAACCCTCTACAAGAAATGAGACCATGTATGACCAATAAAGATCCCAAACACAAGATTGCAACATGAGCATGAAACACAAATTGAAAACATATTGAAATACAAGTGTATGCAAGATTTGCCAAGAGATAAAACCAATTAATCCAAGAATCTGATCAAATATATCAGCAAGGGAATGTTATTTAGACAATCTCAAAGCTTGTTGATGGCTTTACAGCTGAAACCAACTCAACATGATGAACATTTGATGCAAACAGGAATAAAAAATGACCCTCAGGCAGCTTTTCCAAAAGAAAATGGACTTCTTCCAGTTTTCCTTGTGAAAATTCTTCTCTCTTTCTCCAAAATTCTCAACCGAACTTTTAAAATGCCTCCAAAATACATAATATACCCTATGCTAACTTGGATCCTTGCATCCCAAGCGAAGAATATGCCAGAGGGATCAAATTTGTTACAAGACCCTATCCATCTGGTGAAAAATGATATTAAATCGTGCAAAGCACTCGCAAAAATGCCAGGGATGCACAAAAATAATAAAATATTACATGAGCTCGGATCCTTATCCATCCCAGGGTCACGTTTTTGTCATTCCACCATGCCGAATCGTTTGCAATCATTTTCCACCTTTTACCTCATCATTTTTAACTCTCTAACTTTAATTTTTTCCCTTTCACGTTTTTACACGGGCGAGAAAAATATTTCATGAAAATCACTATAGGGCACCGAAATGGCTCAAATGAATGATGCCATTACACTCAGAAGGCCGAGGGATGTGGATTCATATAAAATTTCATGTGAATCGGTGCAGAAATGGCAAATCCAAACTCCTGGAGCTTCCATGGCGCCCAAAAATGAAATTGCACAGTTGCCGATTTTGGATAAAAGAAACACCAACCGTCCATGTGTCAGATTCAAATCCCCTTCAAAAATGCCAAAATTACCTTTTTTACCATAAGGATAGGGTGAGACACGTGTCAAAACATGATTGGGGCGGGCCCCCAAACCTTAAAACGCATTTTAAACCCTTTTGAACTTTGGGAAAATTTTGAAAATTTTCCCCGCGAGCCCCCTGGACACGCCATGTGTCCTCCTGTGGGCCCTACTGAAAACCGCGGGCCAAAATGATGACTTTTGCTCCTTTTTGAGAAAAGGAAAATTTTCTCAAAAACCTCCGCGGGCCCGAACACCCGCTACCTCTTCTGCCACATGTCTCTGTCCCATTGGATGCGGAGCCGACCCTCCAAAATTGCCTTTAATCCTCCGGAAGCACAAAAACCTTTGCGGGCCCGCGCTCTCCATCTCCGCTCTTTGAAATGTGCCACGTGTCGCCCCCTGATTGGATGCGGGGGACACATTCACCTTTTCCCATCGGGGCCATGGACAAGTTTTTGGTTTTGAGATTTTTCACCAAAATTTGTAAATTTTTCAACATTTCTTCTGCCAAATCCGGGACACGTGTCCATTGTTCATTGGAGGCGGGACTCTCGAGCCAAAATTTTCTTTTTACCTTTTGAAGTTAAAAAACTTCAAATTCCTCCAAACCTCCGCCCCTCCATTTTATCCCCCGCATACGTGTCACTTTCCTATTCGTTGCGGGCCTTGCAGAAAGTTGACCTTGAGAAATTTGCAAAAATGAAGGCAAAATTTTTAAGTGACCTCCACCACCCGCTTGACCTTCCTGGACACGTGTCCACTTCTTCTCGGTTATGGGCTTTCGGGCCGAATTTTCACTTTGACAGTTTGAGATTAAAACTTCAAAATTTTCCCAAGTTCTTCGCCATCGACCTGACCTTCTTGTGCCACGTGTCATCATACCATTCGCTGTGGGCCTTCGGTAAAAATTTGATTTTAAGAAATTTTCCAAAATGGAATAAAATTTCCTAAGTGCGGCCCGCCACCTGCCGATCCATCAACCAATCAAATCGTGCCACGTAGGCACATTACTGTAGCACTGCGGGGCCGCGGACAAAAATTTTCCTTTCGCCAAAATTTCAAAAAGTGACAAGTTATAACATTTTTTCGACCATCCCCAGCCAATAGGAGCCTGCCACGTTAGCATAAAGGTTATAATGATAAATTTGACGGGCTGGTGACACCCGTTTACCCGTCAAAACATAAAAATACATGGGATGCCCTGAAAATTAGATTTTTTCACAAGGTAGAATTCATGATCTCAAACCAACTGAATCATTTTTGACATCATTTGCGACCTTGGGATTGGGGAAATACTTGCTCAAATTCAGGATTTGATCAATTTCGAGTTCATCCACGATTTGACAAAGGAGAAAGGACAACCCGTAAAAATGAGGAAACTAGGGCAGATTTGGGGGAAAAATGGATTTTGTTTCAATTTAGGGCAAAATCATGACAATGTGAGTAATTTCAAAGGCATTCAATTGGAAAATGCGAACTGCAGACCATGAAATAAAAAAATGAAACGTTTGTGAGCACATTTGGTCATGAAAAAACAAGGCACATTATGCAAACTCAGTAATGGGACCAACAGGAGGAATTAAATCTTTTAGTTCTGAAGGTGTGAAAATTCACAAGAGTCAGAAGTTGAGAAAGTAAGTCAGTAGGGCTGGAGGCAGGCTGCAGGGATCCTGAAGAAGAAAATGGAGAGGAACATGGACATGGTGACTGACCACATGAGTGAGGCCACAACCATGTTACCAATAAATTGGGTAAATATGCAGGTACGTGTGAGAGATGTCTCTGTGTCTCTGGAACTCATGAAGGTGACTGCATGATTGAATCTGTCCACAGCAAACTTTTCCTGATGATATTTATGATGAATAGGTGGACTGCCAGATGTTGTGTTTTTCTGTTTTTAGTTGGGATAGCTACTGCTTTGGGAGTAGTTTTAACAATAGTTTGCATACCCTTACTCTGCAGACCAAAAAAATACTTAAATTTCTTAAAAACATATATCTTACACAAAATGCAGTTACAAAATGTATCAAATGAGTGGTGGCGAGTACTCTATGCGAGTATTGGTGAGTATTGCCTAGTACTCTTGGAAAACTCGCCAAAACTTGGGACTGGCAGATTTGTGAGTATAAGTCAATTTTTTTGAAATGCTGATACTTTGAAGTTCTTTCACTTAATAAACAAAATCATCTGAGCTTAAACATGTTCTAGTACAGGCCACTCAACGGTTACCCAAGTCAAAACACACACTCTAATGTAAGCCACTCAGTAAATTGATGAACCTAAACCTATACATTCATAGGTCTGCCGAAACCTTACTGTTAGTAGGTGAGTTTAAATGCATACATACATATGCCACCCTTAAATCTTCTTAATGCTTCTTATTAATATTTATCGAACAAGGAAGTCAGATATGATGAGTCCCAGGAGGACAGCAAAGAATGTCAAAAGATGCTTTTCTATGGATGGGTTGATATTGATGATATTTTGTAATAAACGATTTGGTTAAAGATTTATACCCTTTTTTTTCCAATGCCAACTTATTATATATAAGCTGGGTCCTTGTCTCCACCACATGTGAATGATATACCCTCTTTGCCTTTGTGCATATGTTGAGGATGTGGGATTGAGGCAATTTTTAAGAATTGTAGATGTTTTGTTTTCCAATCATTGATATTGTTTAACATGTGAGCTATCAAGACAAAATAATAGTGCTTTTCGACTTATATATTGCTTCTAATGTACTTGAATAAAAACATTTTTTTAATTCTCAATTCATGCACAGCATTCTTAAAATGAGTAGACTTTGCTTATCTCAATTCATGCACTGCATTCTTAAAATGAGTAGACTATACTTATCTCAATTCATGCACTGCATTCTTAAAATTAGTAGACTATGTTAATCTTTGTTTTCCCCTTCATTTGACCTTATTGGATAAGCATTGTTATCTCTTAGAAAATATACACATGTAAATATCTTTTCTAATTGCAAAATCGCTTTAGCTTCTAAAACATGTTATTTCTTGCCAGTCTGGATCCCTAAGATTATTCTTTCTGGGAATACATATTTTGCTAGATTGAATATTCACATTCTTTCTACATTTGAGATGAGCTACGGGAAAATGTCTAATCAAATCACCTTCTGACCCTCTTAGTCTCATGCGTAACATTTTTATGGTTATTAAATGATTGTTGATGCTGTTCAACTTCTTTTTAAAAAAACTGCAGTGTGAAAGGAATTTTCCCAAGTTGCTAAGTCAAGAGAAGATTCTAAATAGGCTTGTAGCAAAGGAGCGTGCAAGAGCTCATTGGGCAAAGGTAGCAAGATGGACAGAAAATACTATTGAAATGAATTCTTGTGCTCATTGCAGAGAGTATTTAAAAGCATTTCATATTTTGATTTTCCTTGTATAGTTGAGGTAGAATTTATTTTCATATCTCTGTTCCATGGAAGTACAATTCTTGATTGGTTTGCATACAAATAGATTTAGTTATGTATTGGCTCTATCGGAAAGAACTGGGTACGATTCGTTCTTTTTAATATGTTTATCAAATTTCATGGTAAATAGCTTTAGATTGTATGGGCCATGGTTGTGTTTAGCATACTGATGGATACTTTTTATTTCTATTCTTAGCTGTTTAATTTCTCACATAGGAAATTATTATGATTTTTCTTTTCCCCATACCATAGAAAGTTATAAAATTTATAATAGCCACAATTTGGTATGGAGAATCCATGAATTTGGACCAAGGGGCTATTGTTGGGTTTTCAAGCAACTGAAGTTTACATTGCCATGGGTGCATTCAATTGACATCGTAATTTATTAACTTAATTATGTTTTCCTGTGGTCAGGAAACTTGACAGACATATTCTAAAGCCTAAAATACCCCTTAAGACATTTTTTTTAACATGATTCAAAAATAGCTTTCACACCATTAACATGTGTGCCATAGAAAAGTGCAATGTCAAATTGGAAATATTTGTTGCTATTTGTTCAACATGCGTTTGGATAACATGTTTTTGCCAAAGCCCTTTTGGATATATTATTTTATTTGTACAATGGGTTCAAATTTGGAATATTGATAAATTATGGAATTAGAATTGTACTATAACGTCTGTATTGGCTTTGCAAGCAGGAGTTAGCTTTCTTGTCAAAGTCAAATTTGAGTGTCTTCCTAAAGATTTTGAGTTAATTCCTCTTGAGATGCAGGCTCAAATGTTAGCTTTTCTAGCTTTTAAGGAGAAAAATCCCTTATAGTTATAACCTTGTTAGATTCATAAAGATTTTCTAAAAACAAGGACATTTCAAGCTGATCCATGTGTTTGTCACAAAAATTTGTCCCATAGACATTTTTGCTGGAAGATATAACATATTATTCATATTCAAAAACTTAAAATTCTCTTAGCTCCCTATAACCCTCCAAAGGATGTGTGTAACGTGGATATAATTTTTTGGTATATTACACTGAAGAACTAAGTAGCCGATATGGCTAGGTAAAGCTGTGGGATCGGGAGCGGGAGCGGCGGTGAGAGCGGCATGGGAGAGGGCAGGAGCGGCGGCAGGGCTGCGGCGACGAGGGAATGCTTATTATCTTTATCTGAACCCTTCCACCACACTCTGATTCTGTGATCCTTGTGTGCCGTATATATTTTGTCTCCGGCAATGGCTATGGATTTCACGTCTCCGTTGCCATGCTTCCCGCTTACGAAACACGCGAGTTCCCTTTGACTCCCCTGAATACATTCATCCATGGCTGCAGAATAGACATGGCCTGAGTGGCCTTGCAGTGTCGCTACACATCGATAATGAGGGGACTGTGACTGCAACTGCGGCTGCGGAATTCCAAGGCAAGAGGGGACAGAGGCTAAGCTGAGTTCTGATTGCAGACTGCCTGCTGATCTCAGGCTGTATTCTGAATGCAAGCTGCTCTCTGAGAATAACGAGCTTCCTTGCGAGGCAAGACTTTGGAGAGATTTGTTCATGGTCGTCGTGATATCTTGCGGAAACAGCTTTACATAGTTTTAAATTTTAATTTTTATATAGTTTTTGTACTGCCGTATCCGGGTCAAAATTTTTTTGCCGTTTCCGGCGTATCGGATACCCGCTCCCGCTCCCGTATCCAAAGCGTTTGGCAACTTAGCTGAAGAACATTAGAGTTACATCAGCTAAGCGGAAGGATGATATGAAAGCTCGCACTATAAAAGATAGAAAGTGTTAAACGTTTTCAGGAAAGGCTAATGTGGAATATTTGTTTGTGTTACGAGTTTTCAAAATCGTGCTTTCTGCTATAAGAATAGCATTTAAAATTATTAAAGGGATTGGCTAGGTCATAAAGTCCATATTCACATATTTAATCGTCTCAATGACCCTGGAAAGCCTATATCCTAAACATCTTCATTTGGTACTTGAGAAAGTGTTTTGTCACTGTTTCTCATCAATTTTAGAAGTTGTATTAAGGAAAAGATGGAACTAAAATAGATCTCTAATTATAATGCCATCAATAATATATATGTTGATTGTTACATTTTAAAATAGAAAATAGTTCTCTGTATGCATTCAGTGGGTCTATGCAACATTAAAAAAGTCTTCTGTCATTTATGGTCATTGAATCCACCTAATACAAACAATCTAGTAAGTTTGTAAGCCCTTCATGTTGTAGTGATGTTAGGCAGCGTATACTGCAAACTGCAGTAAGTAATAATAGGGTACCATATGCATGTCACTTTTCCTCATAAAAATAACCTTTCAATCACGTTCCAATATGATTTTGAGCCGGTGACACTCAGGGACAATGCATGCGCTGGCTTATATCCACCTCCGAGTTTGAGACCCGACTGTTCAGGAGTTACCCCAAACTTGCTATCGCCACGGTTGTGTTTCGGTTACTCGTGATCCCGCTGTCTGAGAAAGCTACATACAGACAGACACGGGAGTAGTACCCGATAAGAGGGTTTGTTCTACCTGTCCCAATACTGTCTATGGTTTTGTGGTTGAAGTTTGAGAGTGTAGCAATATTATATTTAATGTGACTTGTGGATTATTGATGGTTAATTATGCATACTAGTCAACATCCTGAGCCCATACATACCTTTGGAAATGATAGTATTGATAAGATGATGAAGGGAATATTTATTTATTTCATGTACTTAAGAAAGCTGACCTGGTTCCCATGGCAGGCCAGTCAGTGAAATTATTATTTAATGTTAAATTTAATGTCAATTCGATCTAGTGAGAAATATTTATATATTCAAATTCTGGTATGATGTCATCACGATGCTATAACTGATGATGAGCTCCTAACAATGATATCATCACACCTTTTTCCTTTCTTGTTTAGTATATATATTTTGTCATGTACTTGGTTGCAGATTGCCCATTCACAATCTTAAAGATGCAGCTGATGTTCTCTCTATGAAGTGTAGGCTAGCCTGGGCTGTAAGGACTTCCAAATCTCATCAGTCGTGCTAGCCAAAACATCTTGAATAAATTCTTTTTCATTTTGCAATTCATACTATTTCTTTTTGTAACTCAGGTGATTAGTCTGTACCAACGAGAATTCACTCTAATCTCTTAACTACAAGTGCGGATTAATGAATTTCAACAATGTTTAAATTTTTCTCTATTGTTGAGGCCATAGTACGAACTCAAAGATTACTTACACCCTCTGTTTTTATAACCAAGGTTCGTTCTTGGCAAGGTTGTTATGTACTAGACAATCATAGGTATTGTTACAAAACTATATAAAATTATATCACACAGACACAAGCCATATTATAAGTTTCCAGTGATATTATGTTAATTTTAGCGGCAAAAGTACATGTTGGCAGCTGATCATTGGGTGGGGACGATTCCCACATTGGGTGAGTCTACTCAATGATAATACAGCATACATATATTGACTGTAAAAGCACAATAGCAATCTAGTAAACTTGACGTGAAAGTTGGGAGCAACTGCTCACCAATGTCCCATCTCACAATCACATCACTGGTTACATGAAGACTCATTGCAGTATAGTTTGCACACGATTTCATCTTCTTTTTTTGAAAAAAGTTAATGTTTTGATAGAGAATAAAAGCCGTACAAATACTAGTATATGCGAACATGCCTATGCTGGAAGACAAAATTCTCCACGAGAGATTTACAATAAGAACTGCAGGAGCATTTTACAAGAGAGCACCATCAAAAATTAGATAAAAAAATCTGCAAATCATAGGATGGAAACAAAACAAATACTAGGCAACAAAGACTAGTTACTGTATGTAGACTGCATATGTCTATATAGAGAACAAGAAAGCATTAACCTTTGAACAATGATCATAAAGAAAGTCTATCAGGACACAGACTCCCTTTTGAATTACAAAAATGGAGTAAAAAGTGTTGGCAAGAAGAAGCAAGGTCCTGTCATGATTGGACTGATCAATTTAGATCTTACATTCAATTATATGGCTAAAAAGCTCCCACTGCTCCTCCCTCCAAATGATCTGAATTTCTCCACGTGTTTGGGGTTGGTTAATGTCCCCAGGATGAAAGCCTAAGTTGTGCTTGTACTGCCCATAGACTGTATTTTCCTCTTAGTCACACTGCTGCGATCAGCATGTTCCATAATGGCATCCCTAGTTAACTATTTTATTGAGTCATAAAGAAGGATCTGTTCATGGGCTTGGACCCTATGTTACTAAAATTCTCTGATTACTTAAGAGAGTATTGCATTCCGATGGCTGAGTGGTAAGAGAAGTGTGTTTTTGATGCAATCACTCATAACTGGAATAACAGCCCCATGGTTCCCAATTTTTGACCTAACACATCAAGCCTTCCATCCAAGTTTCCAATGACTTTCACAAGAGCAGCATAAAAGTTTGTAACCTTTATCAATGAGGGCTTAGAGGGGGTGCTTTCAATGTTTGCAGGGTTCTTGATTGAAGCCTACTTGTTTGTAAGAATTATTCATGCTTCGAGGGCTCTGATCTTGGAAATAGAGCTCTAGAGTATTTCTCGAGGGGGAGGAAAACATATTTAGAGCTATTTAGGCTTTGGAAACTTACAACTATATAAAGATTCCATGGGAATATTGGGCGGTGAAGGGCTCACTTCTAGAGATAGTCGGTGGAGAGAACTAAGAAATTTGCTACGTAGCGAAACGGCACCCCAGGGCTGTGGGAGCGGGTGCGGGAGCGGCGAGGGGACTGCGGAAACGGCCGGGTATGGCACAGGCCATACCCGGGCATTTCCACAGTCCCTCGCCGCTCCCGTGCCACTCCCAAGCCGCTCCCAAGCCTAAACACGTTTTTTTAATTTTTTTTTTTTTTTTCATGTTTTAAAAGCCCAATAACATAAAAAAATTAAATATTCTTCTAATTTACACCACGTAATGATGATGATGTAGCTGATCTTGATCCTCTTGATGAAGAGGAATATGATGAATATTGACAATGGAAGATAGTATGAACTTTGAATATTGATCTATGATTGAATTTAATATATCATGAGATTCATGACATTCACATTGTGTTCGATTTAAGTATTTTAATTTAACTTTTAAGCTTTTAAGTTTCTAAGTTTTATCGGGGTATTCTAGCTTGTTTGTTGTGGTTATTCACTTATTTAGCTTATAACTTGTCTTTCATATGCATAATATGTGGTTAATGAATTAAATTCCTATTTAGAAGGCTGAAATTTATATATTTTTTAATTTTTATATAGTTTTTGTACTGCCGTATCCTACGCCGTATCTGGGGTCAATTTTTTTTTGCCGTTTCCGCATATCGGATACTCCGTACCCGCTCTCGTATCCAAAACGTTTCGGCTACTTAGGAAATTTGTGTTAGGCATAGGCATGTGAGCCTTGGAGACATGTAAATCAGCCACAGTGAAAAGCTTTATGTTGTGTGGGATGCAAAGGATGATGTTTGTTATAAGCATTACTAACTGAAATATTTCTTTGATGCTTACGCAGGACCAGTATTATACATGTGTGAACCACATGGAAAGAGATGGAGGGCTTGTGATTCTATCTACGATTGGTAGTTACACCTTTGTTGATCGACAATCTTGACATACTAATTACAATCTTGACTGAATACAAAATAAATTAAGTACACAGAAATGGAAAGTCAATGATGGGCTAACATCTGCATCCTCTTCCAGTCTTGAGTGCCCTGTTCAAGTCTTGCGTTGGGTCTGAAATTTGATCTTTTTTATGTAATTAGTCTTGAACAATTATGCTGATCCTGCTCCTTTGTTCTTTCATTATTGCATTTTTAATGGTGAATCCCATCCAATGTCCCATCCAACTATTTTATTTGCAGGGCATGCAGCAGTTTCATGAAAAAATCATCCTCTCTTTGTTTCTTTCCAAAAATGCAACCTTTTTCACTTTATTTTCAGAAAAATCTACCATCTCTAGGAAGATGTCCATCAAAGACTTTATCAAGGAATAATTTTCCATCACCATCAAAATCATCACCTACATCGCTTGCTTAAGCAATGTCAACTCCATATCTGAAGGATCTCGTTCTTCTTAATTCAATCATTTAAATGGGATGTCCTTATCATCTTATCATGGATGGCTTAGAAAAGAACATTATCCTTCAGCCTAAAAGGTCATCACAAAAAAATTCCATGGGCTGCTACACTAAACATCCTAGGAGGATGGCTTCCTTTGCTCACCAAATCTTCCCAACCTATCATCTTAACATCAACACCACACCTTCTAAGTTCTGAGTACATTGTCTTGACATACATCATCATTCCCTCCAATCGAGCCATATTGATAACGATCACCACACTCTTTGACAAGGTGTGTCACCCAAGGCAGGCTGTCTATCATGGGCAAGTTTTACCACCCAAGATTTCCATCTTAAGTTTTTGTGCATCTTGGGTAGGCCACCCACCCTAGGTTGGTCATTCATCATGTGCAAGTTGCCCATAGGTAGTACTTGTTGAGCATAATACAAAAAATTCATCATGCTGTCATTCCTAACTTCATTGGACCCTCTCCTAAAACTGCCTTCCTTAGGACCACCAGGACCTCTTGAGAAGCCATCTTCCACGTGCACAAATGCTCTGTGCAGGTCATCTTCATTTTTACAGCAGAAAATATTTGCAGGATGTCCCCTCTCCCCTTTCTTGAGCATTGAACATTTCCTTTTTCCTTGAACCTAGGGACTAGGTTGTTCATTCATCATGTGCAGGTTGCCCATAGGTAGTACTTGTTGAGCATAATAAAAAAATTTCATCATGCTGTCATTCCTAACTTCATTGGATCCTCTCCTAAAACTGCCTTCCTTGGGACCTCTAGGACCTCTTGTGAAGCCATCTTCCACGTGCACCAAACGCGCTGTGCAGGTCATCTTCATTTTTACAACAGGAAATCTTTTCAGGATGTCCCCTTTCCCCTTTCTTGTGCATTGAACATTTCCTTTTTCCTTGAACCTTGGGACTAGGTTGGTCATTCATCATGTGCAGGTTGCCCATAGGTAGTACTTGTTGAGCATAATATAAAAATTTCATCATGCTGTCATTCCTAACTTCATTGGACCCTCTCCTAAAACTGCCTTCCTTGGGACCACTAGGACCTCTGGAGAAGCTATCTTCCACGTGCACCAAATGCTCTGTGCAGGTCATCTTCATTTTTACAACAGAAAATCTTTGTAGGATGTCCCCTTTCCCCTTTCTTGAGCATTGAACATTTCCTTTTCCTTGAACCTAGGGATATGTCCCCAAGACATAGGAACATCATTAAAATTATATGCCACATCCTTCGACATGGCAGGTAATATTCCCCCAAGAAAGCGGAACATTTCTTGCCATAGGGGATGTGCAATTGCAAACCATGGCTGCATTTCATTTATAAGACAGTGACACAACATGGCAAAGGCATACATTATTTTCAATTACATAGGATTAAAATGGGAGAAACATGACAAATTATAAAAGGGTATAATATTCTTAAAAATAGCAAAACATAAATAAATAATTCTGTCATTTCTTGCCAAATACAGTGTTTAGACATCAAAGTAAACATATAACATGTATAAAATATGAAAATTATAACTATGACGAAAATGCCAGCAAACAAGTCGAAAGACTTAAAACCAGATTTGCATGGATCCAAATTTGGAAACAAATACAGATTCAGATAATTTTGAAGACCCCTTGATATGGATATGGCATATATATTTAAATGTTCATTCACCTCCAAGTTCTTAGTTGTTGCTGCTAAAATGCATTTAGGGAATTTCTCCAGTTTTTAATTGTCTTTTGAGCCTTTTATGGGTTTTTTTCAAGTTAATTGTTTTTACTTTTAAATCAACATGGCTATGGATGGCCCGCATACTGTATCCGGCCAGGTATGGTATCCGAGTTGTATCCAAGCCACGCTGTACCTGTATCCGTATCTGGCTAGCAGATACGGTCCATCTGAGTACCCAAGCTGTAAGACGGTGTGTCCTGTAACACTGCACAGAATATTCAATTCTCAATACCACGAAAGTTTCAAATGTTCATTCCAAAAACTTTTGACAGCCTTTTATAACTGTAAAAACCACCTTATTTTTTGAATAACTGGCAATTTTTGTTTGTGTGCATTTGAAACACAGTTTTGAATGACACAGATATTTTTAAAAGAGTGGGTTTGACTGAGGAAAATCTCGGTTTGGACCACTGTACTTTATGGCATGGGAAAGCTGCCAGTTCGCAACTACTCGTGTCCTTTTTCTGAATGATGCGACAATGGTGCAAATGTTCTCAAGGTCATCGAGAGATGTCCATGCATCGGCCTGTTCAAAAGCATACGTCCACTATCCAACAAAACAGAAAGTTATAGGAAGGGATTTGGTTGTTATTCTCAGTTGGGGATTCAATTACAAAAGCAACAAGTGGGAGAGTGGAAAGTGAACATGAACCTCCACCTATAGAGGTGAGGTATTTGTAAAAGAAAGCAAGCAACTCATTAGCTGGAACCTATAACATACAAAGTTAAGAGGATGTGAATGATGCCATTTCTAAATTCTTTAATGACAATGGCACTGTCTTCAATGTTACCCACACACATATGAAAGAATAGTGAGGAAAATGGTGCTTGCAGGGACTTCCTGTTGCTTGTGCATGATCATAAGTTTAGGAGAAATTTGTTGGATAAGTAAGTGTCACAAGATTAATGTGCAGATGCAGGAGATGAATCAGACTTAAATAATGACAAAATGCTCAATTGTTATGGATGGGTGGACAGATATCTGCAAACAAACACTCATCAACATTATTATTACATTCTCAATAAGTCACTGTTGTCACCTAGAAGTGCACCCAGATAGAGAATGGTGTGTGTACTCTCTCTCCTGTTGACAAAATTGGAACACCTCAAGGTTGTGGGTAACCTATGACTGAGGTGAACCTCTAGAGTGGGCTGGTTCCCTTGTGAATCACCTAAAAACTAATAAAATTGACAAGGAAAAGGGAGAAGGAATGCGGGAAATATAAAATTGAGGTGATACACCAATGATTTGACACACACATGTACTACTGCATACAGAAAATATAGAGATCCATGCACATGCACAACTTTAGGCTAATTTGCAAAATTAATTATCAGGAATTGAAGGTCTTACTACCACCTTAATATGCTGCTGATTATTCTTTCTTTTCATCTCATTAGGAATGTCAAAATCAGCCCCTATAGCTGCCAATCTATCAGCTTGTTTATTCTCAGATCTAGGAATTGACTGAATATTGAAAGCATCAAAATCTTCTACAAAATCCCATACTCTATGCTTATATGACTTCATTGAAGGATTCTTTGCAATGTTTAGATTTCTCACTTGATTTATAACCAACTCACTGTCACCAAATACCTTTAGATACTTAATTCTCTTCTTCTTAGCCCACTGTAAACCATGGATTAGTGCTTCATACTCAGTTGCATTGCATGAACAACTAAACTGAAAACGAATAGAAGAGAAATACTTTTGACCTTTGGTGAAACCAAAACATTACCTCCACCTGATCCATTCTTGCTTCTAGAGCCATCAAAGTACAAACTCCATAACCCTACATCAATCTCATCATCTTTGACTAACAATGGTAAAAGGTATCTTTCTGATGCATGCAATAAACTCCTAAACCAGCCTCTCTGATATATGTTTCTTCTGCATGCTTATAAGGATCAAAGCCATGATGATTAGTTCCCCACTCATCCAATTGTAGATTTGGTAAACTCTCATAGTGGGGATTTGAATCATGATCATCTGGATGATCTCCTTGGTAAAAAACAATACAATTCACATTGCATGCGTTAGGTACAAAAGGCTCAATATGAAATTTAGCAAGAGGCTCAGAATTGATTGTTACCTTTGTGCCATACCTTGTTCTGAAAAACAAATAAGACCAATTTGATGATAAATAACCTCCAATCTTAGTAGTAAAATCTCTAGATAAACACAAAGCAAAGTATGGAGGCAGATCCACAACCACAATATCCTGAAGGATTGGAAGACTTGGACATGCATGCAAGCCCAACTTCTGATCTTTGATAATACCAACTGTTTTAGTGGTTGTGCCATCTAACTGCAATACCCCTTGGGCATGTGGCTCATATTTGAGTCCCAACTTATCTGCAACCTGCTTAGGCATAACTATCTATTGCTAGCACCATTGTCAACCATGCAATTATGAACCAAATATTCACCAATAATCAAAGAAAGGTAAAAAGGAGGTTTACCAACTCTTTTAACCTGAAAATCAGCCTTGGAAGGCTGATCCGTATTGGCAAGTACGCATTAGATCTATCTGAATGACCCTTTGAAAGTGATAGCTTAGCCAACTCATCTTGTAACATGCCCTTTTGACCCGGAATAGTCAACGTATCCCACATGGATATGTTCACGTGAGCCTTCTTCATCTGATCTACAATATTGAGAGAAGGGCTGCCCCCTTTTGCTTGTCCTTTTGCTTTTCCTTTTGCTTGTCTTTTTGCTTCTTTCTCTTGAACTTTTTGTGCTTCCAAGCTGCCCTTATGAATATGATTTTTCTCCTTGGGTTCTTCTACTGCTCTTCTTTTATATACCCTTGTATGCTGATCCTCTTGTTGCCAATTTACTAAATTTGCCTCTGGTGGCTTTGGTGCTTCTGTAGTAGAATCCTCTTGAGGAGGAGCCTCAACTGCTGTAAGTTGTGGAATCATCCCTTGTGTAATCAAAGTTTGATTTAACATTCCATTAACAAAAGAAAAAAGGATCATGCGAATGATTGCATGGAGCACACCAAAAGGGTTCCTGAATAAGATTAGTCTGTATTGGAACAAGAGCCATAGATGTAGGAGCATTAGGATCAACTTTAATGGCTGGAAGTCTGCTTGTAGGATATGCTGGATAGGAAGGTCTAGTAGACTGAAAAGGAGCTTGATATGGCCTATAAGGCTGAGCAAGCTGTCTCTCAATAGATACAAACTTATTCCCAAAAGCTTGCAAGATCCCTTTTATTTCACTTAACTCTGAAGGCTGATTTGGATTAGCAACTGTTGGGCTAGCTATTGCTGGAATTGAAGGTGTATTTGAAGCTGGTGGTTGAATAGTTGGAAAGATAGGCATAGGAGGTCTAGGTGCTAGTTTGCCAGCTTGTATGAGGTTGTTTTCAGCTCTAATAGCTAGATTAAAAGCATCAGGAATTGAATTACCCCCCATGGATTGAACTAGGACAACGATATCATTGTTCAAAGATCTCAAATAATACAAGAAAGCATGCTCTGTTGAAGGCTTGATGGTACAGGGAATTCTTTCCCAAGTTCTTTGGAACCTCAAATTAAAATCAGCCATAAACTCTGAGGGGCTCTTTTGATTGTGCTCAATTGCTCAATCAAGGAAAGATGGTCAGATTTATCCTCAAATTGGTTACAAAAGGCTTTCCCTAATTCATCCCAAGTACCAATAGAATTGACAGTCAGATTTCGATACCATTGCAAGGCTTTATCTTTGAAGGAAGCTGCAAGAAGTCTCATAGCTACATTTTCTTGGGTAATATTATAGATAGAGCAAAGATTTGCAACATCTCTAATGTGCTCTATGGGAGTGGTTTGAGTTAAACCGGTAAAGAATGGTAAACTCTTTAATGCAGAAGCAGGGATATCATTGTATACGGTAATATTCAAAGGACTGCCATCATTAAAGGTCACAAAAGCTTCAACCCTAGGAACAACCATTAGGAAATTTAGGATGGGAAACTCTGGGATTTTAGGCAATTGATTTAGCTTGTTAGCTCGGGAAAAATATGGAGAAGATCTATGAAATCTGCTTCTTTTATAAGAATGTAAAGGTAGCTGAATAAATTCAAATGGTATACCTTTAGCTTTTGACCTGGTGGTCACTTTTGGCATTAACTTTCACTAGTTTTGCAACTAGTATGTGCGTAGAAACTTTTCGTGAGTCGCAGGATGCGGGTTTGAATACTTTATGCTCTGCAAACTGTTGAACCAACATCAATTCTTTGAATAATTTGTCCCACCGGGTGTGCCAGAAATTGTTGTCACCTAGAAGTGCACCCTAATAGAGAATGGTGTGTACTCTCTCTCCTGTTGACAAAATTGGAACACCTCAAGGTTGTGGGTAACCTATGACTGAGGTGAACCTCTAGAGTGGGCTGGTTCCCTTGTGAATCACCTAAAAACTAATAAAATTGACAAGGAAAAGGGAGAAGGAATGCGGGAAATATAAAATTGAGGTGATACACCAATGATTTGACACACACATGTACTACTGCATACAAAAATATAGAGATCCACACACATGCACAACTCTAGGCTAATCTGCAAAATTAATTCAAAGGTTTAGGTAAGGGACAACAATATAGGGAAGAAATTCCACAACAAAGCAATACAATACCCTGATAAACATGATGAATACTCAGAAAACCAGTGATATGAGAAGGCAAAAATGGAGCTTTTCTATTCAGAGATGCAAGTACAAGCTAGGATTGCCAAAGCAAAACAACTGGAAGAGTGTGTGTATGATTTCAATAAAAAATCAGCCCATATATAGGCTACCCCTTGCTCAGAATAGACTGCTGCTAATTAATTATTTAATTTCTTTCTTTCCATGCATGGGACAAAAAGTTCTGTCTTATATTGCCTTTTGTCTCATTTGCTTTTTCCTTTTGTCTTTTCTCTGCTTAACCCTTTTGTCTTTTCTCCTTTTTTCTTTGTCTTTTCCGCTTTTGTCTTTTCTGCTTTATCCTTTTGTCTTTTCTCGCTTTTGTCTTTTTCTCCTTTATCCTTTTGTCTTTTCTCCTTTATCCTTTTGTCTTTTCTCCGCTTTACCCTTTTGTCTTTTCTGCTTTATCCTTTTGTCTTTTTGCTTTGTCGCTTTTGCATTTGTCTTTTTGCTCCTCCATTTTGTCTTTTCTCCTTTATCCTTTTGCAAGCTTGTCTTTTAGCTCCTCCATTTTTAGCAAACCTCTATTTTAGCACTTCGCTAATTTTAGCCAATTTTCCAAAAATAGCCAAGTGCTATTCAATGCTTTGCGTGGGAAATTTGGTAACAATCCCTTCTTCCTATTTCATTATCTTCGTTTCAGAAAATGGCTTTCCATTATTATATTACACTTACGATGTAAATCTCTGCTGGTCGATGGCTTCCCAACTTGTTTCTGTTCCTTTTACAAGTTGAGGAATAAAAGGAGATGTTGTAACACCCGTCTTTTTTATAATATTTTAAAACAAAATAAAAACATCATCCTTAATTGGATTATCCAGAGTCTTATGATATGTATATTTCACTATTGTATGAATACAAGTTGGTATTTATTAAAAAATAGATCTCTTCTACTGCAAGGCCAATGATTGTTATGGGAAAAAAATGAGGATATCGCTTTCTAATTTGAGCTTCTTAAGGAAGCTCTTGAGGAGGCGAGGTCTTCGATGTGGTGCAAGTTGTGACTAATGCAATAACAGTTTGTAGAGCAGCTACAAACATATATTATGGAATCTGTCCGGTGTTGATGTACTAAATAGTTTATTTGGAACCCATTTTGTGTTTGTGCACTAAATAGTGTATTGAAGGGCATTGGGGTAATTGATGGGACTTCCGAATTGATGAAGGTATCTAGGGTTTGTGGATGTGTATCTACAAAATGCAACCACCAATTCATGAATTTTACATGAGGAAATTCCTTAAACATACTTAGACCAGATATGTGAGCTACGTTGTCTGGCTGGAGAGGATACTTGAACTGCAACAACTATTGCAGGCGATAGATTTGAGCCATGAGTGCTCATGAAGCAGATAACCCTGGGTTGAGGAGGGGAAGAAGGTGAACTTCTAGTTATTGAATGATGATTGGTGTGTAAATTGTAGAGATGTAGTGCCGTTTGTAACCCATATGGTAGAGGCAATTTTCGATGCGGACAAATTCTTCTTCCAGGAAATATATGAGAGATTTGACAACATGTTGCTCCAAGTGAGGGCTTCCATTTGAGGGAGAGATTCCATCCTACAATTCTACATCCAGAGTAATTCACCCGTATTCCAACATATTCAGAATTGCATGAAAACACTTTTGCCACTGGTAGCTTATGCACTTAATCCAAAATGGTTTTGGAGAGGCTTGATAGAGGAGTTTCTGTTGATAACGAATTAAAGTATGCATTTTGTGTGATGAAAGGGAAGATAATCATACCATGGCATAGGAAAACACGATCAGGATGTGCAGGATGCATGGGGGTAAAACTGCCAATCTTCACCATCTTGTTGTTTTTCAAGAGTCTGAAGTTATTAGCTCCTTAGTAATTGAGAGGTAATGGTCAAATCATACCTACATCTCCTGCATCAAGAGGAAAGCTATTATCTCTAAGAGAGTAGAGAACCTAGTTGTAGTTAATAGTCTCTACATCTTCGGTATCAAAGACACTAGAGTATGTGGGGATGAGCCACATGCCAGGGTGTTGATTCCGAGGAGGTAGCATAGTTAGATGAGGAGGAGCATGGTGGGATCAATAGGGATTAGTTGATCTGTCACAAAATTATTTGATGAACTAGAGATGTTAATAGTGATAGTGCGGCTGACATGTCTAATATTGAGACATTGTTGCGGTGCATAGAAGTTGAAGACAAAGCATGGGCTACATAAGCTTGTCTCATCACACGCTCTATTTTTTTTTGTTTCATGTAGGATACTTTAGATGTTTCTTATTGATATTATGTCATGTATTGTATGAACATTGCAATGTGTGGGCATATACTGCAAGTAACTACTATCATACTAGCTCATTTTGATTTAGCCGTTGTTATTTCATTATGTTTATTTATGATTAGTCAATAGATTGTAATTAAATGTTTTAACCTTTTTGAATTTCCTTTTTTAATATACCGGGGCAGGGGTCCCCTATGTTGGAGTCTCTAATGCCCCTTGCCATCCCCTAAACTCTGAAGTTTCTTTCAATGTCCTTGATATGGGTCCCCATAATCACACATCCCCACACCTCAGAAACTTGGGCTGACATTGGTTCTTGTAGTGTTCCTCAATGGCTCTTCAAACCCTCTTGAACTTTGGATTGAAGAAAGGAATGAATCACTTGCTTTTCCATGTAATTTGAGCGGTGGCTTTGACCCTTGGAGCTCCTCAAGATGAAGCACTCTGTTTTGTTGTGTTAGGCTCCTCTTGTTTTATCTTTTCATATATATATATTTCCAAATCTCCCTTACACCAAGTCCAAATGTATTTTGACCCCTTTTTCTGCACTTAAGCTTTGATATAAAAGCTCAAAAATATTTGAAATGATTGTACAACATAAATTGGTTGAGGCAAAACATGAGCAGAACGTGTTTGTAAATGGACACAAATTGTATTGCTCAGCTTTGAGAGCCAATTAGATTTTGAAATGCCAGCTATAAAACAATTGTAGACCTTTTCTTAATTAACCCTTAATTCTTGTAAATGTTTTGCAGTTATGCTGAAATGTGTTTGTGGACAATTTCTGTAAAGATGCAGACTGAAGACTGTGGTGTAAGGATACCCAGTCTTTCTAAGCTGTTAAATTTTTATTGCAATAGACTTAAAGATTAATAAAAGAAAGGGACCAATGCCATCCACCACTTTATCTTCATGGCTAGCAGCCTTATAGAAAATGCTATGAACTAACAATCACTTATACACATTATTGTCAATGATATGCGTTGAAAAGGAAGCCAAGAGATCATCTGCATAAAAGGCTAGACCGTTATTTGTGTTTGTCTGTGTTTGGACCACACAGTCTCGAAACATGTAAAAATGTGTCGAGAAATACATATTCTTACCTGTTATAGTTGTAGGTCCTAGGGTGATTGAAAGTGGGGACCTGTTTGACTTACTATGTCTTTTGAACAAAAGATGCACTGCAAGAATATATAAATTTTACACAGCTTGAATGTATGTATCATGGTGGAAGTCATTTGATCAGAGATACAAGCATGATCTGATCAGAGGCATCTTTGTCTACAGGATGAAGAATACATTGGCAGTTGATACTTGTTCAGCTCTAATCCAATCTTTTCAAAACATCTCTGTTCAATAAGTTGATCTAGACAATTTCCTTTGGAATAAATTATCTCTAATTAAACTCTAAATACTTGTAGAGCTCTAATCCAATCTTTCCAAAACATCTCTGTTCAATAAGTTGATCTAGACAATTTCCTTTGGAATAAATTATATCTAATTAAACTCTTTGAGAGTCATTCGCCTTATCAAATATCTGCAGTGTCCCATTACCTGCAAATAAGCCCTTACTGGTAACATGGAATAGTTTGAATACTGTGGAATTTACATCTTCTTGAAGCCTCTAGATGAGTAAAGAATCAACTCTTGCAAAAAAATAAAAATTGACTATGAAGAAAGGCTAACATTGAGACAACCATTGGCCAATGACCATTTTGAAATGGTAGACTGAATGAAAACCATAGAAACTCAGAGATGCGTCACCAGGGACCTGGGATGCGTCTCGGAGATGGAGATGCTTCATGATACCAGAGATTGGCACAGAAAAGTCTCTTAATATCAGGAGATCTCATTCTGCATTTCCTATGCAATCTACTGACTTGAACGGAAGTCGTCTAAAAAAATAAATTAAAAAGTTGAACAGCTCAAAGTAGCCCCTATCACTACTACATAACCGTAGTCAATTAACCCAGACAACCTAGTCTTGTTTGAGTGCTTTAAAATCATAATTTTTATGCATTTTGTTGTTTAAAGTTGTTTACACATTGTATACTAATATTTTTATTTTTCTGAGTTTACACATAGGCACTAACTATTTATGGCATCTATCACTACTACATAACCGTAGTCGATTAACCCAGATAACCTAGTCTCATTTGAAAGCTTTAAATTTTTTCTTTTTCATGCATTTTGTTGTTTAAAGTTGTTTACACTTTGCTTACTAATATTTTTATTTTTCTGAATTTGTACATACGCACTAACTATTTCTGGCATCTGCCACTACCCTTGTACCCATTTTTTTGAAAAAACTTGCATCTCCATCCCAGTACACAGCTCCTGTATCCATACTCACTCTGGGCTCTAAATGAGTATGTTGGAAAAATAAAACTTCTATTGAAAAATAGGAAAACATTTCATGACTTGACATGGAACACATCAATAATATCATTCGCTGCTAATGTATTGAAATTAAAGTTTAAAATTTACAGACATCCAAAGGAAAAAGCTAGGAAACACTTCATGATCTGGTGTGAAAGACAGCATAAAATTATTTGTAATTTGAGGTAGTTTGCAAACTTGGATGATAACAGTGCATCTGAACTCAGGATGCACATGGAGTTTTTATTCTGTTACCCATTCCTTGATCAAGCTAGATATAATTGCAGATCAGATGATAGATAATTGTGGTTACGAATGTTGCATTTGGATAAAAGTTTTGAATGTATTTTAAAATATCTTTGATCTCTGGAAAACTTGCTTGTGTACTTTCTGCATCAGATTACTTTCTTGCCTATAGGTTACGGATCTTCTCTTGACCTTCTTTCTAGTAGGATGAAAACGCAATTTCAGTTTCATTCTTTTGGTGAACTAAGTTAAAATTGATCACTAATTTGTGGATCAAATAACTTATTACAGGTGCGATTATTTGTGAAGTATGCTAGATGTTCAAATACAGGAAAATATGAGTTTCACAGGAATCATTCACGTAATTTTAAATACGCAAGGCAGTTTGTACAATCCAGCAAAAAATACAAGGAGATTTCAAGTAGAAAATGGCTAGTTGTCAAACAGAAATTCAGTGCTATTTCCGGCACATGGTTTAAAGGAAGAAAATCTACGTACTCTGGAAAAGAGGTGGGTAAGACTTGACATTTACATATGCAAAGTTTGTTGGTCAAGGTTTTGAGCGGGCCTGTTTCATTGAGTTCCCTGTTGTCTTTGAATATGGATTGTTAATTATTCCCTGTGAAACTTAGTGCATTGTAGTTTAGAGTCTTAAGTGAATGGATGTTTTCCGTAGTATGCCTTTTACTGGGTGTCTGGTTGATTAAGAAAGCGCCATTATCATGCCAAAACCAAACAAGATTCATTACTAGTGTTTTCCTCCAGTCAAACCTTCGTACGGGTTATAAATAAACTCATGGAGGAAGTGTTAATTTTAAAGTTGACAGTTTACTATCAGAGTTAAATAAAAGCTCACAAGAATTATATTTTATCTATGCTTTATCCTTCAAAACTGATCCAAATGGAAAAGAATGTCACATGAACCAGTGGCAAGTTATGTATAAATCTGTCATGACTGCGGGCTTGTTTGTATAATGGGTGTCATATTGCTCTTAAGCTAGCTGTTTCAAGATATAAAAAGGCTTTATTCATTTTGATGTATAGTTCAAAGGGATGGCTCTACTGGATGTTTTTTTCCAAATAGTGTACATTTCAATCAAAGGATGCTGACTGAAGGTAATGATTGAATCCAATTCACTTCATCCTTGAAAGTTAGTGCTTCTTGCATGTAGTTTCATGTGCTCACATGTGGACGCATCTTATATCACCACTCATGCTAACGTACCTTATTAAACTTCATCCATTATATGTAGTTTACACGTTTATTCAAACTTGCTTTGGACATCAATATTGATAATCTCCTCATTAACATTTCTTGCCATATTCATAATGACTTCATTCATACGATGCTATTTACTCTAATTCCATGGAAGTGGTTTGTTAATATTACCTAATTCCTTAGGGTTAGAACATGTTGACTTCTCTTCGTTTGGGGTGGTGTGGGCGAGAGAGTGATTTTTAGTTGAACCATGTTGCCTAAGCACCATCCAGGTAGGTTTGAAGCATAGTATTGAGATTCTATCTAGACTACCGGGATACGGGTATGGGTTCGGTATGTTGGAATGACAATTTTTTAAAACCCCTGTGCACAATACAACTGCGGGATACATTCGTACAATGTATTTTTAAAAATGAAAAAAAAAAAAAAAAAAATATATATATATATATTTAAAGAAAATGCATACTTATTAAAATTTAATACTCATAAAATCATATGGATTCATAATTTCATCATTCATGGAAAACAAATTTCAAATACTTTGTATTAATTCATGAAAGTTCAAAACATAATACATTCAACTTGCTTCACTTTCCTAGAACATATCATCTAGATGATCCTCAAAATCATCTCCATGAATGGCACTTGCAGCTCCACTCCCACTTGCACTAGCTCCATTGTCCAACCCTTGTGAAGGGCTCCCTGTATGTTCATCATCGATGCCAAGTAGTGAAACATTGGACAAACAAGCAACAAAAGCTTCAAAGTCAGTGGTTTCAGGTTGAATATCCCAAAGCTTGTTAGGACCTCTAGTATACTCTTCCGTCTTGTGCGTTAGGAGGCGCAAGTTGGAATGTATGTATACCAAATCCTCAGCCTTCTTGGATGCCAACATGGTCTATTTGGCTGAGTGGATGAAGCCATAAGTACTCTAGTTTCGCTTTGTTGAAGAATTAGTAACCACTTGTTACAAAAAGAAAGTATTATTAATAAACAAAAATGAGTTTTATCATCTTAAATTTAAATTTTTAATTGGTAATTAGAATATCAAATAACAAACTTCATACCCGTGAGAGCAGTTTAATGGCAACAGTCATAGGTACTTGACATCATGGCCATGTACATACCACCACTTGATTGGAGTCATGTTAGACTTGTCACAAAGAGCCTCTACCTCTCTCATGCTACCTTTTGAAGATACAAACATCCCCATCTCATTGCGGACTGCATTAGATATAGAGGATCGGGAAATAACCTCTGATTTCTACTCTAGTCCCATTTACGACTGTTGGTCATCATATGGTGGTTGCCTACCAGTAACCCAACTATTTCATTGTTATAATATTTGGGATTTAAGGCATAGGCAAGAAGATGCAATGGGGTGGTCATTTTGTTCCACCTCTTCATGACCACACTCTTAACTTCATTATAGAAGTTTTCTTTAGGGTCTTTCTCTTTGGCTTGTATGATTTCTTTCATTTTCTCAAGCATGGAGTCAATTCCATCATAAATTTCTTCTATGCAAGCACTATCTTTGTTTACAAATCTAATCATACAAAGAATAGGCTCTGTGAAACTCAACAAATACTCAACTTCTACCTACCAATCACCATATTGCTCAAAGCATGTTTTACCTTCACAAGTCGTCTCAAGATGAGTGTGTGAGAGGCAAATCTAGTCTCAACAACCTATAAAATATTAAAAAGGAATGAAAAGAATTCAATAACAGTACAAATTGATTTAAAACTAAAATTTAAAATAAAAAACTTAAAAACTTAAAACTAATGAATTGTTCCCTTACCTTCAACAGCTCCAACCTTGAGAATCTTCTGAAAATGGCCTGAGACATGTGATGGTTGGTGACAAACATTTGAATTTCGTTTGCCTCTGTGTATATTTTCTCAATCCATGGGATTTTCTCAATCTTTGCAACATCAGATTGAGGGAGTGTATTGCACATGGTGTCCAAAATATGTGCTCATATCTGCCCTCTACTATCAACCCTATTGCCTTGCAATTTTTTGTATTGTCCGTGATGACTTGGACAATGTTTTGAGGGCCCACTCGACTCAATAGCCTCAATTAGAATGTTTGCAATAAATTGTGCATCTTTTATTTCCCCCTCACAATCAATAGCCTTAAAAAACATTGCCCCTTTAGGGCTTACTGCAACAATGTTGATAAGAGGTTTGTTTCATGAACTTTCCATCCATCCGATATAATAGACACTCCTAAATCCTTCCAAGAATCTCTTATTAGTTACAAAGAAGTCTCGTATGTGGTCCACTTCTTTTCCAAGAGAGATGTGCAAACCTTCTCATAGTTAAGGCCTTTATACCCTTGTGGCGCTTCATTAATGTCTCTCACTATTTGTTACCAATATGGCGTTGGAAGCACAATCACCGAGAGGGGGCTGAATCAATGACTTCAAATTCTTTTACTTCAATTGTGTTTAACCATTCAACATTCATTATCCATTATACGAGGTATGTGACTAAGCAACAAATGATCACAAAACTGACTCCATACCTTGTCCATGCATTCTAAACCATGTACTCATGCTCAAACAACCTCTACATACCTATGACAACTCATGCTTCTTCCATCTAGCTCCATACTTCATGACTAGGCCATGACTAGGCTTCTTAAGCACTGTATACTCTTCAAATCTGACCTTGACAACCATGCTGACCTCAACAAGGAAACTCAACTATCTTGACATCAATGACAACATCAATGATATCACTCCATACATCCCGACATCAATGACAACATTGCAACATATGGTGACCTCAACACATTAAAGGGCAGCCCACATGCATAAATACACCGAGCTACCAATTCATCTGCAATGTCTCTCTTCTCCAAGTTGAATGCTTTTTCTAGAGGTCCTTTTGTTCTCTTTCGTGATGTGGCCTTTTCATCCAAAGGAGTTTCAACTGGCAGAGTTTCAGTGATTGTCAATGAAAGGATGGTATGATGGTGGTGTTGGTGGTTTTCTTATACCCCTTTGTTGCAAAGGAACAGTTTTAGAGTGAGCTCTTACAACTTGCAAGGTAGCCTCCTCTTGCTCTTTTAAGTATATAGATATTTTATTCTTGTCCACCTTACATGGTCTAATGCCCATTCTCGTTACCCCAGTTAAATGAGCCTTCAGTTGAGTATACGAGGACTTAAATGTCATGTTACAATGGGGGCACACCCAAACATGAACACCACCACCAACAATGAGCTCCAACACTTCTACATGCCTCCATAAATGATAGGAAGAATTCGGTCTCACATTCGTGGGACTCGAAACACTTCCTTGTGTGCCTCCCTCATGGCTTGCTTCCCCATGCCCCCAAGCTGAACTTGATGCCATGGCTACAGTTTTTGATTTGCTTTAACCTACAATGAGAGATATTTTAAAAAATTTGATAAACTATTAAAAACAACAAATACAACTTCTACAATTAATTTATTGCTGCTATCATTCAACCAGACCTGTTAAGAGTAGATCTCTCTCCCGATGACACCCTCCAGCAGGTTCTTAGTCATCATGTAGCAGATGTTGCAGCAGATATCACTTTTGATGAGGGATAACATTGGGCTACTTTTTGTTTGTTCATAATTGGGTTTCGCACTTTAAAAATTCATCTCCCCTTGATCTCTGACTCTACTTTTTATTCATTGTACCTTAACATAATGTATTTGATATCCTTACTGTACCTTAAAGCTTATGCACGTAAAAGCTATCTTTTGAAATTCCCATTGCTATGATTTCTTGCTAATGCATCTGAAGTTCAATTGACCTATTGTGGTCGCCTGTGGACATTAATGTAGCACATTTCTTTCTCTCTTTTCCAAGCAAGTCCTACAATGAAGTCCGAATATTTTCTTACCATGCATATTGCAAATATTAGTAAGAACACTAAGAAACTCAAAACCAAAAAGGAACAATATCTGGCAACATTTGATACACAAACAATTAATTACTGATGCAATATTGCTAGATGTTGGCCATAGAGATTACACATCAATTTTACGATTCGGGAAAGTTTCCATTTGCTAATTTTGGAAAAGAAACTAAGTAATTAGATAGCATCTGACCAATATATTATTGGCAACAAAGAATGAAAGAACATTTTTATGAGATGTGATGCTAATCATTGATACATGATATGGATGAGTTGTACATAACCTCTCTGGATAAAGACTGTAGGGACATTGATGTTAATGGAAAGCATTGACTATAGGGATTGCAAAAACTATCAAAATATTTTAACTTTCT
Source organism: Taxus wallichiana var. yunnanensis (assembly GCA_018340775.1). Taxonomy (NCBI): domain Eukaryota; kingdom Viridiplantae; phylum Streptophyta; class Pinopsida; order Cupressales; family Taxaceae; genus Taxus; species Taxus wallichiana. The sequence goes on from CM031236.1 coordinate 535,752,762, forward strand.
CAATTATGACCGTACTATGTTTTTGTTTTCAAGATATTGATGCAATTTATATTGTACATATGAATCTTTCTTATGAAGTGGTTTAGGAATTGGAAAATAAATTTGACTGGATGCTTTAACTCTATCTATTTTTAAGCAGTATTGCAATGATTATGTTTCTAGTCTATTTACTTTACGTGTCCATGGAGTAGGGTTTAGTTAAATCCGGTGCAGATGAAGGAACATCTGGAACACAGAGTTATGGTGAGAACAAAGTTGCTTGCAGCCGTTTTTATGTCCGACAATATAGGAATCCCACCTGGATACATGAACCAGAGGCTTTGCCGCCTGTTCCAGGTAAATTCAGTCTCAATTTTTGATTAAAATCAGCGAAAAAAGTGGTTTATTTTTATAGTTATAAAAAAACATTTAATATCCTCCTTGGTCCAGATTAACACCCTAACTTTATTATAGTTACAATGAAGGTCGACACCTATAGAAGACAATATAATTAGAAAATTGGGTTTTGATGTGATAAAAACTTTTTTTTATGATAGCCACCTGCCACACTAAAACAGGTTGAACAGAGCAGTAATTGATTGATTTGTCCCTACTGAATTTTCATTGTAATTGGCTATTAGAATGATACCAACCTGCAGATTGCTTCAGAAAACATCGGTTGTATTGTAAGTGATTGATTTGTCCTTAACTGAATTTTCATTGTAAGCTTTTGCGTTTACACTCATAATTGCAAATAATAAAAGAAACTTTTTGTAAAACTTGGTGAGAGCATTGCCATCAATAGGCTATGCTTAAAGCATTATCTGAAGTTTCTAATATATTATGAATTGTTCTTCCATCAGAAGTGAATGCACACATAGGTAGCAGCTTGTTCTTGGCGTCAATTCTTTGTTTTTTCTTCAGTGTTCACTCTTCTCCTAGATTGTCTGTGTCATTGTTCCTTTCATGTGTAGGCTAGAAGTGAACCTCCCTTTTATCCAGATTAGGAAGGCACACTTTGAAATTAAGTACCATGCTTTCTGTAACCATTTTATTTGTAATCTTTAAAAGGCTAGATGCTACACAAAATTCTTGAATCACATTTGTGATTTCTAAATAATATTAAATACTTCTGATTGAAGTTGGAAGAATTCAAATCTTCAAAATAATCCTGCATTTTAAATTCCTGTATTAGAATTTCCTTTTCATTATTCATATCATGTTTGCATAAATAATTCAGCCACATACATAAGAATACCACTTCATACAATGAAAGGATGTTTTACAGATATATGCTTGGACATAGGAGATTGGTTTGGTCAACAAAGCAGTCAAGCTGTTGCAGACCAAGAACCTTTGACAACATTCTATAAACTTTAAACTATTGCCAATAATATATAAGATAAAAGTAAAGTATTATTGTTTTAGGTCACTGCCAAACGAGACACAAATTTTGTGTATGAGAACCCCCTTTCAGAATTCTACAAGGAATTAATTTTCTATTTACCTTATACATTGTTCAAATCTTGTACTCGGGGTTTTCACCTCATGACCAAACTCAATAGTAAACTTGAACTTGCCAATCTCCCTTTGAAGCCTATCATTAAATTTTTATTGTGGGTTCAATATGCCACCATGTGAAGCTATACTGAGATCTTGAGACCTTTATGAAAACCCAAAGAAAAATGAATAGAGGAACAATCTCATTATGGGGATCATACAATGCATAATATAATAGGATCATGTTTGAGTAAACTATGAAAAAATAAAACCTTAGTATGTTATCCAATTTTTTCACTAGCTTGGGGCATGAGTATGACTCATATGCGGATCTGGTTAGTACACTTTTATGCTCAAATGGGGAATTTATAGGCTAACTACTTTTCACAAGGTTTTGTTAAAAGAGTGTGCGCTATGTTATTTATGAGAAAGCAACTTGATTTGTAAGGCAATTTCTCTTGTTTTCTTTCACCCCGTGATAACTCCTCCCGTACTTGCAAGAGATAAAAGAAGAGAAAAAAATGTAATAGGAATATGATGATCCAATATAATGCAGTCCTACTCAAGCCTAGTGGTATGCCACAACCAACTCCTTTATAGAATGGTCTTTAAACTTGCATGGTTAGAGTCCTCAAAAGCTTTCCAATTTTGTAGTTCTTGAAAGAGAATACTGTGCTTACTAAATCCCCCCAGTTTATCAAGCATTGAATTATACTTAAGATTGACGAGAATGTACTCACTAACAAAATTTAATATCTTCACACACTTCCTTAGGTGCATATGCCATTATCAATAAATGAGGATAACATTATATTGACGGGAGGTGTTCTATAGCATGATGATGAAACTTTTCTAAATTACACCTTTTCCATCAAGGCCTCTTCATGCTCCAAGAGAAAGTGAATTTATTTGTGCTTGGGTAGGCAATCCAAATGAAGAACCAAGTGTATCATTGATTGGCCAAGCTTTTATCCATCTCTTGTGAATAAATATGTTACAATGGGTTTTGTTTCACATGGCATATCCTCATTATCATCCTACTCCTCAAATGTGGCAAACAAATATAGACACACCGGTTCTACCATCTCCTACATCGAAACCTCTCTTGTTACCTATTCTTAGTCCCGGATGGCTTGCTTTTTGATGCTAAATCCTTGTGGGTTGATAGGTAGCACACTGTTTGGAAAATCAAAGTGGCTTCTAAATTAAGGGTGTTTGCATGGTTTGTCATCTATCAAGGGCTGCCTACAAAGGATTGGATTTTAAAGAGTGGCCTCACAAATGGTTTCTGCCCTATCGCGCTAAATTAGAAACCGTGAAACTTCTCATTTGAGAGTGCCCCTTTACCGAGATCATATTGGTGAGAAGTTTAGATTAGGTGGTAGTCTTTTTCAATGTACTCTTCAATGGAGAGCATCTTTACTTGGAGTCTCAAATTTTCGATTCAAGGACCTATTAGTGTAGAATCACAAAGACCCCGAATGGCCTAGGATATGAGTGGGGCATTCGGTGTGATTGAACAATATGGGACCATCTCTCAAGCTGCGGGACTTGCGGACTTGAGATGGACCTCCGGAGAAAGCCGGTACTTGCTTCCTAATCTACCTGCCACAAGCTACTCCAGTGCAGGCAGACCTAATGTAATCCTAATCTAACCATTCCAAGGGGACAAGAAGAGAGAGAGGGTGAAAGAGCGCCTACACTAAGCGGTGATACACCAGAAAAGGAAGTGGCTGATCACGGATCCGACTGCTTGAAGTGGAGAGAGGTGAGTAGAGGAGAGGGTGGACAAGATGCACCACGGACCAGAGATAGATTTCACATGGAACACCACTTCAAAACCCATTAAGCACAACCCCTAGAACCTGCAATAAACATCAGAGTATGCACAATATGCCCTGCAACGATGAGAGGTAAGAAGAGACAACGAAATAAGCTGTTCACGAAACATATTTTATTGCTCCAAAAGTTACACGGTACATCATCAGTGGGCAAGAGGCAAGAAAATGCCATTACAGAGCCATGAGAAGAGGCTTAGACTCCACATTCTACCCTAGGGAAGAAAGAGAGAGGGGGGCAGAGGAGAAACAATGACCAACCGTTTGAATATGCCCCTCTTTTACAATATATAGAAGAATGAGAGAGAAAGAGAGAGGGAAAGTCGAACTCTATTCCAACCACCCCTGCGATGCATTGAATCCTACTCTGAAAGCTCAACCACCGTCCCTCAATGCCCCCTGCAAATCCACCTACAATCTGTCAAGTCCGCCGCTTTGTCTGTTTGGCATGTCGAAGAAGGAAGAACAGTGGATCAAATCAAATCCGGGTGGTTGAAGCAATCAGATCCTTCATTAATAGCTTGCAAGACATTTTCCTACTTCTCACCCACCTGACCTTGTCAAAATTAAAGTTTCAGGCCTCCATGGTGTAGAGGATGTCGAGACCTTTCCAAAAAGTCTTCTCCCGCCCAAATCTGAGTTCCCAATCAAAAGATATGGCCATCTAAAGTTCCTCGGGTCGAGCGCTTAACATGACTTGCAGTATGCAAGGGTCTATTCATACAGGGGCCACGTGGCAGCCCCGCACTCGTTTGAGATTTCGCCCCTTGCCTTCGCTCTTAAAATTGCGCCCATGAGACACGTGGCGCGTCCGCAGCTCCCTATTTTCTTTGTATCCTACCTGAGTCCTTTCCGCTGGTGGAGGCACTGTGTCTGACCCGAGACACGTGGTGGCTTCGCGCATGTTTGGGACTTGCCTCCGGATTCTACCTTTGAAGTTGCGCCAGGCCGACGTGTGGAGGCTTCGTGGCTCTGTCTCCTTTGTTGACTTCGACCATGTGGCGGGTTGGCGCTCGTTTGGAAACTGCCCTTTGAGCCGCACCTTTGAAATTGCGTCGATGAGGCATGTGGCACCCTCCGCGGCCCCTTCATACTTAGCCGATTCGGGCCTGCCCCCTTCGGACTGGGACATGCGGAGGGCCCGCGCTCGTCTCGAGTCTCTATCTTGGGTCGCGCCTTTGAAGTTGCGCCGATGAGACACGTGGCACCTTTCACCGGCTCAAGACTTTTTAACTATCGGCGAGAGATTTCGACTCGACCCCCGGCTACGTGGTAGGACCGCGCTCATTTGGGGACCGTTCTTTGGACTTGCCCTTGAAGTTGCGCCAAGATGACACGTGGTGCCCCCCCACGAGTCTGTTGTTCGGCCTCGAGCCAACTCCTATGCGAAGTCTGAAACTTCGAGTCCTTCCTCTAATTCTCTCATGTGCGCTCTGGACTATTTTGACGCCGCTGGCCTCTTTTGACCCTACGCTCCTTGAGTCAAGCTCGCATGTCCCCTTGTTTGTTGTTCTGGAATGTGAGCTCGTGGGTCTGAATCATCCCCTTCAGATTTTCTTTATGTGCGGGGTCGTGTTTGACCAAATTTGCAGGGGGCGAATTTGGGATAACAGACCCTTTCGCAAATCTTTAGGAGTGTGTGTGTGTGTCTCCATCCTTTTCATCCTTTGGAAACTTAGATGTAAAATTTTCAAAGAGTAAGAGGGTACGTTGGAGAATTTTAGACAGGCTTTGGCAAGGTGAAGTAAAAAAGCAATTGCTTGTGAAAGGATAACTTCGCTTAAAGAAGCTAAGCAATTTGAACCCTCGGACTACTTTGATTTGGCTGCTCTTGTCATTAGTTTATCGTGTACACTGCTTGTTTGATTCTTTTCAGTACAGGCCCTTGTTGTAAATATATGAAGCACTCATTCAAAATTATATATATATATATATATATATTGGAAACATGTTTTTCCATGGACACTTTGTGATTAAGTACAAGCTAAATATACATCGAAGATAAAAGAGCGATAAGAGACCTACCATGATTTGTTGATGCGATTGTCATGTACTAAGATTCCAAATGAACTGCAGCACATGCTTATGGTAATATGTTGCTTGACACCATTTTTGAGCTTCCTCTTGTTTAATATAGTTGCCAATTTGTTGTGTTAAATTTTAGAAGAAAGGTTTTCAAGCAGGTCCAAAATCATTAGTTAATGGAGGAGAATTTTAATTCATTTTTTAACACCTTCCTTAGAAGGCCTCTTGAACTAGTGCATGCAACTAATAGAGATTATGCGTTCGTGGACATGCAATTTTCATCGTTGTTTGAATCCATTGTGACCTAGAAACGATGCATGAAGTCATCCACTCGTTTACATCAAATGAAATGTAAACAATGACAAGTGCAGATTGCTTTTCCTAAACCATACTTTTTGCATGCATCATTGCTCTAAGATTTAGAGGATACTATTCAATAGATGGAGATGAGGAATTTTTACAAGACGAATTTTAGTTTTTAATTGCTGTTGGTGCAAGGGTGATGCTTTCCTCCAACTTGAGGACAAATGTAGAACTTGTAAATGGAGCACTTGACATTGTTATGGACATAAGCTATAATCCAAAAAGTAATCCTCAAGATCCTCAAATATATATAATGGTGAAATTTGATAAATATTTGGGGATTCTTTGGGTTGATGCATCCCAAACCATTGTTCCTATTTTTACTATAGAGCAAGTTCACATGAGACAATTGTTTCTACAACTTGCATAAGGTTTGACCATCCATGTCTCAAGGATAAACACTCAAGTAGGGAAACATTTGAAATGGTAAATGTGGAAAGACCAGTAGCTACATTCATGGCAATATCTCTCGCAGGAAATCATTGGATGGACTTAGATTGAGAATGGTTAAGGAGCCATGTAAATGTCGATAGCAGGAAGGAGGAAGAAGAAAGAATAAACTATCTACAATTTCCATCATAAGTTCATCATTGCAGGATTTTTCTACTTATTTATGGACATTCTACATCGTATTTTCATTACAACTATTTATATTATTTGTAATTTTGATTGTAATTTCTTTAGTCTTTATTGGCACTTTGGCTAATATTTTCATCCTTGCATTTGAGTATTGCTTTCCCCTTGATTCAATAGGTGATAACTTTTTAACATTTATGTTAACAAGTAATCTTGTACTTTTAATTTCTTATTTTTGTTGTGCTCATGACTATCACTAACACAAATCTATCTTAAAATGAATTTGACATCCGCCAAGAGGAACCCAAAAATACTCAAGGTGCCAATCACTATGTTTAGACACCCACAAACTCCTCAAGTACACACATGAAAACATAGTGATCAACACTAATACCATTTTGAATCCCTTTCGATGCATATCACTTCTATATTAAGATGGACCCGTGTTTATCTAATCATGTAAACATACAAAATGACATCTTTTTGGTCAACATTTGAAGCCTTCCAATTGGATTTGTCCTTGCATTGTGAGGCTCCTTTTTAATAATGACACTTCTTTTGGTCCTATCCATTGTGTTAAACACCCTTTCAGCGACCATATGGCTTCTGTATGATAGAAGTTCCATCTTAACTAACATTTTGAAGTTGTAATCTCTGTCCCCACTTTGAAATACTAATCGTCCTTGATGAGGCCTGAATCATGAGCCTAAACTACTTATCCATGATTCCTATTGTCTTATGAGATCCTTGTTCTACTAATGTACATCAACATAGCTTAGGAAGGACACCATCTAACCTTAAGACTGCTTTTTCAAAACCTTACGCGAATACCATGTGCTTATTTTATGTAGACGCAACTGGAATATATGCATAATGTTATTATTTTTTTGAATAGAAAGTAGTCCACAATGTCTTTGCCATAGTTTAATACCTGTTTCTATACACAATGATATATCTGGCTTTGCCATCAAATATACCTTATCACCAACCTTGAAATATTGTGAGCTCGATCTTTATCATAATAAATTTGCTTCCTTGAGATATTTTCATATTCTTCTTTCACTTTCATAATCTTGCTTTCTTTGTAACAACTTTTGAAGTTAATTATTTGGAGCTTTCAAAGTCATTTTAGTTAGATATTTAGAGTATTTTAATTTTATGTGGGGTTTCACTTTATGCCTTTTTGATGGCACTCGTGAGTAGTCATAACACCAATGCCATTTTTTCTAATGCATGTTGGTAATAATTACCAAGGCAAGGGGACTCACTTAACACAAGCACCTCAAGAATTTGTGAGTAAAGGGGAGGAAAGGTGAATATAAGCATAGTTACCATATTCGGGCGAACACAGGCGAAATTCGGTTCGGACCGAATTTTCAGGGAAAAGCGAACTTGTTCGCTAGGTTCGGTTCGGGACTAAATTTTTTTTTCCTTTTTTGGCAAAAAAGTTCGGTTTTGGATTTTTTTCACAAGGACAGAAAAAAATTTGCCATTTTTGGAAAGGGTCCGGGAAGATGTAGCAGCAAAAACTTGCATGTGCCATAACTTTCATTCTATGGCTCAGTTTCTAGTGCCGTTTTCTCCAAAAGTGTATATTTTCTCAAGCTCTACGCATTGATGGCAATATTTTTCTTATTTTCATAAAATCCATTTTTGCACCTTTTTGGACCAAGCAACTTCTTATTATTTAGAGACATTAATAATTTAATAGCAATATGTAGAGATTAATACTTAATAATAGTAATACTTGAATTTATTACCGAATGTTTAAGTTACTTTAGTAACTAGTTACATAAATTTAATTATTTTAGGTTTAACTTTTAGTATATTATTAATAAGTATTTTAGTTTTTATAATTTTTTTGGTAATTATTCATATTTTATATTTTTTAAAAATTTATAATTTTTTCGAGCCAAACCGAACCGAACCGAATTTTTACAAAATTCCGAACTTCCGAACTTTTTTCCCTATCCGAACAACCCGAACTTTTCGAACATGGTAACTATGAATATAAGTCACCACTTTGGGCTTCTCACCCGCTAGCCTCTTTCCCCATTGGCACAAATTTTGGAGTGTGTAGTGCCCAATAAATCACTTGTCTCACAATTCTTACCGATGTGAGATTAACCCAAATTTCAATCCAATTATGTATTTAAGTAATTGAAGGCATATATAGGCATTTTTATTGAGAATTTGTAAATTTTTGTGCGATTTGACCCCTTTAATTTAATTCATCTCAAGATGACGTCCATGAGTAGTCATTACACTCGTGACACGTTTTCTCATGTTGGTAATAATTACAAGGTAAGGGGACCCACTTAGCACACAATCATCTTAAGCATTTATCAATAGGAGAGGAATAATAGATGCAACCCACCACTTTGGGCTTTTCACCCTCGAGCCTCCTCCATTGTGAAAGCTTATGGAGCGCGTAGTGCTTTATAAATGATCCTCGTCTCACAACTCTTACCAATGTGGGATTAACCCAATTACGACTGTTGTGTTCCAAATACCAACAAAATATTTTGTATATGACAAAATAGGGATTTTTGGTAACAGTAAAGGGACAAAGTCCCTTCTCTATCGTGAGGGAGGTACCCTTTATTGAAAACAAAAAGATGTTGAAATTGGAAATAAGGCATAATGATCACGAAGTGGAATGTGGTACACGGCATATCAAAGAAGTCTCTCCTAGAATGACAAATGGCCAGGAAAAAGGAGCAGTTGAAAGGATATCAGCAAATGATATACTTCTGGAAGGAAAAGAGCCTAAAGAGGAAGAGATGCTAGAGATATGGGAGCATATGTCAATTGATAAAACATTTTCGGAGCAGGGTTACGCTATCTGCAAGCTTTCCAATGGTAAAGAAAATATATTCACTTCTTCAATGTTTTCTGAAGTTGTATCTTGTCTGCAACAATCTAATGCAAATTCCTGCTCCCCTTTGAGTCCATTATCTTCTTCAGAAATGAATCAACCAACGTTTGGTTCAGAGATAGAAAACTGGAAAACACATGACCATTTACTATTCAGCAGTTCTCTTCTTAGTGTCTATGCAGATATGTAGGTTACTAGCAAGGAATACTATGATCCAAATCTATCTAGAGCTTGTATTTGCACCTGTAGAAGAATGGATTGGTCGCAGCAATACTGACATTCTCGAGGCTACACCTAAGGAACTTTCAAAACTATTTCTTGATGAAACTGCAATGGATGGAAGCAAAGCAGAGATTTTGAAGTATCATGTTGTTAAAACCCCACAGTCTATTTACAAGACAATACCCAATTGTGAGCTTTGTCGGCCTTTACAGATGCCCCCATAAAAGGTGTTTATCTGTCTGGTGATTATACCAAACAAAAATGTTTAGCTTCCATGGAGGGTGCAGTGCTATCAGGAAAGATTTGTACACAGGCTATTTTGCAGGATTATGACTCACTTGTAGCTTTTACTGGATGGGATCAAAGGGTTGGAGCAAATTTTTCCTAGAACCACCAAAAGTTATAATGCAGAGTCAAGATTGTATTTATTTTATAGGTACATGTTTTGGAGCAGCATTTTGTTAAGTAATTGAAATGTTTGGGTCCCATAGACCGCTTGGTGTTGTGGACATAATTAAAATCGTTCATTCATTCATTCAACCATCAAAATAGAACCTGCGTAGAGGAGCAAGCATTCGAATGAGAACTCCAAAGGATGGATATGGTGGGTAGTGGCTGTGGGCATAACAGCATTTGTGGTATTGGCAGTTGTTCTCACTATACGACATTCCAGGAAGCTAAACAACATTCAAGTTGAAAAGACATCATTGGAATCTGAGTTAAAGGCTCAGCCTCTCAGGTAAGAAAACACGAAGACTTAGAAGAGGAGCTTATGCACGTCAAGAATGAGAATACCTATGTTGCCAGGAAACGGAAACGGAAACGGAAACGGAAACGGGTACGAAACGCGGAAACGGCAATTTTCAAAAAACCTTGGATACGAAACGTCGATGGAAACGTCCGTACAATATATTATTAAAAAAATATATAATATATATATATATATATATATATATATATATATATATATATATGCATAATACTCATTTTATAATTGTAAATTTGTAGACCATAAGAGATAATTGATAAAGCACTCAAAATATTTTGTATTCATTGAAATTTGAACTTCTAAAGAGTCATAACTCATCATTCAACATACTTACAATTTCAATGATTCACATATACATGATAATAATCTAGATAAGTTAGACGTTTTAAAATAAAAATAAAAATAAAAATAAAAACAATATATATATATATATATATATATATATTTTGGGAAACGTTTGAACACGTTTCGCATTTCAACGTTCCGAGTAAACGTGGCCCCTTAGGCGTTTCTGGCTACATAGGAGAATACAAATCTAAAGACAGTTAAAAGCTACAACCAAAGAGAAACTTGGAGACACACGGGATCAGCTAACCGAGTCCGAACAAATGTTGGCAACAAGTGTATCTTGTATCTGTTAAGGAATCAAAATCGTTATCGAGACTGAATTAGCAACCATGGTTTCACATAAATCAGAAATTGAATCTCAATTGAAGGCAACGAAATTGAGATGAAAAGGTTGTCTCGAAAAAGTGTTTGCTTTAGAGTTAGAGCTTGAGGAAGAACACATGCAAAGAAAGATGTCATTTCCAAGTGCAAGGATTTACAAGAGCGATCAAGAAGAAAAAGAAATCCGTTGGCATTAAAAGCACTATACTTGCAAGAAGAAGAAAATTAGCAATGCGTTAACAAAGTGGAAGCAACATCAACATGAAGGTTAAGCTCCTCGGGTTGTTCTAAATGATGTACCATTATCATTTCCATCCTTGACTGGTTGATGAAAAACATAAAGTTGTTACTGGTGGGGCACTGAAGTATTTTTCCACGATTTTGGCGATGCCGCTAATAAGATTTCATATGATGGCACAAGCCACTTAGAAGATGTGAATGAGATGGAACAAAGGCAGTAAACGGAAAGGCGGTGGGTTGGAGGATTTTTACGAGGACAAATGTCATACTAATGGGTATTTAAAAATTGTGTGGGATGATGTTGCAATTGCATGGTTGCTGGATCATTCAGATCTTAATGGTGAGATGCTTGGACCTGAGATTTTCAAAATAATGTTTCAATGCTGAGGTGAGTTTGTCCTTGGTGATCAATGAGTTCATTTCTTGTACGATCAAGATAGGCAAACTTTTGGCCCAATGGATAAGGCACTAATCCTAGGTGTCATGCTGCTGATCTAGGTTTCATTTTAGTGTCTAGATATATGTCCAAGTCACTCGGTGGAGTCCACATGTACCCATTTTATTATTGTAATAAATATATTTTTAAATTAGGTTACTTAAAGACAGTTATTCTATTTTAATAAAGTGGTTTTACTTTGTTAAAATAAAATATATTAATTTAAGTGACTTAATTGTGCCCAAATGTGACATAATATAACCCTAACTACTTTTTAACCAACTTTTAGGTTGTAAAAGGAGGTTAGAGGTCATTTGTTAAGGGGTTTGGAAGGTTGGAAGAACTTTGTGTCCTATGGTCTCAAGGCATTGGAGTAAATAGAACTATGTCTAGCTGCTTCTTATGGAGGTTCAAGAGAAATTTGAGTCTAAGAATGTCTAAGAGTTGTCCATTTTGAAGGCTTTGTTGAAAAAGAAGACAAGGAAACTTTGTGTTCCTTTTCAAGAAGAAATACAGGGATGCTTATGGAACTTTGTGTCTTGAGATTCTTGGTGGTTATGTTTGTTCTTATGTCAAATGTAATCTTTCTTTCCTTTCTTTTCATGCAAAGTATTAACATTCAATCTCTTTTCTTTCATGGTGTACTTTCTAGCATGTAGGAATGAGATCTATATTTTCTTATCCTTGCCTACTTCCTCTCTCTATTTTTTCACAATCTCTTACTTCCTCTTCCATTTCATTCTCCCTTTCCTTTCTTTCTCCTTTTGGGTGCTTTCTGGGTTAAAAGTATCCAAAACCCCACAAACCCATCATATGAGGGAGCTGCCCTCTCAAACGCAAAGGTTAGATCACCTTGTCAATAGGTGATCTCTCCAATGTTGCAAGTTTTATGTCAAACAATGTAGGCGAGCCCATGAAGAGATTGAATAGACAAAAATGACAAAATCTTGCCAACGTGCCATGCCTTGGACCAACTTTAAGGTCCCATAACTTAAATAGAGAGGTGAACTCAATCCAAGTTAAGAAATTCAAGTCATCAAGCTAGAACAAGCTATACTAATATATTGTTGTTATTTTCATACATAGGTGATCTTCATTGCTTTTATATTCTGTTATTCAGCTATCATAGGTTGAATGCATGCTATAATTGATTAACGTGGCATAGTAACGTGAGAAAAGTTTTATGTCACTTTGTGAATGGTAGTTATGAGTGTCAAAGAAGCGATAACCACCAAGGAGTAAGTGAACAACCAAGCAAAAAGTAAGGGACGTGAGGAGGTCCGTAAGATTGTGGAGAAAGAAGCATTCAACTGGTATTGATATATGATTATCAATCAAATACATGTGTCAAAGTAAAAACAAAATCTATTTATTATCAGCACTAATTGGACAATTAGAAGTATCAAAAGCTGAACTAGAAGTTGGGGAGGAATAGACATTGGGTGCCCAAAAGGATTTGTGCTTGATTGCTATAGCCATTGTAATAAGAGACAGCATTCACTTGGACCATTGAACTGCTCTCACATGAAAAACAAAAAAATGATTTCAGCAACAGTGTTAAAAAGGAAAAGAATGCAGTTAACAATCTTTGATTTCCAAACCAGCCAGGTTTGGTGGTGAACCTAACCAAGACCCAACTAAACATTGCCTAAATTGGGAGTATTATTGGAAAGCTAATGGTATTAAAAGGATAAGGAAAGACTAGAGAATCTCCTGACATTGCAAGATTATGCGATCGAGGGTTTAATCAATTAAAAGATGAGGATGAAAATTCATGACAGAAGGTAAAAGCAACATTCTCAAGGAATTTAAAAAGTGGCACACAGATGACCACATCTTGAATGAATGAATTAGTATTAAACAAGAAAAAGATGATCCATCAAGGATTATAATAAATGAATTTCAAATATAGTATGAATGTTAGACAATCCCATTGAAGATGACTTGCACCAGCAATATTTTGTGAATTGGCTGTGAAAAGTGTTCAGACAAAGTCTAAGAGTATGGCATTGAAAAACCAAGACATATCAAAGAATATTGAATGTAGAACATTAAAATTACTTGCAGTAACGAAGCGGACATGAAGATGACAACAAATCCAAGTTGGAAGAAATTATAAAACTTTCAAATGTAAAGGATAACAGTAAAATTCAAGTTGTGAAAGCATGGATTTGGTGTTAAAAATGCAAAATTGAAGGATGCAAAGAAGAATATCGTATCAAATATTGTGGATTATGTAAGGTAAGGAATCATGATAAAGTGATTGCCCATTTAATTTAAAAAGTAATAACGTAGATAAGCAATGCGTGATGAAGGACACAAACACCATCCAGCAGAGGCTACGAGAATCATAGAAATCAAAGATCTTATTATATTGTTGAGCATCAAGTCCACTAAGTTTGATTAAGTTGCTCAACATTTCTAACTTAGTCCATAATTTGAAAACGTAAAATTATACTCGTATATAGGTGAATTCATTCCAAGTTGGGAAATCATCAAGCTAGATCAAGCTGTACCAACCTATTGCTATTATATTCTGATATTTAGTTCTGTTGCTGTATTGCTATATTGTATTTTCGTAAGCAAGCTATAAAGAACACATAGGTTGAATGCATATTATCAACTTGTCCTCTATCTGGTTGCGGGACAGGATTATGGATGTCATATGGCCTGAGCTAGATGAATGGCTTCTTTCACCTGCTGTTTTCTGTTCTTCTTTGTAGCCCAAGGCAAATGCTGACACTTCCTTATGTCAGCTAAATAACTCCATATATTGTTTTTACTTTTAGTAAGTTCGGCAGATTCTGGTACCTATCTAGACTGGCCAGGTGCTCAGAATGCTGCAAATTTGTAAGTTTTTTCTTCTTAAAATAATTATTCTGCTTATCCAAAGAAAGGAATCCGTCTATAGATGCATTTGTTTGCATTTTAGTAGGCATTTAATCTCAAATGTCTATCCTGTTGCATTTAGCATGACTATAGTGTGCATATGCACATCTTCAGCAAAGGTAATCATATCATGTAGAGAAACCTTTTTAATATAAACATTAGCAAGGATTAATAAGGAAAGGTCTTTCCATAAGTTGTGCTGTGTCAACTAAATAATAGGGATATGCACTGATATTGATTCCTTTCATAGCAAGTGATCTCATATTAAACATGTTGTCACAGAGCCGCCAGATTTTGTTAGCCAGCTTAATGATGAATGCGAAAGACATGCTTATCTTCACATTAGCAATGAATATCTACAGGTAACATTCTTTTCTATTTCCAATTCTTTTATCAAGAATGGCAGATAATGTTTGTCACCGATTGCATGTGTGGGTCCTACTGAATTTCAGGGCGAGGAGGAACTGTTCTTTCATGTTATTTTAGTATCTCACATGCTTTTGTATGACTGCAGAACATGTATCTCTATGGCACAAGATTGAGAAGAGATTTTTGGCAACTATTGTAGTTCTGGAAAAAGTTGCTTGCTATTTTGGACTACATAGAACTTGACCACATTTCAGTTAATTAATAATTATTTAAAAGTCATTTATACGAAAGTGCGAGCTTTCGTCAAGTGAAGACAAGACAGATCACGAAACTTCATGTGCTGTCAGTCGGATGTAATATTAGATCTTTTGATTTCTTGCCTGATAAATGCCTTCCTAGTGATTCTTGTAGTTATAAATGCTACTAGGTGCAATTGAAGCAAGGTAAAGAAAATCGGATGGGTTTGTTTCAAACGGAAGTGTGAAAAATCAATATTGTTGCAATACAAGTGGGAGTTAGGTTGGACTGTGGAGATAGTTTTGTTCTTTACCTTTGGTTTTGTAATCGTAAACGAGATTCATGTCAGCACCTTGTTGAAAAAGCCTTATTGATGGAAGGTACAACACATCAAATACGTAATAAATTGATCATTCTCTTATTTCTACATGGAGTCTTACAAATGACAAGATATGTTAGTGTTTATCAACTTGTGTGCACATGGAAAGTACAATACTTCCCATATTTGACTATGTAGTGGTAATTGAGATTCTTGGCCACCTTGCAAATAGAACCACACTAATGGAAATTATCATGATTTTGATTCGTAATAAGTTTCAGTCTCTGACACCCTTAATGGACTACTATATATAGGGTTATGGGTGCGATTCATGGAGTCACCGTACAAACACACATACCAATAAATTGATCACTGTTTGAATTCTACATAGAGACTTTAAGTATAATTTTTTGGTAGTCTAGATCCAATTCAACGCACCTAGAAAGTACATTAGTTTCCATATTCAACTGCAGAGTTAGAATTGAGATTATTGCACTCACCTTGGAGATACACCCATATTGATGAAAATTACTACACATACGGTACATAATAAGTTGATATTCCTCTGACTTTTTAAATGTATAACCATATAAAGGGTTATAAATGTCATTCTTATATTCGTCTTGCAAATGCCCATATCAATAACTTGATCATTCTCCAACTTTTTTATAAAGGCTTGCTAATGGAAACATATGTTAGTCTTGATTCACTTGAGTGCACACGAAAAATACAATACTTTTGTCAAAATTGAGATTCTTGTTGCCACCTTACAAACACGGTGATCACATCCCTTGCAAATCTTGATGCATATGTTAGAGAATCATCAACTTATTACATGCCATATATTGTTCTATCACTTCCAATAATATGGTGGATGTGTCGGAAAAAGGTGACTACAAGAATTTTATTTAAATGTGATATATCAATCTAACATTCTTGAGTGTATCTCTAAAGTCATGTACATAGTTTATCCTAAATGTAGCTTGTGATATATCAATCTCAACCTATTTGAGTGTATTTGCAAAGTCATGTACTTTGTATACCTTAAATGTAGTCCCATTGAGCAAATGTCATGATAACAGTGACACAACCAATTGATCATTATTCATTATTTGCATAATTGAGATTTGTGGGGATGCTATTTGTTCTAATCAAGTGTGTGCATAATCTACACAATTTGGTGTCTTTCTAAATGGAATACTAGATAAAGGGTTATAGGTGTCCTTTGTAAACTCAAAGTTTGGTATGATGATTCATTATTATAGAACGTAATGGTAGATGAGGTCGAAGAGAATTATAATAATGGAGAAGATAATGTAGATGAAGAGGATTTGGTAGTGCTTAGTATGAGGGTGCATTTGTATGCTCCAAGTAGCGAGTGACCACTAAATTAAAAACACATGGATCCTCTTATCAACTATAACCCAATAGATAGATGTAAGTTTATAAAAGGATTTTGTGATTGGATGCGTATAATGGAGAGGAAATTGTATACATCTTATTTAACACTTTTACTAATAATTTATCTTTGTTGGTGATTGACACATCAATCTCCTTGAGTGTCATTTAAGGGACTTATATGGAGTAGGGTTGGGTTGGTTAACAATATCTAGTGAGAGAGTTGTGGTCCTAGCCCTAGTTTTCCTTTCTACTACTTTCTTTCCACCACTTGATATCTTTAGTACTACCTTTAGATCATCTTCGTACTTACTCCAAGTGTCTTCTCTACTTCCATTCTCTCTCCTCCCCCTTCACCTTTTGTGGACTATTTAAGTCGATGGGTCGACGCTTTCTAGTAGATCTAATTTTTTTATTGACTACATTGAAAATGGACAATTTTGTTGGTTAATAGAGATCACGACTTTTAAGTGATAATCACCTATTTATATGTATCATTCTTGTCATTTCTCTATATCATCATCACATGGTCTATTCTTCTCACACTAACAAATATTCCTTTAAAGGTTTAAGAGGTTTAGGGGCTTAGTGGAACTTATAATTGGAGGTCACCATTGGAGCATTGGGTTACTAGGAGAAACAATAATAGGAGATTCACCAACAATGCCCAATTTAGTCGTTAGAATCTCCAACTTTGTTCTATCTAGGTTTTCCACCTATCCCTTTTGTGATCTACCCATGACAAGTCTCTCACGTAGTGCCACTATATATGGGGGCATGCACTAACAATATCTTCACAAAAGTAAGTATCCCTAACCTTCATCTTTCATTTATGTTGGTATGATTGATTATGTTGATGTACCATATATCATGTTTTCCTTCCGCATAAGGGTTTTATATTCTCCCCTTTCAAGTAATTTCATTTCATATTGATCTCATATGGTTTCATGATATTTCCCTTACTAAGATGTATTTTAATATCTTTGTTTCTATTAGGGTTTCAATTTTGGATTATATGCAATATTCAAACCATAGTCTTCCAACAATGGAAAATACTCATGATTTGAATGCTTAGTAGATGTGAATATAGCAAAAACTAATGATAATGATTCTAATACACAAGAAGTAGTTTTGATGAAACAAATCAAACTTAAGTTGAGAATATTTTAAGACCAATCACCATATGATTGAGGCATTGCTGCGTGTAACTAGAGACAAAAAGAAAAATGTTGCTAATGAAGTCACATCGAATAAACATGACATGAAACTTTGATTGATACTAACATCCCTTTATAAGTTCACATCCTATACTAGATGTTCAAATAAATTCTCCTATTGCTCACATTCATGTGTCTACACTTATGGCTACATAAGTGTTGCTTACACCCAATATACCTACTATGGTGGCACCATAATCTACTCAAATATCTTTGGGCACTCATGTACAACATGCAACTCCATTTGTGCCTTATGGGCCCTCATCTTATGTGACACCTAATTTTCCTAATTTATCTACACATATTGTTACTAATCCTAACTATTAGCATGTAACAACTCATAGCTCTTCAAGCCCATATTACTTAAATACAACAAGGATTTACTAGAGTGGGCCACACGACAAATTATCAACAACTACTACACAATCCATTAGTCCTTTAGATTTCTAATTATTCCACCAAAAATATTTTTTTAACCTAAATTTACACCATTCAATGGTAAGAGTGACCTGAGAACATCATAGAGCCTTTCACACAACATGCTTAAACTACACAAGGAATGTTATTTTACTAATAAACAGTTTCCTTAGGATCCTTAAAGAATATTCCTCAAAGTTTAGTGTGTGTTTTTCAGTCCTTTAGCTAAAAAGGTGTTAGCTCATTTTTTGATCAACATTAGTGAGAAGGTTTTTATGCTCGGGTTGCAAAATTCAAGCAAGGAGCTAATTAGCCTATTGGTGACTATGTCCTCTACTATAAGACCATGCTTCCAAAAATGAAAAATCCCATTGTGCCAAAAACTTAAAATATAATTTTATTCACAACCTACTTCCGGGCATCCAAGGGTCCATCATGTTCAAATGCTTTCAATCTTTTGACAATTTCTATCACACGTTAAATATTTTGAAGTCAATCTTACAACCATGAACAAGTAAAAGTACGTTAAAAACCCTCTCACATCTTCTAATACTAAATATCAAAGCAAATAACCCTTCAAGGACGAGACTAATGATATTAAAAATGGCATTAATACATCAATAAATATGGTTTCACAACCTATTAGCAAGCTTATATTTTTGAATTCTCAAAGAGCACAATTTACATGTTTATCATAACCCCTTGTAAGGTGTTATAAATGTTACTTGACTGCAATCTCATGTCACTTCCTTCACCTACAAAGGTTGACTTAATTGAGCCAAAACCAAAGAACTTTGACATCGATGCTTATTGTGATTACCATAGATGCTCAACCAATAATTTTTTCAACTTACAACATAAAATCCAAGGACCTAATTAAGAACAATACCATTGAGATTATCATTGATAACACTTATACGAATAAATAAATTGCACAACCAAATGCAAAACTTAAAATGCCTACACATCCATTTCCCAACCATGATGAACAAGAAACTAAGACATGATTTAACAAAATTAAATCTAAGACAAGGACATTGCTGATAAGATAAAATAACAATAACATACAAGATCTAGCTAGTTGAAGTACAAGCAAGAGTGATATATAGGGTTTGTAGAATGAATTAGCTTGCCACCGTAGGTTTGGACTGATTTTGGGCTGGTGAATGATCTGAACAAGCATATTCTAGGATGTGTAAGCTCGATTCTAAAACTAACATGTGATGATCTCAGGGACAAGAGAGCCAAGGAGAGGACACATGCGCTTGGACACTAGCATTTGCGGGACAACTCGAGAATTTGATTCTTTTTGTGTCACTTTTTGTCTCCTTTAACTTGTTGTAGGTCGGGTTAGGTTCGTTGCACTCCTCTGTCACACATGTACCTGCAAAACAAACCCTAGCTACTTACACAAGACTCAAGCGCATATTAGACTGAATGAAAAATACATATGAGAGAGTTAGTCGAACCCAATGGTCACCCCAATGTGATCTTGTTGTCGAGCATTGCACTACATTTTAGACTCCATGTAGTTCTTGTGGTGTGTGATTGAAATTGTGTCCCTTGAGCTAGGATGCCCTAGTGTCAATCACACAAATAATAGCGGGCTACAACTACTTTGTCCTAATGCAAGAATGTGTGATATGAAATTTAGAATAACCTCCCTACACGAAGTGGATAATGCAACCCAAAATACAGTCCCTTATGTTTCTCTTGTGTATGTGGTAGATATAGAAATGATAGCCCAATTTCCCCTTAGAATAGTTAGTAGGTTGTGTATATATATGAGTTCTTTGTTTGAATTTTGGCACATAGTGACACCAAAAGCTGACCTAGGTTGTGAAAAGAAGATAATAAAAGACCCAAAGCCAAAGCAAACCGATAAAGGATAAAATCAAGCAAATATGATAGAAGTACCCAAAAGGACATTATCACCTAGGCGCTTTTATCATATCTGGGTGGTATTGTGGACTACAATAAACAAAATAGAAGTAGAATGAAAGACAAGAACATGGATCCCTGTGACTCGACTAGAAAGATGCAAATGTCAAACAAAAGACATAAGTAAAGCCAAACAAAGCAAGAAAAGGACTAAAGAGGTGTCATTAGTGCCTAGTTTCCATACTTAGAAATCATGTATATAACAACATACTAGAGGCGTAATGTAATAGTAATAAGTGCATATTTTAGTGACTATATTTTCCCCACTTTATACCGGTGAATAAGGATTTGGTAGCATAAAGTAGAAAAGAAAAGCATACCTTGGGGAGTCGAAAGAAGATTGTGCCCATAGCATGCCAAATGAGTGTTGTAGCGTCTTTGAATGGAATAGTGCAAAATGTGTACCATGAAATTCTAAGGAGAGGGAAGGATAAGGATCCTATGGGTGACCTTTGCGTGCATGGAGTGATAATGATGTGTGTGTGTAGTTCCTTGGAATGTCATCTTTTTTAGAGTGTGCTTGAGATTTGCTTCATGGTTGCTTGTGTGCTTTGCCTTTGTTGGGATAGGATAGGACCTGCAAAAGAAAACAAGTGTAGTCAATGTTCTAGGTAAATGCAATTGAACTTTAACTTGGAAAATATGTAAAAATGGAAATGTGTAATGGAAAAAGATAAACTAAGGGGTTAGAGTACACCTGAAATGTTGAAAGAGAAAGGGATAGAATTTATTCCTGCTTGTATCCTTGATGCCTAGGAGATGGTTGGGAGAGTCGAGAGTGATCAATTCTTGACTGATTCGATCATACTAAGGATTTGGGTGTCCTATCACCAAACTAGGGATTTGAGCATCCCAATGCTAAATTTGGATTTAGGTGTCATCTTGTCGCCACTAAGGGAAAGTGTATTGGGAGAGCGGTTTGTCTTTCCCTCCAACCATTAACGCTTCCCCACAGATAAGTGTAATTACAAATGATCACAAACCCAATTTGTAACTTGCCTTGGTTGACACAAAGGATCTAAGCATATCGTTGTCCTACATATGACCTAGGTGCCATTCCCTTATTTAGTTCTTGCTTTGGTTCTTGAGTAAGTACTTAGTTCGTTTGGTAATTGATTACAATCTAAAATTGGTTGTGTAAGTATTGAAATTGGAGAAAATTGTGATTGTGCAACTACTTAAACTTTTGTTTTTTTTGGCCCTAGAATAGGGGCACTTATGTGGGAAACTAGCGCCTATGTGCATTCTGTTTGTTCTAGGATTGTTGTCTAGGATGTGAATTTTGGCCAATTCTGCTTTTCGGCCTGTTTGTTATGATTTCTATTTGATCTATGTTTCTATAATTTATTTATGTAATAATTGGGAGGGTGTAAAGATTCACCCAATGTTTACCCCCACTCGTTTGGGGTATGTGATATGAACAAATGTGAATAGAGCCCAAACGAGGAAGGATAAAACTGAGGTAGCACTTCTAATATATGAATCTTGTGGGGGAAGGGGGATTATGCATGGTAGTTACGGTGGCACAAACAAAACAATGGGAAAATGCTAGCATACAAGTGTTAGTGACAAACAAGCAATGCACACATTGAAATAACAACTAGCAAAAGCATATAAAAATAAGGACGAGGACACAAAGTAGCTAGTTACATTCATGGGACACCACTTAGGATGTCACAAGACAATCAAAAGTTGTAAGGATTATGCAAACAAGGTAAAAGAAAACATAGGGAATATCCACAAATATGACAAATAAAGTACAAAAAAAGCAGACAACCATGATGGAAGGAGCCTTACAAGGTAAATGTTACACATGAAGCACCCGTTAGCATGTTAGGAAAGATAAATATAATATGTGACAATGTAATATCTAAAGATAGGAATGAAAATGTGAAATATTTTAAGTATAACACCGATAGTAAGTGAGAAAAGGGAGATGCCCGTATGAGCCTCAATGGGAATGGTAATGGAAAAGATCAAACATCATACATCATGTAACAACATGTAAGTGACCTGCATTCACCTCAAGATACCATGTGAGCGTGTATGTGTGTATGAAAATGATAAAGCATACTATGCACGATAATAACATGATAAACAAAGGTGTAACATAGAGTAGTATAAGTAAGGAATAATGCATCAATCAAGATCTAAACTGTTTTTGATTTTTATTATAAATATTGATAAACCATTTAGAAAAGAAAACCATCTAGTGTGTGTGGAGGAATAAAGATGCCCTTAATAGTCAAGTATGAACCAAGAAGAAGAGTGTGTCATTGGGTAAGTGTGGGGGAGGTCACCCCTAAGGATGTAAATATCTAAGTGTAAATTGTTTAACCCTCACCATTCATGGGAGTTTTGAGAGGCTTTCCAAGGAGGGTTGCAGAAGACGATAGACACCCCCCGTAGTTGTTAGTAATAACATATGGGTCAAGCCAATTGGGTTGAAATTACCTTTTTTATAGAGGGATCTGACATTGGTATTATTTTGATTTTCTTTGAGTACTAAATTTCACAATAATTGAATTCATAGAATCACACTTTGTTATGATAAGCATGTTTGATACGATTTTGGTAAGTGGGGATGTTCCAATGCTTGGAAACACCGGGAATCTAACATTTCAAGTTTGTGTAAGTACCACTCTTGATAGTCACTATCTTGGAGAATTATTTTAAGAAAATGCGTAAAGTCAAGATTTCGAGCTCTAGAGGTATAACAACCTCAATACCATACACGAGAGAGAATGATGTGGCATTTTTAGGGGTATAGATGCTAGTGCGGTAAGCCCAAAGAGAATATAACATTTGATCGTGCCAAATTATCTCCACTATGGTCAATAGTTTTGCAAAGAATATTGATTATAATCTTATTAGTGGATTCAACTTGACCATTTCTTTGGGGTAATAAGGAGTAGAGAATGTGTGTTTGATCTTGTATTTTTGTAAAAAATTTTTTTGGACAATGTGATTTTTGAAAGATGAGCCATTGTCAATCATGATTGCAGAGGGAACCCCAAAATGGGTTATGATATGAGTATTAAGGAATTTACAAATATCTTCACTAGTAGTAGTTTGCAAGGGTGCAACTTCAACCCATTTAGTGAAGTAATCTATAAGTAATGATGAATTTATGTCCTTTTGATGACTCGGGGTTAATCTTTCCAATGAGGTTGAAACCCTAGAGTGAAAAAGGCCATGGGGATGCAATAGGTTGTAAATCATGAGCTGGTGCATGGTGTAGGTTACCATGTTTGTAGAGTTGGAACTTATCAAAACATTTAGCATGTTCTAAGAAATATTGTTCCATGGTTTCCAATAATACCCTTTTATAATAATTTTTGAGCCATAGCTTTGCCACTAAAGTGTCCACCACATGTACTATCATGTATATGAGAGAGAGCTAATGGGATATCTTGGAGTCCTAAAAAGCGATGAAGGATATTACCATCAAGAGTGCATTTGAATAAGAAAACACCAATGATGACATATTAAGCGGCATCACGTTAGAGTCATTGTGCCTTGTGTGGGGTTATAGGTTGGTGGGAATAGCTTTCTAGTAAAGGAAATTATAAATAGAAGTGTACCATTCTAGATTACCAGTGCTACATGTAACAAAAATAAATTGTAAATCATATATGCTATGGGAATCAATTTAAGGATGACGTAAGTGGCGAATAATAAATGTAGTGTGATCATATGTAAATGTCAAGAGGAATAAGTGAAGCAACACATTGGGCATGGCATCAACATGTTGATTTTCCTTGTGAGGGATAGCAGTGATAGAGTGGGAATCAAATGTAGTAAGAATACCAGTAACAATGATATGATACGAGATGAGTTTCTCTTCTTTGACTTGGTATGTACCATTAACTTGATTAACAATGAGTTGAGAATCTCCAAATATACGAAGGTGGTATATAGGGAGAGATTGAGTGATAGATAATCCTAGAATTAGGGCTTCATATTCAGCTATATTATTTGTGCACGAGAAGCTGAGTCGATAAGCAAAGGGCATAGGTTCACCATGTGGTGTAATGAAAATAATACTAACGTTGAAACTTGTGGTGCAACAAGAGCTATCAAAATACATGGTCCAAATATTAGAATCAATGGTATATGTAGTAAAATCATCACAAAAGTCATCATAGATAGGGAAAGGATCATGGATAGGATCCTCTGCTAGTTGGTTAGCGATGAATTGGCCTTTGATAGCTTTTTGCGGAACAAATTTAAGATTAA
Organism: Taxus wallichiana var. yunnanensis; assembly: GCA_018340775.1. Lineage (NCBI taxonomy): Eukaryota > Viridiplantae > Streptophyta > Pinopsida > Cupressales > Taxaceae > Taxus > Taxus wallichiana. Next base: position 535,777,283 of record CM031236.1, read on the forward strand.
ATTTAGTAAGTAACATGACCAACGGGCTAAGCGGCCAGATAGATGGGTTCGTGAAAGTAAGTAGCACAAAGGATCAACTTTTGTAATAATATGAATTTTGGTATTGATCATATAGTGATATAGTAGATGACACGTTCACATTAATCTATATGATGTTGAGGAAGCAAAACACCGATATAAGGCATGACAAGTGGACAAGATATAGAAAAGGAATGGTTGATTAGGCACATGAAGAATTAAAATAAGCAAATTAAGTAAATAAGATTTGATATTATCGAATTCCTATTGATAACTATCATCCCAAGTAAATTTAGTATCCTTTTTCATGAGACGTGTAAATGGTTGGGTCTTGTTAGCTAGTTGTGTAATGAAACGATGGATAGCCTAGATTTTACCTTGTAAAGAATGAAGATGATGAAGGTTTCATGGAGGAGGCCCATCTACAATAGCATGGATCTTCTAGGGATAAATCTCAATACCTCGTTGGGAAATGATCTCTCCTAAAATTTCTAGTAGTAACTCCAAAGACACACTTTTTGGGATTAATGTGTACATTATATTGTCGTAGGTGTATAAGCAGTGTACATAGATATTGAGTATGGTCGGTCAAAATGTTGAGATTTTGTCAGAATGTCATCAACATAGTTCTAAATGATCTTATGAATATAATCATGGAATATTTTGAGATCAAAGGGCATAACAATATTTTAGACAAAGGGCATAAAATATAGAAAGCACCCCATAGGGTAGTAAAGGAGGTTTTTTCTTGGTCAACTAGGTTTATTTTGATTTGATTATATCCAATAAACCCATCCATAAAAGAGAGCATATCATGGCTAAAGTGGAATCAACTATAGAATCAATGAGTGGTAGAGGAAAATTATCTTTAAGAGAGGCTTTATTGAGGTCACGAAAGTTCGGTGCAACAATGAATTTACCCATTAGGATTCATAATGGGAACAATATTGGAGACCCATTGTGGATAGTCCACAATGCGAATAAACTCGACATCTAGAAAATGTTGAATTTCTTCTTTTACTAATAAGGCCACACGTGGATGCATTTTTCAAATTTTTGTTGGATGGTTTAACATCTTCATATAAGACAATGTTGTGCATAACAAAAAGGGGTCAATTATAGGCATATCACGATAATGCCAAGAAAATAAGTCAAGGAAATCTTGCAACACTTTTTGTATATCAGCCCATTCAGTATCACTAAGGGAAGCAACTAGAAGAATAATATGTGGATCATCATCAATGCCTAGATTATAAGGAATGGTTTCTATTGATTAAAAAAGGTAGATCAATATTCAATATATAGTGGAGTGGGTGGATCATCAGTTGGCACATGTTAGGATCACCCTCACCAAAATATGCAATAGTGTGAAAAGGGTGAGGGAACATCTTCTTGTGATGGTGTGAAGGTAAAGTGTCGTATGTTCCCATGTACTCAAGGAGTGCCTCATCATTGTGAAACTCATCTAAATGAGGGAGATTAGGAGATGCAATGTCATCAATAAGGTGTGGATGAACTAGCTACAATGTGGAGTAATGTGAATTAGTGCAAATATAAAAATAGACATGGAGGGAATTAGTGCAAATATCAAGCTTTTGGGGATGGAAATGGGCTTAGTGATGCCTTGGCCATTCTTGCCAAGTCCCAAGCCAAAAAATCCATGTTGAAGCAAATACTTATAACCAACACCATAGGTAGTATAATCAACAAAAGATGGGGTGAGAGGAGATGGAGAAGTGGATGGGTGATCAATAATAAAAGGGGATGGATAAGCTAACACACCATTAAAAACACCCTAAAAAAGAAATTAAAGCCTAGTATGGAGAGTAGAGGGAACATCATGCATAGAATGTAACCAAGGATGACCTAAGAGAAAATTATAACTGAGATTATTAGTCATAACATGAAATGACACATTGAGGATACATGGTCCATCTTGTAATGGGTAGGAAATTTCACCTAATACTTGTTTGGGAGTATTATCAAAACCATGAATGCATAAAGTAGATGGGGAGATTAGCTACAAAAGGCCCATATGGTGTTAAAAATAAATATTACAGATGTTGAGACCAAATCCACTATTAACCAAAGCATGTTTGACTAACACATTGTGAATATGAGCCTGAATATACAAAGGAGGTGCATTATTAACCATTACTTGGGAAAGAATATCATTATAAGTAAAAATTAATATGTTCACGATTTGAAAAAAGGATGTGGATACTCGATGGGTAAAATAGGTGGGGGAGGTATTAGATTAGATCACGGTATGATCCATAGTGTTCCGTAAAGCATCAATACACTCTAGATGGCTTGATATAATGAAATCAAAAATATATCCATGGAGGAGCCTAAGGTATGATCAATGAACGGGTTCACCAAATTATTTAACAAAATTAAATCTAAGATAAGGACACTGTTGATCAGATAAAATAATAGTAGCATACAAGATCTAGCTAATAGAAGTACAAATGAGAGTGCGATGAACTAAAATTGGATATAATGTATGCTAGTTAATCTAATCTAGGAGGACATGCAAATGCAAAAAGAAGCATGTAAATGAATTAAGAAAGTAATATAATAAAATTAAAGCCCTAATGTGCGAGAGGGAAGAGGAAAGAACTTAGCTGAATAGAAGATGCTCGTGGGGAGTGTCAGCAAAGGTGATTGGAAAATATGGAAGTAGGAATTGTTAATGCGGAATCACAAAACCCCGAATTTCCCAATTTGAGATGAAGCATTCAGTGTGATTGCACATGGAGCTGTCATGAAGTGTGGGACCTTGCAAATCGAAAACTCTTGGAGAAGGTGGTTCCTTCCCTAATCTTACTTGCCACAAACTACTCCAAGTGCAGGCCAAACTACTACTAAACCCTAATCTAATACTTCCAAGGGGAAAATGATAGAAGGATGATGAAAGTAAAGCCTACACTAAAGTAGTGATACACCAAGAGAAGGAGTTCTAATAACTCTTCCCAAGCCCTGTAAAAATGGAGAAAGGGTGAAACACTGGGGAGGTTGGACAACTACAACACAAGCCCAAAATGCAAACAATCTTGATTCCTGAATGAGCACATCCAAAAAACCCCGCAATGAATAAGAAAATACATATATCCTACAAGCATAATGAGAGGTAAATATGCAAACAATGAACCACGAGAGTTTAGAGAGATTAACACAGGAACAAGTTATTACTCTATATAAATATACATAGTACATTGCTTTAGTAGGAAAAGACATGAAGCCATTACAAGAATTTTAGGAAGGATTGAAGCCCCAAGAAGAATGGGGTGGATGGAAGAAGAAAGGTGATCAACCCTTTTCATGTACAAACCCCTTACATATTTATAGAAGAAAATTGATGAGAGGAGAGAGAGAGAAAGAAGATCCCGAAATTGCTCCAAAACCCATAAAAATTCATTGTTTAATAATCGTGCTTAGAGATCTCTAAAATATTTCCTCCATTAATGGTGTTTCCTTGTGCTTGAAGAAACCTGGTTTTGTGATTGAACACGGATGTAGCTCCTAGCCCATGTAGCTTCATGATTACCTATTTTTCCACCAACCCCATTAATGGCTTTCACCTATCCAGTAATCATTCACTTTGTTCGAATTTCGAGGTCTAGAACCTTAAAAATATGATGATTCCATGTTGTATAGCATGATTCCATGATTCCAACGATTATTTGATTGCGAGAATTAGACATCGAGAGCTCAAGATATCCAATTTCGGAGTTTGGTGAACTCAGCAATTTCAGGGTTTACAAAACCTCCGAAAACGCCATTTTTATGATTCCATCAGTTTCCCTCTTGATATCTGAAATATTATTGACACCATTGAATTCTACCATTGAAAATCCTTTCTGGAAAGCATAATTTTGTTGAAAATGGGTAAAATTTGCTTGAGATAAGCCTGCTTGAAGTTGGGTGTGGTCTTGGGTCTCTGTGAGCCCCCACCGAGCTTGTTCATTTTCCTCACCGAGTCCCTCCATCTCATCTCGAGTCTCAACCTCGAGCTCCCCTTGCCATGAATTTATCTCCCACTTGTGTGAAAGCGAGCTCTATATTTTTCCCACATATCCATTAGTCTTTGCTAAACGAGTGAGCTTGTCCTTGAAATAACATTGCTTTGTATTCCTGAAGACTTCCCCCTTTTTGTATTTTTATTGGCTTAACCTTTTGACATATTTCGTAACTCGGTCCTCAAGCCGAGTCCACATGGATTCACTCAACTGAGCCATGTATTTCACAATCGTATTGGCTCTTATCACCATCACCGATCCATTTTGCTTTTTAGAGATCCTCTTACGCAGATGCATGTGGGCGAGGTTCTCCATACCACGTGACCATCTACAACTGTGGCTTCTACATCCTCATTGCATGTTGCGATCTTTATTGTTTGATCCTCGAACTTGAACCACCATACATTTCATATCCTCGGGAACATCCACTTTGTTTTCTACATAGTGACTTCACTATGACCTCGGCGAGCATCTCACCATTTCCATGGACGTGGCTCCCGTGTGAGCACCTTTGACCTTTTATGGTGATTTCATTTCCACTAAGGTAGAGTGGTCCTATCTGTAAAGCCTAGAACCTACACATGGAGCTCGCCCATTTCATTTTACTTGGTGCTTCAAGTTGTTGACTGGGCTTTAATCCATCACAAGTGCTTTCTCGCTCGTAATCCCAAGTCTTCAACTCGTGAGCCTCACTGATCAAACTATGATTTGTTTAGAAATTTTTTGACCTATGCATGGTTTACTGCATCGAGCTATATGGAGGGCTAAATTAATTTGGCCATGGTTCCTTACGACGTGGTCGAGCTCCTGAATTCACTCTTCTTTGTGACACGTTTCTCATATGAGGTTAGTACATCTAAATCTATTCATTGTGTTTCCATGAGCTCTTCACTGCGACCAACTCGGCGGGTTGGCTCATGACAACATTGTCTTGTTACGTTTTCATTAAACTGGTCAACTTAGCTAGACTCGATTTGGTCTACTCAACTTGTCAACCCAATGCATGCAACCGATCTATAAGCCACTTGCTCACGAGCTCCATTCACCCCATAATACTGAGTAGCTTGGCTTCATCATGAACTCACCTTCCTTGGCTGAGTTGGCCCTCGGCCTTCCACCATGGCTTGAGTGAGCTCCTAAACTTGTGTTATGAGCTCATAAAGCCCTTGAAGAGCTCACAATTTTTAACATGTCTGACTCACCGAAATTGTGTTTGCAAGCTCTCCTTCATCTCGGTTGGCCCTACCGAGGCCCAAGATATAATTTTTACCCCGAGATTAAATTTTTAGATTCTCACATGTTGGAGGCTTGAATGCAAGGTGTGTGGGGAATATTTTGGATTCATCGTACTTTCACCCGGTTGCTTTTTGGGTTGTGGGCAAGAGCTAGATAGATTGTCTCGAAAACTGATTCTCGCTAAGTATGAAGCACACAACTAATGATTTCTTGGCATGTATTGCATGTTGCAGAGTTTTGAATAAGACAATTCTCAATTTTTTACATCATGGAACTCTATTAAACTTGATTTTTTTTTCTTCTTCCGAAAGTTACACTTGTGACATGTTCTTTGAAGGATCTTTGTTGATTTGACGGGAGTTTTTATAAGTTCACCTTTGATTGATCTTAAAGGGCCCAAAGAATGAGAGCTTAGTAAAATTTGTCCTTAATATTGATTGATTTGCTTTGCATTTGTTTTCTTTTGAAATCTGCAATTGTTTCCTACAAGTATGAACTTCTTCTACATGTGGGAGGCCTATTTAAACACCATGTCTTGTCTTTGGAGTAAACACAACATGAACAAAATATGTACAAAACATAAATCATACATGCCCAAGTAGACATGTAGAGTGTGCCTAAGCACTTATTATGCTAAAAACAAACCTACACCTACCCTACACTAACCTTGAAGCAAGGGGAAATCAAACAAAGCCCGCAATGGGTTGTGAGAAGTAGCTTCCTCTTCTTACAATAGGCAATCATGCATATGATTACACACTAGACATGGATGTGCACAACAATGGAAACTCGTCCCAAGGTTGAATTTCCATTTTTGAAACCAAGGTAAGCAGCAACAATTAAGAAACACACCTCCTTAAGTTGACTTGTATTGAACTTCGAGAGGCTTTGGTATTGACCCTCGACACTTTGAACTCCTACTTCAAACCCTAAAGTGGGTACAACCGGTTGTGACTTATCTGTTGGCTCCAGTGAAGCTAGGTCTTGAATTGGGAAAGGCCCAATCCTTGTGATTTTCTCGTTACTTTGTAGTTCAACTCCATGAATGGAGTTGTCCTACGAACTTTCTTTACGAAAGAATGGCCTTTTGGTGACTAGTGTCATGCTTCACCTCTACAAGAAACTTTGTTTCCATTTTTTTGGCCATTAGTATTGGGCTTAGTTCTCCATGGGTTTCCTCATTCTTTGTTTCACTTTGACTTTCAAACATCAATGTTGTTAGTTCCAGACACGCGAAGCAATGAGGATCACTACACTCAAACACATCACCCTCCTTGTTTTAACCGAATTCCCCCTCGAGTCTTGGGAACCAATAGTGTTAAAGAAAACTTCTTCCTCCCTACTCTTGCCAATTTGATATTTTTCTTTACCTATCTCGCCTTGTTTCAACATGCAACTTCTTCCTTGAAATTTTCACTTCTTCATCCTCCTAATCGAATCATACGAATCTCCGATTCATACGAAAATTTCATCTTTGATAAGATTTCTTGGAAGGGGAAAATGGAGAGGATATTATTGCTCTTCCTCATTTTTAGGCAATGATGTTTGATGCTTGAGTGAATGAATTTGACCACTTGGGGCAGCCAAATGACTCTCCCAAACATTCTCCCCACTCTTTGATAAGTTTGTCTCCAAAAAAAAACTGCATGGTCTTGCTTGAAGTTTTGTTTCTTGGGGCATTGCATGGGCTATCCCTTTCCATGATGAAAAACAAGTCTCTCTTTGTATCAACCTCGAGAAGATGTTCTTGTTTAATGATAGCCGGATAGAGAGCCGGGACAACATATTGAATACCAAAACTCTTGGGACTACTATTGCATGGTCTAGGGAATTGGGTAGTGCCATGGGTGGAGATGGGAGGGATTCTTTTGAGGATATGCATGGAAAACCTGTGAGACATCCAATGAGGAACACATAAACATATACGTGTCTTGATTTTGGCAAGGAATGATGAAATTTTCAATTTTTTCATTTTGGCAAGGAATGATGGATTTTTCCTCATTTTCACATGGGGAAGGAAGAATTTGAGGTGGTGAGGGTGGTATTGCAGCAACATGGATGAGCTTAATCTTACCGGCTTGAATCAAATTTTTCTCGGCTTGTGATGCTTATGGAAAATGCATGGGGAAAGCTGCTACCCCTAGTGATTGGATCAATACAACTAAATCAACATCAAAGGACCTTAAATAATACAAGAATGCTAAACCTTGAGAGGGTCTGTATTCTTGAGGGATTCTATTCTAGGTCCTTTTAAATCTGAGATTAAAATTGGGAATGAATTCCATCGAAGCTCGCTGTATTTTTCTGAGGTGTTCCATGAGAGAAATGATATCCACATTTTCCCTAAACCTATTGTACAACTATTCTCCTAGCTAATTCCAAGTGGAGATAGATCGAGGTGCCAAACTGACATACCAATATTTTTCTTTTCCCTTGAGAGATATGACCAAAATCCTAAGGAAAAAAATTTTCCTCTATGATGGTATGAATGTAACAGTGATTGGCAACATCTTGAATGTGATAATTCGGGGGCTGATCTCCATTTCCGTAGAAAAGAGGCAAATTTTTCAGGCCACTTTATGAATGATGTCCAACTAGTGCAAGTGAAGAGGACTGGAAGGCTGAAATGAGGGAAAGTAAATAATCCTTGAAGTGCCATGACTAAAGTGAACACATTACAAAGAAATCTGTAACCAGAGATGGGATGCTATTGAATCAATGGAGTTGCCAATTGTGCTTTACATGTTCCTTCAAAGGAAATGATCACACCAAATGCACAATGAACTTGATGAAATGAAATAAACACCTATATGCACACCTTGAGTGGCTTAAAATGGATATGGGGTTAAAGCTGGTTGAACCACAAATAGTCTCCAAAGTTCGGAAATGCCCAGTCCTCGAAATCGAAGTAGAAGAAACTTTGAAGGTGGAAACCCCAAAATCTGAAAAGCCAACAACCTCTCGAAGTCTAAAACCCAAAAGGTCTAAAATCCCAAAATTTGAAGCCCTTGAAATCCCAAAACCCAAAATCTTGAAATTTAATTCCAAGCATAGCATGATAATTCCAAGAAAATAGTTCAGGGAAATCTTGTAACACTTTTTGTGTATCGGCTCGCTCAAGTATCCCTAAGGGAAACAACTAGAAGAATAATATGTGAATCATCATCGGTGTATGGATGATAAGGAATGGTTTATTAATTAAGAAAAGGTAGATCAATTTTCAACATATACTTGAGTGGGTGGATCATCGATTGGCACATGTAAGGATCTCCCTCACCAAAATATGCAATGGCGTGCAAAGGGTGAGGGAACCTCTTCTTGTGATGGTGTGAAGGTAAAGTGTCGTATGTTCCCATGTACTTAAGGAATTCCTCATCATTATGAAATTCATAAAATGAGGGAGATCAAGAGATGCAAATGTCATCAATAAGGTGTGGATGAACTAGTTGCAACATGGAGTAATGGGAATTAATGCAAATATCAAAATAGGCATGGGAGGAAGTAGTGAAAATATCAAGCTTTTCGGGGATGGAAATGGGCTTAGTGATTCCTTGGCCATTCTTGCCATGTCCCAAGACAAAAAATTCATGTTGAAGAAAATACTTATAACAACACCATAGGTAGTATAATCAACAACAAATGGGGTGGGAGGAGATGGAGAAGTGGATGGGTGGTCAGTGGTATTACAATAAGTAAAAGGGGATGGATCAATTAAACACCATTAAAAACACCTAAACAAAATTTAAGCCTAGTATGGAGAGTAGAGGGAACAACATGCATAGAATGTAACCAAGGATGACCTAAGAGAAAATTATAATTGAGATTATTAGGCATAACATGAAATGACACATTAAGGGTACATGGTCCTACTTGTAATGGGTAGGGAAATTTCACCTAATACTTTCTTGGGAGTATTATCAAAACCATGCATGCATAAAGTAGATGGGGGAGATTAGCTACAAAAAGGCCTATTTGGTGTAAAAATAAATATTACAGAGATATTGAGACCAAATCCATTATCATTCAAAGCATGCTTGAGTAACACATTGTGAATATGAGCATGAATATACAAAGTGCATTATCAACTATTGCTTGGGAAGGAATATCATCAGAAGTAAAAATTAATATGCTCATGATTTAAAGCAGAGGATGGGGATACTAAATGTGTATAGGTGGGGAGATATTAGATTAGATCATGATATGATCCATAGTGTTCCGTAAAGCATCAATACACTCTAGATGGGATTGATATAATGCAATAAAAATATATCCATGGAGGAACCTAAGGTATGATCAATGAAGGATTTCACCAAATTATTTAACAAAATTAAATCTACGATAAGGAAAGCGTTGATCAAATAAAATAACGATAGAACATACAAGACCTAGCTAATAGAAGTACAAATGAGAGTGTGATTCACTAAAATTGGATATAATGTATGCTAGTTAATCTAATCTAGTAGGACATACAAATGCATCAAAGAAGTATGTAAATGAATTAAGAAACTAATATGATAAAAGTAAAGCCCTAATGTGAGAGAGGGAAGAGGAATGAACTCAATTGAATAGAAGATGCTTGCGGGACAATGTTATAAAGGTGACTAGAAAATTTGGAAGTAGGAATTATTGATGTGGAATCACATCACCCCTCGAATTTCCCAGTTTGAGATGAGGCATTCAACGTGATTGCATAACATGGAGTTTTCATGAAGTGTGGGACCTTGTGAATCAGAAAAATCTCCGAGAGAAGGCCAGTTCCTTCCCTAATCTTACCTACCACAAACTACTCCAAGTGCATGCCAAACTACTACTAAACCCTAATCTAATACTTCAAAGGGACAGGGATAGAAGGATGATGAAAGTAAAGCCTACACTAAAGTGGTGATACACCAAGAAAGGAGTGCTAATCACTCTTCCCAAGCCTTGCAAAATGGAGAAAGGGTGAATCCTAGGGAGGTTGGACAAATGCAACACAAACCCAAGTTCCACCAATGCATTAAGGGGAGGTTGGACAACTGCAACAAAAACCCAAAATGCAAACAATATTCATTCTGAATGAGCACAACCAAACAAACCCTGTAATGAACAAGAAAATACACAGATCCTGTAAGCACAATGAGAGGTAAAAATGTAAACAATGAACCATGAGAGGTTAGAGAGATTAACACAGGCACAATTTATTGCTCTATATGAATATACACAATACATTGCTTTAGTAGGAAAAGGTATGAAGCCATTACAATAATTTGAGGAAGGCTTGAAGCCCCAAGAGGAATTGGGTGCATGGGAGAAGAAAGGTGATCAACCCTTTGCATGTGCAAACTCCCTACATATTTATAGAAGAAAATTTATGAGAGAATAAAGAGAAAGAAGATCCCAAAATTTCTCCAAAACCCATAAAAATTCATTGTTTAATCTTCCATGAGTTCTTAGAGAGCTCCAAAATATTTCCTCCATTAATGGTGTTGCCTTGTGCTTGAAGAAATTATGCGTGATTGAACTCCTGGATGTAGCTCCAGCCCCTGTAGCTTCACGATTACCTTATTTTCCACCAACCCCATTAATGGATTTAACCTACCCACAGGCACTCTTTTCTATTCCCAAATTTCAAAGGTCCATAACCTCTAAAATCCCAAAATATGATGATTCCATGTTGTAGATCACGCTTCCATGATTCCAACAACTATTCGTTTGCGAGAATCAGACATCGGGAGCTCAAGATATGCAATTTTAGAGTTTGGTGAACTCTGTAATTTTAGGGTTTACAAAACCTCACGAAAACTTCATTTTTATGATTCCATCATGTTTCCCTCCCGATATCTGAAATATTATCGACACGTGTAATTCTACATTGAAAAACCTTTACAGTAAGCACAATTTTTAAAAAAATGGGTAAAATTTTCTTGAGATAAGCTGCTTGAAGTTGGGTGTGGTCTTGGGTCTCCATGAGCCCCCACCGAGATTATTTGTTTTCCTCACCGAGTCCCTTCATCTCATCTCGGGTCTCAACCTTGAGCTCCCCTCACTTTGTGACTTTAACTCCCACTTGTGTGCAAGCGAGCTCGCATTTTCCCACATATCCATTAGTCTTTGTTGAGCGAGTGAGCTCCTCCCATAAACAAACATTGCTTTGCATTCTCGAAGACTTCCCCCTTTTTGCATTTTTATCGGCTTGACCTTTTGACATATTTCTCAATTCAATCCTAAAGCCGAGCCCACTTGGCTTCATTCAACCAAGCCATGTATTTCACCATCGTATTGACTCTTATCATCACATTTGAGCCATTTTGGTTTTTAAAAATCCTCTTACACGAGATGCATGTGGGCGAGGTTCTCCATACCTCGCGACCATCTACGACTTTGGCTTCCACATCCTCATTGCATGTTGTGAGCTTTATTGTTTGATCCTCGAACTCGAACCACCATACATTGCCTATCCTCGGGAACATGCGCTTTGTTTTACTGCATAGTGACTTCACCTTTGTGACCTCAACGAGCATCTCACCATTTCCATGGGACGTGGCTCTTGTGTGAGTTCCTTCAACCTTTTCTTGTGATTTAATTTCCACTTAGGTAGAGTGGTCATGTCTTTAAAGCCTATAACCTGCACAAGGAGCTCACCCATTTCATTTCCTTTGGTGGTTCGAGTGGTCAACTAGGTTTGAATCCTTCACTCGATTGGCCTATTGAGGCCCAAGATATAATTTTTTACCTCCCGAGCTCAAATTTTTGGATTCTCACATGTTGGAGGCTTGAATGCAAGGTGTGTGGGGAATCTTTTGGATTCATCGTACTTTCACCTAGTTTTCTTCGATTTGGATGTGGGCACTGGGTTGGCTAATTTTTCCTAGGGGGAAAAATTATTCACCAATTTGGTGACTCGTAGGGACGTCTCACTGCTAGACATTTTGTACATGTAGCCTTATCATGTCTATTAGGAACAGAGTCACTACATACCTGTGAATCGATCCGAATTTGATGAAACTAAAATCCGGAGACCGCCCGCACACGCTGAACCTTCTCTCCTACTTGTACTCTCAACCTTCATAAGAAAGTATTAAAATTAAGATTTGTGAGAGTGGAAAATTTCTTTAATTGAAGATCTTCACCTATTCTTGTTTAGTGATAAGCGGTTAGACTCTCTCGAAACCCGATTCTTCCAAGTAAGAAGCATATAATTGATGATTTATTGGCATGAATTGCACGTTGCAGATTTTTGAATAAGACAATCCTTAAGTTTTTACATCATGGAAATCTATTAAAATCATTTTTTTATTCTGAAATTTCCACTTGTGACATGTCTTTGAAGGCTATTGATGATTTGGCGGGGTGCTTAGAAGTTCACCTATAATTGATCTTGAAGGGCCCAAAGAATGAGAGCTTAGTAAATTTTTTCCTTAATATTGATTTAGTTGCTCTGCATTTGTCTTCTTTTGAAATTCGCAACTATTTCTCATAAGTATGAACTTTTCTTCGCATGCGGAAATCCTATTGAAACACCGTGTACTGTGTTGGAGAAAACACAACACGAAAAAACTATGTACAAAACAAAAATCATACATTCCCAAGGAGAAATGCAGAGTGTGCCTAAGAACTTATTATACACAAAGTAAACCTACATCTACCCTACACTAACAGGAAGTAAGGGGACTTCAAACAAATCTTGCAATGGGTTGGAGAAGTAGCCTTACAACATGTAACCATGTTGATGATTTGACACTAGAAATGGCTGTCCACAGTAGTGGAAAGTTGTCCTAAGGTTGAATTTTCATTTTTGAAACCAAGGTAGCGAAACAATTAAGAAAAATGCCTCGTATTGAAATATGGGAGGCTTTGATATTGACCCTCGACGCTTTGAACTCCTACCTCATACCTTGAAGTGGGTATAAGCTGGTTGTGACTTCTTTGTTGGCTCCATGAAGCCATGTACCGAATTGGGAAAGGCCTAATCCTTGTGATTTTCCGTTACTTTGTAGTTCAACTCCATGAGTGGAGTTGTCTTGTAGAATTTATTTTTGAAAGGAGCTTCTTGCAAGTGATTGGCGTCATGCTCCACCTCTACAAGAAGCTTTGTTTCCACTTTTCCATCTATTAGTATTGGGATTGGTTATCCATGGGTTTCCTCATTCTCTGTTTCACTTTGAATTTCAAACATCAATGCTGCTAGTTCACGACATGCGAAGCAATGAGGATCACTGCACTCAAACACATCACCCTCCTTGTTTTTACTGAATTCCCCCTCAGAGTCTTGGGAACCAATAGTGTTAAAGAAGAATTCTTCCTCCCTACTCTTGCCAATTTGATATTTTTCTTTACCTATCTTCCCCTGTTCCAACATGCAACTCCTTCCTTGAAATTTTCACTTCTTCATCCTCCCAATCTGAATCAGACCAATCTTCAATTGATATGAAAATTTCATCTTTGATAAGATTTCTTGGAAGGGAAAAATGGAGAGGAGATTACTACTCTTCCTCATGTTTAGGAAATTATATTTGATGCTTGAGTGAATTAATTTGACCACTTGGGGAAGCCAAATGACTCTCCAAAACATTCTCCTACTCTACTAACAAGTCATCTCCAAAAAAATTGCATGGCCTTGCTTGAAGTTTTGTTGCTTGGAGCCTTACACGGGCATATCCGTCTCCACGATTACAAAACAAGTTTCTCTTTCTATCAACCTCATAAGATGTTCCTATTTAGTGATAGTTGGATAGAGAGCCAAGACAACATATTGAATACCACAACTCCTGGGATTGTTATTGCATGGTCTAGGGGAATTGCGTAGTGCCTTGGGTGGAGATGGGAGGGATTCTTGCTGATGCTAGGCATGGAAAACCTATGAGACATCCAATGAGGAACACGAAACATAGAAGTTTCCTAATTTTGGAAAGGAATAATGAAATTTTCAATTTTTTCATATTGGAAAGGAATGATGGATTTTTCTTTGTTTTCACATGGGGAAGGAAGAATTTGAGGTGGTGAGGGAGGGATTGCAACAACATGGATGGGATTTCTCTTACGCTTGGATCAAAACCTTCTCAAACTTGTGATACTATTGAAAATGCCTCGAGGAAGACTGCTGCCCCTAAAGGACTGGATCAATATAGCTACATCCGTATCAAAGGACCTTAAATAATACAAGAATGCTAAACCTTGAGAGGGTTTGTATTCTTGAGGGATTATGTTCTAGGTACTTGTAAATCTGATATTAAAATTGGGAATGAATTCCATCGAGCTCATTGTATTTTGCCGAGGTGTTCCATGAGAGGAATGCTATACATATTTTCCCTAAACCTTTTGTACAATTTGCTCTCCCAGCTGATTCCAAGTAGAGATAGATTGAGGTGCCAAACTGGCACACCAATCTTTTGCTTTTCCTTTGAGAGATATGACCAAAATCCTAAGGCACACATTTTCCCCTGTGATGGTATGAATGTAAGCTGTGATTGGCAACATCTTGAATGTGATCAATTGGGGAGTGATCTCCATTTCCATAGAAAAGAGGTAGATTTTAGGGCCACTTTAGGTATGATATCCATTTGTTGCAAGTGAAGAGGGTAATTGAAATGAGGGAAAGGAAGAACTCCTTGAAGGGCCATGGTGAAGTGGAAACATTACAAATAACTCTGCTGACCAAAGATGGGTTGCTATTGAATCAATGGAGTCACCAATTGTGCTTTACATGTGCCTCCAAAGGAAATGATCACACCAAATGCATAAAAACTTGATGAAATGAAATAAACACTTGTATGTTGTTGGTTGGATATTTTGTCAAACCAAAATATGAGGTTCAACCACAGTATATGGGATTAAATCCCTCCTCAAAGATAGGTGAGGCTGCCTGCTTATTGCTAATCTAAAACACGGTAAACAATATATATAGTATTCACACTAATCTAACCATTGGGGGTTGGGATGGAATCCCGAAATCCACATTCACATGATTCAAAGGTATTTCTTCCTTAAATGAACTGGGTTAGAAACTGTTACAATGAAAGAAGCACAATAGAAAGGAAATGGGAGAAACGTATTTTCTTTCGAGTAAACACAAATCACGAAATAATCATACGAGTTTTAGATCACAAATATAATGTCCGAAATAATCAGAAACACTAAGATGCTATGCAAAGAATAGCTTAAGATCATGAACATAAGAACACTGTCTTAAGTAAGATATATTCCACAACACAAAGTCTGTAAAACAATATCGATTCCTATTCTTCAAAATGATTGAATGAAAACACAAAGTTTTTCTTCTTTCCAATAGCCCCCAAATATTCCAAAAAATCTCGACCCTTTGGAATGCATAAGCATTCCTTATTTATAACAAAAGAAGTAGAGATAAAATAGGGCAGATCCTAAAAAATAGCGTTTTAACAAGAGTTCTGTTTTGCTTGATTCTCACGCAGGAGATCAAGTCAAAATATGATTCAAAAATGTGACGAAACAGAAATGAAAAAGACATGTCGATTTCAAGATTGAAATGACATGAAACGTTTGAGACTTAATCTGAATCATCATCCTTTGCTTCTTCCTCTTTTTCTTCCTCCAGCTGAGACTGTTTGCTCTGAAATTCCTGGAACTTCCGAATTATGCCTTGCATTTCGTTTTCATCAAAGCGTGTGGAATGATCATTCCAAATTTCACGAGTTTCATGAACATCATTTGGCGGTGCATGGAAGATTTTTCAATCCTTTCTTGAGCTTTCTTAAGGCCTCCAAAGAATGTTCAACCCTTACCAACCGATCCATGATCTCAAGGTCAAATCCGCTTATTGGTTCATGCTGAACAGACTCTTGGATTTGCTTGAAGAGATCATCTGCTGATAGGATACCTGAGTTCCCAACTGACACCTTTGGACAAATCTTCAGCAATTCTTCTTCCAGATCACTTTTCCCATCAATCAATTTATCCCTTGATTCTCTCAACTTACTGCAGGCTTCATTGAGAATCTTTATTCGAACCCTGATGGCCTTGGTCAGCTGGAAATGCTTATCTGTATGTGGGAGAATACCTTCTTCTACCAAGAGATGTGCTGGTATTTGCTTTAACACCTGGAGAGCTTCATAAGTCAAATCAAGATGTCCAATTTCTTGAGAAATCTCCTCATCCATCTTTTCTCCATCCTTCTGAATGTCTCCCAAGGACTGATGAACTTGCACCACGTCTTGAATTACTTCCTTTCCCTGTTGGAGCAACCTTTGGATCCATTCATCAACCACCCTTCCTTTTTTAGCAATCTTTTCAATTGTAGGCACCGATGAGAAATCGAATCCGACAGAAACAGAAGAAGGTGGTATGGATTCAAGGGGTTTCGAGAGTTTAATCAAAACCTCTGTCAACTGCTCCACTTTTTCCTTGAGCTCATCTCTGCTGTCCTTTGTTTCTTTCAACTTTTGGCACAACACGTTTATGGAATCCCGTGCATCTTGTTGCGCCCCTTCTGCTGTCACTTTCCCTAGAGCCACCCAGTTACCACGATAATCAGAGGCTGTTATATCCTCTCTAGTTTTGTCGGCCCGAGGGAGTGGCAATCTCTGCGAACTTATCTCTGAAGCATCCACCAAAACCCTTGAGTGAGCTGAAATCAAAGGCTGGTAGGGGCACAATCACCTTCCTCTTCCTCGGAGTTTTCTCGAGTAGCCATTGCGGCGTATCAGAGGGAGTTGCCATGGTTGCAGAAGCAGGTATCATACCCTCAAGGGGAGAAGATTCTACTAGTGGTGGAGGAATAGTTACCAACGTGGTAGTAGATCCAATAAAAAGAGGCACAGGAGGGGGCGTGTTGGTGATCACTTGGGTACCAGCAGAGAGGGGTGAAAGTCCAGAGAAAATAGTGGCCATTACTGAAGAAGTTGTTGGAGAATAAGGAGGTAGGAGTGGTTGTGTGGAAAGAGGCACAGATCCAGACTCCAAAGACTTGGATGCAAGAGATAAGGTCTCTTCAGTTGAGCAATCAGCAAATGGTGAAGACAGAAGCTGGCTTCCTCCTTCTTCCAAATTAATTTCTCCTATTTCTGGTGGTGTTGGTGATTCTGGCACATTCACCGTTTCTACTGGAGAAACAATTGAAGAGATTTCTCTTTCTTTTCTCTTTTTGACAATCTTGACCTTTATAGGCTCCCTAGAAGATTTTCTGTCCTTTTCCTTTTGGAGGCCCCCCTCCAAGCGACCAACTTTAAAAACTTATCATCTTTAAAATTCATTCCCCAAGAGGAGAGCCATGCTTTGGTGCGAGCAAGGATTAGAGCCGACCTATCTGTAATAGAGGCTTTTTCGCTGGCTGACCAATCAATAGGTGGGAAAACATATTGATCCTCCTTTAGTCCATCATAGGAAAGATCCAAAACACTTTCATTGTCACCCGTACCTTCTGGTAAATCAGCAAGCTCTAGTGTTTGAATCTCAGCAATAGTCAATCTGCTATTATCCTTTCTGTGAACAGCAACCTCATTACGCAGATCTACCCAAATATCCTCTATGTTTGGCCTATGCAGATGCTGGGTTCCATATGCTCTGAGCACTCCTCGGATATCAAAACCGTCTCGAGGCTTCATATGCTTTTTCAATTTGTCCTGAAGTTCGTGGACAACATTTTTGGCTTTCACTACTGTTGAGCAAGTATATCTCCCAATAGAAATTGGGAAGGATACAGTAGCCTTATGTTTGCTTTGTTGGAATTTATGGAAATCCAACAACTACCTAACCAACTCCATCAATATCAGTCTATCCCCCTGGATATCGAGGCTAGGAGAAAAGGATCTCCCGAGTACATGACCACCCGAAGATATGTAAACTTCTTGAATTGTAAGAAGATACATCCCCATTTAGAAACTTCAGCCCAAGCCTCATCTGAGACTCTTGTCTTCCTCAGCTCAGGGTTTATCCTGCAGATATTTTCATAGTAGAAGGCATCATTCACCCTCCTGAAATGGTCTTTGGACCCCTTCTTTGTCAATTGAGGGAAGTATTGATACACCTGGTTTTCCGTTCTGCTTCCCTTGGTATCCAGGCCGGGATAGTTCCTCATCCCGGCTGCTGCGTATGTGACATATGAAGACATATAAAATTTCCCAGTTGACAAGACCGTTGTCATTTGGGAATCAATCTCATTGCTGATGAGAGTACCCCAGTCGATCCCTTGCTGATTCTTCTTGATGGTGATCATAAATTGATACATCCATCCTTGAAATACATTTGATTCGGGCAAACCAAAAACTCAACTCAGTAGGGTGATGATGTCATTGATTTCTTGGATGAAATCACTCCTGGGGATAATCCTTGGAAATCTGGAGATAGCTGGTTTGGGTTTGATCAGGAACTTCTTGTTCACATGTTTGATGCAGTCTTCCTGATCGTTGTCCCAGGCTTTCTGAGCTGACTTGATGTCCAACTCTCCATACTCGTCAAAATTAGGCAATTTGAGGAGATCATCAAAATAACCTCCATCCAATTTGACCACTACTTCACCTGATTGACTTCTCACAGAACGAGACGCCGAGTCATAACTGGATGCACAAGCCAAGATGAATTCTAGACACTGAGCAGACATGGGAAGACCCGCTGCGAGAGGCAAGCCACTATCTGCTATAGTTTTCATCCATGGAGTTTGGGAAGAACTCCTCACCCTACTCCAGAAATCTTCAATGTCTATATTTCCGAGTTCGGTGTCTCGGATGTCGTAGTTGCAATCAATATACGATGGAGATTCCAGCTTTTTAAACTTATATTTCATTCTGCCTGACTTCTCGGTCTTTTCCTGAGATGGACCAGGGTCCGACATGAAGGATATCGAAGGAAGAAAGTTTCGAAGCTCAGAAAACACTGCTCACTGTGAGAATCCTGACCTGCTGCATATGCCGGAAGAACGGAAGAATCCGATACTGGCGAGGAGGATGTCGGGAAATCTTGAAAACCCGATGCGCTGGAGGTGTCGGAACTTCCGAAAAACCCGACACGTTTGATAATGTCGGAACTTCTGAAAAACCCGACACGTTTGATAATGTCGGAACTTTGGGAAAGCTCGGCACTGCCGATGATGTCGGGAACACTGGAAAGTCGGCAAACCTTCAATATACTTTGGGTCTGCGACACTGCAAAACAGCCTTTGAAACCCCAGAAGAGAAAAACAGGGTTTTTGTGTTGAATTTCCAACATGCAATCTCCTTTTAATCATTCATGTACCAGGCATATAATAAAACTTTGAGGAAATAGCACCAAATGGTAATTTAGAAGAGATAAACCCTAAAACCTAAACCCCTTTTTCAAAATAACTCCAGAAAGAAGAAGAATAAAAATCCCTCAAAACCCAGCAAGAAAATGGGAAGAACTCACGTGGAATCAATCCATAAAAACTAGGAACCAAGAATGGAGAGAGAAATACCTTCAACCAGAGAAAGGGAAGATCGAAAAATGGCGAATCGATCGGGCACAGGCGAGCTTTCGGGCTTCGAGGTTGGAAGAGCATGTACGAAAAATCCACGAGTTAAAAATAAGTCCGGTAAAAATGACGTGGAAATCCGCGTATTTATAAGAAAATTGTAATTAATACACTTCAGCTCGGCACGTGCCAACTCACCGACAACTCGGCATGAATGCCATGTCAGCATGTTTGAGAGGTCCGAAAACCCGACACAAAGGAGGCTTAGTGCAATTCGGGCTTCGGGTTTCGGAAAACACAAGACATAAAGCATGAGATGTTTAGATGCTTCACAGCTCCGAAAACCCGATACAAAGGACCTAATCGGACTTCGGGTATCGGGAAAGGTGACACAAAACATGCTTTGAATAAGACATGTTCCGATGCGCCGGAGGTCCGAAAACCCGATTTACTCAATATGAAGCGGGTTTCGGGTTTCGGAAAACAGGCGACACAAAGCATGTTAAAACTCATGTCGAACTGTTGGACAAACCCGAAAACCTGAATTTCTCAATATGAGGCCAAAAATGAAATCGACTCCAAAAATTTCGTAGGGGTTATCTAATCATTTTGTCGTAAACTCAAAACGGAGATAACATATGCACACCTTGAGTGGCACACAATGGATATGAACTTGTTGAACTACAAATAGTCTCTGAAGTTTTGAAATTCCATAGTCCCCAAAATCAAAAGTAGAAGAAACTCGAAATTGGAAACCCACGAAATCCCATAAATCCAACAAACGCTGAAGTCTGAAACTTGAAAGGTCCGAAATCTCAAAATTGTTGAAGCCCCGAAATCCCAAAATCTGAAATTCAAAAGAAAATCCCAAAATTTTGAAAGTAAAAAATTTGAAAAATTTGAGAATACCCTTTTGAAGCTTAACCCTTGATCTATCATTTGTGAAATTTTGAGCTCATTTTGCACATTTTAAGCCCTCCAAAATGGATTTTGGGTTTATACTCTGCAGTTGAAACCTATAAAATCTGTAAATTGCAACTCCCGAATTCCAAAATGCTAAGAAACCTCTGAAATTGTCTTTTCTTTGAACTCAGGCTTGAATGTGATCTTTGATATGCAATAGAATGAATTAAAATATAAAACTTGACTTCTTTTTGTCCCATTAGGTGTGCCAAAACTGTTATGGTGTGGTCACATGGTGGCTTAAGATTTGTGGTTTGATAATGAGACACCTCTAAAAGATGAGAAAAATATAACTCCTATAAATGTAAAATACACAAATGAAAGAGTGTAAATGGAACATGTGCACCTGATCCATGTCAAGAGAAAGAGTGTAGAAGGATATCCTATACGGTCGGGGTTTTTTGGGTGATGCGAGGCCATAGGTGAAGAAGTATAGGGAGGAAATGCTCTGTTTCATCCAACCTTTAGCGCTTCTACAACGGTGTGTAAAGAGGTCTTTGTACTATCGTGTTTTTTTGGGAGATCCGACTGCGGCGGTAGAAGAAGTATTGGGAGGAATTCCATTGTATCCTCCAACCATTAACTGCTTCCCTAAATGCTAAGGACACCATGTCCAATAAAATCCACTATGTATGCGCAGTTTAGAGATTGGTCTGAAATCACTTGTTGTATGTAAACCCACAATTGAGGCCGAACCGGTGTAAATGCACTATGTTAGTATGTAAAACCCCAAATGATGCCCCCCTCTTTAGGGGTGCATGCAACACCGTTGATAGGAGAATGCATCCCCAAAAGAGGACCAACCACATGTACTCTATAACTTAGCCTTATAATGGGAAGGGAATGTGTTTAGTAGAAACCGAGGCACACACAAACAAGGATGGATATCAAAAACAAGTGTTAGTACGAAAACATATTTATGTAAAAATAGAATGTGTAATCTACGCAAACAATGTAAAAGCTACCAAACAAAGTAGTGTAAACACGTAAGAAGACAAGTAAAAAAAAGTGGGTCGTAAACATGGGACATCACTCATGATGTATCAAAACATGCAAAGCCATCATGGATGCAAACAAAAAACAAGTGTGCACACCAAATATAGGGAAAATCTTGCATATAAGAAGAAAACAATGAAAGACAAGTGCAAACAAGGAAAAGAAGTAGTCATGGAAACATGTAATCCTACAAAACAAGTGTTGCACATGGAACACCCGTTAGTATGATAGAGAAATAACCAATATTTCAAAGCGTGAATAATGAAGTGATGTAAAGTGCTAAGTAAAAAATGAAACAATAGCACTAGGAAGAAACAAATGTGGATGCCCCAACGACCAATATAGGAAGAGTAAAAGGAGAGCATCTATGCTACGTGTAAAAGATCTCGTATTAGAGATCACAACTAAATGAAGATGTGAATGAGCATTTGTGGATGGTATAAATAATGACATATAAGAAATCAATCTAACATGTGTAGTAAAGTGATCATGAAAAACACTAGTAAACAAGAGTAAGTTCCCCAAGACAATGCAATATGTTGTGTATGGATGGAATGGAATACAATATAGAAGGATAGGAGCTGCGTGCTCCCGAGTGAATGGGAGTGTATGCGATGAGGTTCATTTTGTTTCCCCCAATAGTCAAGAATGAATCATGTAAACGATAAAGTGCGTCATCGAGAAATGGTCGAAGTGTGTGTTGTGTCTAACACACTATGATGAATGTGTATGTGTGGTGATGAGATGTGACCTAACAATGATGTGTCCATAAACCCTATAGCCGAAGGCGAATATCATGATCAATCTGAATGTATAAATGATGATTTAGCCTAAGCATATATTACTATGAGATGAATGGATGAGTGATGATTTATCCCTAAGTGTATATCACTACAAGATGAAAAGAGGGATTGGTGATGTAACCTAAGGTGTATGCCACTACAAAATGATAGATCAAGTGACGATTTATCCTAAAGCGTATTTCACTAGGTGTAAATGTCACATAGTAAATGTGTGATGAGTGTAAGGTCCATTTGATTTGTAAACCCTCGAAAGTCAAGTATGGACTGAGAAACTAAAGTGCATCATAGGGTGGTGAGTGCATCGCGTAGAGGACAACGCGGTATAGGTATCTTGAAAGAAGACCATGTGATGAGTAAGATGTGTAAATGTGTGGTGCATAAAATGTAACATAAGATATGTAAAATGTAATGTATAGCGTGTGATGGGATATGTGTAGAATGCATAAAGTGTAATGTGTAGTATGTGACGTAACACATATAGGTAGAGTAGTGATGTAATATGTATAATGAAATGATGCTAGACTCGTATATAATTGAGACTAGTATAAGATACGAGAAAATGCATGATGTGAAGATGTGCAGTGTATGATGGAAGGCATATGTCACTAGATGCAGTGTAGAGACATTATGTGTAAAATGCAAGGCAATATGTGTATGCAACCTAATAGTAAGAAGTGTGTGATATGTATAATAGCTAGTATGATGAATAACATGAAATGATAGTATGTTATATGAATAATGAAGACTAGCATGATGTATGATCTATGACGTACGATGTGTGACTAGATGTGGTGTGTAGGACCTAACATGTAGTGTGTGGGGTTCATGTGTGGTAATCCCTCAATAGTCAAGTGTGAAACAAAGCACAAGAGTGCGTAATCGGGTAATGACAACGTTATGACATATGTATGACTATGAAAGATGAGATGAGGATAAGATGAAGTATGCGTAAGTGCTAAGAGTGTGATGTAGTACTATGTAAATATGCTAGAATGTGGGGGAGTGTAAATACTATGCCCCCAAGTATGTAAGTGATGGAAGTCTAGTCAAAATACACTAAGTGGATCCACATAAGGAGTAGTTTCCTTAACAAAAGTGATGGGACGCTGAGGTGGTAATGTCATAGACAACTTGAGTGGAGGGGTATTTTCTTTAACAAGATGATTAGAAAATGGAAGTGGAGTAGGATGGCGAGAAATCTTGAATGGTGAAAGATTTGGCGGTATTGATGATGCTACCAAAGGAAAAGTTTGATTTATTTTGAGAGGCAGTTGTGCACTTTGACTTGGTAATTTCAAAGAAGATGCATGAGAAACGGTGGCATGATGCACATTAAATGGAGAAGGAGCAACATTAGAAATAGAATAAGTATTTATCTGACGAGGATAAGAATCATTATGCACATGTGAGTGATCGTTAATATCATGCATGGAATGAATAATAGATGCATCTAGAAGTTTCTTTGAAAGATTAGAAGGAGGCTCACTAGTAGCCACATAGCATGGCTGAGTAGGGGGTGAACTACTTGTGAGAGGTTGTTGCTTAGGAGTTGCTTGAGTAATGCTAGCCTGATGCTCATTAGATATAGGTGAGTCAAATTTAGGAGCCCAATGGGATTGATCATTTGTATTAGAATGTTGTGCAGCAAATGAAATAAGGCCTTGATGCTCAAGATGTTTTATTATTCGCAACAAAGTGTGGAAATAGTTATCATTATGTCCATTAATTTGATGATAATTACAATATGGACGACCTTGATATTTTACTAACTCGATAAGGAGAATAGTAATGAGTAAGCGGTAGAGTGATCGGTGATGATTAAAGAGATGAGTAAAAATGTCATGTGGCATAGTATTATGCTCAAATATGAGAGGATTAGGCAATGACATGTCTTGAGGTTCAACTAGATGACATGTAGTGGACATAGATTGCATAGAGGATGGAGAATGAGAACAAACATGTGATTGTTGAATTTTAGATCCGAGAGCTATGGTCGTGGATTCCATAGCCGTAAATTTGTCTTGAAATAAAGCATGTAAAGCTTGAATGGAGTCCAATAGAGCATCACGAGGACTAAATTCGTCGAGATAAAAATGAAATATATTTTTTTTTGTTCGGTGGCGTATTTTTAGGATGAGTTATGGAGTCTAATTCTCTATGTAGGACAACCTGAAAATCGGGATACATTTTAAGAAACTCAGATAAAGGAACTTGAGGAACCTTACGAACCATGATGGAAGAAAAATGAAGATCCTAAGTGTGAAAGTGATCGGGTTCACCAAAATGATTAACTAAAATTGTATATAATATATACTAGTTAATCTAATCTAGGACATACAAACATAGAAAATAAGCATGTAAATGAATTAAAAACTAATATAATAAATAAAAAGTGCTCATGTGCAAGAGAGAAGAGGAAATAACTCAAATTTGAATAGAAGACACTTGTGGAGCAAAGATCGAAAAGGTGGCTAGAAAATATGGTAGTAGGAACAATCGTGTGTAGAAATGATGCAGAGCATCATGTCTAATTAATCTTAAAGATGCGAGAGGATCATGTCTAATTCATCTCATCACCTAAACAAGATCAAAACTAGTCACTTCCTTCATTATAAAAGCTTGTTTAGTTTGCTAGTTTTACCCTAATAGGAAATTTTGATTCCTTCATGCACTATCCAATCTTCCATTTATGTATATACCCTACTCTCTCTCCCCATTTCAATCCCTCATGATCATCCTTATCTCTAAAAATCTAGAAACTTGGTTAACCGTCACAAGTTCATTAAGAAGGTCTTGTATTTTCAAGTCACAACTTAATTCTCTTGGACATGTTTGTCATTCCATATTCCATCACCCTACTTATCACATCCTATCAATACACAATCATCATCTATATGCCTACAATTTGAGCAATTTTCCACCTTTTCCTTAATACTTGTTGGTTTCTCAAATGTGCACCCACGTCTCGAATCTCGGAAGGGCCGAGGTGTTTGAGACCACAATGGAACCGTCCCCAAGTTGTGGGACCTTGCGAGCTTGGGACGGATCTCCGGAGAAGGCTGGTTCCTCTATCTATTTCTACTGCTACTGCTACTCCTAGTGCTGAAAGGGGAAACTAAGCTAAGAATGCCAAGGGACCAAGGAAAGAAGGATAACATGAAGTAAACTACACTAAAAGGTGATAACACCAGAAAAGAGGGATGAACACTATTTTTTCTGAGTGAGAATGACATGGAATGCATGAAAGGAAGCTAGGCACAAGTAGCACAGTGAAATACACATTCACTAGATCATTCTCATGGAGCACAACCAAATACAGAACTATAGGGGACACAAGTAGCACAACCAACACACAACGCAAAAGAAAAGGAAAGAAGAAGGAATGCAAACATGTTAGGACAGAGAATAGTCGCAAAACGATGCTTCTATTACTTCCGAGTAAATGTACAGAGTCATTCAATGATGGAGGATGATATCCACATGCAAGAGTCATACATAGAGGTCTCTGCAACTCAAAATACGAGAAAATATGAAGTCCTTGGCGAACGTGTAAGGATCAAAGTGTCCAACATAACAATTAAGCCTTGCTCTTACATTTATAGATGAATCCATGGAGGAAGAAGGAAAAACACGAATTTGAAACACAACCACCTACAATAAGCATTCAATGTCTAAAAATCCACTTGTAAATTTGTTAAGTATGCTTCCCTATGCTTATTTGATGTGTTGAAGACAAAGGAGGGTGAATCATACCAAATTGGGTGGTTGGATCGATCAGATCTGCTCATAAATGTTTAGAAAGACATTTTCCTGTTTCTCACCTACGAGATCCACCAAAATTTGAATTTTGAATTTTTGGCATTGTAGCTGATGTCAATAGTTCTCTCGACAAGTCCAGTGCACACCGATTTGAGCTATGTAGTAGAAGATACAACCTGTCGGAAGATGTTAGAGTTGTCAACCTATGCAAAACACTTGACGTGCATGAATTGGTGAGATGATGGCCATAAGTATAACTATTTTATTGTTTTCGCCACATGTAAATCATTAATTTGTTGCAAGGATTTAGCACTCTGTTGGCATGCTTTGAATGGTTGCGCACGACACACTTAAGTGTGTAAAAATATGATCCGGCATAGGAGGGCATGAGGGAAGGGCACACAGAGAAAATAGAGGAAGGCATGGAGGGGCGCACGGGGATATGAAGAAAAATGGTGAGCAGAGAATGTATGGTTAAGGTGTAACTATTACAAGGTAATGGGTGCGGCATGTGAAGGGCCAAGGACTTAGTATTAAATGCAAGGTGCGTGGGATGGGAAAGAAGGCGACTAAGAAGAGGGTGAATGAGCGAAATGTGGGTGCGCAAGGGAGAAGTGGAAGGAGAAAAGGAAAGGGGCGCGCAGGTAAACTATGACCAAGGGAATGTGCCAAGTGATTTTAAGTGTGTATAATTCTTCAATGAATAACTTAGGGCTAGAATGTGTATGAAAGTTATCCAAATCGCTAGAAAGCTATTTGGATAACAATACCCTCAACTCTGCCCTTAGAGGTTCTTAAGACATGAACTTGCATCAACTAAGCATATGAGGTTTTAGAGTTATCTAAAATGCTCTTATGGATTCCTTAGTTCCCTTTAGACTATCTTGAAATGCTCCCAAAATATCATAGACCAACTCCTTATACAATTCCCTATACATCACCTTTAGGGTTTTTGCTTCCTAAACCTTGCTAGGTTTGCATTTATACACTGTCATGGATATATACAATTTGAGGAAGTTTCAAGACATAAAATTCACATATCTAAGCTCCCATTAATGCTATCAAGTTGTGAATAAATTTTCAAAGACAAATTCCAAGTAAAAATAATGCTTTCTTTGTAAAACTCCACTCACAATCAGTTTTGATCATGTGTGACAGGTCTTCTAACACAAATATCTCAAAATTTCAACAATGGAAAGCCCCAAATCCTTTTGAAAAAATTTCAAGACCTTTTTAACATTTCATATACCAATTTTCAAGAAAAAAATCGATGATTCAAGACCTCAAAGTTCAAACCCTAGCTCAGACTGGTAAAATCTGAACTGGTAAACCCGAGAAGGATTTTCCCTTACAAAAATGAGTAGTTTTAGTTTTCAAAGCCCCAAATTTGGAATGTAGGTCTATGTTGACTCCCTCTAGGTCCCTAGTTTTCTAGTGAAGCCATCTTCTTCATCAAATATTATTTTCTTAGCATTCCTAATGCCCTTGCTCATGTACTCGGTCATAATATGGAGGTTTTCAAAAATTCAATGAATAAAACCAACACCAATCCGTTCTTACCATTATAAACATGTTTGCAACATTTTAAAATATGAAAACATGGAAGATAAATCCTTCACTTTAAAAACACTTATGAATTAGGCTCTCAAATCTACCAAAATGACCATCATAGTTCTTTCATGCAATGAAAACAACAACATGCTCGAGGTGAAAACCTTTGAGAATCCTTCATGGATAAATCACAATGTAATAATAACTTATTTAGTCCATGCTCATAGAAACTCAAGATCATAGAGGAAACATTGTTATACAGTCATGCTTAGTCACTTTCAAATAATAATACCATAACAATCTTGAGCTTTCATGCATGCACTGTAATATCGGGGAACTATATCTTATTAACCAATAAAGTTTCCTTCCACCACATTCAAAGCACGTATCTATCATCCAAAACCTTAAATACTAAGTCAAAAATCATCAAATCAAAGTTCTTCTTACATTATTATCTTAATGCATTCTCACACATAGTAAAGGCTTGAGTTTATAATTATGGAACAGGGAAGTCATTTTCTACCACCATAGAGGATTCAATAATCTTTTGGACAATCTATAAGTGCCCTTATATTTCCTTTAGAAGACATTCATAAGGAAGAAATCATAAATGTTAGCATCACACTCTTCAAATTAAGAATTCTGTAGCATCAAGACAAGGAATTCTTGCTAAAACATAGTTGTTTCTATACATCACTATAATTTGCTTACAAAATTGTTTAAAAAAACCTCCTCTACCACTCGAGGAATCTCCTATTTTCTTCCTTTCCTCGAATGAATATCCTCTTCATAACTATTTTTGTAGTGCCCACATTTTACACACACAATTACAACAGTAAAATACCAAGATAATTTTTTTGACTTACATTGCTCACTACACACAACACAACATGGGCTTTAAGTACAGAAACTCAACTTGCAAACGACAATCACATAAGTCATCGACTCACATAGACACATGAAAACAACATAGGCATGTCAATGCCACACTTTTCCCAATGAACGAATACTAGCAATGCCCCAACCACAAAAAGAAGACTCAAGGATAGGCAAACCCATAACACATCTTTTCTTTAATTGTATTTTAGTTACGATTAACATTCCAAGAACATTATTGTGCAAGGATAAATTTCTCATTTGTCCACTGATAGATTCTTAAGTTCATACCGCAGTTAAATTATCATTCACCCCTTGTAAGTTGGTTTCTTATTCTTTACAAAAGTTTCCATAACTTGCATTCTTATTTGTCATAATTCAAAAGCATATAAAGTACTTAATTATCTTGTCCTTATGTTAAGAATCTTCTTCTCGAACATATATTCAATGTCTACCTTTTTACTCTTACAACTCATGTGAATGTGACTTGGTGTCCATATAGTGATATTAGGATTTAACGGAGATTTAAAATACAAGATAGCTTTTTACCACAAAACATTCCTCGATCACTGGTACAGTTATTTCCCTACCATAGTTATTCTAATTCAATGACTTGTGAAATTCCATTTTGTTTTATATATGTATTTTGTTTTCTCGAAGGTTGAACACACCAAGGCAATTCATATTCTTTGAAACAAAAGAGTATTTTTAATTGAGATATAAGGTCTCCGAGAGTGGCATTATTCTGAACCTCAATCTCATTTTTACTCTTGTATACTTTATTTTCTACGTCACGTTAGGATCTTATTTTTAGCATGTTCTTGTAAAATGAGTTATTAAGTTCTTGACTAACCTCTTGAAGACATAAAATATTAGAAGAATTGAAGCTACACATGAATCCTAAGTTAACATCCGAATCAACTGAGGTTTATATTTATTCCAACTTCACGTAAGGGTCTACCCGTCAACTATATATGAGTTTTAAGCGAGAGGACAAATTTATGCTAAACCACCTTCATGGAAGGACCAATGTGTTATGTTGAGAGAAATCAAGGTAACACATTTAGCTGAGTGGGGATAAGGGGTTCATTAACAAGAGTATAAGACCTAGAACAACTAAGTCACAACCTCCATCTATGTCGTCTGGATCCAACAGGGATTTCACTCGATGAAGAACTTTAAATTTAAATCTATCTTCGGATGACAAGGTAGTCCGCTAGGCTACGAAGGAGGAGTTAGCTCTACATACTCCAAGTGAAATTTGACCGTGTCGCTCCTATCCACCAAGTTTATGACAATGTCACAAAACATACTGACTAAGATGATAAACCCATTCTTGGGCTCGATTTACTCAAACTAGGAGGTTCCAATGAGTGCAGAGTTTAATTCCATCCTACGGTTTTCAATGCCTTCTACGGTAAGGGGTATCACACATGAAGACAAGCTATGCTCTGATATTGAACAAGGGTAGAGTGTTTCGATTAAATCCCTTTATTACATTTACAAAGTATGAATGCACAAGATGACTCGTTGATCATTTATTGAATATTGAATATGCACTACAAGATATTACTTCAAATTCATTTACCTTATATAAATATCAAACCTTTTTACCATGTGTACTATGAATCAAAATTGAACCTAAGATTAAATGCACATTTCTTAGATGTCCTTGAAACTAGCATCTTATACATAACAACAAATTATCAAATATAACCTTTTGTAACATGAGACTATATTATACATTTATTCTTCTAACAATGAACTATAGAAATTACAATGATAATTAATGCATTACACAACGCCTTTACGTCATCATTCTTTCATCCTGCAAAACCACGTGAGCAAGATATCAGTGATAAATCGCTAGCATGGCATCCACCCTAATCTAACATAATTATCATTTTTCAGTTTCCCAATTTACATATGATAATAATTACAATTTGCAATCGAAATAAAAGGTTTAGAGACATATATTCATTACATTTCATTTTACTTCTTTTCAGTAGCCCAGAGAGAGAAAACACCATTTGTCAAAAGTTCTATTTCACACAACAAGTTACACTATAGATTTTTAAACAATTATTTACATGTGTCAAAAGTTTCCATGGTGGTTTGGCAACCTGATGAGGGTCCCGCAACTTTCTATTTTTACATTTTCTTACTAGCTACAAAAACATTCAAAACGGGCTCGGAGGCTAAGAAACCGCTTCCAAAAGTTATCTTCCGATGAGAACACACACCATGATTAAATTTCTACGTGTCCCCAGATATACCAAGAGTTCATAGCAATTGACGGAATTGGGAAAAAGTGAACGGTTTGCGTTTGGCTGGCTAGTTCTCTAGGGCCACTGGTCATAGTTGACCCATTTGCAAATGAACAAAAGTTAGGTAGAGGGCTCATAAATCCATGTCCAAAAATGGAATTTGATGGATGAATGTGCCACAAGAAACTTCCTACAAGTTCCTATATATACGAGAGAATTCAACAGGGTCGACGAAATTCAAAACTAGAAAACAGTCTTCAAACGACGACAAGTTTTCTAAAGCCACCGGTCCTAATTGGTCCAGTTTGACCTTGTCAAACTGCGACCAGAGGCCTACAAAATGTTGTCGTCAAAATATCTAGAAAGATGTTTTTCCCTAAACTAAAGGTTCCATGCAATTGTCTAGTATAAACACTAGAGGTTTGTGAAGGTGGGAAATAATTTTTCTATCCAGGTTTGAAATGACGGTTCAAAACGAAAGCCACTTTCTAGATTTAACAACTTTCTACTCTCGTAAAACGGTGTAACAGCCTCCTATAAGAGCGTCAAAAAGATCTCATATGTTCGTTTGGGATCAATCCAAAGGTCGAGGTGATTCCTCGCATAAATAGGTACATGAATGAAGCTTCACATTTCATTTTTAGAGTTACGAAGGGTACTTAATGAGTCTTTGAAAAATGTAAAAATTAAATATTTAAATAGGGAGAAGGTCAACATTATTACTGGGAAGTCAATCTCATCTTGTCGATATACCAATATTGGAGCGATCTAGGTGGGTAGGAAGTTTTCTAAATCACCACAGAATGAGGGTGGAAGTTCATGTTTTAATGCAACGAGTTATTTTGAATTTGTGAGTTATGACATGACACTTCATTATTTTGCAATGAGTTGATATAAATATTTAACTGTAATATAATCCTAATATTTAAAAATTCTATTAAGTTGCAAAAGAGAATTAAAGCATGAGAATTATGAGAGGTAAGGGGAGATGAACCATGCCTGGAAGGAACGGAGCCAGTTGAAACCACAGATTCGGTTTAGCATCTCCCTTAAGCATTTTGTTGAACAGATCATGAGCATCCGTAATATTACCATTTTTCCTTTGCTCAAAATCCTCAAGCTTTCCCAACGAACCCATTTTGTACCTTCTGCACCTATGCAAGGAGACGAGTAAGATTGCTTTTCAGGCTGTGCAAATGTCCAAGGTTCTTGGTACTAACATTTCTGGCCAGCTCATCCAATACAGGGTAAGCCTCTCGCTCGAGATCTACAACATTTGAATCCATATATGTACAAACCACCTCCAGAGCAATTTCCAGCACACGGAACTCAAACGGAAGCTCATGTTGCAGCCCATTTGCTACTTCTGGGATAGGTAGCAACATTTAGGGGAACTTACAGAAGAAGTATCAGGCTTTTCCTGCAATCATGGCCTTCCATGAGACAACATTTCTTTGAGGCATTCTATCAAACAGTTCACACGCCTTTTCAACAAATCCATTATTTCATCTCTAAAACCTTCGCCACGTAAAGGGAGTTTTCAAAGGACGTGAAAATCACTATCAAAAGACTTCAAATAGTAAAATCCTAAATTCCAACTTCGAACAAGCCAGAAAACACAAAAATAATTTAAAATTTGCAGGCGAGAAACCTCTTCCTGTGAAATCGTTACTAAAATTTACATTACATTCGAAATATAACATGAATTTTCCCTCCTACAGCTTGCATACCAGATAATTACTAAAAAAACAAGTTAACATGAAAACTATTACTGATATTCAAACAAACAAGTAAAAAAACCATTTTAAAAACTCTGAGAGTAAAGATTGAAAATGTACATGGAATTTGTGTGAGGGTTGCATACTTTTGGGTGCAACTATTCCCACAGGGCGATGTCCACTGTTGTGGAATCATTTTGATATTTAGTATTATGGGAGAGGGCAAAATACGTGTGTAGAAAATACAACCCTCCACCCTCCCCGAAAACCAGAAACCCCTCTATCTTCTAAGCTTTGATGGATGTCCACGCAGGTATAGAGGCTCATTTTTTAAGACACAGGCTGGGAGGATGCTAGAACAAGTCAGGAGTGCGCTGGTAAGGTAAGGTCATTAGGTTGGAGACCTGTTTGTTGCATGAATGAAACAGTGTGGCTGTCTCCTGAGGAAACCCCTGTCTTCTGTACACGGCCGTAATCACCCATGCCCGCCATTTTTGTTGTTCACGCAAAACAAAAATCCCTGCGTCCAAAATGAGAATCCACCTAGAAGACAAGAGGAAACGAACCAGAAGAAAGTGGTCAATGCACTAGCAAAAGTGTTTCAGACTGCACAAAACAAGGCACCAATAAACAATGAAAATGACCTGCCAACAAGGAATTGTGCACCATAACTCTTCACACATCCAGAGAACTATTTTCAGGCTGAAATCATGTGCCAAGAAGGGATAAAAAAGAAAGGAGGTAGCGATCCAAAAGAAGGCAGACAGAGCCTGATTAAATTAAAACCACAAGGAAACAAGTAGGCGCCAATAATAAATGCACACTTACTCCACCAAATGTATGACAGGCATGATCTGACAAGGAAGAATAGTTTAAGAGGCCAATAGGTTAATGTTTAACATGGGGAGATCCACCAATAGCTCAGAGAGGATTAGGTGAAACCATAATTAAGAAAAAGGCGGTGATTAGATATCCAAACAAAACACATTTCCATGAAATGGTGGGACGCCAACAAAAGTTGCCAACGTGGGTGAAAGCATCCAAATCTTCTCATTAAAATAGGTATACATAAAAAAAAAACAATACGAGAGGAGACTCGGTCGGCCAAGGTAGAACTAGTGGTAGGAGTTCGAAACCGGACGCAGGACAAGGACCGACCACGGTGTCACAACAAGAGACCGTCTTCTTTGCATGGACTGAGGCGACCAATCCAAACAATAAAATCACTAATCAAAATAATAATATTACTATTATTTTTATTACTATTATTATTACAACTTAATAATACTTTATTACTCGTATTAACAAGGACCAACATTTAAGCTTGACCAAAACAATAATAGCAAGAATCGACAATTCAAAAGAATAATTATTATTATGCAGGTGTTCCCTCTAGTTGGTCACGCCCCAACAACATCAAGTCATCCTTCAAACCACCTATCAAATTTGTGAAAGAGATTTTTCCTTAATAGGGTAATCGAAAAGGCGAAGCCAACAAGGATCAACAGGAGCACAACAACGTTAAACGCTTAGCAACACGGTCATTGAAGAAGAAAAAGAAGAACGAGGGACGGGGCACTACAATTTCTCCCTTATATTTATGCATAACCCTAACTACCATGACCTACAAACCCTAAATATTAGCATGTTGACACAAATTAGACCTCCAGGACATTTTAATACCTTATAACATATATACCATGCTTTAACAATGACTTAGACTCCTTATACAGGCCAAAAACCATCATAATGCCCTTTTAGGAATTAAATTACATTTTGGAGGGAAACCTCCTAATTCAAATTTCTTTCATACCTAGAACAACTTAAGCATTTAAATGGAACTACTAGGACTCTATTGACATCCCCCAATCCTTACTTAGGCTAACTCAACTCAAAATTGACCAATTTGAATAGAAACTCAAAATTTCTTTTTGGTGAGAAGATGCTCCTGCATCAAGAAACCCCTAAAAGGATGGATCTAGAATATCTGGCTAGACTAGAGTGCCTGGAGAGGGACTCTGGGAGCCCACGGAGCACTTTGGTTTACAAACTAGGCATCATGGTTTGTACAAAAGATCTGAAACTAAATCTTACATGGCTGGGAGGTGGTTTGGAACCCTCACTATCTGTCACATTAGATTTTTTTCCCCTGTACCGGATGTCATCGATAATCCAAGATGATGTAAAGACCTGTAAAATACCAAAAAAAGTATCAAAACTCTAAAAAATAAAGATGAAAATGAATGGGTCAGTCTGACCTTAGCTACCATAAAAATGGGCTTACTAATTGAGCATTTGACTACATTTCGGATCCAAATGTTGTTCTTGTGAGTGTGTGTAAAGTGTGCCCTAGTTTCTCTTGTGCCAGTCCACTTTGTGAAGTAGTGAGAAATAAATAAATGTAGAAAATGCAATATAATGTGTGCATGGAATAGAATAGAATCCACCCCCTATGAAGTGTGATGCAGATGTCCTAGCCTTGTGCCTTGATGATGGAGCTATGTGGATACAAATGATCTCCAATGTAATAGATGGATGCAACTCTAGATGGATGATAGTAGTGAATAATGCTAGGTCCCTCATTATGGTATAATAACTTTATATTTTTAGGGTTCTCTTGATCTAATTTTTTAATTAACCTTGAAATGGGTGACCACCAAAAAGATAAGAAGGATAAACAACTAAAAAGAGCCCAACGGATGGCGGAAAGTGCAAAGGGATTAGGGCACCCATGGGCGCCCTAGTACTAATCTAGGCACCCCAGTTGAGGCTAAAATAATGTGGGATGATAGAAGTTTATTTGGGTATGTGGATTTCAAAGGTCGGTAATGATGAAATAAAATAAAACAAGATGACCAAAAGACGGGGTTAATTAGTACTTCTTTAGTCAAGAACCTTCTAAATAATAGTATGAATCGGGATAAAAATGTCTAAAGTACACGATTTTATGACTACAAGAGTGATATATAGGGATTGTAGAATGAACTAGCTTGCCTTTTGTAGGTATGGAATGATTTTGGGCTGGTGAATGATATGAAGCAGACATATGCTCGGGTTGTGTAAGCTTTGACATCTGAAACTAGCATGTGACAATCTTGGGGACAGGAGCACTAGGAGAGGACACAGTTCTTGGGCACTAGTGTTTGCAAGAAAAATCCAGATTTGATTATTTCTATGTCACTTATTGTGAAATATCCCTTGTGGGATACCACTCAAAAAGCACACAAAATATAGATAAATTGTAGCAAATAGAAAATCTGATTTTGTAGTAAATACCCAACTAGGGCAAGAGAACTAATTTTTATTTATATTTCTCAAAATATTTTCCCAAAACACATGAAAATTTGTAGGAAGCTTGTTATGATAATAAAGAACACTAGAACTATATTTTTGGGATTTTTAAATCATATATAACTTCCAAAAAATTATAGAAAACCCTAAACAGATGAAAAACTTCAAAAATCCATATCTTCTCAAATACACATGATAAAATTCTGAAATTTTGGAAATAACATTTATTAATAATATGAATGAAATCCCAATCACTAGAATTGGAAAAAGCACTTTGAAAACCCTCCAAAAACCACTGTAAAATCCCAAAATGGGTCACTCCACTTGGAAAGAGACCAAAACCCTCCAAAATTCCACCATAAATGGTTCTAAAATTGTTCTAATTATTACAATAAACTAGATAAAAAAACCCTCAATTTTCCTCCACAAAAAGCCCAAAATTTCTCCAAAAAACCTTCATTTAAAACTCTGAAAATGATCTCTTAAAATCAGCTCCAAATTGACAAGCTAAGGTGGATCTTCCACCACCGAAGAATGCCCTACTAGCTAGGAATGGATCTCTCACCACCGAATCTAGGGTTCCTGTGGAATCTTACTCCACAAACTAGAAGAAAGCAATCAATAGTTGCTCAATGGAAAACATAAGTGTGTATGCAAGAATGAATCTATCTTTCTCCTCCCAATCTCCTTTTATAATTTTCCTTAAGCAACAAGAGGCGTAAAAGACCTAAGTCGGCTTCCTCGAGGGAGGACCACCAAATAATAAAGTAATTTACGATACTTTTAGCCCCCTAGTCACCATAGGGACATAAGTGATCCCAACGAAAGAATATAACATTAAAGTGTTATTAGTCACCCCCTTAATGAAAAAACATGGCATTTTCCCCACCAAGCCACTTAACACCCATGCCAATGTAAAAGATAACAAATAAGCAAGGTGTAATAACCAATAGCCTCTAAATTATTTAGCCCCTTGGGTATGACCAAGGATAAGACTAATTTTTTTCCCTTAGGCTCTCTGTGAAGGAAAAGGGACATTACGAGTCCCCCTTTTGGAAATTTTCTTGTCCCCAAGAAAATGTAAACTAGGATCTGTAAAATATGTTCTACCTCCCAAGTAGCATCCTAAAGTGGAAATCCTCTCCACCGTACCAAATACTCTGTGATCACCATGCTTTTGAGCCTCCCTCTGTCTCACCTCAATAATAGATCTGGTTCCAATACTAGCTTCCCCTCATCATACAACAATGAAAACTCCATGGGGGTATGATATGCTTTCAAGTGCCCTTTTAAGGCATAAAACATGAAAGACATTATGTATCTTACTATGCTCTGGAAGCTCCAGCTCATATGCAACTGCCCCAACTCATTGGGATACCTGTATGAACCATGGAATCATGGTTTCATCCTCTTGCACCCTTCTACTTCGGTGAGGATATGCGTATGGCTGCAAGCGTAGGAAGACTAAATCTCCCACCTCAAAAGACCTCTCTACCTTGTGCCTATTTGCATATATCTTTGTTGATTTTGTGCCTTATGAAGGTTCTCTTTGAGAGCTTTCAGAATATCCTGGTTCTCCTATAACCAATCATGAGCTTTGGGAGCTCGACTGTCTGATAATACCAAATCTGCAAATGACATAACATCATACCTGTATAAATCTCAAAAAGGATTCATGTCAATGCTCATCGATAGGTGGTATTGTAACAATACTCACCCATGTGCAACCACCTAATCCAAGCACACTGATGACTGTCACATAGCTACGCAAATAGCCCTCTATCCACTTGTTAACTATCTTCATCTGTCCATCAGTCTGTGGATGGTAGCTTATGTCGTGGGTCAAATTGCACTGCAACTGAAGATATATTGCCAAAAAGTGCTCATGAAGACCTTATCCCTGTCACTAACAATATTTTTAGGCAACCCATGAAGCCTAAAAACACATGTATAAAATACCTGAGCCACATATGGTGCATCATGCCCCTTGGGTAGAGAAAATAAATGAGCATACTTAGTCAACCGATCAACTACAACATATATGCAATCATGCCCATGTACCAAGGGAGTCCTGTAATAAAATCCATGGATATGCTCTCCCACTTCTATTTGGGAATAGGAAGAGGTTGAAGTAATCCTGTTGGAAAAGAATGCTCGGCCTTGGTTTGCTAGCAAACCACACACTCTCTGATATGATTAATGACATCATCCTTCATCCCCTTCCATGAAAATATCTCTCTGATATACTTGTATGTCTTGAAGCATCCAAGATTCCTTACTAATGGTGTATCGTGCACTTCTCGAAGGATCTTATCCTTCATCTTGGACCCTGGTACAAGGAAAATCATATCCTTGTAGTATATGAGATCATCCAAGACTTTGTACCTATCATCCTATATAATACCATCCATGACCTCACATGCAAACTGATTTTTGGAATACTCAACAAGTATGTGAACATTCAAATCTGCTGAAATATCAGACATAAAACTAAATATAGAGGTAGGGTAAGGTATCCTAGATAAAGCATCAACAAAAACATTATTTTTACCTTTGGTGTACTCTATGTCAAAGTTGTAGGTTTGTAAATTATTCACCCATATTTGTTGGCAATCGTTAAGATCCTTTTGCCCTAGGAAGAACCTCAAATTGTTGTCATCCGCACGAACCAAATTTTTTTCTTCCCACAAGGTATTTGTATGAATTTGGCCAAAGCATGTATGATGGCCAAAATATCTTTGTCATAAATTGAGTACCCTTTCTCCACAGGACTAAATTTCGACTCTCATAAGAAATGGGGTACCTATCTTGCATAAGCACTGATCCAATACCATCTCCCGATGCATCACACTCAAGTACAAAAGGGTGAGAGAAATTTGGCAATGAAAGAACGGGACATGAGCTCATCACCTCCTTGAGGTGATAAAAAACCTAGTGTACTACTTCAAACCAAGAAAATCCCCCTTCTTGGTCAAATATTTCAATGCGAAGTCAACCAAGAGAAGTTATTCACAAATCTCTCGTAGTATGTGCATAGTCCTAAGAAACCTCACACTGTGTCAATGTCCTAGGTGGTGGCCAATCCAAAATTTCCTATATCTTCTCCCTATCAACCTTCACTACCCCTCCACCAATCACATATCCCAAATATAATAGCTCTTTCATTCCAAACTCACACTTATAAGATTTCACATATAGCGAATTAGCTTCTAATATCCCAAGATATCATCAAGGTGTCTCATGTGATCCTCCCAAGTCATGCTATAGACCAATATGTCGTCAAATGAAACACGTAAAAACTTCGTAAGTGGAAGTTGAACACATGGTTCATACAAGACTGGAAATTCGCTAGTGCATTAGACAACCCGAATGACATCACTAGAAACTCAAAGTTACCATAATGGCACCTGAAAGCTGTCTTATGTACATCCTACTCTCTAACCTTGATCTCGGTGATATCTAAATCGTAAATCTATTTTAGAAAATAGATTGCCCCATGTAGTTCATTTCACAACTCATCAATGTATGGAAATGGATACTTATTTTTTATTGTCTTCTTGTTTAATGCACGATAATCTATGCACATCCGCATGAATCCATCCTTCACCAACACCATTTGAAGAAGCAAAAGGATGGAACTATGTTTGATATGCCCCATATCAATGAGCTCATGGATAGTCCTCTCAATATCATATTTAAAATTTTTGGGGTGACGGTGAGGAGTAGAAACCATAGGTCTAATGTCCTCAAGCTCAATCACATGTTCAAATCCCCTATCCAGAGATACACCTAGAGGTATGTCACTAAAAACTACACTATTCCTATCCAATAGACCTTGGATATCCACATGATACTTTGGCTTCCCATCCTCTGAATTCTTGGTCGAAACCAAACATTGTACTACCCAATCAACCCCATTGTGCTGTGAATCCTCTCAATTCTCTTAGCTGTAACAACCTTGGGTGCATCTATAGATAAACCTCTCAAAGTCACATTCCTCCCTTTGGAATTAAACTTCAGCTCCATCATCTGAAAGTTAGTCTAGAATTCCCCAAAGGAATGAAGCCAATGAACTCCAAGCACAAGGTTGGTTTCTACAATAGCAATAATAATCATCGTGAATCAGTATAGTTACCCATCATGATGCTCAACTATGGAACTTGTTGTGTGCATCTTATCAACTCTCCATTAGTTACAACCATGTTGAAGCCCTTAAAATCCTCTACTTATAATCATCAACTCTCCACCAATTATGCATCAATAAAGTTTTGGGTTGCCCCACTATCAATGAGTACCACTACTTGTTAACCCCAGTAAAACTCACCTAACTCGAATGCCTTGTAGACTCGAGGTACTAGAAAAGGTGGTAATAGTCTCATGGGGAAAGTATCTTCCTCCTGCCCCACCCCTACACTATCCAATATCTCTCCATCTCCATCCTCCAATACCTGAGTATCCTCCTCATCACCATCACTCTCCTCAAAAACCTCTATGAATTAGGCCTTCCCTTTACCTTCTCAATCATGTCTAGAAACCCAAGGTGTGTGGAAATAAAAACATAGTTTCTTTCACCTCAACTCATCTCTGTCCTTTGTAGATATGAATGGTTTCTTCATTGCATCCTTCCTAGGTGGAGGCACCTTTGGCTGTGAGCCATCGGGTCTAGATGGAGGTACCTTAGGGTGTACTCGAGGTGGGAACCTCGACTTTGGAGTGGATAACTCAAAATCATATGTTCTCCTTGTAGACACCAAAATTAGGTCATAATACCCTTATAACCCCGTTAATTAAATCAACCATACCTTACCTATTCACATCCCATAGTGCACATGATTAATTGAATTAATTACTTTAATTAATTTAATTAACATCCTCACTTGACCACCTCACCCAACCAACTCACCTAGCCACCTCACTCCATGACCCACTCAAACCCCATTAATGACCTAAGACCAAGTATAAGCCTATCCTAACCAACTAAGACTTAGTCTAAACCTAGACTTAACTCCTATTAAAAAAACTAAGAGGACTCTTACTCATTCTTTTGTGGTCTATCACTCAAGACTCGGACGAAGATTGAAGACCACACCAAAAATAACAACAATCAGGCTATTTTTGGCCAACCTAGATATTCCCACCTTAACCAACGTTGGTTATACCTCAACCGACGTCACTCCCCTAACCGTCGTTGGTTAGGTTAAATACATTTCCAAAATCCTTTGCTGAGGTTGGTGATTTGATTCATGATCTTAGACGAACAGAGACTTGGAGCACTCAGATTTTCTAAAGCACTCAGGCAAAGGAAAACACATGAGAACACTACCAATAACCATTGGCATCCATCATCTTCTTCATGATCACAGATTCACACAGAGAAGCATGGAGGTTCAAACTATCATGGCATGAACGCAACTTCTCTTCTCTCCGGATCTCCGCCATCACCGTCCTCATCACCTACACTCTCTAGACCCATTCTTCAGTAAGTATCTAATATCTCTTCATTTATCTCTGTTTTCTTTTAGTAAGATTTATTATTCATCTCAGTAATTTATTCTTCTATACATCCGTACACCTCCCTTCCTCCCACCAACTTATCACCCTACCATACCTAGACCTTCCACCTATCTTCCCCCTATCCTTATCATCTCTAAACCTTATAGACCATTCCATGATCTCACCTCCACCATTTCTATCCTCGTGCAATCACGAAGGTCCAAGACCATTTCTAAGAGGTTTTTATTAACTGCCCCTACCGATGCCGGTTAGCCAACCAATGTCGGCCATCATGAAAAACCGGCATCGGTCATACAACTAATGTCGGTTCGTGGTCATGTCTGACAACATATCTCAAACCAACGAGCTCATACCCATTCCCTAACAACCCATAATCACTCCTAATATTTACCAAACCTTTCACAGAGCCTACACCAGACCTGCAACCCAATACCAGCCCATCACCTGACCCGTTTTGACCTCAATCACCTTTTATCGAAATTTATTATTATTTTTGTATGAGATACCTAAATCGTTTCAATTCCAATAAGATTTTTATTTCATGTTTATTTTGGATAACATTAATACTATTATTTAAAAAGTGGATTGATAGCTTGTTCAAGAAGCATCACACTTCCCGGATCTAGCTTCCACTAGGCAGTCCACTTGTTTTATTTAATTCTATCTGGTGGTATTGTTTTGCATTTTACAGGTAGTTACTCCTAGCTAAAAGGGAGTATTCACAATTAACATATGATCAAGAAATTAAAACATGCACACACCCTTCAACCGACATCACAAACAAGTAATCCTCCATGGCCTATCACCCTCTATCTGTTTCATTATTTTATCAAGAATCCGGTGAAATATTTTGGTGCACCCGGTGGGACCTATTCAGGGTTCCTTGCATTTAATCATTCGTAGGGAAATATTTGTATGTTTTTTCTTTAAAAAAAGGAATTTAACATTAAATCTTCTCCCTAGGAATCTTCTCTTCCTTCTATTTGTCTAAGTGAAATTTATATTTTGGGACTAAAAAGAATCATTCTTTTTCTTCTTGCATTCGCATTAGTGAAAGTCATTCTCTCTCCTATTCACTCTCTGTTTACATCGAATATCAAATTTTTATTTAGGTTCTAAAATACTTGCATTTCATACTTCTATGCTTGCATTTTTAGCTCACATTAAAACTGAGGGAAACCTATACACTTGGAAGTCATGCCCAACTGATGGTTGACATAATTGAATCATAGAGCACTTTCTATTCTCTCTCTCTTTTCCAAAATGCACAAATAAAAATTCACACATCTTAAACAACACCTTACATGGAAGAAGTTGTCAACGATCACACGATCAAAGGATTGAAAGTGGGTGCCAAGTGGTTTCTCTGTCTTGTCATTATCAAAGAAAGGATTTGCTCCCAACAAAACATAACCTGAAACCACGCTTAGAATTTTCCTCTTCATAGGATACCTTCCCAACCAAAAATTCAGTTCGATTCACAAAGTTAGTCTAAAATAGAATAAGCTAAAACATAAAAAATTCACTTATAGGATTGCATGTTTTTCTTAGATTTTTCTTGAGTTGTGAGGTTACATTCTTCATTTTCTTCTTCCTTTCACACTCTGCCATCATATTTGGTGTATTTCGATTGTTTCTGAGTGTGTCAGGATCCATTATTATCATACTCAATTTTCTAGGTTGATATTTCATCTGACTTAATTCACAAAAATCAATTTTTCTTCACTTTTCCAAATTTCACAAATGTGACTGACATTAGCCCAGAGACCGTCATCGATTTACATCTGACCAACATTGGTCTACCTAACCATTGTCGGTTTCCATCTCTTTTTGGTCATTCTACCAAAAATAACATTCATCACATCTTTTGTTCTTTTTAAGTTCTTAGGACATCATCATACCCCTGAATTCTAAAATCACAATCAAATACAACTTCGTTATTTCATTTTCATTAGTTTTTTTTCCTCATTTGCAAAACTATTGATTTCCTACATTAACTTGTATCGGTTTCCCTGACTATCATTGGTCACCCTCTAACCATCATCAGTTAACTTAACCACCGATGGTTCCTTTGTTTTGATTTTTAATTAGAACACCGACCCGTTTCACCTCCGGAATCTAGCCTTTTCCATTTTTGCTATTTTTTGTGTCATTTATAGAGTACAATTTACTAGGTCTATGCTAATTCACATGGTTTTGACTTGCATCCAAGCCAATACCCTTGTGTTTCACGCTAGCCTTCAGCCGCTTCCACCTATCCCATCACCACCTTCTATCTTATTGCCTATGGATCTAACTTAGCCCATCACCATTAGTACTGGTGACGAGGAGTTCACAAGACTCCTTGACCAGAATCCCACTACCCTACAATACTATCTTGCCCACTCATCCACCCAAGACTCCTTGGGATAATTGGTATACAACATGCCCGTGTCTATCCCTCCTGCCCTCACCCCCACTTCGCGTTAGCTACAACTAGCTCGAAATTACCTTCATCCACCTTACCACCTATGTTATCTCAACTAGACCCCACATCCACTATAACTGCTGCACCTACGACATCTATCGCACCTGTGGTGTCAACCATCCCTTCACCAGCATTCCTGAGCATAGCCTCATCTACACCTGTTACCTCATATATACCCATTGCATCACAACCACCCATGGTGTCAGCAACCCACACCCCATTCCAAAACCTCATCC
Organism: Taxus wallichiana var. yunnanensis; assembly: GCA_018340775.1. Taxonomy (NCBI): domain Eukaryota; kingdom Viridiplantae; phylum Streptophyta; class Pinopsida; order Cupressales; family Taxaceae; genus Taxus; species Taxus wallichiana. Next base: position 535,821,380 of record CM031236.1, read on the forward strand.
TTTCCATCCCGTAGTCTCTACCCCTAATTACCACAAGGGTCGTTATTATTACCCTCCTATTTACACGAATCACACGTAACCCCCTATCTCGTTTATCACTTATTCGAGATATCTTCCGCCCGCATCTATTCCCCCTTTGTAGTTATCATATTTGTCACCCCCATATAATTTGATGTCATCCACATCATACATCCATCATAAACCTCCTTTTCTTTGTAGGGGCACCCATTCCTCACAACTCAAAGAATGAACTCATTAAGATGATGATGGAAAAGATGTAAACATTAGAAGCATCAGTTTCTAGCTCTCACAACTCCTTAACTTATGACGAAATCTATAATGAGCCTATTCATCCATCTATCCCCATTTTCCCATACCCTGTACATTGGGAAATTCCCAAGTTCAACCATTTCAAACATGGGTGCTATCTAATTACCCATGACGATGCTTTACTCCTACAGACATTCCCCATGTCCTTGATAGGACCCGCCTTAGATTGGTATAGTGGTTTACCTAGACATTCCATTTACTCATTTAACCAAGTGGCTCAAGCATTCTTGGACCATTTCTCAATCAATGTCATCAAAAATTCACCATGGTGACCTATACTTGACACGATAGTATTGCGATGAATCTATCATGATTTCGTTGCTCACTCGGCAAAGCCTTATCAACCAATTAAAATTCTAGTTACCTTAAGTTGAGCTTATAGAGTTGTTTACTAGAGCTTGTGCTAGGCACATCTCACCAACTCGTAGGTACAAAATTCCATGCCTTCGACGAAGCATTTACCATGGCTCAAAACTGAAAATTCATGTCATTGAAGACAATAAAATTAAATTAAGAAATAAAAACACGTGTTTAAATAAAATGATGCTTCTTCATCTTCAAAGCCCCAAAAATTTATTCAAAAGAAAAAGGATCTTCCAACGCAGTAGTTCTCAAAGCTGGTCCATCTCATCCATATAACTAAGCCAAACCTTCCTCCAATATTTCTCCCATTCAAAATTTTCAGTTCCGACGGGAACAACGAAAGTACACTCCAATTAGAGAGCCCTATTCTTTAGTCTTGGAAAATATTCTTAAGGCCAGAGCCATTACACTTCCCCCATAAAACCTCATACTAGTTTCGATTCCACTCGTTCTATGCTTGCATGATATAAGAAAACATGACTATTGTAATTATCATCACGTGAAAGGCCATAGCGATGGTAATTACATAACCTTCAAGAACATTGTCCAAGAAATGTTAGATAATGGAGATCTCATCTTGGACAACCCAAACGCACCAGAAAATCAAAACTTTCATATATTTAAGAAGTCATTTCCTAATCATACACCATCATCTAATTAGAATGGTGAACCTTCAACCAATGAAAACAATGTCCATGAAGTCCACATTGTTTTTGATATCGCATAAGCCGTTCCTCAATTTCCACCTATTTCGTCTATCGAGGAAATTCTAGCACAAGATCCTCTACCCACGGAGGAGCCTACCTCATCTACTCCTTCACCCACAAGAGGAGTCCCCTTCATCTCCTCTTCACCCACAGAGGATTCCACAATTTCTACCAATGCCATTTCACCATCTACCTCACAACCTATTGAACAATCAATGGTATTAAATCTCCTACCCACGGGAGAATCATCATCATTTTCTTCTCCACCAAAATAAGAATCTACCTTACCCCATATACCATTGCTCTTACCCCGGGGATCCTCTAGATGCGCCACTACATGTTGGGGGTAATTCCCCATCAGCATTCTAGGATCTTGTTGATATGCTCGGCTCTTTTATCCACAGAGTCCTAAGATAACCAATTCCCTGTCTCATGGACATATTTTACAGGGATTGTCACTAAACCAACTACATCTCCTCTTACAACAATTCCATTCTCACGATTGGACAATCACTTGGATTACATTGATAATTCCATGCTTTGAGGACGTCTTCGGCTCCCCTTTTCAACCCAAATGCAAATGTCACCTACAGATACCTCCATAATCTATCTAAAGGTATTTCTAGCGACCAAATCAACCATGACCATGCCTGTTGAAATGGCTTCTTCTTCATCACCTTTACCTACATCCAAACCTTTACCCATAACCAAACCCATTCCTCTACCTAAGAACTTACCTACACCTACATCTCCTCCCACATCTAGACCTATCACTACCTTGGGTGTCATGTTGACATCAAGCCTTGTCCATCCACCCATCAAATTGGACTTATCCACATCTTCCCAAGCCCACATGAAAACCATTCCTCCACCTAAAAGGAAGACCCAACCTTCTAGGACACATACACTAGTTTCACCCACTACGCCTCTGTCACCTTCTCCCTTTCCATCTATCCTGGACCTCACCCATCTACCCTAGTCAAGAAACCACCTACCCAAAGAAAATCAAAATGGAATCTGTCCACCTCTTCATCACAATCCTTTATTACACCCAATCGACCAACACAACCTTCAATATCACCATCATACACATCTTCCTTACCATCTATACCCCCACCAACTACCATAACCCCATCATTACCTATGTGAATTTCTTCTCCTCAACCCATGCCTTCAACTCCGACCTCTGCCATCATCCATTTTCCTTTCTACATCACTTACTCCCACCTTACCTTTACCTAGGAAGGTTTAAACCAAGGATAAGAATCCACTACCCTCCAACAGGGTAGTTAAACCAACAACACCTTCCATTGCTAGTTCATCTACCACACCTTTACCCAAGTAGGTACCATCAAAACCTAAGATAGTACCACCTACCAAACCGGTGGTCAAACCTATTCCACCTCCTATAACACCTCTTCCACCACAATCATCCACACCTTTACCCAAACCCACACTCACTTCCCATTGTGATCCATTGGTAGGGTCCTATGCCAACATTTTATCCAACCTCTTAAAGACCTCGGTGATCACATTACGCCTCTTAGACCTTATGACCTCCTCAAACCCAAACCAAAAGGGTTTGATGAAACTAATTTTTTTCCTAGCATCGTGTGCCATGCCATGTTGTAGAGAAGCGTAAGGCTCTAAAAACCATTCTTCTCCAACTATGCCCTCCTCAAGAAAATTTTGACGATGATGATCTTCTAGATGAGGACTCTATTCCACCTTGACCAATAACCAAACGTCCTCGTCCACTACCTATTCAGCTACCCCCATCCCCACCTCCAAAATTTGAGATCAACATGGTTCGTACAGAGAGTTGGCCAAACCTTCGCCTAAATGCTAGTGCACCTTACTCATTTAGTAAGGTTCTCACCCCGCATTAGGATTTTTTCCATCATGTCATTATACTACTCATGAAATACTTTCTCCATCCACCTCTTTTCCTTAGATTATCATGATCCATGTTACCAATCTTGCCCAAAAATAAAAAGGAAAAGAAAAAGCAACCAGCCCATCTGCTAATCCTGTGCCTAACATACCATCTGCACCCACACCCAAAATCACCATTCGAGGACCCACATACCCTATTTATGATGGGATCACCCATTGTACAATGATAAAACAATTACACCAATCCCTCTAAAAATGTCTTTGTATGATCTCGTCCAAACCTCTGAATCTCATCGACAAGCCCTCGTGGAGGTTTTGCAATCCATCAAGGTTTTACCTAATGAACCCACACCAATTATCACCCCTCACCACGTGGCCTCTCTTACCAAAAAATATACTTCTTATACCCCAAATCCACTCATCAAGTGGTCACCCTTAGTTTCTCTGATGAGGAGATTGTACCTATCCAATTAGATGACCCTGATCCACTCTTTTCATCTCCGTCTATATCGATAATATTCATTGTAGACACCCTAATTTCACATCTGTCCTAAATCAATTAATTCCCCTTCCTTATTTCCCACACAAGTATACTTTGAATTAATCAAATATAATTTGATTAATTATCCATTTCAAAATCTAAAAAATAACCCAATCCTCACCACATATCATTATTCTCCATGTTTTTCTACTATTGAATTAAAAATTCAAATTCAAATCCTCACCCATTCTTCATGGTCCCCACTCACATAAAATCTTCCACTTACGAATTAAAAATATAATTCAAATCCTCACCCATTCTTCATGGCCCCCACTTATCTAATCTTTCCCACATTTTCAAACCACTTACCTAATCTTGCCCACATTTTCAAACCACTCACTTAATCTTTCCCACATTTTCAAACCATGATTACTTAAATTACTCTAAGTTAATCACTCCCCCAGGCTATAAATACAACCTTACCCCTCCCCTCTAAGGACACAGAGAATAAGCTTGAATGCCCTATCTAAGTTCTTGCATCCTTTGAGCATCCTTCTGCCTCGTGCTAATGCCCAAATAGCCTCATAATCCTTTTCCCCATCTAGTGCAAAGTAAGAGGATCGTTGTTGCAGGAAGGCCCTACTCCATCTTGAAGAAAATCACCTACATATCACACAATTAGGGCTCAATCCAAGTTTCCTAGCCCATTCCAAGGTTTTCTACAGAACGTGAAGGAGGAGGTATGATTGTTGGTATTTTACTTCCTTGTTAGTAGTTTATTTTTCTTAGCTTACATTCTGGCACACCCGGTTACTTTCGATTTGTTACCATTAATTTCCCAATTAGTGGTTTTATCTGTTCTTTGTTTATTATTATTCGTTATTATTTCCTTTTCTATTCCTTATGGCCTTATTTGGTTAACCTTTACACTTTGGGTAGTGTTTTTGTTGTGCGGTGTCTTGTGGTGTATCTGTAGGTTATAACAACAATGAAACTATGACAACCATCCTGTCTTTGATCTCCTGGTGCTTAGTGTTTAGTTCCTAATTATTATTTTACTATTCACTCGTAATCTAGAGAAACACATGAGCTATTCATTAGTTTATCATCTTCTTTGTCATGGGACAACCAATCTAGAAAATTCATTTATTTATTTACTTTTTCTAAAATAACTGTTTTGTTGGAAGTTTATTATTATTATTATTATTATTATTATTTTTCTTTCATTTTAGTTAATCATTTTGCGATCTAACTCTTTACTTCTGTTTATTGTTCTTTTTTAACCTTGCTATCAAAAATTTAGCTTCTCAAGTGAAGTATGTAAGTCGAGAAAATAAAAAAATTTAGCTCCCAAGACGTTTTTCTCACGTTCAAAATTTTCATTCACAGTTCTAACAGAGTAGCCCATCTTAGGAAGCCATAACTTTTGCTCTCGAACTTAGAACGACTTCATTTTTTTAACAAAAAGGTATCAAAAATATATATGCAATGAAAAAATAATTTTTGATTTGGACTTATAGAAAATTTTTGGTTTCATTTCTTCTAACACCTATTTTTTTAACAAAAAACAACAAAATTATAGTTTTTTTTTAAAATTTAAAATTTATTTTATTTAACGTAACAACCTCACGCGTATGATCTTTCCTCGCACTTCAAAAGTGATCTTGGAAATCAGAAACGTGAGGCCGCCCGAGCTCTGTGAAACAATTTTTATTTTTATTTATTTATTTGCCTTACATTTCAATTTTCCACGACAACACTTCTAGATAACGTTTTCACACTCTTCTTTCGTCATTTTTCTTTTTTGTGAAAACAATCATTATCGCTATTTCACAATCATGATTAATTGAAATAATTATTAAAATTTTAAAAAAATCTATTCCAATTGTATCGCGTATGCTCTTTTCTTGTGCCTTTGAGCGATCTGGAAAATCAGAAACGGTCACAATTTTTTTAGTTTCTTATTCTAACATTGCAGGATCCTCTAGCTTTGTTTTCTAATTGTCATTTCAATCATTATTTTCCTTTGTCATATTATTAATATTTGTTTGGTCATTGGTTGTGTATGCTCTTTTCCTGCGCCTTCGAGCGATCTAGAAAATAAAAAATAGCCACGATCACTTTTCTAACATTTTGTTTGTAGGATAACTACTAATTTTTTTTTGTAGGACCACGTCTGGAATATTGTCAAAAAAAAAAAAAAAATCCCGCAAAAATACCACCATTCAAAGAAAATTTCTGAAACAAAAAAAAAAGTATGCTCAGGTATGTAATTATTTTCTGCTAGTGATTTATTTCAAGTTGGAAAGAACCTGCGTTTAATCACTTTATCATTTTGTTTTTACACATAGACAAGGTGGATTTCATCACCACCAAAGTTACAGTGGTGATGTGGACTTGACTACCACGCACTAACAACATTTTCATTTGCATTATACTTTGAGACCTAGTCTCATCACAACGTTCGGTATTTACCTTGCCCCTGCTCTTCACTTATAGGTAATGCTTTATCGTGCAGTGCATGTGAGTCACGCCTAAATAACTATAACAAAAAATTTTGGGCATCATCCCTATAAATATTTGGGGAGTTATAAGGACACCATACACATTCATCCCTCCATCACCTTCCACCTTTTCACAAAACCTGCTCTGGATGTGGTGATTCACTCCAAAGCAGGCAAGTAAGAATGGTGAGTCTCCTTTAGTGCTCTAAGGGCTCCCATACCAATTTTGTCCCCGTACATAATTAGGTATATCAGGACTAGGGTGTATCGGAGGATGCATCTTTTATTTTGGAGTAATAAGAGCCTACATCCATCAGTCCACATCATACTTGCATGATTTCATGAAACAATGGTCATTCCTGAAGAATTTACCTCATAAGCCAAAACAATTGGATCCACATGATTGCTTGATCTTTGAAAAAAATATTTTAGCATTGTTTTATCATAAAACTTGGTTGATATCAATGTGGTCATTATAAAAGTTCAGACCCTAGTTGTGTTCCACAAAAAATCAGTTCTCGACCAATTCAATACCAAGCGAAAGCATCTAAACAATCCAACAACACGTACTAAAACATCACACCAATTTCATTAGTTTGTTTCATCCAACAATACATCTGTCATAGTTTGTCTTCGGCTATATCCAACTAATATTCAAAGTGACTAGCATTCACTCCCCATATCATCAATTGTCAAAACATCCTTCATAGCTTTTTTCCACTATATCAAACTAATATGGGTGACTTGTTTGAGTTCACTCATTATTCTATCCAAGCATCGCGTTTATCCAAATCATAGCAAAAAAAAATCCTTTCATAACTCATTTTGAGTTATATCACAACCATATCGCGATTAACCTATTCAGGTTACTCTCCCTGTCAATAGTTCAGAGCTTGTTTAAGCCAAATCTACACAACGTGCAACAAATCCTCTAATAACTCGTCTCGAGTTACATCATCATCATATTGAGATAACTTGTTTGAGTTACTCTCCTTATCAGTCATCACGAGCTTATTCGAGCTAAATCCAAAGTAATCGAGTTCTCATTTCCTCACACCTGTTCAAAATTCCTACCCATTTTTTGCTTAATCAGACACATTTCATCATGGTATTCACTCGCAGTCACAATCATGAAAATGACGATGAAGAAGTCGCACAACCAGAACTCACCAATGAAGAACAAGAACAAGTCAATAGGGTGATAGAACAAAACAAAAATGAATATCTGTTACACATCCTAGCCATGGGGGAAAAATACCCCCTGACTTTGGGATGGAAAATTTAAACAAACTCATCGAAAATGGTGAATCAAGTTATCACAACAAAATACCAAACAATCCAAATGGTACTTCGGCCGAAGAGTTATTCACTAAAATCCAAGACCTAACAAAGAAACTTGAGGAAGCAATGACTAGAGCTGAAAGATTAAAAGACCTCAATCTAGATTCCAATACTCATGACATGTTTGATAAACCATCCCCCACTTCTCCATTCACACAAGAATGGAAACTTATGAAAGACACCATTCAAGGACTACAAAAACAATCAAAACAATTCAACTTTGAAGAATTGTGTCCTTATCCATTTGATACAGAGATATCACGATTACCATTTCCGTCATCCTTCGAAATCCCTAAGTTTGATAAATACAAAAGCAAAGGCAACCCCCATGAACATGTCAAGGAATTTTACATGCAATGTCAGGAAGTTTCCTATCGAGACACGTACCTTTTACGATTATTTCCCCAAAGTTTAGGAGGGCAGGCTTTAGATTGGTTTTTCCATTTGCCCAAAGGGTCAGTCACGACATTTGTAGACTTATCGGAGAAATTTGTTAAACATTTTTCTATAACTTAGACTCATAAATAACCATGCTTGATCTCTGGAACACTAGGCAAAGGCCAAATGAAAACTTTTCCTCCTTTTTACAACGATGTCAAGGAATTGCAAGTTGATTTCCCTGCACCCGAGAGGTAACTAGTTAGCATTTTTGTCCCTAATCTCAATGCTGAATTATCATTCCACATGCAAATGCATTGTTTGAATAGTTTTGAAGAAGTCATCAAAAGGGCACACAAATTGAAAAAGACCTCATTTCTAAGGGCTTACTTAAAGCACCCTTTAGGGACCAACCTTATTGAGAGACTCCTTAACACTAGAAAAATCTAAATTCTTTAACCATAATCAAAACATCACCAATGATGGCATTACTGATTCCCGCCATGTCTAAAATGTCTAAAACCATCCCATCAACACATTAAAATCCAAACAACCAATCATTATCCCTAGAAAGGAAGTTCCTTCTCGGGATCGACGAAGAGAGTTCACTCCTCTAAGAGAAAGTCTATCTAGTGTCTTTCGTCATTTGGTAAATGCCAATATGATTACATATCCCATCGTCAGACCCTTCGAAGAAGGAAAACCCAAACCAAATTGGTATAAGGAAAATGAATATTGTGATTACCATCGCATAAAAGGGCACTCTACAGATCGATGCATGCAACTCCGCCATTACGTCTAAGACCTGATTGAACATGGAGACATAGAAGTTGAAAATACTTCTGAGACAAAAACACCTAATGAAAAACTTCACATGTTCAAAAATCCTTTCCCTAATCATGATAACAACTCCAAAGATAAGGGTCAATCATCAAGCACTGTTGAGTATGACTCAGTCATCTCGACCATAGACTATGACCAAGACTTAGTGACAACTATAAAGATTAGAACTGACTGTGCAATCACCACTAGACAGAAAAAAATGTGGGTCCCTACAACAAAAAAATATGCCACTTCATCCCCACATCACCTCCTAATCCAAGATCTAATTCCGCTGCAATTCCTCTCTCCATAGCCTACGCCATCATTCAATATTGTCAAACAATTAGAGAAGAATGCAAAGAAATTTCCATCATAGAACTACTTAATTCTTCTCCTACACTACAATGCGTCCTTATGTAAACATTGAAGAACAATCATGTCCCCGAGGACATCAATTCACAACAATTCCAGGCTTTAATTACACATCTTTGGTCCCTAATCCTATTTCATCTTTTGGTCCCTTCGACTCGCTTAATCCCAACATCACTAATAATCATTGTTTATATGTCGAGGGTTATGTAACTCATCGTAAGATCAAGCGCATCTTAATTGACAATGGATCAACATTAAATATTTGTTCCATGAAACTTTTACGTTGTCTAGGTTACACTGAAAATGATTTACAAAACAATATCATAACCATTCGTGGGTATGATAATAACGAAAGAAAGTCTGAAGGCACAATCACGTTGCCTCTCCAAGTTGGACCCATCACCTTAGACACGGTTTGTCATGTAGTGGATGTAGAAGTTGCATATAACATTCTCATCGGCCGACCATGGATTCATGCCATGAAAGCCGTCCCATCAACATTCCACCAATGTATTAAGTTTCCTCATTTAGACAAAGAATTTACATTACGTGCAGATCCCCAACCTTTTTAGTATTGTAGATTCTTCAAAGGACGGTATCGACATGATCACTATTGTCCATCAATAGATAAATATGCCCCACCTCACATAATCCCTAATGAAACACGCATTGATCTTGATACACTCCCTAACAATGATCCAAAACCATCATCTCCTAACCAAAACACATTTTCCAATCCATTATCTTCCGCTAGCCAACCATCTTCCACCAGTCCTCCCCCCACTAATCAATCCTCTTCTTCCACTAATCAAGCTTCTTCTTCCAACAATAATTATTCTTCCACCACACCATCTTCTTCCTCACCTAGCCAATCTTCTTCATCCAACCACACCTCTTCTATTAAGATACCTCCTCCTGTGAATAACCAACCTTCATCCTTCAATCCACCCCCTTCTTCTTATAACCCATTCTCTTCATCTTTTAAGACTACCAAACTAACTTCCCCACCACATGAGGTACCTATTGGTCCCCCATCTCATACATTTCAAATCATTGACATGGGATGCGGTGAATATCAATTTCAAAAGATGGTAGACTCCTTTTATATCACCAAATCCCCACATAGCTATGGCAAACCTAACGCTCCACATCTAAGAATCCATCCCACTTACCAAATGGGATAGTCAGTTTGGAAAAAGTTTGGTTATCTTGATAATGAACATATTCTAAGTTCTTCAGGATCTTAGTTATATAACGATGACTTTGCTCCATGTTATGAGTCCCCTCAATTTACCAAATCTCACCGAATAATGAAAAACATGTGATGGAAGGGTAAAGGACTCGGTCCAAATGAATAAGGTCATTTAGACCCGATAAATTACACACAACATCATGGTAAACATGGTCTAGGTTTCAAGGTGTTTGATGTTTCTCCCTTAATAATTTTAAGTGACAATGATGACACCAGTTCTGATAATGACATCAGGTCTCCATGTAGTCTTTTTGAGGACCTTGTTGAAACACATCTTTACTTTGAACATTTATCTATTAATGTCATCAATTTTGAGCCTACACATCCAAGTCTCATAGACCATGGCCAACCACATCATGCGGCCATGGACATGTTCCAAAATGATGAAGCCATCGAAGAATTCCTTAGAACTCATGACCAAATCCCTACTTCCGACCATAGAAAAGGATTTGAAATCAATCTAAATGAATCATCCTATTTTGGTGAAGAGATAAAATATTCAGATCCTTCACCCTCAGAAAATTTGGATCAAAAGCGCAAATAGAGGATTTCCCATAGTCAAAACCTCACCGCCACCCTATCCAACAAACATGTCAACAAAAATTTCCAACAAACACCCGACACCGATGACCTACATCAACCATTAGCATCATTCTCCAAAAAGGATACATCTAAAATGCTTGTAGAAGAAACAAAAGACATAAACATTGGCACCACCGAACAGCCAAAAATTTTACAACTTGGCATTAGTTTGTCTGACCAAGAATGCATGGAATTCACAACACTCCTTATTGAATTCCAAGATATATTTACATGGACATATAAGGACATGCCAGGCCTGGACCCATCTCTTGTAGTACACCATCTTGTGGTACATCCGGATGCAAAACTTGTAAAGCAAAAACTACACAAAATGCATCCCCAAGTTGCATTGCTTGTCAAAGCCAAACTCGAGAAACTCTTAGAAGCTGACTTTATCAAACCTATTGATTATTTGGCATGGATATCTAACATAGTTCCCATCACCAAGAAAACTCTCGGCATCAGAATATGCATAGAATTTCGTGACATCAACAAGGCTTGTCCCAAAGATGACTTTCCCTTGCCAAATATAGACATGATTGTTGATTCTATAACAGGCCATGAAATGCTCTCCTTAATGGATGGATTATCTGGTTATAATCAAATACGTATTACTAAAGGGGATCAACATAAAATGACATTTACTACACCATGGGGCACCTTCTGTTATAAGGTCATGCCTTTCGGCTTGAAAAATGCTGGTGCCACCTATCAACGAAATGATTGTCATCTTCCATGACATGTTACATGATATCATGGAAGATTATGTTGATGATATATTAGCAAAATCCAAAACACGAATAGGACATCCAAGTGTGTTAAGATGCATTTTTGATAGATTATGCGAGTATAAGGTTCATCTTAACCCCAAGAAATGTGTGTTCGGAGTAACCTCGGAGTAAATTATCGGGTTTATTATCTCATAAAGAGGCATATAAGTGGATCCTTCCAAAGTCAAAGCCATTATGGAAATGCCTCCTCTTAAAAACCTAAAACAATTATGCAATCTTTAGGGAAAGATAAAATCTATTCAGCGTTTCATATCACAGTTGGCTGACAAGTTCCATCACTTTAATCAGTTACTCAAGAAAGATGCACACTTTCACTGGAACCACAATTACCAAGAATATTTTGTTAAGTTAAAAGAATACCTCTCTAGTCCACTTGTTCTTATGTCACCAGTTGTCGATAAACCCATGTTGCTTTATACATCTGCCACTGAACATGCCATAAGAGCTCTACTAGCACAACATAACGATCAAGCAAAAGAACAGGCTGTATATTACCTTAGTTGAACACTTATTGAGCATGAAGTACGTTATTCCCAAATTGAAAAAGTATGCTTAGCGGTCACCTTTGCATTCCATAAGTTACGTCATTACTTTCTCAATCACACAACTAAGTTGATTGCCAAAATTGATCCTCTCAAGTATTTGTTATCTAGACCCATTCTCACGAGAAGAATGTCTAGTTGGGTCGTATTACTTAGTGAATTCGATGTCAAATTTGTTCTACAGAAAGAAATTAAAGGACAAGCCCTTGTAGACCAACTTTCCGAGGCACCCCTTCCTGGCACAGAACCACTTCAGTTCTCTTTTCTTGATGAAGATATTCTACACATAGACATCGCGCTAGCTTGGACTCTATTTTTTGATGGATCTTGTAATCTCCATGGCTTAGGGGCTGGTATTTTGCTTATCACACCCAGCAGACATGTTATCCCAAAATAATTTCACTTAGCATTCCCATGTACCAACAATATCGTAGAATATTAAGCTCTCATCATAGGATTAAAAATAGCTATATCTTGGAATCTTACATAATTAGCTGTATTTGGTGATTCTTTACTTATCATCAAACAAGTTATCGATGAATACTAGGTCAAGGATGAAAAAATTATCCCATATAAATGCATGGTGGATAGTATTCAAAGATATTTTTGATTAATTATCTTTGATCAAATTCTCAAAATTCGTAATAAATCTGCCGATGCTATGGTAACCATTGGATCCCTATTAGAAATCACATCTAGTCAACCCCAAGAACATTTTCTCATCGAACATATCTTAATGCCTGCCTATGATCTTCCTGAAAAAACTATGGTATGTGAGATCGTGGGTCTAAATAACCCTTGGTACCATGATATTTATACCTTCATTCGTGATAAAACATTTCCTACCGACATGAAACCAATGCATAAACGTGCTTTAGCACAACGTGCTTCTCGTTACACCATTTTAGTAAAAACTCTTTATAAATGAGGATATGATGGCACCCTGCTCCGATGTCTTAATTAGGAAGAATCCTCGAGTGTCTTAGCTGAAGTCCATTTTGGTATCTGTGGAGCACACATGAATGGTATCGCCTTAGCTAAGAAAATCCTGCGAGTTGGATATTATTGGCCCACCATGGAAAGTGACGCATGTCATTTTGTCAAACGTTGTCAAGCATGTCAAAAGCATGGAAATCTTATCCACACACCTTCCTAGGCATTACAATTGATAACCACACCATGGCCCTTCTCTCAATGGGGACTTGACCTCATTGGTAAAATCAGACCAACATCGTCCGATGGACATAAGTTCATCATTACCGCTACCGATTACTTCACTAAATGGGTAGAAGCTATGCCTCTCACTTATGTTACCGGTAGCCAAATATCAAAATTCATTTTTAATAATCTCATCTGTCGATTTGGTATTCCATCCGCTCTGGTTGCAGATAATGGAAAATCATTTAAAAACTAGGATGTAAAAGACCTAGCCAAATGTTTTCACATCAAACTTAAATGGTCCACTCCATACTACCCTCAGGGCAATGGTCAAGTGAAGCAACCAATAAGACCTTAAAATCCATCATGGAAAATATTGTCAACACCCATGGATATAATTGACATACTCAAATTTACCCCTCTTTGGGCTTACCGTACATCTTACCACACACATACCGGAGCCACCCCATTTTCCATTGTTTATGGTTGTGAAGCCATTTTAACTATTGATATAGAACTCCCATCCTTGAGGATCTCCCTTAAAGATGCAATTAATGAGGATGAATACCGATGGTCATGGCTTCAAGAGCTTGAGATTCTCGATGAAAAATGACTTAATGCTTTTAATCATCTTCATGTCTATCAAAATCGACTACAACGTAGTTATCATAAAAGGTAAGACCCAAAGAATTCGAAATTGGTGACCTTGTTTTAAAAGAAAATCAGAAGAATACCACTAAAGAACGAGAAAAACAAGGAAAATTTGAGCCTAATTGGTTAGGACCCTATGTAATCACAGCTAAATTTGGCTCTAGAGCCTATAAATTGGCCACTGAAGATGGTCAAGATCTTGATGAACCAATGAATGCAGTTCATTTAAAGAAATTTTATCCTTGAGATGTTCACTATTCTAGGAAACAACGTGTACATTGTTCCTTCTATCTTGCTTATCTCCGAATAATTTAAATTTATTCATTTCCATTGGCAGATATTTTCTTTATCAAAATCACATCTTCATATTTATCATCATGAGACAAGTGCTAATATAAATCCTATTAAGTTTGTGAGCATATACTAATTATCATATCTTCCATTTTCAGTCGCTTTCATCTATGGTCATACCTAGAAGCTTACTGATGGTAATATATTCCCTTCAAAGTCATTCTCTCTTTCATAACAAAGCTCTAAAATTCGTTACCCAATTCATTTGGTCATCCATCTCAGCCTTCGTTGTTGAACCCTCGTGTCCTACTAGTCATGTGGGGCTGAGATTGGGGGCAGACGTTCCTTCCCAAATATAAAGCGCTATTGTAAAAATACATAAATTCAATAACTTATGAATAATTCATCGTCACATCTTTCATCCTTCATAGTCTTTGGTGTTGATTCCACACTTCTTCCCGGTAGTGTGAGACTCGGGAATGGAGGAATGTGCCCTTACTCGCTTACGTCTTGTCTTCGGTGATAAACCCTTTCCTCTTAAAAGTGGCATGGGGAAAAACATAGAGGTTCATTCTCATAAAAGCATAAAAACATTGCAAATTATTCAACAAAAAAATAAAACAAAAAAAAAAAAAGACAAAAAGTGAATTCACTCGCCTATATTTTGCCTTCGGTGATAAGCCCTTTCTTCTCACTAGTAGATGGGCAAGGCAAAGGGAGTCTTCTCAAAAATAAAAATCTTACAAGATTTGAAAATTATAGAATCTCCAAACAAGTAATTTAGATGCCTAAGTAAAGAGAGAACTATCCCTAACCTCATATCTTACCAATTAGCATGCCACATAATTGTCTAAGTCTAGTATGTGACTCATAAAGTGAAATCCATTTTTGAAACTGGTTCTGTACCATTATGAAGAATGGAGTCACAATTTCCCAAAGGGATTGTTGTTAGCATTTTTCTATATTCATTATCTACCTCCCATGCCCTTCTTGATTCTCGGTGATGAGCCCACACATCCTACTAGTTGTGTAGAGTCAAGAATGGAGCTGGAATTATTTTCATCATATCATCACCACCATATCCTGCTAATGGAAAGAGAATTTGTGTTATTCTGAGCATAAGCTCACACACAAAACATGGTACATACGGATAATATCTTGGTTTATCGCCTCTCAAAAATAAGTCTACACTCTGGTCCATAAATTGCCAGTCATAGTGTAAAAATCCACAAACAAGTGTGAAATCGTCAAAAATCTAAAAACAGTGTAAAAATCTAAAAATCCAAAACCATTTAAAAATCGTCAAAAACCCAAAAACATTAGAAACAATTTTCTAAAATCCAACAAAAAAATTAGAACTCGTAAAAAATCTAAAACATTAGAAATAGTCGTCAAAAATCCGAACACATTTAAAAATCGTCACAAAATAATAATAATAATAATAATAATAATAAAATAGAAACGATTATAAGAAAAAAACATTGGAATATATATATATCATAAACAAAAAATAAAAATGTTGTAAAATCGCAAAAACGCTAAAAATACCAACAAAATTCAACTTTTGAATTATTAACCCCAACGGATGATCCATTCACTTTATGACTACTGAATTCAAAACACTTCTCTTCGCATGAATCATCGCTTGGGGCAAATCGAATTCTCATTACTTCTTTGTTTGAGGACAATGACCCAATACTTTACTATGTCCTCATACCCCTGCTTGGGGGCACATCCGATCAATCCTCACTATGGAACACATTAGGGATATGTTTATTGGTTCTTGTGTTGCATTATTAGTTATAAATTATTAATTACTTTCTTGTATCTTGATATATTACGGGGCATCTTGATTTTATGTATCCTGGTGTTCTCTCTAATATTCTTATGTTATCTGATTGCATGTCGTACTGGGGCATCATATTTTCTTGATGGCCTCTATCTATGCTCTCTTCCATTTGCATATCGTATTGGGGCATCAAACATTTTTGATGGCCCCTGTCTATGCTATCACGCATATTACAATCTAGTCATCTTGATATTTTATATCATGATGCATCCTGTTATGTGCT
Organism: Taxus wallichiana var. yunnanensis; assembly: GCA_018340775.1. Classification (NCBI taxonomy): domain Eukaryota; kingdom Viridiplantae; phylum Streptophyta; class Pinopsida; order Cupressales; family Taxaceae; genus Taxus; species Taxus wallichiana. The sequence goes on from CM031236.1 coordinate 535,837,913, forward strand.
ATATTAAAATTAAGATGTTTTTGTCACGTGAGAATCTTCTTGCATGATCACAATCTTACTTTGCACCCCATCCATTCATCCATACTAATACATTCCCCAGTTTGGGAATCCTACTTGATCACCATTACAGTTTGTGAATCCTACTTGATGATCTTTCTCAAGTAGCATTCACTATCTAGCAGCTCCTCCTCCCCCACCATGCTCACCATGTATTTGATCCATTCATCCTTGTTCCTCATTTTGACTTCTCCACCACTTATCCCCATATTACCCTTCTCACCATTCCTATCCCCTCTCACCCATTTGTATTCTTTCCTTTCACCCTTTTGCTTCCCTTGACAATCTTACTTAATAACCCCTTCTATATGGAATCCTCGGTGGAGGTTTACCCTCTCCCTAAGATCTTCCCACTGTAGAAGCTTCTTCACCACCTCCCCTCTCATCAAACAACACTCACCACCACACACATCTTCCTATTCCACCTCTTATGCTTCTCATTATCGCATCATTAATCTCACCATGCGACATCCCAATTAAGGATTCCCCTCACACTCTCCGCCCTTCACTACATATATTCCTTCATCCATTCATGTTACATTCCTTTGTTTCCTTTCTTTCTTGTTATCATCTCATCTCGTATCCTATTCCAATTAGGCATACCTCACTCACTCTTTTCTCATCCTTCCCCAAATCCATCTTATGCCTGGTCATCCTACTTATATGCTCTCATAGTATGGAAAATTCACTTGAGGGTTCCCCTTCATCCATTTTTTCATACCCTATTCCCACCAACTCTATCTTCATCCTTCTTCTTCTTCTTCTTCTTGACTTATCGATCTTACTTAAGACTTACACTTAAGGTTGATCTGCCATATGGCCTTCCCCCATCCCATCATATTTCTCCCACCTCTCGTCGCGATCATCTTCTTCAACCTACCATTCCACCCCTGTCCCCAATATCATTTTGTCTTTCTCCTTGCATATCATCCCTATCGGTTAGGTGATCTTACAAAACCTCTCCGGCAGCATGGTGTTCTTACGTAATAGATTCTCTTAAGCATGCCATGTCATCTTATACTCACCCTCACTCTACAATATCACCATCCATCTTTCCTCTTCATTCCCCATCATCACATCTTTTACCACCACTATCACCCTCCTCTACTTGGCAATCTTACTTAACCACTCACTCGGTATGGTGATCTTACTTAAGAGTCCCTCTTAAGGATTATTTGTCTCCTTGCATTTCCCTATCACTACACACCCTTCACCCTTCACTTTTTCTCGGCATTCCCCATTATCACATCCTTTCACCTCATTTTACATTTCGCAAACACCACTTCTCGCTTGACCACTTGCCATCTCCGGCCGCTCGCTTGGCAATCTTACTTAACCACTTCCATCACATGACAATCTTATGTCGGGGTCCTCCTTACACTTAATTTTTCATTGTGAACTTCTCCCCACCTCATTCTTCATTCACTTTTTTGATCTCTTCTTCCACGGTATCTCCTACTACCCACTTTTCCCTCCTACTAATATCCTTTTTCCACATATCATCTTACAACATACATCTAATCTCTTTCCGCCTACAATCACGTTCTTTTTCTCCATTTTTCCTTTCTTGATCCATCATCCTTCATACCATTTCTTCCCATTTTTTCATGTCTTGGTTCTTCATCCTCACCTCGTTCATCCTCATCACCCGCATCCTCTCTTTGCTTTCACCTAGTCCCAACTCATCCCTCCCAATTTCTTTACTCTTTACACTTCATCTTCTCAAATCCCCCACATTTCTACCCACACACGCATTCACCATTATTGTTAACATTCCTCTATAATTCTTTTCGTTCATTATGTATCTATTTATCTTCTTTTCTCTATTCTTTTTCACACTTTCCTCACCCCTCATATTTTATTTTATTTTCTCTCCGTTCTACTTCTTCTTTCATCCTCATTCCATTTTCATCCATTTCACCCCCTACTCCCCCTCGTTTTCTCCTTCTTATTTATCCTTTCATGTTTCTCGCTTTTCTCAGCTCTATCGTTTCTTTCACTTTCACGCACCTCTCTTTACTATCTCTGTTGCTTCCTTCATTTTACACATCTCTCTATTTTATCCCTTCACCCTCTACTCTGTCATTTTCCTATTTTTGCCTTGTTTGTCCTTCATCATTCCCTTCTTCCCCTATCATCCCTCTCTCTTATTTCTACCTCTTTCATTCTTTTTCCCCTCCCCTATCTCCCTTACTCTTCTCATAATCAACCCCCAATCCTATCCATTCCCTTTTCTCTTTCCCACACACCCTCACACCTAGCATTCAAGGCTGATTGAATCCTTTCTCCATTTGCATCATGCAGTCATTCTAGTCTCTTCCACTCCATTATCGTCCTCTTCTCTGCAAAATTCATTTCTCTTCTTTTCGAGAGTTCTATCGTATATTCCATTCTCGTCAGTCCTCTCGAGGGGCATCACCACATCTATCCATAATCACATCTTCTCATGACAATTTTTGTCTTGGAGGATACTATGACATCCGTCACTTACCACTTTCTATTCTCTCCAAAAAACATTCGCTCTACCTTTTTCTTATGAAAAGTAGATTGAATTCTTCCCCCATCCCGTCTACTTTCTTTGAAAGGAAACTACTTTCATAGTACCTTTCCAAAGAGGGGCAAATGTAGACACCCTAATTTCACATTTGTCCTAAATCAATTAATTCCCCTTCCTCATTTCCCACAAAAATACACTTCGAATTAATCAAATATAATTTGATTAATTATCCATTTGAAAATCCAAAAATAACCCAATCCTCACCACATGTCATTATTCTCTATGTTTTTCTACTATTGAATTAAAAATTCAAATTCAAATCCTCACCCATTCTTCGTAGTCCCCACTCACCTAAAATCCTCCACTTATGAATTAAAAATATAATTCAAATCCTCACCCATTCTTTGTGGCCCCCACTCATCTAATCTTGCTCACATTTTCAAACCACTCACCTAATCTTGCCCACATTTTCAAACCACTCACTTAATCTTGCCCACATTTTCAAACCATGATTACTTAAATTACTCTAAGTTAATCACTCCCCAGCTATAAATATAACCTTACCCCTCCCCTCTAAGAACATGGAGAATAAGCTTGAATGTCCTATTTAAGATCTTGCATCCTTTGAGAAAAGAACATCCTTCTACCTCATCCTAATGCCCAAATAGCCTCATACTCTTTTTCCCATCTAGTGTAAAGTAAGAGGATCATTGTTACATGGAAGGCCCCACTTTGTCTTAAAGAAAACACCTACATATCACACAATCGGGGCTCAATCCAAGTTTCCTAGCCCATTCCAAGGTTTTATACGGAACACGAAGGAGGAGGTATGATTATTGGTATTTTACTTCCTTGTTAGTAGTGTACTTTTCCTAGTTTACATTCAGCACGCCAGTGGGAATGCAAGGTTGATTGAATCCTTTCTCCATTTGCGTCGTGCTATCATTCCAGTCTCTTCCACTCCATTATCATCCTCTTCTCTGTAGAATTCATTTCTCTTCTTTTTGAGAGTTCTGTTGTATATTCCATTCTCATCAGTCCTCTCGAGGGGGCATCACCACATCTATCCATAATCACATCTTCTCATGACATTTTTGTCTTGGAGGATACTATGACATCTGTCACTCACCACTTTCTATTCTCCCCAACAAACATTCGCTCTACCTTTTTCTTAAGAAAATTAGATTGAATTCTTCCCCATCCCATCTACTTTCTTTGAAAGGACACTACTTTCATAGTACCCTTCCAAAGAGGGGAAAATGTAGACACCCTAATTTCACATCTGTCCTAAATCAATTAATTCCCCTTCCTCATTTCCCACAAAAATACACTTCGAATTAATCAAATATAATTTGATTAATTATCTATTTCAAAATCTAAAAAATAACCCAATCCTCACCACATGTCATTATTCTCCATGTTTTTCTACTATTGAATTAAAAATTTAAATTCAAATCCTCACCCATTCTTCATGGTCCCCACTCACCTAAAATATTCAACTTATGAATTAAAAATATAATTCAAATCCTTATCCATTCTTCGTGGCCCCCACTCATCTAATTTTGCCCACATTTTCAAACTATGATTACTTAAATTACTCTAAGTTAATCACTCCCCCAGGCTATAAATACAACCTTACCCCTCCCCTCTAAGGACACAGAGAATAAGCTTGAATGCCCTATCTAAGTTCTTGCATCCTTTGAGCAAAGAACATCCTTCTGCCTCGTCCTAATGCCCAAATAGCCTCATACTCCTTTTTCCCATCTAGTGCAAAGTAAGAGGTTCATTGTTGCGGGAAGGCCCCCGCTTCGTCTTGAAGAAAAGCACCTACATATCACATAATCGGGGCTCAATCCAAGTTTTCTACTTTAACGCGAAGGAGGAGGTATGATTATTGGTATTTTACTTCCTTGTTAGTAGTGTATTTTTCCTAGCTTACATTCGCATTCGACGTGTTATGATCAATGGCAGTGCTAACATCAACATCATATCCTCCCACGCATACAATCAAATGTGCATCCCTTCAAATTACATGCATAATAACCTAGTTATGTTGCGCTCCTTCAATGACGCCATCACTTCCACCCTTGGAACCATTATTCTTCACATTCATGTGGGCCCTCGATTGTGTCGGAGTTATTTTATGTTTTAGAAGGGGAATTCCAATATAACTTGTTGCTTGGCCGTTGGATCCATGTCATGGGTTGTGTTCCTTCAAATTTACATTATTGTGTTAAATTTGAACATGAAGGACATAACTACACCATCCTTGTTGACCCTTCACCATTCAAAACCTATAACATGTTGTATTGACCTAATGATGTCCTTATACCAGTTAAGGCATCTACCATTACAAGACTTCTCCTTCATCCACAACCTTGTCCACAAATGTTTCCGCTACCTCACTGTGCCTACCTATTTTATTCCCCATCGCTACCATGGCCTCTCGTAGCTGACTCGCACAACTAACCCGTCTAGTTCCCAACCAAATAATCCTTCTTCTTTCCAATCACCTATTAATTCATCTATTCCGGCTACACACATATCCACTACCGATCCCTTAGAAGGTTTTTTTCAATGCCTCACTCTGGGGGAATACCGCTTGTACAACATAAACACATTCCTTACTCCACAAGAGTATGGTAACCTACGTCAACATCCTCATTATGACCATCGCATAGGAAAGGTATTCCCTTATGGTCCTCCCCACCTTCTAACCAACTTAACATATGGGGGACTTGATACTTCCACCTATTCACCTGAGCCACCTTCCCAAATGTGACCATTTTCATCCAACCTCCAATCTCTCACCAACTGCCACTTTTCCCACACTTTCCTTCCCCACTGTGCATGGAAAGTCTTTGGCTTTGGGTTCTACGAATAGGGTCATCATACTATCATCCCATGTACCACACGTAAACAAAAAGAACGTAGTGGTATTGGCTTTTCCGAACCATCTTCCAAGAAGACCCGCATCGACCTCATCGAGGATGAAAACCTTTTCCACCCCATTCTCCAATGTTACCACCTTCACTCACGAGTCTATAGTTCTGAATATATTCCTTCTAGCTTTTTTTTTTAACACCATTTACCTTGGATCTCGACTTATTAATGTGATGGTGAGGCTCCCTCTTCTCTTCCCTTCTTATATCTTGACATGAACAATGATGATATACCTTCTATTAACATCATTCAATTTTAGGATGATGAGTCTATCCTCACCTACCTTGGTGAGGAATATTTTTACATTCACCAGTCATTTCCTTTTGAGATGCAAACCATGTTAAATGAATCGACCATCGAAATTAATATTCACACTCAGGACAACCCACACATTCTAAATATAGGCCAATCTTTAGATGTTGTTGAATAGGAAGATTTCACTTCTTTCCTCTGGGATTATAGCAATGCTTTTGCTTGGTCCTATGCTGATATGCCCGGTATTGACCCAAAAATTATGGTCCATAATATCGTCACCATCCCTGAAGCCAAACCCAGTAAAGCGAAGTTTTGCATAAAATGCATCCTTGTATTTCCCTCCCGGTTAAGGTAGAAATTCAACGCCTTCTTTCAATTTCCTTCATCCTACCCATTGATTATCCCCAATGGATCTCTAACATCATTCCTGTCATGAAAGTGACAATGGGACTCTGCATTTACATGGATTTCTATGACCTAATTTATCTTTCCCCAAAGATGAATTTCCTGTACCTAGTATTAATGAAGTAGTTGATCTTACCATTGGTCATGAGATGTTAGCACTCATGGATGGTTTCTCGGGTTATAACCAAATATTACTCGCCTAGAAGATCAACACAAAACCACCTTCATCACTCCTTGGGGACCTTATGCTATCATGTTATTCCCTTTGGCCTTAAAAATGTTGGTACTACATATCAACGGGTTATGACCTATATGTTTCATGACATCATGTATCACATATTGGAAGATTATGTTGACGATCTTCTTTCCAAGTCCAAACATCGGGTCAACCACTTTACATTCCTTAAGGTGATATTTGACCATCTCATCAAGTATTGTGTTCACCTTCAACCCAAGAAGTGTGTCTTTGTTGTTCTCTCGGAAATCTCCTTGGTTTTATCGTTTCCTTACTTGGCATAGAAGTCGCTCCTGCTAAAATCAAGGACATTATTGAAATGTGTCCACCTAATAACCTTCACCAACTATGTAGTTTTCAAGGCAATTTACAATCTATTCATGTTTTATCTCGCAAATTTCTCGACCAGCATTGCCACCCCTTTCATCATCTCCTAAAAAAGGATGTCTCCTTCAAATGGGATGATGAATGCCATAAAGACTTTGATGCCTTAAAATGATATGTCCTACAACCACCTATGCTCATTCCTCCTAAGGATGACCAACCATTTTACCTTTACATTTCAGCTACTGGCCATTCCTTGGGTGCCATGTTTGGTCATCGTGACAAGCAACATTAGGAACAAACGGTTTACTATATAAGTCATACACTTCTAGAATATGAAACTAGATACACCCATGCCGAAAAAATCTGCTTAGCCTTAGTTTTTGTCACCACTAAGCTTCAACATTACCTACTCAATCAAAAACATTTGTAGTCACCAATATTGACCCCTTACATTACATGTACACCAAACCCTACCAACATCAACATGTTGCACGTTGGCTCATGCTTCTTCGCAAACCTCAACTTCAAATTGAAAATGTGCCCCCGCTCATTTTTGTGGCTAACTCCTTCCATTCTCCCTCTCTTGTGCCTCAGTCATAATATTTTACTTTTTAGGCACTCAAAACCTTCGGAAATGGCACCATTGGATAGAGCTCTTTCTCAACTTTTCGTAAAGGTAAATTTTTCCTCCTAACTCCATGTATTTTTGAAGTTATGGCTCGACGGAGTTTTTTGGGAAAATTTTCCCCTGAAAGGCCCATGGCCAATGAGATGCCACCACGTGGCACCTAGAGTGGTAGCATGGGAAATTTTGGAAAATTTTCCAAATGACCAAAAAGGTGCAAAATTTGAATTTTTGCCCGCCAACCCGATTTGGCCCTGTTTTGCCCTAAAACTTCAAATGGCCATATCTTTCGATCCAGAGCTCGAGTTTTTCATGTTCTTTATATCAATGGAAAGCTGGTGAAATTCTCTACAAGATTCTAGGGTCATTTTTGCATTTTGATGGATTTTAGAGAGAGAAAATTGAAAAACTCTGGCACGTGGTCATGGACAGAAATGACGTTTCAACCACTGTTTTTAATGAAGAATGGCTCGCATTCTCTCCCAAAGATGGCTAAAAATGTCGGGGATGGGTTTGTAAGGATGCCCATGCTATTTTGAATGCATTTTGGTCAATGGTTGAATCCCTTCCATGTTTTCCCTGTGTTTCTCTCTCCGGGCTCGCCCCGCACCGTAAAGCCGATTTGGCTCATTTTCAAAGGGTGGAACATTTTTTGTGTATCGCAGTCCCCTTTCTCACCTGGAAGTGATTTTGGTGGAATATCGACCTTTTCTAAGAGCTGCAACTTTATTTTGCCTCTCGTGTGTTGTAATGCAAGTGATTTTGATGATTAAAATAACAATACAAACCTCTCCGTGATTAGTTTTCATCCTCTCGCCTGTGTTGTTTGGTTAATTTCTGATCCTTCATTACAATTATTAGTTTGTGCATGAGGTTCTTTGTTGCATTTTTATGGATTGTGTCAATCTACAGAAGTAAAAAATGCTCACCACTCCTTTGGTGCATCACCTATTAGCATTAGTTTTAGTTTATCTACATTCTCTATCTCTGTCTCCTTTGGAATTTAGGGTAGGATTAGGAATATAGACCTCTGCAACTTGTAAGTGATAAATATGACCAGAGGAATTGAGGAACCAACCTCTAAACTAGAGATTCCTTTCTCATTTTTCAAGTCCCACACTTGGGGAAAGGATTCAATGTTGTGCAATCACACTGGATGCTAGTATGATCAAACTAGAAATCTGATCAACATCCAGGGGGTGCTGCTGATTTGCCACAACAGTTTTGGCACGCCTGTGGGACATAGAAGTCTTCATCTTCATTGCAACAAAATTGATGTGCATTTGTTGCAAGTTTCTTGCTTTAAAAGAGCTATAAATTGCACATCTGGTGACTCCAAGGAAGAAGAATCAGCTGGTTTTAGCAGTGCAGACCTGAAAACTCATGAGAAGAATCACTACAAGGTCAAGAGCTGGAGAAGAAGAGGTGTTGTTTGAATATCTGTAATTATCTCCAAGAATAAGGCAAAGTGGGAGGAGAATCCAAAGGTCTCCATCTCCACCAAATAGAACTCTCTCAACTCCTCCACCTGGTAGGCCTTTCATTCAATCAACAAGGGTTCTAAGGCCAATCAAAATGGCACAAAACAACCCCTATGTCAATTTCATCAGCAAAGAGCCCACTTGCTCTCAATGCACAAAATCCAATCCCCAGCCTGCAGCATATCAAGAACATTCCATACTTCATCGGAGAAAATCGACCACCACCCGGTGATCATGTTAAGGATATTGCTAACATTTGTGCAATCCATGAGATCAATGAGATGCAAGTTGTCACAAACCGCTGCATCTTCATTCAAAGGGAAAGCTTTGCAATGGTTCAGAGTCTTGCCTCGTGTTCTATTCAAAATTGGAATCAGCTATGTATAGCCCTCCATGAGCAAAGTTTGGGGAAAAGGGAGACAACTTGTCCCTTTTGGAGCAAATTGACAACTATCAAAAGAGCTCCCAATGAGCAAATTGACTGATTTTAATTTCAGATTTCAAAGGACTTGGGAGAGAATTCCAGTGGCAGTCAAGCCAACAACAGAAGGTGCTTTTCTTTATTACCTTAAAGCTTTAAATTATGATATTTCTATGTTAATTCATTCCATGGGAGGCACAACTATCCCCATTGCTTATAGATTGCCATTAGAGCTGAAAATTGTTTGATTCAAGCTGGCAAGCTAGCTCCTAGGCCTCCAATGCCATTATTTCCAAGTTTAGAGAGCCCAAGTACTAGCCAAGTGCCTAATTTAGCTTCTATTCCCACTCCTAGAAATCAGAATTCAAGTGAAGCTTCCACTTCATCTTCTAGTGCCTCAAATGAACTTCAAGAAGTCATGAAGCAATTGTAAAATCTAGGTAATGAGCTGGTTACACTCAAAAGGCAGCAAGCTCAAGGTTTTAGACCTTCCTTCCAGCCCTCAAGCTCAACCTAACAGGTAGCCATATCAACCCCAAAGACCACCCAATCCAGCTACAAACCTAAATCAAGCAAGGCCTCCTGCCAACAGACCATTTCAGCCCTATAATCCCAATGCTACATCTGCCTCTAAAGCATTAGTGCCAAGACAAAACAATATGGCTCAAGAGTATGATTGGTGTTTCCATGCAATGAACCTCATAACAGTCCATGTGCTTCAACGGTGCCTTCAATCAAGCATTAATGGTGACAACAACCGGTGTGGAGGGTGAAGGTAGTCAAAGAAATGACCAGCAACAAGAAACATTCCAAAGAAAGCAATCAGCTCCAAATGATACCACACTTGTAAACCGGCAGTGCAGAAGATTTTTGTGGCATGAACTGAGATAGTTTCCCAAAGTGTGCAGCCAACACAAGGTCAAAGAGGAGAAATTTGGGTGAAGAACAGCCATTGGCCCCAAGTAATTCATGACCTTCTATCACTCCACAAACTATTGGCAAGCAAAATGCAATCCCAAGCACACAAGGACTCGCCTAAAACAGCTTCCTAGGCCAACTCAAATGCCAGCTTGTTGCTGCTATATATACAAGGGATGAATGTGCAGGCCAAGGGACAACAAAAGGATACTTCATCCCCATTCAATATCATTGATCAGATGAAGAAGACAAATGTAAACATATCAATGTGGGAATCACTATCTATCCTAGGCCAAAGAGATTTGCTACAAGCTGCCATGAAGGACTGGTCAACTTCAAATAAACCAAGTCCAAATGCAAGAGAAGGTGCTCACAAATGCTGCCCAGCCTGAGGGGAATCATGGAGGACAACAAGGTAAGATGTTGAAGCCCCCTCCATTCTATGTTTCATTGATCATTGGGAACCAATTAGTACACAATTGCATGATTGATTCCGGGGCAAGTAGTTCAGTAATGCCCAAGCAAATAGCTGATCGGGCTTGGGAATTCAAGATGAAACCATATCCAAAGGGGTGGTACAATTGGATGGGACAGCAAAGAATAACAGTTGGAGTGATTAAAAACTTGAGTCTTACTTTGCATGCCTGTCCCAACGTGGTTGTTTTGCAAGATGTCTCAGTAATAGACCTTCCACCACTCTTTGCCCTATGTTTGTCAAGGGATTTCACTAAGATCGAGGTTACTTGTCTCGCTGATTGGTCACACATGTTGTTCAGAACAAGATATGGAACCAAAGCCACAATCAGGTCTGAACCTATTGCAAACTTTCACATTGAGCCTTACACTCCAAGTCAGATCAATACCAATTGTTCAGCATTTGATCAAGAAGATTATCCAAGCACTGATGAAGCTGACACCAAGGTAGGAAGCATCCCAGATTTGACTCTTGATGAATGGGCAAGCAAGGTGCATGCTTTTGATCCTTATCAAGAAATAGAAGAATCTGAGTTAGGAGTCTATTGCATGCATGAAGAAAATCAGCCTATTCCTAGCATCACCAAGCCAGACCACAAGGATGACAATGAGGTATGGCAGTTGTTTTTTGATGGATCAAGGAGTAGACAAGGTGTAGGAGGGGGAGCCATGCTGGTTTCACCTCAAGGAGTTAAGTATTATTCAGCTTTTAGATTTCAGTTTGCATGCTCTAACAACACTGCTGAATATGAAGCCTTGGTGCAAGGACTGCATTGGGCAATCAAGAGAGGGATAAAGAACTTGCAAGTCTTTGGTGACAGTGAGTTGATTGTCAACCAAGTTAAGGGGCAGCATGCTGTCAAGAATAATCTACTCAAGTGCTACAAGAACAGGGTGTGGGACCTCATTGAATATTTTGAGGGCTTTAGCATCAAATCCATTCCTAGAAAAGAGAACCAAGTTGTTGACAAGCTTGCAGCAGTTGGGGCAGCCTTTGACATTGTGGAGAGCATTCAAAAGGACAAGGTATAGCCAAACATCCATGTGATTGTGAGGCCTTCAGTGTCGGACAACAATGTAAGTTGGCAAGTGTTTGAAAATGATCAAGCAAATCATCCATTTCTTAGTAAGAAGAGGCTGAAGTTCTCACCAAAAATCAGAAAAGTTGGAGCAGCAAGATGGTGACCAGTGGTGCAAAGCCTGAGAACCAACAAACTACCAAAGGGGCTTATTACTTTGGAGTCCATTTTCAATCCTAATGATCAGTTTAGGAAGGAGAAAGAAAACATCCAAGTGAAGGAAGAAGATTCAGTGTCCATCTCGGTAGGAGAAGGAAAATCACTCCAAGTTGGCAAGATGACAACTGAGCAAGAAAGGTATGAGTTTATACAACTTTGTCAAGAATTCCCTGATGTGTTTGCTTGGAGCTATGAAGATTTGAAAGGTTTCAATCCCGAGTTAGCTCAACACACCATTGAATTGGATCCAAATACTAAGCCCATCAGGCAGAAACAAAGGCCAGTCAACCCCCACATGGAGCCTCTCATGAGAAAAGAATTGAATAAGTTGATAGAATCAAGAATCATATTCCCTATCAAGCATTCTAGTTGGGTTGCCAACTTGGTTCCAGTCAGAAAGAAGAGTGGGGAAATCAGATTGTGTGTTGACTTCAGAGATTTGAATAGAGCATCTCTTAAGGATCATTACCCACTTCCTTCCATGGAGCAAATTTTACAAGTTGTTGCTGGCTCCGAGAGGTTTTCACTACTTGATGGCTATTCAGGGTACAATCAGATTATGGTGAAGGAAGAAGATCAGTTCAAGACAGCCTTTACAACTAAATGGGGAACTTATGCATACAGGAAAATGCCATTTGGGCTGTCCAACGCCGGAGCTACCTTCCAAAGAGCAATGGACATGGCGTTCAAAGGTTTGATTAACAACATAGTGCTGATATATCTTGATGATATCACTATTTTTTCAAAAATACAAAGCAGACCACCTCTCTCATTTGAGACAAGTGTTCCAAAGGTGCAGAAGATTTGGAGTCTCCTTGAATCCTAAAAAATGTATTTTCTTAGCTCATGAAGGAAAGCTCCTTGGTCACATTGTCTCCAAAGAAGGATTAGCAATTGATCCGTAAAGAGTCAAGCCATAAGAGCACTACCATTGCCAAGCCACAAGAAGGCCCTCCGAGTTTCTTGGGAGAATAAATTTTGTTCGGAGGTTTGTCCTGATTTTCAGCAGCCCTGTCAAGCCCATCACCAAGATGTTAAAGAAAAGCATGGCTTTCAAATGGACAAAGCAGAAGGCAAGGAGAGTTTTGAAGCAATCAAAGAAGCCATCTCTCAAGCCCCAACTCTCATCAACCCGGATTTCTCCAAGGATTTCATCCTCTATGCATTTGGGGGTGATGATACTATCTCTGCAATTTTGGTACAGCAGAACAAGGACAATGATGAGAAGCCAATTGCTTTCTTCAGCCAAAGCCTGGAGGACTATGAGGTGAGATATTCTTTCATTGAGAAGCATGTTCTTGCAATAATCAAGAGCTTGAAGAAATTCAAGCATCTAGTTTCAAACAATAAGGTCCAATTGTTGGTTTCTCATGCGGGAGTTAAAGACTTCCTCCTCAACAAAGACTTGAATGAAAAGAGAGCAGGTTGGATTACTCGTGTCATGGAGTATGACATAGAGATCAAGGTCACCAAGTTGGTCAGAGGAAAAGGACTGTGTGAGCAGCTGATTTTGAGCAAGCAAAAGGAAGCATGCAATGAGAAAGAGACTGTTTTGAAGTTGCAAGACAGCCATGAGCAAGGAAGCACTCAAGAGGAAAATAATGGTGTCCCCACTCCTTGCTGGACCCAAAGTATAATGCACTTCCTAAGCATAGGCCTATGCCCTCCAGAGATGAACAAGACCCAAAGAAGACACTTCAGATTGCAGGCTGTCCCATATGCCCTTGTTGATGGTGTTTTGTTCAAAAGAGATGTGAATGGAGTACTGCTGAGATGCATTGGTACAAATCAGATTCATAGGATGTTGGAAGAGTTCCATGGTGGACCAGCTGGTGGTCATTTTGCACCAAGAGTGATAGCTCTAAAGATCATGAGGGCTGGCTATTATTGGCCCAAGATTTTCAATGATTGTTATGCATGGATCAAGAGGTGCAAGAATTGTGCATTCTTCATAGGTAAAGAGAGGCTAGCTGCCCTTCCATTGCATCCAATTTCAGTTGACCAGCCATTCATGCAATGGGGTTTAGACTTCATTGGAGTCATTAATCCCAATTCAAGCCAAGGGCACAAGTGGATTTTAACAGCCACAGATTACTTCACTAAGTGGATCAAGCAAGAAGACTCAAGGAAGCAAATGAATCTACTATCCTAGACTTCTATGAGGGAATAACAACTAGATTTGGTGTACCTGCTACAATAATATCAGATAATGCATTGGCATTCATCGGGTCCAAGGTGACTGAATGGGCTGTCAAGAATGGGATCTACCTAAGTACTTCATCAAACTATTACCCCTAGGGTAATGGCCAGGCTGAATCTACAAACAAGAACTTGTTGAAGATCATTAGAGGACTCTTGATGAAAATCGAGGTCTTGGCATACTAAATTGAAATCAGCTTTATGGGCTGATAGGATAACTCCCAAGAGATCTAGTAACTCTCCATTCAAGCTTGTTTATGGGAGAGAGGAAATTTTACCCATGTCATCTTGAGTTGCCAACATTGGAACTCATGAAATAGTTGGAGTTGTTGGAGTTTGAGCCCATGGAGGTTAGATATGCAGAATTGATGGAGCTCCAAGAAATTAGAAATCAGGCATCCCAAGCAATGGAGAAGGATCAAGCTTTGATAAAGAAGACCTTTGATAGAAAGGCCAAGAATAGATCCTTCCAAGTTGGAGATCTAGTGTTAAAATGGGATGCAAAAGAGAAAAACCGGGAAGGCATTCAAAATTTGATGCCATTTGGAGTGGCCCATACATGGTCACAAAGTGTAAGGACAACAATGCCTTCCAATTGTCTTCATTGGATGGTGAAGAACTGCAGATTCCAATCAATGGGATCCATCTAAAGCATTTCTACTAAAGGGAAATTCTCCACCTTGTAAATATTAGCTTAGGTTTTCATTCCTCCAAGTGCTTGTGCACATTGTTTTGCTGTAGGTTAGTTTTTCTTTCCCTAAGTGCTTTGGCACAAAGTCTTGCTGTTCCTGGGAATGTGTTTGCAGGCCTTGCTCCATCAGGTGATATTCCATGTTCCTCCTTGCAACATTCTAGTCAGTTGGGGTACCAAACAGAGAATTTAATGACTCCATGCCCAATGGATTGTTTCAGGCAACTGGTAATTTCATCCAGCAGAAGATGACCCCTCTGAGTCGCCAAAATTGTTATCCAAAATGTGCCCCTGCTCATTTTTTGTGGCTAACTCCTTCCATTCTCTCCTCTCTTGTGCCTCAGTCATAATATTTTTCTTTTTAGGCACTCAAAACCTTCTGGAAATGGCACCATTGGATAGAGCTCTTTCTCAGCTTTCCAGAAAGGTAAAGTTTTCCTCCTAACTCCATGTATTTTTGAAGTTATGGCTCATGGAGTTTTTGGGAAAATTTTCCCCTGAAAGGCCCGCGGCCAATGAGATGCCACCACGTGGCACCTAGAGTGGTGGAGCATGGGGAAATTTTGGAAAATTTTCCAAATGACCAAAAAGGTGCAAAAATTCAAATTTTTGCCCGCCAACCCGATTTGGCCCTGTTTTGCCCTAAAACTTCAAATGGCCATATCTTTCGATCCAGAGCTTGGTTTTTCACATGTTCTTTATATCAATGGAAAGCTGGTGAAATTATCTACAAGATTCTAGGGTCAATTTTTGCATTTTGATGGAGTTTGGAGAGAGAAAATTAAAAACACCTCTGGCACGTGGTGATGAGCAGAAATGACGTTTCAACCACCGTTTTTAATGAAGAATGGCTCGCATTCTCTCCCAAAGCATGGCTAAAAATGTCAGGGGATGGGTCTGTAAGGATGCCCATGCTGTTTTGAATGCATTTTGGTCAATGGTTGAACCTTCCATGTTTTCCCACGTTTTTCTCTCCCGGGCTCTCCTCGCACCGTAAAAGCCGATTTGGCTCATTTTCAAAGGGTGGAACATTTTTTGTGTATTGCAGTCCCCTTTCTCACCTCGAAGTGATTTTGGTGGAATATAGACCTTTTCTAAGAGCTAAAACTTTATTTTCCTCTCAAGTGTTGTAATGCAAGTGATTTTGA
The DNA here is from genome assembly GCA_018340775.1 of Taxus wallichiana var. yunnanensis. Classification (NCBI taxonomy): domain Eukaryota; kingdom Viridiplantae; phylum Streptophyta; class Pinopsida; order Cupressales; family Taxaceae; genus Taxus; species Taxus wallichiana. The sequence goes on from CM031236.1 coordinate 535,853,827, forward strand.
TGATTAAAATAACAATACAACCTCTCGTGATTAGTTTTCATCCTCTCGCCCGTGTTGTTTGGTTAATTTTCGATCCTTCATTACAATTATCAGTTTGTGCATGAGGTTCTTTGTTGCATTTTTATGATCGTGTCAATATACAAGAAGTAAAAATGCTCACCACTCCTTTGGTGCATCACCTATTAGCATTAGTTTTAGTTTATTGCATTCTCTATCTCTCGTCTCCTTTGGAATTTAGGGTAGGATTAGGAATATAGACCTCCGCAACTTGTAAGTGATAAATCTGACCAGAGGAATTGAGGAACCTAAACTGGAGATTCCTTTCTCATTTTGTAAGTCCCACACTAAACCTTTGGATGAGATGATCAAACTTTCAACATCAGGGGTTTTGCTGATTTTCCACACATACTTATCAAATCCAAAATATTTATCACAATGTAAAGGTTATAATCAACTTCTTATTTATTTCAAGACGTCCACCTCATCGAACCATTACACCTAACCCACATGATCTTTGGTATAAGAATTTTATAGATTACCTTTCCATGTCAGTTCTACCTCTCAACCTTACTTGTAATGGGCAACATGCCTTTCTCAAAACTATCTCTCGCTATGTCATGATGGCTAGCCTTCTTTATAAATGTGGATTTGATGGTATCCTCTTACGATTCCTTATAAGTTTTGAAATTCCCTACACCATCAAGGAGGTTCATGACGGAATTTGTGGAGGTCATTTTAGTGGCTTAGTTGTCGCCAAACACATCCTTCACCTGGGCTATTATTGGCCCACCCTCAACCATGATTTTTATGAATATGTCAAACATTGTGTGAAATGCTAGCAATATGCTAATCTTCATCACACACCTATTTATGCCTTACAGGTCGCATGAGATCTTTGGTCTTTCTCTCAATGGGGTTTGAATCTTGTTGGCAAGATCAACCCTCATTCTTCAAAATGCCATCAATGGATTATTACCACAACCAAATACTACACTAAATGGGTAGAAGTCATCCCCCTCATATGTACAAAAGTTGAGAAATTTTTGGATTCATCAACCATCACATTATTTGTTGATTTGGTGTCCCTCATCACCTCATCACTAATAACGGAAAATAATTCAAAAACAAAACCCTATGGAAACTTTGTGATGCCTTCGACATTAAACTTAGTTTTTCTTCACCTTACTACCCATAAACAAATGGCCAAGCTGAATCAACCAATAAAACCTTGAAAAAATTCTTATGAAGGTGGTTGACGATATGGGAAAGGATTGGCACACACACATTCCTTTTGCTTTATGGGCTTATTGTACTAGTATTCGTACCTCAACTATGACCACACCTTTTTCTCTAGTCTATGGTATAGAGGTTTTCTGCCTCTCAAAGTATAGATTCCATCTCTTCATATTTCACTCAAAGAGATGCTTAATGATAATGAATTACGCCAGCTTTTTTATAACAATTTGAGTTATTAGACGAACGTCATCTTAATGCTCTTGATCATCTCCAAATCTACCAAAAACGTGTCAAACATGCATACAATAATCGTTTCCACGAACAAAAATTTCAAGTCGGTGACCTCATCTTGAAGGAAAATCAACATGTAACAAAAAGAGGAGAAAAGTAAATGGGAAATTTTTTTCTCCTAATTCGCTTGGACCTTATATCGTTACTCATACATATAGATCAAGTGCTTATCATTTGTCTTCACTCGAAGGTAAACTTGAACTTGAGCCCTCAATGCCTTGCATCTTAGACCCTTCTAATTTTGAATTAAGTCCTATATAACCTCTTGTCTATTAAACTCTCATCCTTGAGCACCGCTCACCTATCTTAAGGATCAACGACTTAACTAGGATCATGTGATTACCCATCACTTTTTCAGCCCTATCTTCAATATGAGTACCATGGCCCTACTCATGGCATGATTATCATGGATACTTTTGGTCTTTTTCAAGATGGAATCCCATGGTTATACATAATGTTGTAAATTCTCTCTTCCATAATTAGCCTCTATGTGCTATGGTTATGCCTTCAAACCAGGAGCCTATTTTTCTCTATAGTCTTGTCCATGACTTAAAAGTCCAAAAGAAAATAAATTTAAAAATAAAATGGGATTCAACTCCTTGAGTCAAAATTCTAGAAAAAAATGATTCCCTAACAAAAAGACATCTATTCTCTTGGCTCTTGCTATTATAAATAGGCTTCTCCCTTGAAGGTCAACTCTACAAAGCTAGCCATATTGTACTTAGTCTCTCATCAAAAGAGGACTATTCTTGCAAAATAAAATAAAATATTCAGAAGCTTCCCGCATCGATCAGCTTCACGAAGACCTCAAGGAGATAATATACTCATCCCACACCGATCAGTCTATTAAAACAACAAAAAAAAGAAGAAAATGATAAAATTTTTGTCATGGAATTACCTATTTTGATCTTAGGTATCTTGCCAAGTATGTATCTGTATTACACTAGGTGACGATAAACACCAACCATCTTCACCTCATTTCCTTTTTCACCCTAATTTAATACCTTCTCAAGGGACTTGCAGCAAAAATGAAATTTCGTGATCATGTGACTTTCTTCACCCTTAGCATAGTAAATCATGCAACGCCTTTAGGGTCTTTTGTTCATAAGCCAATATTTGCACGGTAGAATTTTTATGGTCCTTATCAATTAGGTGTCTCTTTTAGTCACCTCTTACCATGTACCTTCTTCATTACTTATTATTACCCTATACCGGAATAGGCCATCGATACCTACATTTTAGGGATTCCCCTTTCACCAACATCACATTCCTAAAAAGACCTGAACCCAACCCTACCTAAAATGACATAAACCCAACCAGGCCTTAATGACATAGAATCAATCATACCTAAAGTCTACCGACCCATTTTGCTACCTCATCTTATTTTTCCTAGCTTACGGAGAACTACATCGGCTGAGGCCCCTTTTTTCGGGGCTATGTAGGTAGCACTACGAGGGCATGGGGCCCTTAGAGGTTAACTCGACCACTCTCTACCCTAAAAATTTCCACCCCCCATTTTAATATTCACATTCTACCTTAATTAGTTTCCATCTTATACACTACTTGGAAATTAAATGAAAATACAAATATACAAACATGTATATCTACCTATTTTGTACATCATCATATCATACATATTCATCATCATTCATTTTTCCATGCTACCAATAACTTGGCAATTAAATCCAACCCATACACATAACCAAAGCATGCCTAACTGACCTAACTCCACCATGCCTACATGACCTAGACTCCACCATGCCTAACTGACCTAGACTCCATCATGCCTAACTAACCTAGACTCCATCATGCCTACACGACCTCGACTCCACCATGCCTAATTCACCTAGTTTCCATCCATACACAAATAACAATGGAAATTAAAACACAAGTAAATCATCCATACCATAAATATCATCATCTATAACAATGAAAGTTTGTATATCAATACAAATATACACCGATACAAATACATAAAAACATCTCCAAACGCTCAAATACATCCTCACCATCTTCGACATGTAGGACTATATAGGATCAAACTATCAAAACCCTCATATAAATCCTCACTATCATCAACACACAGGATGGTATATAGCAAAAATATACACTGATCATATCCAGTGCCTAATCATCACCCCACCTTATATCCATACATGCCTCATTTGTAACCCAAACTGTCGTCTAACCCTGTTTAAGGGTATTATCTTGTGCTCGCCGGCATGACACTCTTGTATCCACCTCGAGTAGTTATAACTCCTCTAACTCCTTTGCTACGCCCCCGTATGAGGGATACCTAACATAGGGCCTCCAAAAATATCCACACCAGAAAATCCCTCCAACATCCTGCCTGTAATATGAAACATCATACGTGGCCCTAGCCACCCTGTGCTCCCCACCAACTGGTACCCACCATCTATAGCTGACTCTGACCAAGCCACCCTCGAACCAATCAAGTCAAGGAAAACCAACTAGACGTACACATATGATGTGCTCATATGCCCAATAATGCAAAAGAAAAGTGCAACACAAAGTAAATAGTTGTAACCTCCTATAGGCCCATAGCTCCTATACAACTACACTAGGAATGTCGGTGCCCATGAAAAATAAATCCTCTCCTCCACCATATCCTCGGAGAACTCTCATCAATGCTTGGGGAATCTACCACCCTCATAGGGAGAAACAACATATCGCTCCACCATGAAAACAACCAACCTCGTCTCTTGAGGATGGGTTGCATACATCTCTCCATAGCTTGAGGCTCGCACTATGGTACCTTATATCACACATCACCTCCCCAAAAACACAAAACTATAGGCTACACAGAGCCATTTGAATAAATAGAATACACTTTCTCACCAAAAATTGGTAGCCACATGATCTTGTATGCATCCTCCATGGTGACAGTAATATCATCCATCGGTAAATGAAAAGTGTTGGTCATTGAATCCCATCTATCAATGAGTGTGACCATCAAACCACGATCTTGAGATACATTCCTGTGTAGTGTCGATCCCAATAAATATAACATCAGTCATGTGCTCCAACTCCTCCATATTCACACTCGACCACTTATCTACCAACAACGGAGCGTGGTACTGTCCGTATATGTATCTCGGTCCCTACACTGCATCCAACAAAAGACAACATTGTTAAGACCTCACTACCTCTAACTACATCTTAACACCAACACCATACCCAATCACACAAATCTTGCTTACCCCATTTACCAAATTCAAATACCAACCTTTTACCCTTTACACTCATGACTCATTACCTTCACATTATTTCACCTACTCACCTAACCCATCTAGCCAACGACCATATGTTACCCTTACCCCTCTACAACCAACATTACTTGCCCCTTTTTGACCTCTTTTTCCTTTTGAAACATAACCCTTCTTACCCTAGTCCCTCTTTCACCTTAACCAACGTTGGTCTCTGGTACATCGCTTTGGTTCTCTCGACCGACATCGGTTCCAATTAACTATTGTTAGTCACCTTATTCTTGACCGATGTCAGCTACAAATGACCGACATCGGCCAAAAATTGACCAACGTCAGTCTCTGTCACAACCCCAAAACCAAAACCCCCTCCTCTATTTCTTAAAAATTGACAAAAACCAACCTACAATCCTAATTAATCCCAAACACTTACACCCCACATTTATTTCTCCCCCTACTTAGCCTATATTTGACCTCTTCCCCCGATTTCATCTATTTTTCACCCATATTTCAAAATTAACATTCCCACACAAAATTTCTTCATTATAAAAACACAATTGGAGCAAAAAACAAGCTAGAAAACACCGCCTACCTCATCTTGATGGCGTCTACGTGGTGACACATTTGGCTGCTACACCGGTGGTCCACCCGACCCCTCTCCTACCTCCACCATACCAAAATCTACCTTGACTCTCTCCACCAATCACACATCTCCACCTACTCTAGTGGACCCGTCTACCTAGATCCTCTCAACACTTAGTCACCTCCACCTCACTGTACAATAGCTTGTCTTTTTCCTCCCCAAAAAATGCACAAGTCACTTAGCTCTACCATTTTCTCAAAGTCAACAACAATAATGATTCTGTAAAATACGAAATTTCAACTTTATAACCCTAACCTAACATGACCGACTTCGGTAAAACAAAATCGATGTCGGTTACCTTATAACTGACATTGGTCATTTTTCAATACCATTTCCTACACATTTTTCCTATTTTGACCTAGCCTCATTACTGCACATACCTTTTTCCAGTACTAACACCCATTGTACCCTACCCACAAGCCTAAACTACCCATCCAATTCCTTAATTGCGTTTAAGGATTTGTTCTTTTACCTATACCTTGGCCTTACCCATGCCATGACCTATTTACCTAGACCTGACCTACTTTTTGTGACCATTGAACTTATGTACTCGCTATCCCCGACGATGTAGTTACCTATGTTGTTTTATCCCGACAACCATACCTTGCCAATTTCCTTGTTGTTTATCCCGACCAAACCTGTGGTGTACTAGATCAAACCTAAACGTTCCTACACCTAACCTATGTTGTGTTTCTAGACCATATCTTATACCTTGGATACTTGAATCACTTCAATGTTGTTTGGACAAACCTACCGACCTTCGACAATGTACAATTTACAAACTCTTCAACTTGGTATCTTGTCATAGCCTATACATGTGTGTGCGTTCGATTGCCTTTACCCATTACCCAATTTGACCCTAGCCCATTACTTATTACCAGATTTAACTATTACCCTTTCCCAAAGTACCCATACTCTTCCCCACCTATCTTAATTTACATCAATTACACATTTATCAAACCACTCACCGAATTCGTATAACACCGCATCAGTTCTGGTTTGAGGGGATCACCTTCACCCACACTTAGGGAAACCTGCTCTCACCCATACATGGGGAAATCAATTTTTGTTTTTCAGGTGTCGCTACCAATACAAGCTACACAAAAAGGGAAAAAATGTAGACACAAAAATTAGGTCATACTACCCTTATAACCCCGTTAATTAAACTTACCATACCTTACCTATGCATATCCCATAGTGCACATGATTAATTGAATTAATTAATTAAATTAATTTAACTAACATCCTCACTTGACCACCTCACCTAGCCAAATCACGCAACCACCTCACTCCATGACCCACTCAAACCCCATTAATGACCTAATACCAAATCTAAGCATATCCTAACCAACTAGGAATTAGTCTAAACCTAGACTTAACTCCTATTAAAAACCTAAGAGGACTCTTACTCATTCTTCGTGGTCAACACTTGAGACTCGGATGAAGTTTGAATACCACGCCATAAATAGCGATAATCAAGCTATTATTGGCCAACCTAGATATTCCTGCCTTAACCGATGCTAGTTATACCTCAACTAACGTCGGTCCCCTAACCATCGTCGGTTATGTTAAATAAATTTCCAAAATCCTTTTTTGAGGTTGGTGATTCGATTCAAGATTTCATACGAAGAGACTTGGAGCACTCATATTTTTGAAGCACTCAGGAAAAGGAAAACACACAAGAACACTACTAACAACCATTGGCATCCATCATCTTCTTCACGATCATAAATTCACATAGAGAAGCATGAAGGTTTAAAATTGTGGCATTAACACAACTTCTCTTCTTTTTGGGTCTCTGCCATCACCGTCGTCATCACCTGCACTCTCCAGACCCATTCTTCAGTAAGTACCTAATATCTCTTCATTTATCTTTGTTTGCTTTCAGTAATATTTATTATTCATCTCAGTAATTTATTCTTCTGTACATTTGTACACCTCCCTTCCTCCCACCAACTTATCACCCTACCATACATGGACCTTCCACCTATCTTCCCCTATCATAATCATCTCTAAACCTTTTAGACCATTCCACGACCTCACCCCCACCATTTCCACCTCTGTGCAATCATAAAAGGTATGAAGACCATTTCTAAGATATTTTTATTAACTGCCCCTACCAATGGTTAGCCAACCGACATTGGTCATCTTGAAAAACTAGCATCGGTCACACAACTGACATCGGTTATTGTGTCTAGCAACATACCTCATACTAGTGAGCTCATACCCATTCCCTAACAACCTAGAATCACTCCTAATCTTTACCAGACCTTACCTAGAGCCTATACCAAACCTACAACCCAATACCAACCCATCACCTGACCCATTTTGACCTCAATCACCTTTTATCTGACCTTTCTTATTTTTTTTGTACGAGATACCTAAATCATTTCAATTCCAATAAGATTGTTATTTCATGTTTATTTTAGATAGCATTAATACTATTATTTAAAAAGTGGATTGATAGCCTGTTTAGGAAGCATCACGCTTCTCGGATCTATCTTCTGCTAGGTAGTCCACTTGTTTTATTTAACTCTATATGGTGGTATTGTTTTGCATTTTATAGGTAGTTCCTCCTAGCCAAAAGGGAGTATTCACAATCAACATCATTGGATCAGGAAATCAGAACACGCGCACAACCTTCAACCAACATCACAAATAAGTATTCCTCCTTGGCCTATCACCCTCTATCTATTTCATTAATTTATCAAGAATCCGGTGAAACACTCCTAATACTCTCATGCAAATAAGAAGGCTCAAATGCCTTCACAAATCCAACTAGAGCATCCGTCAAACCTACTATGAAAAGTGAGGTCAACCTCATCTCGAAACATCGGGTACCATGACTAATAATATCTTCAAATATGCAATGTATTGATCTAAGGAATTTGTCTGTCTCAAGTGAGTCAACTCCCTAAAATACCTGTCAGGGTCCCTCCTGTCAAATTTACTCATCAGCCTCTATGTGAACTTTGCATAAGTATCAATATGTATGTGCCCCTATGTAATCAGTCCATGATGCCACCAGTCATGTGCATCTCCCTCAAGATGTAGGATGGAAAAATTAATTGCATCCCCCTTGCACATGGGATTCAAGTCAAATTAGGTCTTCAACTTCTGAATCTAGGACTACGTGGTACACTTCTTAGAACCATCGAAGTGTGGAATGGAGATTTGTCCTAATCTCCTTTGTAACTCAGTGCACTGCATTGCTAATGATCTCTCTTGGGTTTGTTACCAATATTCATTCTGTAGTACTCTGTGAAAGGAATATTATCCCTGCATCCCTCACTCATTGATTGGTACCTTTCCCAATAATACTCCTCATCCAAAACATCTACTAGCTTCCTTACCTATGAAACTTCTCGATCCTTTAAGAAAGAAGGTTCGTGGAGTCCCAAAGACTTAGTAGAAGAGTGGGAAGACAAATTCTCGATTTTCCATTTTCACCTCTTTGAACCGTCCCATATTACTTTCTCCCCTCTCTCTGTATGAGTCTCAAGTTTTCCTTGTGCTAATCTCTCTGTGAGCTGGCTTAAATAGAGATTAGTAGTTTCCTATTGCTTCACCATATTAGTGAATAGTTGTTTCATCAAGTCCACACCCATGTCATCACTGTCTCTGTTTGCCATCTTTTAACCCAACAAGCTAGATGAACAACTACTTTGATACCACTGAAATATCCATTGTGGGATACCCCTCAAAAATTACACAACATATAGATAAATTGTAACAAATAGAAAATCTGATTTTTGCAGCAAATACCCACTAGGGCAAAAAACTAATTTTTATTTATATTTCTCAAAATACTTGTCCAAAACAAATGAAATTTTTAGGAAGCTTTCTATGATGATAAGGAACACTAGAACAATATTTTTGGATTTTTTCAAATCATATATAATTTTTAAAATTACAGAAAACCCTAGACATCTAGAAAACTTCAAAAATTTATATCTTGTCAAATACACATGATTAAATTATGAAATTTTTGAAATAAAACCTATTAATAATATGAATGATATCCCAATCACTAGAAATAGAAAAAGCACTATCAAAACACTCCAAAAACCACTATAAAATCCCAAAATGGGTCACTCCACCTTGAAAGAGACCAAAACCCTCCAAATTCCTATAGAAATGGTGCCAAAACATGTTCTAATCGCTGCAATAAATCAGATCTTAAAACCCTCAATTTTCCTCCACAAAAGCCAAAAATTTCTCCAAAAACCATTCTCTAAAAAAACTCTAAAAATGATCAGTTTAAATCATCCCTGAATCGGCTCTAAATTGACAAGCTAGGGTGGATCTTCCATCACCAAAGAATGCCTTGCTAGCTAGGAATGGATCTCTCACCACCAAAGCTAGGGTTCTGTGGGATCTTACTCCATAAGCTAGAAGAAATAAATAAACATTTTCTCAATGGAAAACATAAGTGTGTATGCAAAAATGAATCTATCTTTCTCCTCCCATTCTCCTTTTATAATTTTCCCTAAGCAACAAGAGTCCCAAAAGACCTAAGTCAACCTCCTCCAGGGAGGACCACCAAGTAATAAAGTAACTTAAGCTACTTTTCTCCCCCAGTCGTCATATGGACATAAGTGATCCCAACAAAATAATATAACAATAAAGTGTTATTAGTCACCCCCCTTAATGATAAAACATGTCGTTTTCCCCCGCTAAGCCACTTAACACCCATGCCAATGCAAAAATATAACAAATAAGCAAGTTGGAATACCCAATAACCTCTAAATTCTTTAGACCCTTTGGTATGAACAAGGCTAAGACTAAAATTTTTCCCTTATGCCCTCTGTGAAGGAAAGGGAACATTACATATTGTCACCTTTAACTCGTTGTAGGTCACGTTAGGTTCATTGCACTCCTTCTCTATCGTACATGTACCTACAAAACAAACCCTAACTACCTACACTAGACTGAAGTGCACAATAGACTGAATGAAAAATGTATGTGAGAGATTCAGAATGACTTGAATGTTATCTGGTGTGATCTTGTTTCCGAGAGATGCACTACATTTCAGGCTCCATGTATTTCTTGTGGTGTACAATTTAAATTATGTTCCTTGAGCTAGGTTTCCTAGTGCTAGTCACACAAAGAATAGTGAGCTACAACTACTTTTTCCCAATGCAAGAATGTGTGATATGGAATTTAGAATAGCCTCCCCCTATGTAATGAATAATACAACCCAAAATGCAGTCCCTTGTGTTGCTCTTGTGTATGTGGTAGATATAGAAATGATATCCCAATTGCCCCTTAGAATAGTTAGTAGGTTGTGTATATATATGAGTTCTTTGTTTGAATTTTGGCACATAGTGACACCAAAAGCTGACCTAGGTCATGAAAATAAGATAATAAAAGACCCAAAGCCAAAGCAAACCAATAAAGGATAAAATAAAGCAAATAGGATGGAAGCACCTAGAAGGACATTAGTGCATGGGTGCTACTATCCTATCTGGGAAGTATGTTCATGCAAAGTAAGTAAAACAAATGTCAAATGAAAGATAAGAACATGGATTCAAGTGACTCAATGGAAAGATGTAAATTCTAGACAAAACACGTAAGCAAAGTCAGAACAAAGCAAAAAAGGACCAAAGAGGTGTCACTAGTGCCTATTTTCCATACTTATAAATCATGAATAAAACAACATAATAGAGGTGTAATGTAATAGTAATAAGTGTATATTTTAGTGACTACAAGACTAATCCCATAGCGTGAATGATAATATAGATTAGGATATAAAGAGGACTATTTTAAGGCCTATACACAAGCCAATATTGTAACCAAGATGTGCAATATCTATAGATCTAGAAGATGATAATCTATTCCGTACCTTAAGTGTAGGGTTTTAAATTCTAGGTCTAGGATAGGGGATGGAGTGTTAATAGTATCTTTAATTATATGAAGATTGATAATAAATAATATACATTTAAAGAGATATTTAAAAAATGGTGATAGAAAAGGTTGTAGGAAATCGATACATTGTAAGCCATGGAGCATGTGAAAGGAAATGAATAGTAATAATAATGCAATAGACAATAATATACTACTCTATCCATGTCTATGTACATGATACATTAATCAATCAAATCATATCAGAATAATAACAAAAAGGAAAAGGAAAGTTAGAAATACTTACCTTTGTGAAGACACTTTTATTGATGCATTATATAGTTTACCCCTAAGTGTTATTAGCACCTTATAAGGGAACTAATGTGGGGGACCAAAAAAATAATAGAAAGAATAACTTAGTAAACCACTATTGGGGACTCAAAATACTTGGTATACCTTGTTGACATAGCTCATATGCTTGAGTGTCCTATATCTAATGCTCTAAAGATAGTCCTTAATGTATAAGAAAACTAACTCCCAAACCTTTAAGACCTTAAAAATATCTTGGTGTGTGTAAGAAAACTAATATATGATGTTGTGATGTGTTAGAAATAATTGTAAAGGATGTCTATAAATAGGGGTCATGATTAATCAAGTATAGGTTTTGATATCTAACAAAAATGACCATGGTGGATGTAGTCAACTATTAAAAATACATCGAAACGGTTTTGAACATTGTTGATGATGTTAGATCTAGGTAATAATAGCTCATGGAGTTCTACGAGAAATTCAAGAGGTGGAGGAAAGAATTTAGAGTTGATAAAAAAGTGATATGACGAAGATATGAAGGTGTTGTAAGTAGATATGTAGGTGATAATAAGAGGATAGTAAGGTGATGTTGAAGGAAGTCTTAAAAGGATGACTAGGAGATCTAAATCATAGGATATATAAGGTATCAAGGGCTAAATGTCGTAACTCTCTCATAAGTACCACTAACTAGCTTATCTATTATCAATCATCCACAATATTGGTTATGCTTTGTAATACATCACTCGGGGTAGTTAATGCACCAATTTTAGCTCTGAAGAAAAAAGTTAGCAAGAGTGAAAAATAAGGTGTATACATATTACCAATCTTAATATCATTGTGTGTCACAATTGTGCAAGATAAGATGGTATTCACAAAAAGAAAACACAACACGAAATAGAAATGGTTTAATGGAAGTAACATGACGAGTTATAAAAACATGAACTTAAATGAAACATAATTAACTTCCCACGAGTGTGGTCACATAGTGATTCACCATAATGTATAAAGGGTTGTTGAGGGAACTCAAATAATGCCAAAATGAAAAGAAACATTATAAGATAGGTTAGTAAAACAAGTAAACTTTGTGTTAAGGGGAGATTTTGAATGATAATAGGATTGGTGTAGATGAGAAGGCTAGGATGGTTTCAAATAACCTAAGGAAGTTAATAAAGTACATCAAAAATAGGAAAAAGATGTGTAAAGAATCTATGAGTTGGGTCAACTAGAAGAATGCATTCTATTAGGCCTATAGGTAGGAAAAATAGGAAAATGATGATAAAGGGTGCATACACAAACCATGAAAATGATATCACAGCCAAAAAAGGTGGGTTTTGATTTATTTGGAAAATGTGTGGGGTATATTCGTGATGACGCCAAGGTCATGATGTCTCTTCCAAAATTTTGATAAGAGTTGTAGTTACACAAATATCACAATTTAATGAAAGTTATGTGTAAATAATTGAAAATTTCAAATGCGGTTAGAAAATTATAAGTAGGAAGTCAATTCTCTCATTTTTCACTTTGCTAATAGAGATTTTCAGATTTTTGAGCCTTGTGTCAACCATGTTTTATGAAACAAGTGTCCATGGTGAGGATGAGATGAGGCAGAGGCCGAGGAGGGTGGTTGAGATAGAATGAAATTCAGTTTTTTTAAAATATTGGGAAATGGTAAATAGGATAAAATTCAAACATAGGTTATTGGACGAACAAAAATGGCCTAAGTATTGGGTGCACGAATGTAGGGCGCTAGAAGAGTGTGTGGTGCTACAATATATCTAAAGCGCCTAGGATCAAGACTTAGTTGTTTCTATTTTAAAGGCTATTTTTGGAGTTAGCATGCTGAGCACACAAAGACATGAAGACTTGCGGTCCACGTAATGGTATTTTGGGAATAAGCAACAGTTGAGCGCCATGCATAGTTTAAGCTAATAATAGGATTTCTACTCAGATTTAACTATAGGAAGTCTATTCTTAAGAGCACTTACATGTTGTGCATCCTTTTGTAAAGGTGCATGGCTATTATTAGCATGTGACCTATTTTGAGAAGTGCATGGGTGGTGAAGGGAAAGTCCCCACCCTATATATATGTATTGATTTGCACGGTTTTGTGTGTGTCAAATTGTAGAGTTATGCTGTTGGTTTTGTCATGTGCATGACTCATGGAGATACTTATGTAATGTAAGAAGATTATGTGTTTTACAATATTTAATACAATGGTTCATATTGGCTGGATAATGGTGTTGAACACGATGGAATATGGTTCTTGTATAGTAAATCTTGTTATAGTCATTGTTTAGTTCATCTTACATATACTCTAAGATTTAGATCTAGTTTATGCATTGTGTGTTGTTTACTATTGGTAATGAATTTGAATACCTATATGCACCATCATGCTAACATTTTGTACAAGCAACTCTAAAGAGGACTTGATGCCTTTGCGTACTTTGGGCGAGTGCTCAACTCAGGCTGAGTGATGTGCCAGCATGCCTAGGTTATTCAAAGTGAATTTTAGGCTGTATCATCGGTTTCGTTGTTAGGACCTCTTTTTCAGTTGTTTTTCAGGATGTTACGTGATGAAGACATACCGATTGAACTTAGAAAGTGTTGAGGAGTGGATAGTAGATCTGGAAGAAGAGTACGCTCGAGAGATTCAACACTAGATCTGAGTTTGACACACACACGTGGGTTGAGAAGAATTTATATGATGGCTTATATGAAATCTTCTTTGCTATCTTCCCCATAGAACTATACGAGTGGCTGGTTGCTTATGCATCTAAAAGGAATTGGAGGTTTCACACACTTGTCTAGACACAAGAAGAATTTTAGGCTCTCTATGATGCTGATCTAATTTGGACGCGCATTGTGGATACTTGGTTCTGTGGTGTTCTGAATAGCTATATTTTGGAGTACTCAATTTCCACTTACTCTTGTCTAGAGGTAGTTGAGTTTCAATTTTTATGTTATCCCAGGGGAGCATATCTACAAGGAATTCTATTGGTGATCAAGATCTTGATAGTAACCTTGAATTTGGAAGAGAATTTGATGACTATCTAAACCCTACTACACGTGAGGGTAGGAGTAGGTGTGGTGAAGGGTGATAGACCTAGAAATAGAGAGGCAAAGAGAATAAAGAAAACTTAAGTTTAATGAGGTACGCAAGAGGGATTTAGAGAAGTAATGCGAGGTTGTAGAATAGATGGCATTGTGGAGAGAGATGGACAGTGAAGGATTTAGAGCTCACATAGAGGATGTGGAGCAAAAAGCATATGGAACTCCCCATTTTGGAAACCATGACAGGAACCCTCATCGGCCTCTTATGAGAGCACGCTAACAGAGACAACATGGGTCAGAGGCGGGCATCGAATCTACCCGACAACCTAGCCCTTGCCCTTGGTTTTCTAGTTTCAGTACAACCAAGAATCAACAAGATAGTTTGGGAAGTAGAGTAGTAAGAGATAGAGTTGACTTATTTGTAAGTTCAGAAGTGAATCAAATAGAAATTACATTTATGGCCAGGAAAACACACTCCTTGTTATTTGGAGGACTAATTAGAGGAACCTTTTCAGGCACGTCATCGGCACGAGATGACAAACACGTAGAAATTTGGACTCTCATCGAGGAGTAGCACAATTTCACTGAGACTAGAGGAGTTAATTTTAGCACCACTATTGGGACACAAGGAAGTGCATCCTCTAGTTCAATTCCTATTACTAGGTGGAGGATCAGGAGGAATAGGTGGCTTAGGATCTAGCAGATCTAGTGGATCTGGAGGTGGAGGTAACACAAGAGGTTTTAGATCTAGTGGGCATGGTCCTCACCAACCCCAAAATATTTACATGGAGATGTCACTTCATCTCCCAGAGTATAGGGAATAGAAGATGTTTTTGAGCATGTCCATATGTGTGAGATACTATACTATGGTGTGTGAAAGAAATTATAGCTTCATAGTGCAAGGCAAGGTCAATTTTGCAACTACGTTGTAAGGACACACGCACAACTGGTATAAGAAGTTTGACCCTAATCAGACTTGTGTGGATTATACAACGTTATGAGATGATTTCATTAAAGAATTTAATATCCCTAAGTTCGAGTAGAAAAGAATAAACGCACTTAAGGATATCGAGATAGGCACTACTTGAGAGAGTCAGGAATATGATGCTCATTTCAAAAACTCTTGTCTAAACTATCATATGATATCCATGCAAGACAACATGCACAATGGTTTTTCAGAGGCCGGATCACACCTTTTAGGAGGGCACTCTCACATAATAATTATATAGACCCGACGAGGCACTTGAATTAGCTTTGCGTGTTGAGGTAGTCAAAAGCATAGACATTGGAGTGAGCCCATTCTTGGAAGCTCAAATTATGGCAATGGAAAAATAGTTAGAGAAACTATCATCCAATACAACACATGAGATACGTAGTGGAGTTTGGTGCACTGATTGTGAAGTAGAGGGGCATACTAATGATAGTTGTCCTCACAAATCAGTGTACCCCTTGTTACTGGAATGTGAGACATGTCATTTAGACCATGATGCAAGTTGTTTTCCATTGTTGCAACACATGATAAGGAAGAACATGTCTTTTTATTGTAATATTTTCTGGTCCACAACTCACTATACTAAAGATTACAAGTTGATTGATTAGATCCATGATGCCGTTGATATTAATGTATGACATATGGGAGTTTTAAATAAATCTAAGGATAAAAGTGAGTAACATGATCATGATCACACTCAAGGCGTTATGATAAAAATTAAGGGCGCTTTGAGGGAGGCCATGGTAGAGGTCGAGGATACTGTGGTGGATTAAGAGGTTAAGGCCTTAGCGGTGGATGAATTAAGTTCCCTCATGAAACATGCTATACATGTAGATCCCCTAACCATTACATGCGCAAATGTCCTCAGAACATTACTTGTTCTTTTTGTGGAAAGAATCATAACTATGAAGAGTTCCTAGACTTATATGAACATTTGAGAAAGAAGCACAAACAGGAGAACAAGGGTGCATGAATGGTTAGAATACAACGCACCATGGAAAATCAATGGATGTTGAAGTTAGCACCTGGATCTTGACATACTACATGTGAATATTACTACATGCGTTGAGGTGTGCATGCGGAGAAACATTGCAATAGAATCCTACCATTACTAAGGAGGATGTTTTACATGAAAAATATCCAGACCCTACACATTAGAAGGAGGTTTATTAGGAAACCATGGAGGTACTTAGAAATTTATAGGGTGAAATATAGTGTTTAAAGGAACAGTCGCGGAAGTTGGAACAAAATAAGGCAGTGAGACTTTCTAGTTGGATGTTGATGATCTAAAGGAAGTATGCAAGATGTTGCATCAGGAGAACATTATTCCATTACTAGGGAGTTGGTTAAAGGGAAACACTCGTGCGCTAGTATTGAGAATGGACGAAAAATTTTGCATGCTAATCTCCCTCCTCATAGCTTGGATTATGACAAGGAGATCACTCTGAATGTTGTTGTGGATGGATGGATTTTGAGCAATATTTTTATTAACACAGGCATGGAAGTGAATGTGCTTACCTTAGATGCATGGGTTTAGATGGGCAGACCTCCATTGTAGCCATCTTCCAATGTGTTGTATATGGAAAATTAGACTAAGGCCACGCCAATTGGAGTATTAAAGGATGCATCCATTACTATACATGGGGCCAAGTTCACTAGGGACTTTGAGGTCTTAGTGCTTGTAGAAGCGAACAACTTCCCACTCTACTTGGGTGCCCTTGGTGTTATGCAAATAATGTTGATCTACGTTTCAACAAGGGATATATCAATTTTGAGAACAAGGAGGAACGAGTTATTATCCCTTTGAGAGATGGTAAATCTACACCTTATGTTAAGCCCTTAATGAATAAGAGCTTAATAGAATTTATGTGCACACCATTTGAGATCTGGAAGTTCTTGAGCCATCTAAGGAAGGAATTCTCTAGTGGGATGATGCATAGTCCATCAGTGATACTACAAGTATTACCTATGATAATTGGGCACATGACACTTATGAGATGGTTGGGCGCAAGGTAAGAAGTGCATCTCTATGCGTAAGCATGCCGCATTGTGTTAGGCAACTAGGTAACAACACGATACCTCGATACACTGTGTGATGTGAACCTTGAGGTATTCCTGTGAGCCATGGAAGTACATTGGAAGGATCAGGTGGATAGAAGGAATATGTTATTTTATACCCTATGTGAGACAACAATGCACTGGTGGATGGTTCATAGGGATAATGACATAGAATGGAGAGAAGTGAAAATTACTCTATCATCCCAGTTTCTTAGGAGTAATGCACCTACTCAAATATGTGAATATCATGGTAATAATCTTATTCACCACCACATTCAACAGAGTGAGATACTTTGGAAATATGGGAAGGAAGCTTTACCACCTTCGTTGTGGGTGCACAAATTTATTTTACCTTGTGAGGCTACGTGTAAGCTTGGTATGTTTATGCAGATTTGCATAGAGAGACTAGAAATTGACAATACTTGATTACAGGAATGATCTAGACTTTTGACTACTTCTCCACTAAACTTTTGGTGAAAGAGGAATTACAGGTTATGAAGCACTTGACTATGGGAGATAGTGTAAAGGATGAAGAACTCATTCAGGAGTTATTTGGTGATTCAGACCTAAAAACATGTTTTAACGAAGTAGATGAGCCGATGCAGAACTTCTTGAGTGCACTTTCCTAGAGAAGGAGAAAGAAAAGATGGTCTACATGGTGGATGATGAAGAAGTAGAAAAGTTAGACATAGATCATTCAGATGGTACACGTGAGGTCTTAGATAGTGTGGATGAGAAGGTGCATGCCTACCATGAACCTATGAAGACAAAGAAAGTGAACATTGGCACAAATGTTGAACCTAAGGAGGCCATAATTGGAGATTACTAGTCTGACTCTAAAGTGGCTAAGATAATTGAGTTACTACGTGATTTCCAGGAATTGTTTCCTAGGGGCTACCATGAGTTGAAAGGAGTGCATGAATCTTTGGGTGAGATGAAAATTAAGTTAAAGGAAGGTGTGTGCCTAGTTAGGAAGAGACCTTATAGGATGAACCCTAACTGCGTATAAAAGTTAGTGAAAAAATTGACAAGATGTTGAAATATGACATTATTGAGCCCATAGAGGAATCAGAGTGGGTTATCCCTATGGTAATCAACATAAAGAAAGATGGAAGAATAAGGATTTGTGTGGACTACATGGAGCTGAATCTTTGCATTTGTGATTGATCCTTTTCCTACACTATTCACCAAGGAAATATTGGAAGGTTTTGTAAGGTGCAAAATTTACTCTTTTATAGATGCATTCTTTGGATATCATCAAGTAAGAATTGCTAAAGAGGTTCAAGAGAATACAACTTTCACCACTGAATGGGGAAGTTTTGTATACACAGTGATGTCCTTGGGATCAAAGAATGCACATGTAATATTTCCGCGCATTGGTTTTCAAGCATTCTAGGATTTTATTCACAAATTATTGCAGGTTTACTTAGATGATTGGACCATGTATGGGCTTATCAAGGATCATTGTGACAATTTGTAGTTAATGTTTGAGAGGTGTAGATAGTTAAGCATCTCTTTAAATATCAAGAAGTGTGTATTTGCTACATCGTTTGGAACTTTTTAGGTCATATCATTTGCAAGGAGGGTTTTTTGGTAGATCCATCTAAGGTTGCTAGTTATCTTAGGCTTGGAGGCACCCACTAGTCAAAGTGAGGTGCGCAGATTCTTGGGCCACACAGGGTATTACAAGAATTTTATCAAAGGATATGCTAAGATTTATGTTCCCTTGGAAGAGTTATTAAAAGGTAAAGGGAATTTCTATTGGAGAGAACCGTAACAACGCACATTCAAAGCGTTGAAGGAGTGGCTTACTACGGCACCTATTCTACATTTTCATTCATGGAATATACCTTTTGATGTACATGTGGATGCCTCTAGTATGGCCATTAGTATGGTTCTAGCTCAACCTCGATAAGGTATTGTGGATCATCCTATTTGCTTTGCTAGCATAAAGTTGACTCATGCAGAACAAAATGATACAACTACAGAGCATGATGCTTTTTTAATGATCTACGTGCTGCATAAGTTCTAAAAGTACTTGCTAGCAACACATTTTTTTCTATATAGATCACATGGCATTGAGATACTTGGTGAACAAGCCCGTTTTACTGAGGGTGCATATTTCGATGGGTTCTCTTATTCCAGGAGTTTTACTTTATAGTGGTGGTAAAGCCAGGTAAAAGCAATTTTGGTCTAGATCATTTTTCAAGGATTCAATCAGGAGAGGACGCATAGAGTATTGAAGATATAATGTTGAATGCATAGTTATACAGGTTGAACCATGCACCCTTAGAGTTAGAGGATATTGTTATCTTTTTATGCACAAGTATGACGCTTGAAGGAATGAAGGCCTGGAAAAGAAACAACTTACAATTCACACCACACCTTTCATGTTGATCAGTGGTGACTTATAAAAACTAGGTCGAGATGAAGTATTGCGTCGGTGTGTACTGGAGCATGAGCACACAAAAATCATGGAGGAGGATCATGACAATATTGCAGGTGGACACTATGCAGGTGACACCACCGCACACAAGATTCTACTAGCTGGTTTATGGTGGGAGACCTTGTACAAGGATTGTAAGGAGTATTGTAAGGCATGTGATCACTGTCAGTGCCTTGGAAAACTTAGGCAGAGAGATGAAATGCCTTTGAGGCCTATTGCTAGCGCAGAATCTTTTGAGAAATGGGAAATAGACTTTGTGGGTCCTATTTCACCACCCACGCACAGAACTAGATCACATTATATCATCACTTGTATAGATTATCTTATAAGGTGGGAGAAAACAAAACCTACAAAGGAATGTATACAAACAACAAAAAAACAAGGTTCTTATGGGAAAATATTCTTACCAGGTATGGATGTCCTTTAAGTTTGACAAGTGATAGAGGAACTCATTTCCTTAATGAGACTATCAAGATATTATTAGATGAATTTATGGTTGCACACCATAAGAAAACACCTTATCACCCTTAGGAAAATGGGACTACTGAGGATTTTAACAAGATATTGAGCCATACTTTGAAAAAAAAATTGTGATGTTGGAAGGAAAGTTTGGGATGATAATTTTTTGATGTGCTTTGGGCATATAAAATAACCTACAAACGGTTAAATAACGCAATACCCTTTAGTTGGTGTTTGGTGTAGAGGCATTTCGGCCATGGAATTCATGTTACCTTCTTTGTGTATTACACATGTAGGAGGTCTAGCTGATGAGAAAGCATTGGAAGAAAGAATTGACAAGTTGATACAATTGGATGAGAGGTGCACAATAACATGATGGAGTCAGAAAGAAAGAAAAAGCTAGGAAAAAGGCATGACACGGACAGAACATCGGGTAAAATAAGCTTGACGTTGGGTAGATGGTACTTCTTTATGATTTGAATTTTTTGCACCACCCAAGAAAGCTTAAGGTGCATTGGTTGGGACTGTATGTTATCACTCATATACTTGAATCAGAACTTTCGGCTAGAGGCGCTTGATGGAACATGGTTACCTAGTTATTTCAACGAGAGTAGGTTGAATCCCTACTATAAATAAGTCTTCTTGGTGTTTTTAATAAGGAAATATTTCCATTTAGATTAGATTTCCCTTACTATATTTCCTTTAGATGTGTTTCCTTCATTATCGCTATGCTTTGTCAATTTAGTTCAGTGTTTTGTGTAATAAGCATGCTTGCGTGTCGAAGCTGATTACAATCTCAAGTGTTTTTATGCATAGAGAATCACACATACCCTTATTATGGGGTGAATAAAGAAGGTTATTCTGGTACAAAAAAATAAACTCACGGCTAACCATAAAGGGAACATGTTTTGAAAAGTGATGAAAACTTTAAGAGGATTGCTTAAAGTTAAAGACCACACATAAGGCTGTGAGCACTCAATATAACTCAAGGAGGCTACAAAATTTGAAATTACATATGTGTGTGTCACATTGGATAAATAATTTGGCATAAGGAAGCACGGGTAGAGGAGATATGTGAAAAATAAGTAGTGGTGCACGAGAAAGTTATGACTAAGGGGAAAAAGTTTGAGGCACGAGAGATTGGGGAGCAGGACAAAGAGGCACAAAATGATCTCAAAGGGAATTAATGCCATGTATGGTGATAAGTGGAGTAATTAATGAAGGAGATTTTTGAAACTTGGTTTAAAGTGGCATTTACAACGACATTTGTTACCTTACGAGTTTGAAGAAAATTGAGAAGTGCGAAGAAGAGCTGGAGACGATGAGCACTCTGCAGAGTGAGTAAACCTGTCGCATTTGAAGCATGTTATTGAGCATCCAGGTACGGAAGAAGGATTCAAGTAGTGGTGCATGTGCATGATGGGAGGGTGACTTTGGTTTCATTTTCATGATAGTTAGGGTTTTCATTCACACTCATAAGATCGAAAGGAACTATGTCACCACAAAGGATCCCGATTGTAGAGAAGGAGGTTGACGACCCAACAGAGGAGTGACTAGTTGAGATGTTATATTTGGAAGAAGTTATTGAGGGTGGCTCACTGATAAAAATATTACACAATGTAGGGTTTAGAAATCAACCACCGCACTAAGAAATTCTGAAGGACGTCACAAAGAAGTTTCTTGGAAGACAAATTGGCGGTTGGTAGATGGCACTAGGGTTTTGGACGCCTCCGTGAAGAGGTTACTCGAAAGCATGGGGGTCATGCAAATTCTGGAATTGCCCTATTTTGGGAAGCTTGAGAAGTTGTATCAATGGCTCATGTCACGCATCCATGAATATTTTTCTACTTCACGGGCAGGAGAATGAGGATCATCGTCAAGTTAATTGGGAAGGTGACAGGGTTGCGTGACTCGGGCTCGAAGATCATTGGATATATATTAGAAGATGAGGGAATTGATGCCACAACCGCCCTACATTAGTATAAAAAGTGGGGTAAGCCTTCAAAGTAACCAACATTGCAAACATGGCCACTAGGATTGCAACACACTTGACAGAAGCAAGTTGGGTGCCACTCAATGGTGGAATGAGGTGAATATGTGCTAGTTACATATAGCACATTAAATGGTCAACAAGACATATTTTAACATTGCGGGTACATCATAGAAATATTGGTGAATGAGGTACGTGTCCAAGTAGATAAAGGTGTAAAGATTACTTGGGGCGCAATCCTATTAGTGATTTTATTTAGTGAAACTAGAGTACCTGACAGACTTAGGGAGAACATATGGGAGTTTCTGTTGGAGAATAAATCCCCAATGAAGAAATTTTCTAAATACACTTTATGCGGAACTATTTATAACGCGTATAAGGAGTTCCTGGGAAGGTGGTTCAGGAGATTGCGTAGGGCATTTGAAGGAGAATGACGTATTCTGCTCAAGCTACCTAAAGTAATGAACGGAGAAGTTGAGTTTTTAGTCTACCAGCACTTCACTTGGGTCGCTTCCATATGTAGTCGGTGGTAAGAGCCCATGGTACAAGTTGTTCTTTGCTTTTACTTCCAGATAGTTCAAGGAGTTAGTGAAGAAGTTCCACGATGAGCACAAGCTCCAATTTGACATGGACAAAGTAGAAACAAATATCCATATGTTGCGTAAGACTTATGTATGGCCAGAGAAAGAGGCCTATGTGGAAACCATGGAATCAAGAAATGTGGACATCATGCCAAATACTTTGGCCGTAGAAAAATTGAACTCGTGTGTGTGTACATTTATCTGAGGCCAAGGTTCAAGGATGGAAAGGTGGTGAAGGGCACGGATATGATACTCCCAAGACCTCTAAATAAGGGGTAGACAGTAGGAACATAAAGGAAAGTTGCATCGATGCCCCCTACTTAGGAAGATCTAGAGCCTACTAGGTTAGAGAACATCCTGGAGCAGGAGGAACCAAAAGAAAACACCAAATTGGTTCATACAAGGAGAGTTCTACGAGAAAAGGTGCACATCAAGAGACATTAGTGCATGGACTTCGTAGAAATGGGTACAAATATCACCGCACGTAACTCCTATGAAGAATGAGGAATAAGAAAGGAGAAAGCATCAAAAATATGTTCCTGTAAAGAATAGTGAGGAGGAGGAGTCCCCTCAATAAGGCACGCAGAAGGAGGACACCCCTAGAGTTGAGATGTAGGAGGATGATTATATTAGGGACCCAGTCATATATGAAACCATTAACATTATTATGAGTACCCCTAAGAAGCACTCAAGTCAAGGGGAAAGCAACGCTAATAGGGATTCAAAAGTTCTAGAATGCCCCGTGCCTGAAGGAAAATAGAAAGAGGGAGAAGTAAACCATAATGTCAGAGGCTTTATGCGGTAGGATGCGGTGTGGTAGTACAACAAGAAGAGGGCGTGTTTGTTCATGATAATGTTGGCGAACACACAAGTGGGCATAATGATGAAGAGGCAGTGGGAACTCAAAAGTTGGGCTACTTGGATGACCAAGAAAAATCATTCGCACCCGCTTCCAGAGCACCCTACCCAATATACAATTGTATGGCTAGGATTGGATGGACCCAGAGATGGCCAATATGTGCACTCGTAAGTAGTTATCATGGAGCATGCAGACTCAAATGGATGAGCTTAAATTTTATGTTTGCGAGGAGGTGTGTAACTCAAATAAGATGAGGAAGGTGCCCACAACATGCCATATGACCATAAAACCCACACAATTTTATGATGAACGGGTGAATAACGCATTGGTTATAGTGTCCACTCAAGTAGCGTGTCGAATATTTATAAGGCAACAATAATATGGGTGCTCCTAGAAGATAAGAAATATAAGGATAGAGAAATCAAACAACTCACCTAGGAGTGAGATAATGTAGTGGCATGCACGTAATGTCAAAAAGATGGTGAGTAGATTGTTGCTGAAATCTTCGAGAAAAGGCCCAATTTTCAAAATAAGGTGCCAAAGGAGTTCAATTTGGGACTGCATTACCTCCGTATAATAGTTCATTTTCTTTTATAGGATGAACTAGTACACCTCCCTAAACCAAAGGATTTTGCCAAAGAAGCATCTAGGGCCAAGGGTTTGATTGTAAGGAAGATATCTAGCTATGAGGATATTTTGCAAGCCTTAAAAGATGAAATGAACAAGGCAAGATATAATATTGACCATGTGTACAGTGCCTGATAATTTAATATAGGAAAGGAAAAAGGGAAAAGGAGAATGAATTTCTGCAGGCAACAAAGGATGAAACACTCGGGCACATAGAATGAATTACCTTGGTAGAGACAAAACATGACATGCTGGATGTTGCGAGGAAACATGACATGGATTGGATCAAGGGCATTTGGAACCTCATTTTTGCGAAGGTGGATGTCATGGAAGGGATGGTCTCAGGTATGGCCAATATCCTTAGAATTTTAAAAAGTGAGGGCAGAAACATGACTCTGGATGAGTTAGATGGCATCATTGTGGACATCCCTAACAAGGAAAATGCAATGCTTAAGGATTGGTACGAATTTGAGGAGAAATTCAAAGTGAATATCTAGAATTCATTTTTCCTAGAAGAAGAAAAGGGTACACAATAAGATGACTCACCATATTCTTTATTCTTTGTTCTTTCATTCATTTATCCTATATTCTTTGGAGCACAAGGTGATTACCCATTACTGGGATTGACAATCCGTTTTAGTGTCGGGTAATGTTAGATGGAAAAAATGACCTAATTATTGGGTGCATGAATGTAGGGCGTTGGAAGAGAATGCAACGCTGTAATATATTTGAAGTGCCCATGATTAGGACTTAGTCGTTTCTATTTTAAAGGCTATTTTTGGATTTAGCGTGTTGAGCACACAAAGACATGAAGACTTGCGGTCCATGCAATGGTATTTTGGAACAAGCAACAACTGAGCACCATGCATAGTTTAAGCTAATAACAGGAGTTCTACTTAGATTTAACTATAGGAAGTTTGTTATTAAGAGCACTTGCATGTTGTGCATCCTTTTATAAAGGCACATGCCTATTATTAGCATGTGACCTATTTTGAGAAGTGCATGGGTGGTGAAGGGCAAGTCCCCACCCCTATATATATGTATTGATTTGCAGGGTTTTGTGTGTGTCAAATTGTAGAGTTAAAAATATATAGGTGAGTTTGGGAGAATTTTTAATTAAGATATTGTTAGGTTAGGTATTTGAATTTTAAATTCTGAAAAGGGTGTGTGATCTTTTACTAAATGTCATTGGTGGTGCATGGCCAAAAATAATGTAGAAGGGCTAATGTAGTTGATTATCCCTAGCATGGTGTATACTATTTTACAAGATGAATAATGTAATGAGATGAGATTATTTTCTTGACATGGTTAATGTTTTTTAAGTAAATGGATGATGTCATTAGAATAAATGTTATAATTTTTTTGGATGTTATTTATGAATTTCTTTTATTTTCTCTACCTAATATTGATGGGGAGTTGTTGTTTGTATATTCTATATGTTATGAGACGAGTCATATTGTAGTATACTATATATGTCATTTTGTTACCAAAATTACTCGAGATTTTTTTCATATTAGGATATAAAACTGTTGGTAGCTCTTAATTTTGGTTGCATTATGAAGATGTGTCACATTTTATTGGGTGTAGACTTGACAAAAAAATTATTTGGATTAAGAAGACCATATAAAAACTTTCAAATTGAAGGTTGGGGAAAATGCAATTGAGACAATATATACCCTAGAGGATGTACATGCTATAGCGAGCCTTCATATCAATAGGGAATGCATTTTTGTGATGTACCCAAGACATACACAAAGTGTAGGAAGTTGGATCAGTGGGAAATTGGAGCAGGTTGCTATCATTACAAATTTTACTCTACCATTTTGTATATTCAAAAGGCCATTATATATATATATATATATATATATATATATATATATATATATATATAGTTTTGACACAAAACTTTGTGTCACAAAGGAGTAGGTACACTATTTTCTATAGTCACATGTTGGGCTGCCGATTTGGGTACAATTGGAACATGATATTTATCATATTTAGGTGAGATAGTAGCTGGTCATAGGAAATTTATTCTACTATTGACATAGATTCATGATATATTTCCCATGTATTCCCTTACATGGACACCTTTTATATATTGCAATAGATGCATCTAGGTTGTTAAAGTGGCATGAACCTTCTTGGATGAAGTAATCCAACCATGGTGTTCTATTCTCATATGTTTTTATATGCACACCTATCATACTTCCTTGAAGTCTTCATCTTGCGTGTATAGTTATTTCATGGTGTCAAAGCCCATGAATTCATTGCTTGCAACTATATTAATAGTTGTACTAACTTACTTAAGGTGTCTATAACTTGTTTGGAATTCCCACTTCGGTGATTAAAAAAGTAACTTTATAGGAATTAAACCAACTTTACGTGCCTCTAGTTCATGTTTGGCTAACTAATGATAGAATGCAACAATTGATGATCAATGTATAAAAAAACAAACTTGGAAATAATGCCTCCACTTCTTTAAGGATTACACGATTGTGTAAAAATCTTGTTCATAGCTTGAGTGTCTCCTCTTGACATCATTCAATTTCTCAATGAAATAGGATATGGGTTTCCCTTCTTGACTCAACACTGGGCTAATTTTTACACCACTCATGTCGCACTCTACTTGGAATATTTTTTCAAAATTTAGCAACACTAACATCGGGCATGATTTAATCCTCTAATTTAATGCATGGAAGTTGTGGTTTGCTTCTTCCATCCACATGAAATCCTTGCAATATCGTTTCATTTTCTATATGATACAAACACAAACTCTAATAAAGTTCTTAATGAATTTCCTTTAGAAAATTTCCAATCCATGAAAACTTCATGCCTCGGTTACATTCCTCGGTGATGTCTATTCCATTATTGCATACACCTTCTCGAGGTCCATAATTAGTCCATCCTAGGATATAAAAAAGCCCAAATATACCAACTCCTCATAGAGGAAATTACAGTTCTTTATGTTTACCAAAGCAAATTCATTTCTGCAAGCATTTCATCACTTTGCACAAATGTTTTAGGTGATCCTACGTTGTCTTGCTAAAACACAAGTATGTGGTCTTGATATAAAATAATTTTTTTCCCAAGGAATGGATTTAGCACTTTGTCCATTAGTATCATGAAGGTTCTTAGGGAATTTTTCAACACAAATGACATTACCCGAAACTTGTACAAGCCTTCCTTTGTTTTTTATGTTATTTTTCACTCATCTCCTTCTCTAATGCACATTTGGTGATAACCATTCTTTAGGCCAATCTTCGAAAAGTACCACCCACCATTAAGGAAATCCATTAGATTATGCATCCTAGGAAATGAAAACATATTCTTGATTGTGATCTTGTTGATGGCTTACGATTCAACACAAATGTTCCATTCTCCTCCTTTCTTTGGTGCCAACACACTACATATCTGCATACATGGGATCAAAATTTGACACAATGTCTGCGAAAAATCTTGTAATTATCTCGCATACCACCGTGTTATCCTTTGGTGTCATCAGGTATAGTGTCTTGTTCAACAAACTCAATCTTGGTATCAATTTGATTTGATGATTGATAATGTGTCTTTGGCGGTAATCCTTGCAATACGTCTTATGTCACTTTATCTAGAAATTCTGTCATTATTCGTGCACTTCACTTGGGACCTCCTCATCATATGGGCATTCTTAGAACACTTCTTTTGGTACTAGCGTGTAACATAAATTCTCCTTTTCCACTTCCCATAAAAATCCTTCCGCGACACAACTAGAACTATTGCACGAACTCCACTACGCACTTCACCTTCCTCTTTATCACAAGTTATAATTTTTTACACCTTTTTCTCGTGTGAATAATATTCATTTGTCCATAATAGACAACCTTTTTGTTGTATTGCTGTGATATTCCTAACTTAGGTGACAAGCCTCCATGTGCATCACATCACACAATACCTCGTTGCCATAGTTCCAAATCTAGAACTTAACAAGGATTTTCTAGTTTACCAACACTTGACACCCCTTATCTAACCATGAAACCTTATAGGGGTTGGGATATGCAATCCTCTTCATTCCTATAGTTTCTCCACCATCTCATTAGAAACAAGATTGTCTATGCTACCATTGTCGACAATTACCTTGCAACATTTCTCCTCCCCCGCATATGGTCCTGGATTTTTTTTTCTTTGCACAAGCTCATTTTCCTTTTGAGCATTCATTAGCAATACTTTTCACATCATTAGAGCTTCTCCACACTTTAGAATTTTAGAATTATTCACAGATCCTGTTGAATCTAAATTTCCATGTGCTATATGTGTGCCAACGTTTGTGCACCTATTGGTGACTTCCCTTAGCACGTTTGGACATTCAAACACGTGATGCCTAACATTTCCACACTTGAAACACATTATATAGAATATTTTTTCCCTACCTCAGCAAAATATTTTTCACCCCCTTGATGAATAAGACACTCCATCATCCCGTGCACTACTCTGTGTACATGTTTGTGCATTATTGTACTCATCTTCTTACGGTTTGTGGTATCAATGACCACTTCCACCTCTACCACATACATTGCACATTCCTCTTTGGGATATACTTTGACTCTTGTGTGCTATTTTTTCCTCAACCTTTAAAGATAGTTGATAATCCTCATCCACGGTTTGTATACACATCAAACTTAGCTCCTCCTAGATCCCAAATTTTAACCCATTGATATATCTTGTGATCTTCTCTTGGTCAAATTCAATATACCTAGATATAATCATGATCTAGTGAAACTCCTTTGTATTATTTGTCCGACATCTCCTTCTACTTCAAAATTTGCAACTTCTTAAATAAAACACACGGTAATCAAAAGGCAAAAATTTAACCTTCATCTTTGCAACATATGGTCCCAATGCACTATCTTATCTTTGCCTCTTCTTTGGTGCTCATTTTGAATCTCTTTCCACCATAGTGACACATGTTCTTTTAGCTTAGTCTGTGCCACCTTGACACATTGCATGTCTGTTGTCTCTTCAAACTCAAAGTATTCTTCGATACTTGTGAGCCACTCTATAAATTCTTCCGGCTCTAATATTCAAGAGAATGACAAGAAATCCATTCACGGTCCCTAACTCATTCTTGAGATGGATCTCAAGATTTTTTCTTCCTTAAAATCTATATCTACTTCATCTTCTTGTTGTTCTTCACCTCTATCATCTCTTTCATTTCTCGTACCTCCAATTACTCCATCATCTCTTTGTGTGTCTTGCACTATGAATCATCTTTATCAATCTTCCTCAACGACCTCAATCTTAGTCATTATGCCATTTAACTCAGTCATAAATTATTCTATCACACTCATGATGGTTGCACTTGTAGCATTGGATTCCTTTCCATATACATTCCTCCTCGGAAACATTTTCACTCCTCAACCTGGTTGCCTCACGATCAACATTATACTATTCTTCGCACTTTTGACAACCTTCCTCTCCAAGGATTATAAACCTACTCGAATACCACTTGACACATGGAAATTTTAAATCTTGCTACACGGTCACACAATAGATAACCCAAAAACCAAATTTCATTAACTTGGGAAAGCCTTAATGACATCTATAGTGATTTTCCCTACTAATTGGGCTTTTACAATACTTTGGTAGCTTCTAAATTGTCACAAGGGTGGTGTTGCATTCAAGGATTCCTTGGCTCACACTAATTATGTTCTAATTCATGTCCCACCTTAAGTACTTCCCCTTGGCTCCCTTTCCTTCTCTACTTTAGTAGATCTCTTTTGAGTCTCCAACCACCTCTAAAATGTGGTGTGGACTTTCCCTTTATAGGAATGTCAAAAATTACTCCAGAACCTCCCAACATGTTCCATTTAGACTATGCATTAATGCCATTAACATGCAATTTTATGTTTTTTGTTAATACCTTACATCTTATATTACTTATTTTATCCTTAGTATTATTAGTTCAAATACTTATAATTCTTTACTAACACATTTTATCCTATATTATCTACTTTTTCACAACCATGTTAGTTCAAATGCTGCAAAATGCCCGGTAAAAATGTTACATCCTAGTTATTTTTACATCTTCCTTGTAACATAATCTCCCCATGGGTTTATACAACATTTTCTTCCTATTTGAACCAATTTAGTAATTGTTTTTACTTTTATAATTTACCACCTTCTTACAACATCCTCTCCCCCTTGATTTTATATGGCCATTGTCCTCTTGTTTGATATACTTTGGTAATTTATCCCGAAATTACTTTTTTCATCCTCCTTATATGACATCTTATCCCATTTGTGTCTATATAACCAATATCCTCTTGTATGAGTTACTTTAGTAATTTTATTTTTATTGTTTTATAACCTCCGATATATTTCTCTCTTGGATTTATCTCTTCCTTGGATGTTCAGAGAGCATCGCGAGAAAATTCATAGACTACATGTCTTTTGGAAATTTTTTTGATTGAAAAGCATATCCATATATTAATGATGAAATGTACAATGCTAATCATACAAAATCGGGTGGAAAAGATCACACCCCAAAAGCATTAGGTAATATAAGATGTAAGGTATTAACATAAAACATAAACTTGCATGTTAGAGAATCTAATAGGCAATATAAGATGTAAGGTTTTAATTGAACATAAGAAATAACATGTCTTGGATGTAACATGATGTTTAGGCAAGTATATAGATAAAATTAAATTAAGGTGGTATGAGGACATATTGAGGAGGTCATAGAGGATAAGAAAGGAAACTACGAACATCCTCTATAACATCACATACATGGCTCTCAATATCATATTAGTTGTGAATTATTGTGTCCTTAATGTCCTTGAGTACCTTTAAGATATTCTAGAACATTTCAGGAAATGATACAACCATGGTATCCTCCACGCTCATGGAGATATATGAAAATACCTTATGGACCATGCCCATCATAGAGGGAGGGAGAGAAGGGACAAAAAAGGAAGGATCTTTTTTTGGGATGGATAAAATCAAAGTGGTACCTTGAATTGTCAAAAGTTATGTGGGG
The DNA here is from genome assembly GCA_018340775.1 of Taxus wallichiana var. yunnanensis. Lineage (NCBI taxonomy): Eukaryota > Viridiplantae > Streptophyta > Pinopsida > Cupressales > Taxaceae > Taxus > Taxus wallichiana. The sequence continues at coordinate 535,885,451 of CM031236.1, forward strand.
AGATGGAAAGTTCAATGGATTAAGGATTGAAAAATATAATAAGGACATAGATAAATCTTTATATCATAGTGGAGAAGGAGTTGTTGTCGACAAAAATTAGACAAACAACCAATCAACCCTTTTTCCTAACGCAAAAGGTAAAGATATAATCAAACCAATTTAATCGTAGTTATACTTAAGAATTGGCTTAAGTGTGGGTAGTTTAACATAGGCTAAATAATGATTCAACCTAAGATCTAGGAAGTTTCTATTTCTAGCAGAAAATAAGAATATAAATACATCAACAAAAGACAAATGAAAACACATCAAAAACTCAACACAACACAACAAGACCACCAAGAGATTAATGAGAATGATAAAAGATTTATCCTTAAACTCAATGTATTTTAATTCCAAACTGATCACTCATATATCAAAATTGATTTTCTAAATCACAATAAATATTATCAACCTTTATCCGATAGAGTGAAACCTATCAATTAGGTAACCTCTTGAAAAGGTGAAAACTAAGTGATATTTACAATCTCTTCTTTGCAATTATTCTCAATATTATAATGATCTTGAAAACAAAACAAGCACAAAGAAAATAAACAAACAAATAAAAATATCAACATATAGACATATTTACACAATTGATGAAATAGAAAATTTGATATAAATATGATTAAGAGAACATATTTTGCATTAATGAAATGAAGTAAAATAATCACTAAAACAACGCCTTGACAAGGTCATGATCAAATATCAAAGCCAACATGGCTACAGATTACATTCATTTGAGATGAAGTGAAGATATCATCAAGCTTGCTCTGTTGTATTCGAAATTCACACTCAAACCTCAAAACAATGTCGTCATAACTCCTAATTTTTCATCCTTTGTAATTGAATCCTCCATGTCCTTTTATAACATCCTCATGAGTAGAATAAATTCTAACCAATTGATTTATTTTAAAAGATTTAAATAATGTTTTAAAGTTTATAATAATAAGACTTCACTTTATAACTTAAGTGAACCATATAATTTAAATAAGGACATGCACTTTTAACTTTTAACTTTATATATATGGATGAACTCAAGGTCTTGGGCTATTGGTGAGTTACAAGTAGTTTGTAATCATCAACCCAAGTTCCATTCCCATTGATTTCATTAGATGCTTTCAATAACTAGCCATGTGGACACCTTGAGGTATGGGTCGAACTTCTCCATATGGACCACGTGGAACATAGTGGGGCACTCGAATGCGGATCTCTCGGTGTACATTAAGGACCCAAGCCCACCCCCATGTCCCACTTAGAGAAAGTACTCCTCCACCACTCCAGTTCATAGCTCTAGTATAATAAAATTGTTTACCATCCAAAGTTTTTAGAACTCAAGGTCTTGGGCTATTGGTGAGTTACAAGTAGTTTGTAATCATCAACCCAAGTTCCATTCCCATTGAGTTCATTAGATGCTTTCAATAAGAGGCCATATGGACACCTTGAGGTAGGGGTCGAACTTCTCCATATGGATCATGCAGAACATAGCGAGGTGCTTCGAATGCAGATCACTCGGTGGACATTAAGGACTCAAGCCCACCCCCATGTACCACTTAGAGAAAGTACTCCTCCACCACTCCGGTTCATAGCTACGTATAATAAAAGCATTTACCATCCAAAATTTTGAACTCAAGGTCTTGGGCTATTGGTGAGTTATAAGTAGTTTGTAATCATCAACCCAAGTTCCATTCCCATTGAGTTCATTAGATGCTTTCAATAAGTGGCCATGGGGACACCTTGAGGTAGGGGTCGAACTTCTCCATATGGACCAAGTAGAACATAGCGGGGCACTCCGAATGCGGATCGCTCGGTAGACATTAAGGACCTAAGCCCACCCTCATGTCCCACTTAGAGAAAGTACTCCTCCACCACTCCAGTTCATAGCTCTGGTATAATAAAAGTGTTTACCATCCAAAGTTTTGAACTCAAGGTCTTGGGCTATTGGTGAGTTACAAGTAGTTTGTAATCATCAACCCAAGTTCCATTCCCATTGAGTTCATTAGATGCTTTCAATAAGTGGCCATGTGGACACCTTGAGGTAGGGGTCAAACTTCTCCATATGGACCAAGCGAAACATAGCGGGGTGCTCCGAATGCAGATCGCTCGATAGACATTAAGGACCCAAGCCCACCCCCATGTCCCACTTAGAAAAAGTACTCCTCCACCACTTCAGTTCATAGCTCTGGTATAATAAAATCATTTACCATATAAATTTTTATAAAGTAGGAAAGATGAGGAAGAAAAAATCTCTCCAGAATTCCTCGAGTCAAAGTTGCAGTAACAGGCATTTTTTCAAAAACAGACATAACGACCTTCTCTACTAGCCTGGACTAAATGGCTCAACCGTTAGCATGGAGGGACCTACTCTCTCGATCCGATCTACTTGGGTTATGCCCGGGACCCTTTGATGAAGAATCGTGTTCAAATTTTGGGAATGCTCTATCTTCCGACATCTCGGAGGAAGAGAATTATGTGATTGTTTCTTTGGAACATTTGGCCAACCTCGATTCACAACTACTTCTTCTTGGCCAGCGGGCTATCTTCACTAAATTTGTGGGTCAGCGGCTCTTGATTGATGGTATCAGAGCTTGGTGTGATACTCAATGGGGGAGCGGTCTTCGCGTGAGATTCTTGGACAAAGGATTCTTCCTTGTCATCTTCCACAGCCAAGCCCAAAGGGATGACTCCCTTGAAAGGAAAGATTATCTACTTCTTGAATCTAGTCTTCTTCTTAGGAAGTGGTCTGCTCATTTCAACTGGATAAAGCCATCATGGAAGGGCTTCAGGTCTGGGTTAGACTCTATTCTCTCCCCAGTGAGTTTTGGTCTCCTTCTTCTCTCACACAAATTTGTTCCACTGGGGAGAGTCATTCGTATCGATCTGTTACCCTCGAAGGTTCCCTTTCTTCCTTCATGAGGGTCTGTATTTTGGTGGATGTTTCCAAAAAACTGAGTGATAAAATCATGATTCTTTCCTCCAACGGGAAATGGATTCAGAGGGTGGACTATGAGACCATCTCGAACTGCTGCTTCCACGTTGTAAACTTCGGTCACTTTCAGAAAGACTGTAAAGCGCCCCCGTCTTCGAGGCCGGTTGTTTGGAAGAAGAAGCCTCCCAGTGACACAGTGGAGGTGAATCCTCCTCCTACTGTCGAGCCTCTCTGTCCCCCTTATATCACCGAAAAAAGTCTCTCTCCGTGGAAACTCTTAATCTTGATCCCAGCACAATCACTCTTGTTAAAGAAACGGCTTCGGTGGTACAAGACTCTACGTGCATCCTCTCCTTATTTCAAGAGGGTATTGCCTTAGGTCTCGGCTCGACGCCACCTCCCTAGAAAATTGGGTGGGAAACAAAGAAGATTTTCTCAATGCTAACACAATGGCGGTTGAAGACGATCCTGTCTCTCAGGCTGAAGAAGGTGAGATTTTTCCTTCTAGCCGAGGTATTCTTCCTACCCCGCCAATCCACAATCTAAATCTTGGCCCAAGCACTACTGTTGGGCGGCCTTCCAAATCGCGGTCTTCACTCAAAGAGGTAGCTTCTGGTAATCAATCCCAACTTGGTTCTTTTTCTCAATCTCAAGTAGGAGAGGTGAGTCCTCTCTGAACAAAAGATGAACATCCTTTCATGGAATGTTAGGGGTCTCAACGCCCCTAACAAGCAGCGTCTGCTCTTAGGCGGTATGTTGTGGATATGAACATTTCTATTTGTTTGTTACAAGAGACCAAGATGTCAAGTTCGGCGTGTTTAGATGGTTGGTTCGAAGTTGGTGAGGCTAGGAAGGCCTCTTTGTTGATTCGAATGGTGCTTCGGAGGGTTGGGGCTTCTATGGAAGTCCTTTGTTTGCAAAGTGGCCTCCCTTTCTTCACAATCCAATTTTCAATGGTGTCAGGTATGTTTAAAGCATTTCGAGGAGTCTTTTTTCCTTTGTAATGTTTACGGTCGAATAATCCTATTCAAAAGAGGGAAACATGGAAATTTTTTTAGGATTCCTGAGTTCCCTTCGGATCTTAAATCAATAGTGGCAGGGGATTTTAATGCCACTATTTCTGATAGAGAAAAACACGGTGGACTTTTTGGCAACCCCGATCTCAAGAAGATTTCATTTCCTTCATCCATTCTTCCAAGCTGGTCGATTTGGAACCACACTCCGGGTGGTTCACGTGGAACAACCGCCATACTGGCTTTGGGAACTTGGCGGTTAGACTTGATAGATTCTGGTCTCAGAATCCTGGCTCCAGCAGAATTTTCTCCTCCAAAGCTATGTTTCACCTCTATCTGGTTTTGATCACTTTCCCATTTTTATGTCTATTAATTTGATCTTCCCCCCCGGTGCTCGCCCTTCAAGTTCGAAAGTATGTGGATGCAGGATCCCAACATTAAATAGTTGATTAAATCCTGGTGGGATTCTTTCTCTGTTTCTGGTACCAAAATGTTTATTCTTTCTAAAAATCTCTCTTTGCTCAAAGAAAAACTTCTAGCTTGGAATTCTTCTTCCTTTAAAAACATCTTTCAAGAAAAATTAAGAGTGGAAAAATCTCTCCGCACTCTTAATGAAAGGGTCTTCAAGTATGGTATGCATAGTGATGAATTCATACTTGAAAAGTCCCTTCTCAGCGAACTTGGGGATCTTCTCTTGAAGGAGGAATCCTTTTGGCATCAGAAATCTAGGGAAATTTGGCTCAAAGATGGTGATAAGAACACCAAATTTTTCCACGCCTCGGTTAAAGCTAGGAGAAATTCAAATTATATTTCTACCATCAAGCAACCCGATGATTCGTGGATCTCCTCCCAACCAACAATCAAAGAGGAGGTGGTTTCCTTTTTCCAAAAGCTTTTAACCGGTGAAACACATTCTTCTTTGGCCTCTCAATCCCTCTTCTTGAAAATTCCTAAATTGGTCAACGAAGCTGATAACGAGAGTATGTTCTCTCCTTTTTTTCTCTGGAGGAGATTCGAAAAATTGTTTTCTCAATGGCCAGGACAAAGCCCCTGGTCAGATGGTTTCCCAGCTGCTTTTTTCAAGACTTCTGGGAAGTAATTGGTACCTCTGTTTGGCACGTTGTTGAAGAATCTCGTTCTACAAGAAAAGTCCTGGGTTCTCTCAATCACACCTTCATTTGTATGTTCCCCAAAAAATCCCCGTGGATAAATTTGATGATTTTCATCCAATCTCCCTTTGCAATACTTCTTACAAGATTATTTCTAAAGCCATTGCTTCCCGTATCCATCCCTTCCTCTGCTCCATCATTTCACAAGAACAAAGTGGTTTCTCCCAGGAAGATCTATCTCTGAAGGAGTTATCATTTCCCATGAACTTATTCACACCTTACAACACTCGTCTCACTCAGGGATGATGATTAAGTTGGATTACAAAAAGCATATGACCGGATCAATTAGTGGTTCCTTCTCAAATCCTTGCAGGCCTTGGGCTTCAGTAATCCTTTGTGTGAATGGATCTTCAACTGCATTTCTTCACCCTGCTTCTCGGTTCTAGTAAACGGTTCTGCAGAAGGCTTCTTTAAGAGCAGCAGGGGCCTAAGGCAAGGAGACCCACTCTCCTCCTTCCTATTTATTTTGGTGGCAAAGCCTTGGGCCGCAGCATTAAGTTAGTTGTTGCCTCTGGTTCTCTTTCGGGACTGTTGTCTTCCTCCAGCCTACCACCTCTCACACACCAACAATTTACAAGATGATACTTTTCTCTTTGGGGTTGCTACTATCCCTGAAGCTCGGGCCTTGTCCAATATTCTCAATTCTTATTCCAATGTAGCGGGTCAAGTGATTAATTTCCATAAATCTATCATTTTCTTCTTCAATGTTCCTCCTAGGCTCCAAAGAAGGATTCTAGTGATCCTTGGGTTTGTTACCGACTCTCTCCCCCACAAATATTTGGGCATTCCTTTATTCGCTGGAGCCAGCAAAGCCAAGCCTATGGACTAATCTTCTGCAGTCTTTTTTGAATAGGCTCTAGTCTTGGAAAGGGAAATGGCTTTCCTTAGTGGGTCATTTGCTTCTAATTAAGTCAGTTCTATGCACTCTCCTATTTATATGTTGTCCATTCTGGCTCTTCCTCATTCGATGCTTTTGAAATTTGAAAAGCTCATCCGCACTTTCCTCTGGCAGGGGAACAGTGAGGAACGTAAATTCCATCTAGTCAAATGGGAGGTGGTCAAATCCCCCATCTCTTCAGGAGGTCTGGGGATTGCAGATTTAGCTTTGCATAATATAGCTCTGGGTGCAAAATTAGTATGGAACTTCATTTCCTCCCCCAAAAATTGGCTCATCAAGTTTTTTCACACAAGTATTTGGGCTGGTAGACCGGAACTGCTCCTTTCAGTGAAGAGCTTCCTAAAGGTTCCCACATTTGGAATTTCATGTGTAAATGCAGAACCCTTATTACCGATTCAGCCTCCTGGTTTGTCAACAATGGTACTAGGGTAAAATTTTGGGAGGACAGTTGGAACAGGTGCTCTCCACTTAATCTAGTTTCCCCTCTCAACAACATTATGAATAAAACTAGCATGTCATGGGGCTCTTACATTGCTAATTATGGCTCCGACATCCGGACGGGTCTCCAACCTGGCTCTGGAAAGACCCCTCTCTCTTGGAGGTCCCGACCTCGGAATGCTCTATCTTGGTGAGGAAATTCTCTTGAGAAGAGTGGAATATAAGGATTACGAGGATCATCTACTTGGCTTGGCTCCATCTCTGGCATCTACACAGTCAAAGATGGCTATCGCTCGCTCCTCTCTCAATCGGGTTTTATCGATCTTCCAAGTTAAGTTGTTGGCACCACTCTCTTCTCCCAAAAGTGGTGATCTTTGGATGGCTAATTCTAAAAAACAAAGTGTTAACTCAACTTGAAGAAGAAGATCCTGGGGCTATGTCGGCCCTTCCAAATGCGTTATGTGCGGTCAGGCGGAAGAAGACCTCGATCACCTCTTTCTCCATTGCTCTTTTGTGGATTTGGTTTGGCAATGGCTATTAGGAAAACTTAACCTTTCATGGGTGCACTACAACAATATTGGAGACTCTCTCGGTCCTGGCCATCCATGAGGTTCAAAAGCTCCTTAAGTTCAATTTAGCAGGTGGCCCCGTATTTTCTTTTATGGCATATCTGGTGGGAGAGGAACTTGCGTCTCTTTCGAAATCAACAATGCCTTCTCCCAGCCTTTCTAAGCAAATTGGAAATTACTATCTCTGAAGTTGTCTCCAAGAATAGCATGAACAATCTAAGTTTTCTTCTGTGGATGCTAGAATTTCAAAGGTCCTGGACTCTTATCAAAATTCTGAATCCCGGTTCCATAGTCAAACAGGGCCTCTCCCAAGTGGAAAAGCGTATTCGCAGGCAACAAGCTTTGTGGAAACCTCCTCCCCAAGGCTTTTGGAAACTTAATTTTGATGGAGCCTCTAGAGGCAATCCGGGTTTATCGGGGGCGGTTGTATCCTTCGTGACGCGGATGGCTCTCTCATTGTGGTGGGCTCCTTTCCTCTGAGCAACTGTACGTGCAATCTTGTGGAAGTGCAAGCTCTCTTGGAAGGAGTCAAAATTGATCTAAAATTGGGAGGATTCTCTGCTTATCGAAAGGTGATTCACAAATTATCATATCAGCAGTCTCTAAGGGCTCCACCTCCTCCTGGTGAATTAATCCGCTTATTCAATCCATTCTATTTTGGCTCGAAAATTCAAATATTGGAGCATCTATCACATTTACCGAGAATCCAACTCGGTGGTGGATCTTTTAGCCAATCTTGTGATCAGACTTCTCACATGCTGCAATAGTCTCTAGTGACGTTTCAGCCTAGACAGGGCTCACGTCAATCCTTTCCAAAAGAGAGATAGTTCGAGAATTGTGTGGTATGGTTTCTTTAAATTCCATTTGTATCTTCTTCCTCCTCATCTTTCGGCTTGATTATCTCTCTGGTTTGCTGCTTTCAGATTCCATGGCTTTTGTTGGTTTCCCATTCGTTTCCCTCCATGGTCAATTTAGGGAACTGGAAGACTCTTCTGCCATTGATCATCATCACCTTTCTATTATCTTCAAGTACTCCTCGCCGGAAGAAGCGGAAGCTATCAAAACAATTCTGGGTGACTCTTATCGTTTCCAAGCCCGACGTCCCAGGACGGACTTTAAAATATCTTACGCCTTTGTCTTTTTTTCTCCTCCCTCGCACCTTGATCCATCCATGGTCAAATTTGTCATGGAGGAAGAAATCTACGTAGTTCATAGGGTTGGTCTACATGAACAATTAGTGGACTTCTCCCTTCCTGATCCTTTACTGTGGGTGGAGGAAGTCGATGAACTCACTTTGGGTTTTGGACGAGGCATCCAGTGGCTCTACGGATAGTATCGAGACCTGGTCACCTTTGCTCATGATTTCCATCCCTCACTGGATCAGTGTTTTCTCCCGGTGGTTGACATCGACGCCGTGTTTTTTCCTATGCATTTTGGTTGTCAATCATCACAATGAATTAAAATACCGTGTCAAGCTTGCCTTTGATTTGCTGCTCAGGGTAGCCAACACGCATGCAGGAACTTCTTTTGGTTAGCTAGTTCACCCTTTCTATGTCCCTCGGCATCCCAGGTGTAGCTTTGTCTTCGTCTTTCTAGTTTGGTTCAGTGCTCTCATGCTTCTTTTCTTCTTTCTTCCTCCCCGCTCACAAGCTTTTCCTCTACTTTTCCTTCTCCTTCTTATACACTAAGTAAATGTAAGAAAAATCCATATGAAGCATTCATCCTTTCAATAGCTAACACATCATCATGATATAACAACAAATCAAATATCCATAACCATCCATCTATATATATTAATAAAATATTATCATCATTAAGTCATTCAAATCTGCCTCAAAATATAAAGTATGATATCCAAAATGTGAAATATATGTAAAGTGTCAAATATATCCAATCAAGTTTTATCAAATCAAAGCATCATATTCAGTCATCTCCTATCAAGTCTAATAGTGGCATGCCCACCTCAGTCACCATCTCTACATACTCATATGGCTCCACAAGAAGTATGGTGTGAGTGATAATACTAGATTCCTCTTCTACTTCTAATTTCACTTTTTCACTACACCTGTCACCTTAGGCACAATGGAAGAGGACCTAACATGCTTAGAGGTCTATGGGGATCCATGAGAATGTGCAAATTGAAAATTTTCAAGCATGGTGAAGCAAAATTAACTAGTAAAGTAGGTTGCGGAGGTACATGAGGAGCATATTGAACAAATTTATTAGAAGAGACTAGGTTATTTTTTAGTGTATGTTCAAGGTTGTGCAAAGGAATATTATGAGTGCTAAGAGAAGGTGGATTGCATGGAAAAGACTCAATTAATTGAGTACCTTCATGAAGACAAGGCTCATTAGCATCAAAATGAATAATACACGTGTAGGGCCATGCCTAATGAATGGTCTATCTCCCCGAAGAGTACTAGTTCCCCTTTAGACACCCCTAGGTGAACTCCTCGCCATATGAAAAATATTGTTCCCCCAATAGTGATGTGACTCAAACCTTCTAGACCCCCAACCATCCCATCCTGACATGATGAAATGCTAAACAAACAAAAATAGTCACCGAGGTCTTAGCATGTAAGTTTATCTAACTTCTCGAACAAAGCTACTAATCCCAAAATCATGAATGCGAGTCAATGAAAAGAGGACACATAATTCGAAATAAAATATTCTTTTATTTTTCCCGCATAGTCATATTAATCCAACTTTATGTCACTTTTCCTAAGTTATAAAGCGCCTAATGCTAGAATATCATTTCGTATAAAATGAAACATTTGTCCATATTATTTTGAGCTTCGTAATACAATGAAATGAGAAATGTAATGCCCCGTTCGATGTTTCCCCAGTTCTTGACATGACGACCCTGTTGCTAAGCATGGGAGGGTTGTGTGCATGCTCTCATTGACCATTGTCAACTTTGTCCTTGTCGCAGTGAAGATTTTGCACCCTCCCTCTCCTTCTTGCCTTTTCGGGTCATTGTCGGCACCCCAAACGGTGGACCTGGTAGCGTCGTGGACGATTATCCGGTTAAAGGAAAATCTAGTTCTCACTTCTTCGAGTCTGCCTGGTCATCACCATTAATATGATTAATAATTATTATCATTATTTTAGCCGTAAAAATCATAAAAATAATGTTTATAATAATATTATAATTTATATTGTTGATTTGTGTTTATTATTATTTTACTCAGTGTTACGGGCTATGGTTAATAAATTTGTGTGTAATAATAATAATAATAACGACATTATTATTATTATTTTGTATGTCGATCGACGATTTTGTTTTATTATTTTCTATCGTTGAATGTTATCAACATTAATATTATTTATCCTTATGTTATTTTATTTTATCGTCCTGATTGATCGATCCTCGAGTCGCATAAAAGGAGAGCCTGTTTGTTGGTGTTCCATTGTTGCGGAAGTGGTATGCATGTTTTATTTTTAGTTAAAACAAACAAAAATAAATAAATAAATAAAATAAAAGAATTAAAATTACAAAAGCCCGTGTTTTTGTGGGGCGGTTTAGGGCAAAAGGGCGCTAGGGCTCCTTATGGGATTTTCCTTCCTTTTGTTTTGTTTTTGTTTCATCTTTTTGGTTTTGAATGTGGGGAGAAGCCGCCGCCATGGAGGGAGGGAGGAAGCTCCAGTTTGTTCTGCACACCCACCAGAGGTTGAAGAAGGCGTGAAGGAGGAGGGTTTCTATCTGAGACTATTTTTCCAAGGGCGTTGGCAGTTTTGTATGCTATGTGGAAGCAATCAAAAGTGGTTTAATGGAATGCAATGTTGTTGGGTTCAAACTGAAAGTTTTTAATCATGTTTGGGTGCCTAGCTCATGCCCAATGGAGTTTGATACAACCAAGGATGCACAAAAACGTGGTTGTGCACAAAAACACCTCAAGGAGATGTGTTCTCTTGGTCAGCTGCACAAAAACGTGGTTGTGCACAAAAAATGCCTCAAGGAGATGTGTTCTCTTGGTTAGCTACTCAAAAATGTGGACAAATTTTAAAAATGCCAAGTTGCTTTAAAAACACCCCTTACAGATGTAGTTTCATGGACAACGATGATTAAAAATGGATTTGTTGAAAAGGCATGGGAACTGTTTGATAAAATGCCTCAACCGAATCTTGTGTCATGGAATGTGCTGATTGTAGGATATGCTCAAAATGGGCTTGCTGAGAAAGCCTTGGAGGCTTTCAATCAAATGCAACTGGCAGGTGTAAAGCCAAACTCGGTAACCTTTGCTAGCATCCTTCCATCCTATGGCAAAATTGGTGCTTTCGAACTGGTAATGGAAATCCATCAAAAATAATCGAAAATGGATTTTTGTTAGATGTTGTTGTTGGGACTGCTCTCATAGATATGTATACAAAATGTGGAAGTATACAGAATGCACACAAGTTGTTTAACAATATGCCTCAGAGAAATGTGGTCTCATGGAATGCCATGATTTCAGGATATGCACATAATGGGCAACTTATTATGTTGGAAAAACTTCAAGTGATCGGGAAGTTTGTGGAGGTTAGATCGAGGCTCGTGAACTGGTTGACGAAGTGCCCAAGCAAGATGTTGAACCGAAGCCTGCGGGTTTGAATGACTCCATCCCTTCTAGGCATGGTTCATCTTCCCTTACCTCTCATAATTCTCAAGTTTTAGTTTCTCATTTGCAACTTAATAAAATTTTAAAATATTAGGATTTTAATACCGTTAAATGTTTTTTTAACTCATTGCAATAACAATGTATTGTCGTGTCGAAAACTCACGAAGTCAAAGTAACGTGTTTGCATTAAAATATGAACTTCCACCCTCATTCTGAGGTGATTTAGAAAAATTCCTATCCAACCGAATCCGCTACAACATTGTTTTATCGACCAGACAAAATTTACTTTCTAGAAATAATGTTGACCATTTCCCTATTTAAAAGTTAATTTTTGTAATTTTCAGAGACTCATTAAGTACTCTTTGTAACCACGAAAATGATATGTTGAGTTTCATTCATGTACCTTAGTATGCGAGGAGTCTATACAATTGAAAAGTGACATGTGAGCATGGGAATCTACAAATGACTCTTCCTCACACCCGACCTCCCGAGGTCATGCCAAGACATCTGGTGGGGATTGAAAACACGCGAGATGCGAGATAAGCTAGTTAGGTAATCTTACATCTTCAACAAGTAATAATGGGATCTACGAATCTAAGACAAATAAGGCCCTCCTAACTGGACAAAGTGTGATAGATCGTTTGGCGAGGATAGGCTGGCTTGAAGGCTCTAATCAATATCGAGTTCTATCGTGATGATCGATCTATTGGTTGTGGGATATGTGGAAGATGACCTGTGGGTGCTTCGTATATATCTCCTGACAAGGTCATGAAAATGGAATGGCCAAATGTGTCGTGGATCTTTTGGTGCTTTATGGATGATTCTCTAGTCTAGTCCAGAAATCTTTAGCTTGGTTGGCAGTTATGTTTAATAATGATAGTTGTGTGATAATGTCTGGTGGGAGTGGAGAGGACCTAAATACTAATGTTCGCAAACTAGCATCAACGTTGGTTTGACTTGTAGGCCCGTTGGGTTGTGGGACCTATGGATCACAACCGTAAGTCCATGGTTGCTGTGGACCTCCTATGTTCATGTGAATAATCAATCCCTAATTCCACATATCCAGTAATCGTATGCCTTTTTGGCCTCTATGTTTAGAACTAGAAGTTGCACGATTTTCTCGGAGTACCTAACAAGTGTTCTAGTAACTTGGATATGTAAGCTAGTGTCTATATCAATGAGGAGGTCTCCTGCATCTGGTTGTGGGACTAGTGGATCACAACCGAATGTTTGCTCTCTTTCAGGCCCTTTTATAGTCATACGGATATCTATCAAGGCAGTCTATAATTTGTCTAATTTGACTAGAATGTGTGTGATTTGTCGTCTTCTATGTTTAATACTCTTAGTCTGTGCGCTTCGATTTCTTGTAGGTCTGCTATTGCTCGGAAGACTTGAATTATGAGATTTTGATCTATGTTAGTTATTGCTGCAACAATATTTGGTTGAGGCACGATTGGATCAAAAACATATTCCTGGGCTTGTTAGGTCCCGTGATTGTCATACAAGATCATTATAAGCCTAACTAAAATGAAATAAAATAACTATGCAAGATATATTTATAGCATATATATATATATAACTCTATTTTTTTGTATTTTTGATAGAATTTTGGATAGAATTGAAAGAGCAACTAATCTAATACATTCAAAAATGACAACTAATCTAATAACAAAATTAAAACAAACAAGGTATCTCGGTGTAGCTACTTGCTCCTGCGACTTTGTGAGTTCATGCCTCGAAGTGAGGAATGAATCATAGTTTCTCGAGAAACTATCAATTCCCACAGACTTCACTGGCAATATAAAAATGAAACTTAACCGAAATGAAATATTTCAATACTCTATTTGATATGTTTTAACTAGAACTTTGTGAGATAAAACCGGAATTTGCATAACAAAGTGGTGAATCTAGTAGTGTATGATTTTGTCCCCTCAGAATGATCTCCTCATTCCTTTGTGTTCACGTGAGTCCAGAAGAGTGTGTATATGCTAGCATCAATAGAAGAAGGTATTTTGAACAATGGAAACTTTGGATATAGACCGAATAAAATGTGAGTAGGAGAGGGACAACGCAAGTGACAGAGCTTGGCATATGTAATTCCTAGTGGGATTTATTGTGGGAATACAACAAAAGTGTACCGAGAGATTCTAGAATCTACGTTCTGTGAAGAACACAACCTGTAACTCTAATGGATTCAATCTACAAATGACACTACTCTACTCTAAACTAATTTGTATGAACAACAATGAACAAGACTGAAGCAAGAAGATCGAATGGCCTCTAACAGTAAAAGAAAAACTAGCATGGATGCAAATATGAGAAAAACATGAATTCTAAGAAAGAATTTGAAAGACTAAACAATAGAAATGAGAAGTTGAGTCGCCATTTTCTTGAAAACAAGTTGGATACTTATAGATTTCACATTCACCCAAAGGTAATTCCCATTAGAACTCTTTTACCATTAAACAATGAAGAAACATTATTCCAGGGGACATAAAACATTAATACAAGCCAAGGCGGTTGAGAAAAGTTGGTAAAAGTTGAAAAATTACGCAAGTTGTGATCAAAAGAACGTCTTTGGAAAATGCGTGAAGGACCGCCGCCCTGAGCAGGCAATGGTTACAGGACCGCTGCCCTTCCAGGGGTGGTGGTTTCACCACTAAAGGTCAAAACTCTGTTAAAAGGGGGCGGCGATAAAATAAGGCACGAGGAACTTGGATAAAGCATTTAGGATGCTAACATATACTTTGTGAGCTTCTCTGGATCCAAACACCTTGCGAGGTGACCTGTATCATCATTGGGGCATGTGTGACATTGTTCCGAGCAGCACAGTACCCTACAATTTTGGGTACGTACATATTTCCCCCTCGGAGAAGCGTTTTAACCATGAAGAGGCATAAAACGGTGGGTTTGAGTATGGTAGTCCCAAAATGGGAAGCTAGAAATTATACCTGACATGCCCATGTGTCAAAATTCCACCATCCGAGTTCCTGCTACCTACAAAATGGAAAGAGGACTCAAGTGCAGATAGATAAAACAAATCAAAAATAAATACTAAATTAGTATGAAATGAGGACTTACCATTTACACGGGGATAAGAACTTACCTCTGTCGGTGCACTAAACCTATGAAAGGGGCATTCAAATGAGTCAAAACACTATATATATATATATATATATATATATATATATATATATATATATATATAATGGGCCCACTTTCCTATTCATTTGTGCGTGTTGATTTGATAGTTTTTGAGCTCTAGGACCCACGGTGACGGTTTTTGACGAGAGTATAGTTGAAACGTTCGTAGTGAGATAGCGATCATGCCTCCGCGAATGGAACGTTGACCTGAAAGACCTCAAAGGTTAGTTCTTCTCGATTTAACATTTTTGCACCCAAAATGTAAAAATGATGAAAACTTTGTCATGGGGGGGTTATTTTTAGAAATGTCAGTTTTAAATGTGTCTCTTAGGGGGCGCCTAATGGGTAGGCTTTTGTTTTAGCTAAAATGGTCAAATTTTTGTATTTTTAAGCATTTTAGGGCATGCGACCGTTTTTAAATGTGAGACAGGGCTGCCACCCTGAGTAGGGAGGTAGTTACAAGACCGCCGCCTTCCAAGGTGGTGGTTATGGAACCGCCGCCCTGCTCAGGGCGGCGGTTCTCTCCAGAATGCTAAAACAACACTAGTTTGAATTCATTTTTGCATTTTTAGTGTCCTTACTTGCTTTAATGATTTTTCTAATGCAATCTTGATGCTAACTTGCTTCTTTTTGCATGTTTTTGTGTGTTTTATAGAAGAAAGAAGAGTACATTAGATGGAGCCGAGAGAGGGAGAGTGATTGGCTTCCAGCAGTGTTAGATGCTCTCTCTCAGTGAGTAGGATACTCTTCAGAGGGCAGGTATATTGAGGATCACACGGGTCCCCCATGTTGCACACCCAGTCACATATTATGTGACTTATTTTCTTATTGGGATGTAGATTGGAACACCTTCCAATTTCTAGGTGTTAGGGGTGAGTGGACTATCACCCTAGAGGATGTCTACCGCATTTTAGGAGTCCTGATTATTGGGAGGAGACTTTCATTTGATATAGCAGTATCCAGAGCTCAAGTGACTCAGTGGGCCACCTATATGGGAGACGCAGTTGTCTCCACTGGTTTGAAGAAGGGGGTGAAGGTCCATTCTATTCTTGGCTTTCCCATCCCTCTGATCCGTCAAGCCATTATGGGCATCCTTTCTTCAAGATTGATCAAGGACAAGGGAGGGGATACTTTACTCTACTGTTGGGCCCCCATCATCGCACAGATTGAGGCACATGGTCAGATTTATGCCTGGGGAGCTGATATACTTAGGACCACCTATCATGACTTATACAGGGTGGTTCATTTACAAGGATAGTCATTGAGCCATCCGACCTTAGTTATGAGCTGGGTCTATGAGCGCATCATCCCTTATGGGAGAGGCATAGAGGTGGTGGATCCGGGGCCATGAGGGAAGCTATATGGATAGAGATGACAGTGCTTAGAGCACCCCACTAGCCAGTTGCTTCCTTGACTACTGAGGATATGGAGGCCACACCTTATCAGGCCATGGCGGGGTTGTGGGGCAAGGAGACCTTTACTTTGATCTCTTACTCTACTACAAGACAACTTGTGGACAAGACGGGGAAGGTAGAGACACACCCCTTTGATTGAGTGCCTTAGTAGTTCAGCCTTGCTTACATTGACATGCTTCCCCAATGGTGCCAGTGTTCAGATCAGTTTGGGAGGCTAGGGGAGGTCCTAGAGGTGAGTGTTGGATTGTTGTTACTCATGGCGTCCCTATTGCAGCTAAGAGGGTGGTATGCGCTCGAGGGAGAGCCGGTGCTCCTCAGGCACCTTTACTTCGGATCACCACCGGCCCTTCCCACAGTAGTGACAACCCCATTGATATAGACTCCAAGTCTGAGGAGTTCATAGGGGGAGAGATGGAGGAGGAGACCAAGGACATAGAGATCAGCGAGGGAAGAGGATAGCGATCCTGAGTGGCATGATACTCAGGATATCTTACAGGTAGAGAGGGTGACTCTAGTCTCAGAGGAGTTACTTTCTCAGGACCTAGGTGGAGAGGATGAGTCCGTGGTAGGACACCATGTTATCCCAGATGTAGAATGGGGACACCCGGTCAACGGAGAGGCATCTGTGGTAGGCACTGGATCCCAAAGATCCTTCTTGGAGGCCCAGAGATCCGAGTGAGTTGTCGCTCTTCTTTTGATGTTTATTTTAGCTAGAATTTCCTTAGTTGTTACCTCTCTTTTTGTTCATTCTTTGTTTCATCTTTTGATTATTTTCTAATTTGGTTTCTCCTTTGCTTACAAAGACTGCTGATGAGTGGTGAGACTTGATTTGTTGGATATGTACTGACACCCTGATGCTCCCCATGGAGAAGACTCGTGCCGAGCTATCTGTGGATGCAGGGGAGCCTTCAGTAGCTAGTAGGCATATCGATGTTTTTCCCCCATCTGGCATGTGGCCAAGATGGTGACCTCCCTCCATACCGAGTTAGTCGGGTATAGGACTACAGAGCACTTGATGAGGAGGAGCTGCTCTCATAGTGAGGCTACAGCTACTGTTCGGGATCGCGAGCCCTCAATGCACTCAGAGCGCTGGCATAGCCGGAGTCCTAAACGTGATCATGCACCTTTTGAGGGATCTCATAGGGATTGAGAGGCCACTTGGTTCCTTTTGTAGTGACTCTTGCTAGATTGTTTATACAACCATTTTGTATTTTTCGGGCTCATTGAGCATTTTGACCATGCCTAGTGCATGATGGCATTGTACATAAAACCTAATTATATATATATACATCTCTTTTTGGATCTAGATCTCTTTGTACCTAGATTTTTGTGATTCATTTTCACATGTATACTAGATGTTTATAAAAAAATTATTTTTATATGCTTTTCAAAATGTATGTAATGGAGAACAAATATCAAAAATGTTTTTTTTTTTGTATTTTGTGATGCTGATGTATGATGATGTGGAAACTATGTGATCTTGAACTCTAGTTTCTATAAGAAATTTTTCGGTACTTCATATTGTTTTGACAAAATGTGATGATGAGCTGGTATGATGAGCAGATGAACTTGCCCCACTCCTAACTCCACGCAACCAGTAAGATGTGAGGGCTCACCACCGAGAGCTAGAAAGGGCACAAGCTATGAGGTGTGTTGAAATGGTAATGATGGGAGATAGACAAAGAGTTTGGTGGAACCAAATTAGGATGCTACAAACCTATCCTACTCAAGTGACTCCATAGTTTAGAATGCAACTTGCTTTGTAGTTTATCCAAACTTAGATCCGTAGATGGCCACTTGGTTGACAAAATCTGGTTTTCAGGGTTTTGAACTCTCTTGGAATTTTGGACATCTGATTCATTTGTTTTGACTCAAGATTTCAAAGGTTTGTTTGAACTATTTGCTTATGACTTTCAATGTTTATTGTCAAGAGACCCCCTACACCTTGCCCCATGCTACTAGTAGGAAACATGGGCTTATCACCATGGACAAGGCATAGGCGAGTAAAGGCATTCCCATCCTTTCCCAACCCTACATCACTAGTAAGAGATGCAAGCTCAACACCGAAGGTTGGTAGGGCAAGGAAATGTGTAAAAGTAAAATTTTCTGTTTGATCTATATTTGACTTACTTGAGCAAAATGTTAGTATGTTCTTATTTCCAAAGAGATATATACGCGGGATAGATGTGACACCATGAAGCTTCTAGAACAGACCATAGGCAAGACACCTACCCTAGGAAGAAACCAAAAGTGAGAACAAGCATGCAGGCCTTGGTATGGCTACCGTTAAGACTTTGTCATATCTAGCTTTAATTGATGAAATGATTTTGAAATAGTTGATGATGTTATGAAAATGAAGAAGTATGATTTAAATGCTCCTGCCAATACTATCAGAAGTTTGTAATGAATTTCTTAAGAATAAGTCCCTTGATCACCAAATTTTATGAAACGAGTGAACAAAATGAACCTATCTAAATGAATATGTAATGTAGATATAATTATACAAATAGTGCCAATGCTTCATGCGTAAAATCATTTGAGATGCAAGGAATTGACTGATTCATTGAACTCCTCACCCTCTAGTGTGCACAAGAGATACGCACCATTCTCGTAGTCTTTCATGACTCAATATGGGCCCAACCATTTGGGCCGAAACTTTCTCCCTTCACCAATTTTCTTATCGATCCGGCTATCTAGTCTTAGAACTAGATCTCCTTCATATATTTCTCACTCGTAGACCTTTTTATTATACTACCGGCACATCCGGTCAGCATAGGCTCTATGCCATTGTTCAGCATTTAACCTGGCCTCATCTAGACTTTCTAGTTGAGAGAGGCGTGCCTCCCTGTAAGCTTCTTCATCCAGAATCCCTTGTAGCGAGATGTGGAGACTGGGTATTTCAACCTCAAGCGGGAGAACTGCTTCTACCTCGAATACCAATGAGAAAGGAGTTGCTCCTGTTGGTGTTCTTATTGAGGTTCGATGGGCCCACAAGGCCGGATATAGTTTTAAATGCCAATCTCATTTATTCTCCTTGACTATTTTAAGGAGAATAGCTTTCAATGTTTTGTTCGTCGCTTCGGCCTGCCCATTGGCTTGAGGGTAGTAAAGAGAGGTCATGTGATGGTTTATCTTGAACTTGCTACATAACTCACAAACCTCGTCGTTCTTAAAGGATGTGCCATTATCTAAGATAATGACTTGTGGGACACCATACCTACAAATAATTTGGTTCAAAATGAATTTGGCAATCACCGAGCCTGGTACGGTGGTGAGAGGCATGGCCTCCACCCATTTGGTAAAATACTATGTGGCTGTGATTATAAAATTATGGCCATTGGTTGATGAGGGAGAGAATTTCCCTATTAAGTCTAGACCCCAAGTGGAGAAGGGCCACAAAGTCACTATTGGTTGCAGGGATTATGCTAGCATGTGAATCTCATGAGAGAATTCTTGACATTTGTGGCACTTGCGTACAAATTCCACTGTGTCATGCTCGAGAGTGGGCCAAAAATAGCCCATCTAATGTATTTTGCGAGTAGTGGCATGACCACCAAAGTGGCCCCCACATATCCCACTATGGGATTCATGAAGAATCCTCTTGGATTCTTTTATGTCGACGCATCTTAGAAGCATGCCATCGAAGGCTCTACGATAGAGTACTTGGTATAAAATGACATATTTAGCTACGATAATGCGTAACCATCTTCTTTGTTGTGACGTGGCACTTTCTGGAGTACGTATGGTCCATGATAAAATTGATAATATCAGTATACCAGGGACATGTAGAGATGGGGGGTCTGGTTTCAAAAAAGTATACACATTCATCGGGAAAGTCTAGATCTACCAGCTCGCCTCCATCTAGTGGATTGTTAGCCAACCAGTCTGTAATGATTTGTCCTTTAACAAATTTTTGGTTTATGAATGTTAACTCAAATTCTCCCATTAGGGTTATGAAACATCTAGCCTTCTTAGACAAGGACCCTTGCGTGAGGAATGTCCGTAAATGGTCTATCTTCACAATGACCCTTATTTCTTGATTTAACATGTAATGTATTAAACATTTTGTGGCAAATACTATGGCAAGGCATTCTCTTTTTTCCTGTGTATAACATGTTTCATAATCAAGCAACGTTCAGCTAATGAAATAGATCAGGCATTATCATTTACCATCGTCATCTTGAGCCAGCATGCAGGCCAATGAGATATGAGTGGCTCGTGAGTATAGGATCAAAGGGCGGTCTAGCTTGGGAGGCATCAACGTGGGTGGTGACAACAAGAAGTGCTTAACTACTTTGAAAGCCTCATTGCAATCTTCAGTCCAATCGACGCTATAATATTTCTTGAGTAGATTGTTGATTGGATGAATGGTAAAGCTTAAATTTGGGATGAACCTTCGGTTTACACCGAGTTTCCCAAGAAATGACACGATTCCAGATTCATCCGAAGGTGGGATCATTTGAGAACAACCCTTATTTTGGTGGATCAACATTAATCCATCGTGAAGATACAATGTATCCTAGAAGTTTGCCTCTGTTACCTTTGAATATGCACTTCTCGGGTTTAATGTGACACCATACTTAATTAGTCATGAGAGGATGATGTGGAGTACTTCCGGGTGATCACAGTGCTTCTTGGCCTTGGCCAACAAGTCATCAACATTTGATTCCACAATTTTATGGATAAGATCATGGAATATATATGTCATTGCCCACTGATACATAGCGCCGCCATTCTTAAGACCAAATGGCATGACAACATAACAATAAGTTCCCCAGGGAGTTATAAATGTGGTTTTGGCTTGGTATTGTTTAGATATTTTGATTTGATTATATCTCGAGAACCCATCCATGAGAGACAAAAGCTCAAATCCAGCTGTTGCATCAATGATGACGTCAATGGATGGTAATGGGAAATCATCTTTGGGACAAGCTTTGTTAATATCTCGAAAAATCTATACAAATGTGTATCTTCCCATTCTTTTTAGGATGGGAATGATATTAGACACCCATTGTGAATAGTCAACAGCTTGGTGAATCCTACCCAGAGAAGTTTCACTACTTCCTCTTTTACCATGAGAGCCACTTTTGGCTTCATTGGTCTTGACTTCTATTTAATTGGCTTCACATTTGGTTTAGTGACAAGATTATGTACCACAACTTGTGGTGTGATACCTGTCATTTCTTTATAACTAAATGCAAAATCCTTTTGATGTTATTTGAGGATTTGGGTGTGTATTTCTATTTCTTCCGGAGTTAGCGAGGATCCCAACTTCAAAATTATTGGTTCTTCCTCTGTTCCAATGTTTATGTCAATGGTTTCTTCTATCAAAGAAGCATTACCTTCTTCAAA
The DNA here is from genome assembly GCA_018340775.1 of Taxus wallichiana var. yunnanensis. Classification (NCBI taxonomy): domain Eukaryota; kingdom Viridiplantae; phylum Streptophyta; class Pinopsida; order Cupressales; family Taxaceae; genus Taxus; species Taxus wallichiana. The sequence goes on from CM031236.1 coordinate 535,907,012, forward strand.
TTCAGGTGGGGCTGGAGGTAGTTCCAAGATTTCTCCGTTTTCTATCTCGTAGACATCGAGATCCTTATGTGGAGGAGACTCTACCATGGGATTTCCAAAGTAGGAAGAGGAGTGTGGTATTAGGGAAAGATAAACTATAGGGTGAGCAAGGTGTAGCTCTGCATAGGTGTTTAGATATTCGAGAGTGATTTTATCACTGTTAACATGATGTAAGATAGAGGATTCATTCTCAGCTGTGTGTGTTAAAAGAGGGTTCGTTGATATTTTCTTCACCAATGGTTCAGTACGAAGTGATACCTTGAAACTTGTATCTTCCAACTCATTACTTGGGGTAAAACGAGAAGTGAGGTTGCTTATTAAATCTATGAGAAGGTTTTGTTTTCATGGGATTGTCTTAATGGATATGAAGTTGAATCCTTTGCTTAGATCTAATACCGTTGTTTTATAGAGCTGTAAGTGCTCAACTCTAGTCTCATATACTTCAGAGACTTCATTTGCAACTAATTGTGAGTCTCCTAACACTTTGACGTCATTAATACCGATCCTTTTGGCTATGATGAGGCCAAGGAGGAGGGATTCGTACTCAGCGTTGTTGTTTGTACATTCAAAGTTTAACTTAAAAGAAAAAGGTAGGATCTTTCCCTCAGTGGAAGTGAAGATCACACCTGCCCCGGCCCCATAGCGACATCTAGCTCCATCGAAGTGGAGAGTCCAATATTTACTAGAAAAGATGGATGTTTGGATAGTCTTTGCATCTATTTCTTCTGTTTTGGTTACTTCTACCATGCAAAGTTCCTCTGCTAGAAGTGAACCAACTCCTAGGGTACATCCCATACCTGTGGAATCAAACGGTAGGAAAATTGGTAGATCTTGTTCCAGTAACTTGAAAATTTTTGCAATAGTTTCTAATGACACTATTTCTACAATGTTAGCTTCATCCTTGAGGGCTAGGATGCCCTTGACTAGGTTCATAATTTCTAATTCTCATTGTAGGTATTGATTTTTCTTCTGGTTTTGAGTTGATTGGTTTGTTGGGAATTCAAACTCGAGTGAACGCCTGGTCTTTTCTTCAGGTCTACTAGGTGTATGTCAAGTGGTTTTGGGTCACCTTTTGCTACGAATATCTTTCCTAGGTGTAAGAATCTTATTTCTAGGAATAACGTAGAATGGATTGCTTTCATGCGATGTATCCATGGTCAATCGAGGATCATATTATAGTTGGTTTCCTAATCTATGATATAAAACTCGGTGAGGATTGTCTTGGGTCCTAAGGTGACCAGTAATATTATAATCCCAATTGAAGTAGCTTTAAGGCTATCATAACCTATTAGCGTATTTCTTGTTGTGGGACAGTTTGTTTCTCCATATCCTAGCTTTTAAAGGAAAGAGAAGGGGACAATGTTAACTGCTGCCCCATTTTCAACCATTTCTCATTTAACGTAATTATTATAAAACCACACCTTTAAATGCAAGGCCAGATCACCTCTACGTGTAATTTAAGCATCTGTTGGCATTTTGTTTATGTTGAATATAAAATCGGTATCCCTATTTGCCTACCCTGGAGGGTGGATATCAAAGTCTATATGGTTTACTTGTGTTTCGGGAGGTGGAGTGATGTTAATTAAACGACCTAGACCTAGTGATTCTAAAAGAGCAGCCCTATGGGCAAGAGAGTTCTTCAACAAGTCCAAAAAGGAGATGTGAGAGAAGGTCTTTGTTAAGTCATTAATTAAATCATAAGCACCCATGGGTTTTTCCAACATTTTTTGAATGTTATTTAGCTCTAGTGGATAGATTGGATTTGGTTGAGAAGAATATTCTCGTGCTCTTGTTATGGCTTCTACGTGCAACTCAGTATCTAATTCTACTAGACCAACTATCTTGGTTCGTGGCTGATTTCCTAATTACGGTGCGTGACAGGTGGGTTTAGTGAAGTTGAGGCTTCATGATCGTTATTTCCTGTTATTACACCTTTGTTTGTCCCATTCAGATTTAATTTATTATTGTGATTTGGGAGTGGATCATTAAAGATCTTGAGAGGTGCGTTTTGAGGGGAAACTACCCTTGTGAAAGTATTTGGCATAGGTTTCACAGAAATCTATTAAGAACATATCTATGAAGAGTTGTATTTGTTCTTCTGGCAAACGTTGCATGAAATTATTGTAATCGCGACAATTCCTAGTGTCATGGCCTCAAATTTTGTGGAAACCACAATACGAGTTGGGATTATAATTCCTAGGTTGTTGGTTTGGCACGTGTTGTGGTCCAAAACTTTGATTAAACTATTGACTATTAGGATTAAAGTTTTACGTTTGTTGTCTTTGGTTTTGGTTTTGATATCCAGTTGAGTTTTGACTTGGACCCTATGTCTGGATTTGCCATTGTTGTTGTTGTGGACAATTAAAATCCACCACGTTGATTGTTGGGGTAAAATTGTTGTTTCGTTGATTGTTAATTGGTGGTGGAACATTTACAACATTTACTTTTTTAGTCTGATCAGTCACTCCATCTGTTGTCACTCCACAGTTTTTGTTAAGGATTTTAGGTCCTTGATTGGTGTTTGTGGTAGTAGGATAAGTCGTAGTGTTTTGGTTGGGGATGATTAACCTCCCATTTGTTCCATATGTCTTCATGACCGCTATCTATTACAACTTGATCTATTCGGAGAGTGCTCTCGAGCACTTCATCATAAGTTCTTAGTGGGAACTTCTGGACTTCTTCCTTTATCTCTCTACTAAGAGAATGAAGGAATAAATTGCATAGTTCCATTTGATCCATGTTTGGAGCGCTTGTTGAAGAATAGAGGACTGTACACCATCTTTGGATGAAATGAGCAATAGATTCATTGTGTTCTTGCTTAATATGCAAGAATTCCCGATTCTGTTCTCAACAATTTGTTCATGTCGAATGCCTTGATGAACTCTGAAATGAGTTGTTTAAATGAATGTATTGAGGCTTTAGGTATTCTGTAATACCAATCAAGGGTGATACCCTCTAAAGTTTTGGGGAATATTTTAGCAACAAATCCATCCCAAGGGAGCAGTTCTCGAATGGCTATGGCATAGGCCTTAATATGTGCATTTGGGTCTCCCTCCCCTTTGTACTTGGGTAGATCGGGGAGAGGTCTTGGAAGCATGATGCTTCATATAGTGAAGTCTAAAGGTTCTTTCAAATATTCTGAATAAGTCCCTATTGCATAGGTTTCGACCATTGATGGTGTTTGCTAAGGGGGTGGAGGTGGAATGGGTTGTTGATATGGTGTAGCATATGTATTCACGTAGGGGCATAAGGAAATCCCTGTGGTTGAGTGAACATGCTGGGAGAAGAGAACATATCTCCTTGTGGTGATTTGGAATACATGTTTAAGTATGGAGGAGCATTGCTTCAGGAATGGGTTATTTTGTGCTAAGCCGGGAGGTATCATATTCTCAACTGGAGCAAGCATTAGAAAACGTGGTTCTAGTTGGCATTTGTTGTAAATACTGAGGAGGCATGCCCAACGTGCCTATTCCTATGAGGAGGTCTACTTGGCTGGGATGATGTGGAGGATTGGAAGTTCCTGCTTGCATGAACTATGAATTTTGATTTGCTTGAGCAAGTTCCAACCCTCTAACCTTCTCAACTAAGGTTGAGATGACCTCATTTGGTGAAGACACGGTATTTTTCCTTAGTGGCATTTGTTGTATATCTTGAGGTTGTATAGGCATATGGTACCCTGCTATGAATTGATCGGTGCCCTGCCAAGTTTCACCGAGGGCATTTCCTATAGGTGGAGGGATGGGGGTGTTTTCTTGGAATGAGACCTCGGGTTGTGTTTGCAAACCTCCTATAGGTGGGTACATACTTTGAGAGTGTTGTTCACTCCTAGCATAACATGCTAAGTGTTCGTTATCTAAAAATAGATATGGATCTAACTGCCTACTAATTTGTGGTCTAAGCAACACCTGAGGAGATGAACCAGATTCTCTAGTGAGCATCATATTGTTTGAGCCTGAAGGCTCTGGTTGTTGCGTTTGAGTGAGTTGATCCAACTCCTCTATTTGGAAAGAAGAACTATATCTAGTCCTTTGAGGTGGAGTTTGTGTTGAAAACCAGTTAGTTGAATAGTTGTCACCCCATACTGAGAGAGAGGGTGATGGTTGTCTATTTAGTTAATCGTAGTATGTTTCAAGACCTAGGAGAGGTTTTCCATATACATCGTATCCCGACATATTCGGGGGGTATATGGATACCCGTAGAATAATGGGAAAGAGCAAAGGTGGATAAAACTAAAAGAAGAGTGTGAAAGTGAAGAAATTGTTCCTTTCATGTAAGTTTCACCAATTTTGTTGGTAAAGCTGATGTGAAGGCTAATGTGGTGGAAAAGAAAAAAGTATACTAATTAGAAGAACAAGTAGAAATAAGACTCGAATCGAAGGTAGTAAGTTTCGCGTCGGGTTCACCAATTTTGTACGATGGAAAAGTGACATGCGAGCATGGGAATTTGTAAATTACTCTTCCTCGCACTTTGACTTCCCGAGGTCATGCCAAGATAGCCAGTGGGGATTGAAAACACGCGAGATGCGAGATAAGCTAGTTAGGTAATCTTACATCTTCAACATGTAATAATGGGATCTACAAATCTAAGAAAAATAAGGCCCTCCTAACCTGGACCGGTGTGATAGATCGCTCGGTGAGGATAGTTGCTCAAAGGCTCCAATCAATATTGAGCTCTTCCGTGATCTGATCTATGGGTTGTGGGATATGTGGAAGATGACCTGTGGGTGCTTCAGTATGTATCTCCGACAAGGTCATGAAAATGGAATGGCCAAATGTGTTGTGGATATTTTGGTGCTTTATGGATGATTCTCTGGTCTAGTCCGTAAATCTTTAGCTTGGTTGTGATTATGTTTAATAATGATAGTTATGTGATAATTTCGGTGGGAGTGGAGAGGACCTAAATACTAATGTTTGTAAACCAACATCAATGTTGGTTTGACTTATAGGCCCATTGGGTTGTGGGACGTATGGATCACAATCATAATTCCATGGTTCTTTGTGGACCTCCTATGGTCATGTGAAGAATCAATCCCTAATTCCATGTATCTAGTAATCATATTCCTTTTCATCATCTACGTTTAGAACTAGAAGTTGCACGATTTTCTCGAGTACCTAATGGTGTTCTAGTGACTTGGATACGTAAGCTAGTGTCTATATCAACGAGGAGGTCTCATGTGTTTGGGCTATGGGAATAGTGGATCACAACCGAATGTTTTCTCTCTTTCAAGTCCTTCTACAGTCATACGGATATCTATCAAGGTAGTCTATAATTTGTCTGATTTGACTAGAACGTGTGTGCTTTGTCATCTTCTATGTTTAATACTCTTAGTTGTGCGTTGATTTCTTATAGGTCTGTTGTTGCTCGAAGACCTGAATTCTGAGATTTTGATCTATGTCAGTTATTGCTGCAACAATATTTGGTTGAGGCACGATTGGCTCAAAAATGTATTCCCTAGGCTCCCTAGGTCTCATGATTGTCATACAAGATCAATATAAGCCTAACTGAAATGAAATAAACTAACTATGCAAGATATATTTTTGATAGAATTTTGAATAGAATTGAAGGAGCAACTAATCTAATACATTCAGAAAATGACAAATAATCTAATAACAAAATTAAAACAAACAAGGTAGCCCTGGTAGTAGCTACTTTTTGTGCGGTGGTGAGTTTATCTTAAATAACTAGATAGTTGATTAACTTAATTGAAATATTCTTGATCCTTCCTCAGAAGTGAGGAATGAATCATAGTTTCTTAGAAACTATCAATCCCCACAGCTTCCCTAGCAATATCGAAAATGAAACTTAACTGAAATGAAATATTTCACTACTCTATTTGATATGTTTTAACTAGAACTTTAACAGATAAAACTTGGAATTTGTAGAATAGTGGCGAATCTAGTAGTGTATGATTTTGTCCCCTCAGAATGATCTCCTTGTTCCTTCATGTTCACGTGAGTCCAGAAGAGTGTGTATATGCTAGCATCAATGAAGAAGGTATTTTGAACAATGGTAGCTTTGGATATAGACCGAATAAAATGTGAGTAGGAGAGGGACAACACAGGTGACAAAGCTTGGCGTATGTAATTCCTAGTGGGATTTATTGCGGGAATACAACACAAGTGTACCGAGAGATTCTAGAATCTACGTTCTGTGAAGAACACAACCTGCAACTCTAATGGATGCAATCTACAAATGACACTACTCTGCTCTAAACTAATTTGTATGAACAAAAATGAACAAGACTAAAGTAGGAAGATTGAATGGCTTCTAACAACAAAAGAAAAACTAGCATGGATGCAAATATGAGAACAACATGAATTCTAAGCAAGAATTTGAAAGACTAAACAATGGAAATGAGAAGTTGAGGGGCCATTTGCTTGAAAACAAGCTAGATACTTATAGATTTCACATTCACCCAAAGGTAATTCCCATTAGAACTCTTTTACCATTAAACAATGAAGAAACACTATTCCAGGGGACATAAAACATTAATACAAGCCAAGGTGGTTGAGAAAATCTGGTAAAATTTGAAAATTATGCAAGTCATGATCAAAAGAACGTGCTGGAAAATGCGTGAAGGACCGCCGCCCTGAGCAGAGCGGCGGTTATAGGATCGCTACCTTGCCAGGGTGGCGGTTTCGCCATTAAAGGTCAAAACGCTGTTAAAAAGGGGGGCGAGGGATAAAACAAGGCATGAGGAACTTGGATAAAGCATTTGGGATGCTAACATATACTTTGTGAGTTTCTTTGGATCCGAACACCTTGCGAGGTGACCTGTATCATCATTGGGGCATGTGTGACATCGTTCCAGCAGACAGACCTATAATTTTGGGTACGTATAGAGTCACCTTGACCTTTGAATCAACCCTGAATGAACATATGTGATCCTTTTGACGCTCTTATAGGAGCCCTGTTACATTGGTTTATAGTAGTAGAAAGTTGGCTTTCGTTTTGAACCGCCATTTGAAACCTAGACATATGAATTATTATCTATTTTCACAACCCTCTAGTGTTCTTACTAGAAAATTGCATGGTACTTTCAGTTTAGGGAAAAAAATTTCTGGATAGTTTGGCAAAGCCATTTTGTAGGCCTCTCGGTCACAGTTTGACAAGGTCAAACTGGACCAATTTTGACTTGTCGCTCTAGAAAACTTGTCGCCGTTTGAAAATGGTTTTCTAGTTCTCAATCCTGTCGACTCTGATGATTTCTCCTTATATAGGGGAACTTGTAGGAAGTGCCTCGTTACGTGCTCATCCATCAAATGTCAGTTTTGGATGTGGTTTTCTGAGCCCTTGAGCTAACTTTTGTTCATTTGTAACTAGGTCAACTATGACCAGTGGCCTGGAAAACTAGCCGCCAAATGCAAACCGTTCACTTTTTCCCAATTCTGTCAGTTGTTATGAACTTGTGGTATATCTGGGGACGCGTAGAAATTTAATCATGGTGTGTGTTCTCTTTGGAAGATAACTTTTGGAAGCGGTTTCTTAGCCTCCGAACTGTTTTGTATGTTTTTGTAGCTAGTAAGAAAATGTAAAAATAGAAAGTTGTGGACCCTCGTAGGGTTTCCAAACCACCCTGTAAACTCTTAATACATATAAATAATTGTTTAAAACTCTATAGTGGAACTTTTTGTGTGCATTATAACTTTTGACAAAATGGTGTTTTCTCTCTCTTCCCTTCTCTTTCTCTCTCCGGGTTACAAAATGAAGAAAAATGAAATGCAACGAATACATGTCTCTAGACCTTTTATTTCGATTGCAAATTGTAATAATTGTCATATGTAGAGGGGAAAGCGAAAAATGATACTTATGTTAGGTTAGGGTGGATGCCATGCCAGCGAATTATCACTGATATCATGCTCATGTGTTTTGCAGGATGAAAGAATGATGACGTAAAGGCGTTGTGTAATGCATTAATTATCATTGTAATTTATATAGTTCATTTTTAAATGAATAAATGTATTTTGTAGTCTCATGTTTCAGAAGGTTATATTTGATAATTTGTTGTTATGTATGAGATGTTGGTTTCTAGGACATCTAGGAAATGTGCATTTAATCTTAGGTTCAATTTTGATTCAGAGAACACATGGTTAAAAGGGGTTGATATTTATATAAGGTAAATGAATTTGAAGTAATATCTTGTAGTGTATGTTTAGTGTTCAATAAATGATTAACGAGTCATCTTGTGCATTCATACTTTGTAAATGTAATAAAGAGTTTTAATCGAAAACACACTACCCTTGTTCAACATCGGGACATAACTTGTTTTTCATGTGTGATACTCCTTACTGTAGAAGACATTGAAAACCGTAGGATGAACTTAATCTTTGCTCTTGGTGGAACGTCCTAATTTAGGCAAATCAGAGCTCAAGAATGGACTTATCGTCTTAGTCAGTAGGTTTAGTGACATTGTCTTAAACCCATCTGATAGGAGTGACGCAGTCAAAATTTTCTTGGAGTGTGTAGAGCTAACCCCTCCTTCGTAGCCTAGCAGACTACCTTGTCATTCAAAGATAGATTTAAAATTAAATTTCTTCATTGAGTGAAAACCCGGTTGGATCCAGACGACATGGATGGAGGTTGTGACTTAGTTGATTTTAGGTCTTATACTCTTGTTAATGAACCCCTTAGCCCCGCTCAACTAAATGTGTTACCTTGATTTCTCTCAACATAACACCTTGGTCCTTTCGGGAAGGTGGTTTAGCATAAATTTGTCCTCTCGCTTAAAACTCACATATAGTTGAGGGGTAGACCCTTAGATGAAGTTGGAATTAATCTAAACCTGATTTTATTTGGAGGTTGGCTTAGGGTGCGTGTGTAGCTTCAAGTCTCCTTATCTTTTTTTGTCTTCAAGAGGTTAGACAAATAGTTTGTAACTCCTTTTCAAGACAATGCAAAAAAAAAAAAAAAGACCATAATGTGACATAGATAATAAAGCATATAAGAGTAAAAATGAGAATTGAGGTTAGGGATCGCCACTCTTGGAGACCTTATATCTAGATTAAAATTAATCTTTTGTTTCAAATAATATGAATTTCCTTGGTGTGTTCAACCTTCGAGAAAACAAAATACATATATAAAACAAAATGGAATTTCACAAGTCATTGAATTAGAATAACTATGGTAGGAAAATATCTTTGTACCGTGATCGAGGAATGTTTTGTGATAAAAAGCTATCTTGTATTTTAAACCTCCGTTAAATCCTAATATCGCCATATGGACACCAAGTCACATTCACTTGAGTGGTAAGAGTAAAAAGGTAGACATTGAATGTATGTTTGAGAAGAAGATTTTTAACATGAGAGTAAGATAATTAAGTACTTTATATGCATTTGAATTATGCCAAATAAGTGTGTTAGATATGGAATTTTTTTAAAGAATAAGAAGCAAACTTAAAATGGTCGAACTGTAAATTAAATGTGGAATGAACTTAAGGTTTATGTAGATGGAAAAAGGAGAAAGCTATCCTTGCACAATAATGTTCTTTGAGTGTTAATCATAACTAAAATACAATTAAAGAAATGATGTGTTGTGGGTTCGCCACTCCTGAAGTCATTTTTCTTGTGGTTGGGTCAGTACTAGTAACCATTCATTGGGAAAAGTGTGGCATCGATATGCCTATGTTGTTTTCATGTGTCTATGTGAGTCGATAGCTTAGGTAATTGTCATATGCGAGTCAAGTTTCTGTACTTGGAGTCCTTGCTTTGTGTTATGCAGTAGTGAGCAATGTAAGTCCAAAAAAATTACCTATTCTTTTCTTGTTGTAATTGGGTATGTAAAATGTGGGCATTACAATAAAGTTCATAAAATTATGTATACACAAGTAACACATTTGTCTAGTTAAAAGATATTATAATTTCTCTCCAACTTCTTGATATCACTTCCACCGATTTCATTAAACAATCAAATGATAAACCAAGATACCACCACTATATAAAATCAATCAAATGTCTCCACCAATTTGATATTTCACACTATGACTCCTTGAAATCGGAGAAAACCCCAAAATACATATGCACGGGTGAGAAATTAGTTAAATCAAATTTGTTCGTAGGTTCACTCATGACTTTCATCGAAACAAAATATGCACAAAAACTTATCACCATTAAAGCTTATTACCACTTCGATCAAAATAAATGCATGCACCAAAAACTTCATTACGATCTACAAGAATCTCAAAAACTTATTAAAACACTTAGAAATGAGATCAATAACATTTCGAGCCTTTTTGGATCAATATTTCCTTATAAATCTTCCTACGAGTACTTTTATTGACCAAATGACTACAAAATTACACCTTCCATTCAAAGAATGAAATGTGATTTTACCCAAAAATGTGAAAAACATTGATATATAGTTCACCTTTGAATCAATATATTATTTAAATAAAACCCAAGTGAATGACCCAAATATAAGTCAATATAACTCAAAGAATCCATTTCACTCATTTAATACTACTGAGACTCAATCATGCATGCTTCACAAATACGAACAAGACTAAAAATAATTCTTTATTTTGATAAATCATACATACCCATTGATTCTTGCACACATTTTCAAAAGAATGCAACTCGAACAAAAATTCCAACATGGTGAGGTCGAAACTTTCTCATACAAATATCATACAATGAAAACCCAAAAGTTATCATATGCATTTCAAGATATTAATGCAAACAAAATTCCAAATGAAGTATTATTCGATGTGTAGAGGACATATATTTATTTGCATGTATATTCCAAAAAATTGGTATGCGAAAAAAATACTTGGATAGCTAAAAATTTGCAAGCAATATACCAATAAACATATGGCTTCAAATTTTAATCCACAACCAAAATCAAACTGAATACAATAACTATCAAAATGGGATAGCTCATTCTTATTCTTGGTAGACACGTATGAAGCTAAGTGTTAAGAACATGTGTTCTTACCCTTCTATTTTCTTTATAGTAGATTAGTTACTTTGGATGCATATGCTTTTTAATTCATCCCTTCAACATATTTGAATAATCCCACATGTGTGGGAAGTAGTAGTTTCTTGGATAGGAATTAGTATATAAGAAGGTGTTGAGGCTCAATGAAGCATCCATGAATATATTATTGTTTCACCTGATTCTTAGACGTTTCTTTGAAATATTGACAAAACAAATAGGGTAATGGGCGTAGGAGGAATACCTATTGAAATGTTGGTTGATGGGTTGTTACGCGCGTGTTGACTCCTTGATCCATAGCTGATCATGAGAACTTCCTTTTGGCTAGGAGGAACTACCTGTAATGGAAAGCAAGACCACCAAAAAGAGTTAAACAATATGTGTAGTGAACTACCTAGTGTGTGCTAGATCCGAGAAGTGTGATACTTCCTAGACGGTTGTCAGTCCACTATTCAAAACAATTTAATGTGGGTAATGAAGTAAATCCTATTGCAATTAAAATGATTTGGGTATCTCATCCAAAATACAATAAGAAAGATCTAATCTAATAGGCTAAGTTAAAATAAGATCCGAAGGTCAAGTAATTGGTTCTGGGTCTCTGTAGGTCTAACAAAGGTCTCAGGTAGGTCATAGATTATTAAGGGTGATGCGGGAATAGGTGGATAGGTCATTGGTCTTGGGTTGTATGGATAAATATAGAGACATACACCGGTTAAGGGTGACCGATGCCGGTTGGGGAAAACCGGTGCCGGTTACTGTGGAATACTGGGAATGCCACAGAATGGGCTTTGGATCTCCCTTGTGATTGCACAAAAGACTTTGGTTGGTCGGAATGAGATATTAGGTGGTTTGGGTGGGGTTTGGTGGTGTTTTAATGGGTATGTGGAGGGGTGAGTATGAATGGAGGTCAATGGGTGGCTAAGGAAACAAAGGATGACAATATAATGATGAAACCAATGAACCAAAGAAGTAAATTGTTCCACTTACTTGAAATCTGGTCCTGGGTGTCTGTGAGTGATGAATGAAGGTACTGGAAAGGGGTTGAATGCTGTTGAGGATCACCAAATGTTAGAAAGCTCCTACATGGGCTACATGTGCATTCTCTTTTGCTTGGTTGGATCAAATCTGTGTTGGGGTGAATGTTGGATGGTTGTGCAAGAGAAAATGCTTGATCTCCTTCCTTACATGTGTGTTCTCGTTGAAATTCATTCTCAGAAGATGTGATATCTCTTAGGAATGTGCCAACATTTTCCAACATCCAAAATAAGGTTGTTTTGGGAATTAAAAGGTGACCGTGGTGGTTCTAGCTTAACGGGCAATGGTTAGGGGTAACCGGTGTCGATCAAGGTGGGATTTCCTAGGTTTACTAAACTAGGGAGATCCTCTTGATTTTTGGGATCTCGTGTTGTTCACCCATGGATTAGACTGGAAGCTTCTTGTAAGCATGCGGGAATGTGGTTAGATGGAATGGGAATTGTTTTTTAGGGTTTGGGTAAGTCTTAGTTAGTTATGGCAACTTACTAAGAATAAGTCTTAGGGTGAGTTGGCTTGATGAGGTGTCTAGGTGAGATGTATGTGGACATTATCCCTAATTAAGATATTTAAATAATAAATATGATGAGGATAATGAATTAATTTAATTAAATTAATATTAGTGGAGTGAAGGGGGCCATGGCTAGGTTAATGTGATGAAGGGTGTTTATTTGTCGAGGGACCAAAGGGGAGTGTGACCTAATTTTAGTTTCTACATTTTCCCCTTTTTGTTTCATAGCTTGTATTGGTAAGTGACGCTAAAATAAATAAGATGTGGTTGCCCCATGTGTGGGTGAAGGTATTTCCCCTCAAACTAGGAACGAGGCGAGGCGAAGGAAAAAGTCGGTGAGTGGTTTGATAAAAGGGAGAAAAGGGAAGGTGGGGAATGGGGAAAAGGGGGTTAAAGATCTACTCGAGCAATCTAGGTAATGGATTAGGGTCAAAGTAGTAAGTAATCAAATGCACACACACGTATAAACCGGAAAGCACGCTACTAGGTTGAAAGAGCGATCAAACTCTACATTGTCTAAGGTCGATAGGATTATCAAAACAAGGTAAAAATGATTCCCGTATCCAAGGTATAGGATATGGTCAAGAAACACAATGTAGGTTAGGTGCAAGAACATTTAGGTATGTTCTAGTACACCAAAGGTAGGGTTAGGATAAATGGTCATGGCAATAGGCTAGGTAAATTCATTAGGTCAATCAACACAGGTAACAGTGTCACAAGGTATAGCAAACACATGGGTTCAAAGGTCACTAGCGATGGTCCAGGTCCAAATATCTAGGTCATGACATGGGTAAGGCTGAGGTATGGGTAAAATAATGAGTCCCCAAAGGAGGACGAGATTAGGTAAGAAATGATGAGGGCAGGAGGGTGAGGTAAATGGTTTGGGTAGAGGTTGGGTGGGGAAAATGATCAGGGTAAGGGTTAGGTGTGGAAATAAAAAGAGTGATGGGCAGGGTAATAGGGTAAAATGTTGGGTTGGTGCAAGAGAGGGCGATCGACACCGATATAGTGGGGCAACTAACCATAGTAAGGTAGGGCATGCGACTAATGTCGGTGAAGGTGAACCGGCATCGGTTAGGTCGGGTTTGTTATAAAAACAAAAAAAATCCGTGTTTTTTTTGTTATTCATTTGTCATTTATCGAATTGAGAAAAAATGACAAAAAGAGAGAGAAAAGAGGGAAAAGCGTCAAGATGGAATGGAGCATTGAGTTGGTAGTGTGAACAGTGGGTGATTGGTTAGTGAGCGAGGTAGGTCCACAGATTGGTACATGTGATTCGATTGGTTGGAGACGCAGTGGAGATTTAGTGATGGCAAGAGGCCGAGAGTGGGATCGAGCGGGCCACCGATGTCGTGCAACATCCGGATGTGCCACCGAGATGATGGGCACACAATGAGGTAAGTGTCTAACTCTAGTTGTTGTATTTAGATAGATTATAGGATATTTAAATTGTTTTTGTAGTTTTTGTTTGGGTGGGTGAAAAAAATTAAATTTGGAAATAAGAGAGAAAGTGGGTAAAATAGGAATGGGGAGAGAAATAAATGGGACGGGAAGGAAGGGAGGGGATGAGGTGGAAGGGAGGTGTAGGTGTTGTTAGGGGGAAATGGGTCAAGGTGGGTAGTTTTTGAGAAAAGGGGGTTTGGGGTCGTGGGTTTTTTGACACCCACGATAATGACCGCGTCGGTCAAGTGTGGTGGCGACGTGTAGGGGTAGAACCAATATCGAGTCACACTAAACAGGTGGTGATGTTGGTTAAGGGGTGACCAGGGTCGGTTAGACATAACCAGCACCTGTCAGGATGTGGAGAGAAAGAGGTCAAAAGTTCCATAAGTTGGGGGATCAAGATAGGTAGGGGTAAAATAGGGTGTTGGGAAATGATAGGGGGAAAGTATGGGTATAAAAATGTAGATTAATGTGTTGTTCATTTTGAATGCAGGGGAGAGATCAGCTACGTATGTGGGATAGGGTTCCACCTCTGCAAGTGATAGTGCATGGTGCGGTGACCCCGAGGAGCTACGATGTATGTGGGATGGTGGGCTTGAGTGGAGTTCATATGTTGTATACGACATGTAGTCTAGAAGCCTAATTTGATGCGTGCCAAAGAGATTTTGTATTGATTCAACATTTTATTATATATGAGACCGACTCGATTGCCGATGACATTTTGTATTGAGTATCGTCCTATGTGCCAACGATTGTGAGATGATGGACATGATGGGATATCCATGTATGTTGTATTGAGATACACATTTATTTATATGATGAGATACATGAGATTCTTGATTTTTGATGTTTTGATGAGACTTTTGATTTTTGTTTTGATATGGATGGAAATTAGGTGAGTTAGGCATGATGAAGTCAAGTTAGGTCATAGGCATGGATCGAGTCTAGGTTGGTTTAGGCATGGTTGAGTTAGGTCTTAGGCATGGATTGAGTCATGTCTTAGGCATGGATTGAGTTAGGTTTGTTTAGGCATGGTGGAGTCAGGTTGGTTTAGGCATGGTGGAGTCAGTTTGTTTAGGCATGATTGATTTTTAAAGTGGTTGGGGTTGTGATTCATTAATTTGTATAATGAATGATAATATGGGCTATTGTTAAGATGCTTTATAATATATGTATGATGATGGTAAATAAATAGTAGTCATAAGAAATGTATGTTGTGATGATGATAAAAATGTTAAGCAACTTGTTGTCTGTTTGGTTTGATTTTCAATTGTTGATATAAAGAGGAAACTAAGTGGGGTAGAATGTATTTGAGGAAGATGAAAGATGGATTGGTTAGGGTAGAGAGTGGCTGAGCTAACCTCCAAGGGCCCCATGCCCTGAAGTGCTACCTACATAGTCCGGTGAAAAGGGACCTCAGGCCGATGTAGTTCTCCCATGAGCTAGGGAAGAATAGGATGAGGTATGAAAATGAGTTAGTAGGTTTTAGGTATGTTGTGGGTTTAGGTCTGTTAGGTGTGGGTGGGTTATAGGAAAATTGGTATAGGTGATGTCGATTGTGGTGAAAGAAGAAGAATATTACCCCAAAGGTAAGCGTCGAGGACCAAGTCCTGTATAAGGTAATCAAAACGTAAAACAAAGATGACTAAAAGATAAGAGGGGGCAATAAAGCCACCTAATTGGTTAGGATCATACCGAGTAGATCATACCTTGGAGGAGGTGATGAACGTAAGACCCTAAAGACATTGCATGATTGATTTTTCTAAGGTGAAAAGTAGTCACATGATCACCAAATGTCTTGGTTTCTAAGAGGTCCCTTGAGGTGGTAGGAAATGGGAGTGGGAATGGTGAGAAGGGTGAAAGGTGGTTAATTTTTATATGGCATGAGGTAGCATGCTCTTTGGGAAAGAGATCCAAGGTCACAATGGGCAAGTCCATGACTAAATTTTTTTCTATTTTGACTTGTATTTAAGATAGACTGATCGATGTGGGAAGTCTATATGGGATGAGGAATTTAACTCCTTGAGGTCTTCGTGAAGTTGATCGATGCGGGAAGCTTCAAATTTTCTCATTTTTTAAGGGCTTTACATAGTTGTCCTTCGAGGGAGCAAGTCTATTTATAGCAAATGGTTATCAAGAGAAGATGTCCTTTTGAGGGAGTCATCTTTTATATTAGAAGTTTGACTCAAGGAGTTAGGTCCCATGTGAGGGCTTTGAAGTCATGGACAAGACCAAGGTGAAGAATAAGATTCTTGTTCAAAAACATAGGGTGAAAATGACCATGGGATCTCATCTAAAGGTAGATGAAAAGTATCCATGAGAATCATGCTATGCAAAATCTTTGTGGTACACATATTCAAGAGAAGATAACAAGTGATGGGTACTCACATGATTCTTGTTTAATCATTGGTGAGGTGTATGAAGTGGATAGCACTCAAGGGAAAATCATGGAGAGAGGTAAAAGGTGAGGTAGGACTAAAATTCAACAATAGAATGGTCGAAGATGTAAGGCATTAAGGGGCTTAAGTTCAAGTTTACCATCAAGTGAAGATAAACGATAAGCACCTGATCCGTAAGTATGAGTCACGATGTATGGTCCAAGCCAATTAGGAACAAATTTTCCCGTTTAATTTTTTTCTTCTTTAGTTACATGTTGATTTTCTTTCAGGACAAGATCACCAACTTGGAAGGTTTGTTCATGGACACATTTGTCGTAGGCACGTTTTATACATTTTTGGTAAACTTGAAGGTGATCAAGAGCATTAAGACGACATTCATCTAATAACTCTAGTTATGCTAAATGGTCTGATGAAAGTCATCATCATGTAATCATGTCATGGAGAGAAATGTAGAGTGAGGGAATCTAGACTTCGAGAGGTAGAACAACCTCTATACCGTAGACCAGAGAAAATGGTGTGGTAGCAGTGGAAGTGTGAATACTAGTGCGGTATGCCCATAGGGAAAAAGGAATGTGCGTATGTCAATCCTTCCCAGTATCGTTAACCACTTTCATGAGAATTTTTTTAAGGTTTTGTTAGTGGATTCAGCTTGGCCATTGGTCTGTGGGTAATAAGGTGATGAGAAACTTAGTTGAATGTTGAAGGCATCACAAAGTTTTTGTAATGTTTATTTTTGAATTGTTTTCCATTATCAGTGATGAGGTGATGAGGAACACCAAAGTGACAAATGATGTGATGATTGATGAACTCACATATTTTCTCAAATTTCATGGAGATGAGTGGAATGGCTTTAACCCATTTTGTATAGTATTCGGTAGCGGTGATGATCCATTGATGTCATTGGAAGAATGGGGTTGATCTCTCCGACAAGATCCAAACCCCATTGAGAGAAGGGCCAAAGGTCATGGGCGACCTATAAGGTGACTGGGTGTATGATGAATATTGGAATGTTTTGGCATTTTACACAACATTTGATGTAGTCACAACAATCATAGTTAAGGGTCACCAAGAATAGCCTAGACAAAGAATGTGTTTAAGCAACAATAAGGCCACTGAAGTGACCTCCACATATGCCATCATGAACTTCCTTAATGGTATAAGGAATTTCAGAACTTGTGAGGCATCGTAAGAGAATACCATCAAAGTCACACTTATAGAGGAGGCCCCCATGATGACATAACGAGAGACCTTTTTAAGGAAGGCACGTTGTCCATTACGGTGAGATTAGGAGGTAAGATGGAGAGAGAAAGATAGTCAAAGTATTGTTTGTACCAAAGGTCACTCAGGTCCAGGGGTAGCGGTTCGATAGAGTAAACTTCACACGGTAAATAAGAAGGTGATTGGAGTCATTGTATGGTGACAAATATTTTAGAATTGGCGGGTGAAGTGGGTATTTGGGAAGCCAAGCAGGCCATGGTATCTACAAATTTGTTGGTTGAACGTGGGATGGTTTGAAGGGTGTAATGGTCAAAGGTGGTCAAAAGTATGTCTACATGATGTTTATACTTTTGAAGCAGCTCATTACAACATTGGTATATACCATTGACTTGGTTTATGACCAATTGAGAATCACCAAAGATGTTGATTGATTTGACATCTAGGGCATAGGCGGCTTGGAGACCTAATATGAGTGCTTCAGTATTCGGTGATATTGTTTGTGCATTCAAAATCAAGTTTGAAAGACAAAGGCATGGGATCACCATCAAGTAGGAATGAGGATAATACCAGCCCCACCCCCACGCTGACACTTTGAACCATCGAAGAAGAGTGTCATTTGTAGGGGGTTTGTCCAGGGAAAGGGTAGCAATTGACTCATTTGGAAAGTCAAAATTAGAGGGTTGATCCTGAAAATAGGTGCATTGGCCAATTGGTCGGCGATGGCTTGGCCCTTGATGGAATTTTGATGAATGAATTTGAGGTCAAGGT
Source organism: Taxus wallichiana var. yunnanensis (assembly GCA_018340775.1). NCBI lineage: Eukaryota > Viridiplantae > Streptophyta > Pinopsida > Cupressales > Taxaceae > Taxus > Taxus wallichiana. The sequence goes on from CM031236.1 coordinate 535,925,352, forward strand.
TAGCTAAAAGCATAAGCCCAGCGTGTGGACACGCTGATTTTGGTAAGGTTTGGCATACATGAAGTGTAAGGGGTTGGTGTTGGTCACAACATAGGTTTTGTGGTTGAGTAGGTAATGGCGGAGTTTGGTGGCAACAAAAACTAAGGCTAAGAAAAGTTTTTCAGGATGGGTGTATCAGGTTTTGTAATCCAAAAGAGTATGAGCTTATGTAATAAATTGCTTGCTCCTTGTGTTGTTCATCGTGATGAGCGAGCATGGCTCCCAAGGAGTGATCGGTAGTTGAGATGTATAGGTAGAAAGGTTGATCATCCTTAGGTGGAATGAGTACGGGTGGTTGGAGAAGGTATTGTTTTAGGGCCTCAAAAGATTTGTGGATAGTCATCATCCCATTTAAAGGAGACATCCTTCTTGAGTAGATGATGAAATGGTTGACACCGATCAGATAATTGTGAAATGAAATGGTGAATAGACTGCAACTTACCTTACAGAGCTATGGAGTTGTCTAAGGTTAGTGGGTGGAGGCATTTCTCAGAATGGCCTTGACTTTAGCAGGGTCAACTTCTATACCATGTAAGGAAACAATAAATCCCAGGAGCTTTCCTGAGAGAACCATGAAGACACACTTCTTAGGCTGAAGGTGAAATGTAATATTTAATGAGATGGTCAAAAATGGTTTTGAGGATGGCAAGGTGTTCGGAGTGGCATTTAGATTTGGCAAGATATCATCCACATAATCTTCCAATATGCGATGCATGATATCATGGAAGATGTAAGTCATAGCCCGCTGATATGTGGCACCCGACATTTTTAAGGCCAAAAGGCATGACTCGATAGTAGAAGGTCCCCAAGGGGTGATGAATGTAGTTTTATGTTGATCCTTTGGGGCAAGCAAGATTTGGTTATAACCCGAGAAGCCATCCATGAGTGATAGCATCTCGTGACCAGTGGTAAGGTCAACTAGTTGATCAATACCGGGTAAGGGAAAGTCATCTTTTGGGTAGGCTAGGTTGAGGTCATGGAAGTCCATGCAAATGTAGAGTCCCCCTATCACTTTAGTGATAGGGACAATGTTAGAAATCCAACGAGGATAATCAATGGGTAATATGAAGGAAACAAAAAGAAGGCACTAAAGCTCTTCTTTGATGAGAAGGGCAATGCGAGGGTGCATTTTCCTTAGCTTTTGTTTGATGGGTTTGGCATCGGGAATGGTTACGATATTGTGGACCACTATGGTGGGGTCAATACTGGGCATGTCTACATAAGACCAAGCAAAGCATGGTTATGATATTTGAGAAAAGAAGTGATGGCTTCTGCTTTCCAGCAACATCTAAAGATTGACCGATCTTTAGGATGTGCGGGTCATCCTAAGTATGAATGTTGATCTCGATAGTTGATTCATTCAACATGGTTTGCATCTCAGAGGGTAATGACCGATGAATATATGAGTCTTCTGCACCAAGGTAGGTGAGTATGGATTCATCATCCTGACATTGGAATGACGTTAATTGAAGGTGTATCATCATCGATCATTTCAGGATACAGAAGGGAAGAGAGGAAGGAGCCTCGCCCTTGCATTGATAAGTCAAAGGCCCTAATGAAATGGTGTTTATGAAAAAAAAAAAGTTAGGAGGGATAGATTCTGGATCCATCGACTCCATTCGGTGAAGGTGGTGATGAAGGCGGAGCGGGTGAAGAAAGTGGAGAAGGGCTGATGTCCTCGATGGGTTCAATGCGGGCTTGTTTGGTAGGTGGTTTAGGAAAGCCGATACCACTATGGTCGTTATGTTTGTGGGTGGTACATGGAATAATGGTATGGCAGCCTTGCTCATAAAATCCAAAACCAAAACCCTTCCACGCACATCGGTGCAGGAAGGTGTGGGCAAAATGGTGATTGGTAAGAGACTGGAAGTCAAGAGGAAAATGGGTGGGTTTGTGATGGTGGTTAGGTGTGTACAGTGGTAGTATCAAGTCCCCATAGGTGAGACTGGTACGAAGATGAGGAGGACCATAAAGGAGGCATTCTCCTACATGCGGTGATCATAGAGAGGGTGTTGGTTAAGACTCCCATACTCTTGTGGAGTAAGGAATGTGTTGACACTATATAGGTGATATTCCCCAGAGTGAGACATTGAAAAACACCTTCCAAGGGATCGGTGGTTGGTATGTGGGTAGCAGGAATAGATGATGTGTCGAGGTTGATGCAGAGGTGGAGTTAATGGATTGGGAGACTGATGGGTTGGCCATGGAGGTTGTGGCGATGGTAGGAGTGGAAGAGGTATGTGTGGTGGAGGTGGTGATGAACGTACTGGTAAGTAGAAGTGTAGAGTGAAGTGGTAGTGGTCGTGGAGGTAGATGCTTTAATGGGTATGAGCACATCATTGGTTTGGTAGAGCATGTTGCATGTTTTGAAAGGTGATGGATCAGCTGGGATAGTGTAGGTGTGCCCTTCATGTTCAAACTTTACACAACGATGCAAAGTGGAAGGAACGCAACCCATGACATGAATCCAAGGGTTGCCAAGCAACAAGTTATATTGAAATTCCCCTCCAAGATGTAAAATAATTCTGGAATAGTGTGGGGCCACACAAATGTGGAGGATGACAATGCCTAATGTAGAGGTGATAGCATCATTAAATGAACACAACATGACCGGATGTTTATGCATGTAATTGTCGGGTATGCACATTTGAGTGAATGCATGGGATGAAATGATGTTAATGCTAGCACCCCCATCAATCATCACATGTTGCACCCATATGTCATCAATGTGGACAGAGATGAAGAGGGTTGGGTCTGGGTCATCATTTTGGTGTGGTGCGATCTCTTCCTCTGAGAAGCTAAGGGAGGCTACTTGGTGAGTAGAGTGCGGTGTGGATAAAGGTGGTAATTTGGTGAGAGAGGCTACATGATGGGGTGTGATAATGGAGGCTATGGGTGTAGGGTCATTGGGTAAAACCTCAATAGATTGAAGAACCTCCATGAGAGCTTGATGATGGGATTTTGAGGTTTGGATGAGGTCATATAAGGACATTTTGAGGGGAGATTGGTGTAATTGTTTGAGCATGGTGTGATGTGTGACTCCATTAGAAATGGGGTATGTGGGGCCACAGATAGTGATTTTAGGTATGGGTGCAGATGGTATGTTGGGTATAGGATTGGTTGGTGGGTTAGTCACCTTTTCTTTACCTTTATCCTTCTGAGCATGGGTAGTAACATGGATCATGTTGATCTGAGGGGAGTTGGAAAATGGAGAAGGTGTAGGGTGAGTGGTATAACGACATGACGGGCAAAAACCTACCTGGAGGAGAAAAACCCTGTGAGGTGAGCTGGGTGCAACAACATTTGGGTGATGGTGTGGCAAGTTCTCTGATGTGAACCATGTTAATTTCAAATCTTGGGGTGGTTCTAGGAGCTGTGGGGGTGGAGGTCATGGTTTTTGAGTGGGTAGTGTGGGAATGGGTGTCGGTGAAGCAGGGTCCTCATCGAGAAGGTCGTCGTCATCAAAGTTGGCTTCTAGAGGACACAACTGGATAAGGATGGTTTTCAAGGCCTTATAGCTTCTCCACATCATGCCCTGAGCACACGATGGTAGGCACAAATTTTAGTGTCATCAAACCCTTTTGGCTTGGGTTTGAGGGGGTCGTAAGGTCTGAGTGGTGGTAATGTGATAACAAAAGTCTCAAGGAGGTTGGTTAAAATTTTGGCATAGGACCCCGCTAGTGGGTCACAATGAGAGGTGAAAGTGGGTTTGGGTGTAGGTATGACTGATTGTTGAGGAACAATCCTCGCAGGAGGGGGAATAGGTCGAGCTATGGTTTTGGGTGCTGGCGTGGTCTTGGGGGTGTGGTCATGTTTGTTTGGGTAGGGGTATGGTAGATGAATGGGCAAGAGGGTGTATGGTTTCTTTGACTACCTTATTAGAGGGTTGTGGATTTTTTTTTTATGTTGCACCTTCTTGGGTAAAGGTGATATGGGTGTATGAGATCTAGAAGGAAAAGTAGATGGGGGAAGAGGGTGAGTTACCCATGGGGATAATGGAGGTGTCTGTGAAGGTAGATGATGCGGGTCGAGTAGGGGTGTGAGAGACAAAGACTAAAGTGTAGTGGGTAGTGAAGAAGTTGTGAGAATATTAGAGGTATGGGTGGTAAAGATGCTATAGGTGTGGGTGTAAGTCATGTCGGGCACTTGGGTAGGTTAGAGGTTTGTGAGGAAGGGATGGGCATGTTGTGTTTTTGGTTTATTGATGGGTGGAGGTTTCTTAACCATGTTGGGAAGCTGAGGTCCTAAGATGGATGGGATAGGTGCAGGTGTGATCGGCAGTAGCTAGGGTATGAGGTCTATGGGTTTGGTTCTTTGTTTGGGTGCCGGAGTAGGTGTGGTGTTGACTTTGGAGGATGTAGCTAAATCCTAGTTTGATAGGTGGATGAGTAAGGTTGGTGGTTGGGGTGACCCCTAAAGTGGTAATAGGTTTATTCGAGGAAGATGTTGTAGGTGTGGGTTTGGGTTTAGATGTAATTTGAGTTATGGGTAAGGGTGTATGTTGAGCTATGATGGGTGTCGTGGAAGAAGTTGTGATAGAGGTAGTTGTGTTCATTTGGATTGGTCAAAATATTTTTGGGTAGATAGTGGAGGTATCAACAAGTGACATCTACATCTGCATTGAGACAGAAGCAAAAAGGTGCCCCCAAAGTAAGGCCCTATCCACATAATCTAAGTGATTGACCAAATGTGAGAATGACATGTCTGTAGGTGGAGTTGATGAGGACCTAATGGAAATTCCCATAAAATGTGTCTTAGAGATGGGGAATTGGCTAGCTTCAACTTCGTGGGTAAGAGAGCCAAAAGTAGGTCTCTACAGATCTTGGGTAGCTGATGGAGAATGCTCACCAAGAGGAAAAGGTATCTCAACTGGGTCTATGATAGGTGGAGGAGATGATAGGTGCTCCTCTATAGGTGGAGGAGATGATGGGAGCTCCTTTGTGGGTGGAGGAGGCAAACAAGTATCCTCCGTGAACTGAAGAAGCATTGTGGGTATCGGTTCTCTAAGTGGAGAAGCCAAAGGTGAAATGGTCTCGATGTTAGCGGAAGACTCCTCCATAGGTGAGGAAGGAGGTGAAAGGTGTTCCTCTATGGGTGAAGGAACAGGGAGGTTGGTTCTAATGTGGAAGGAGGATTTGGGCTAGAATCTCCTCTATGGAAGGAATATGGGGTAATTGGGAAGCAACAGGTGCATCACTAAAAATAGCGTGGACCTTGCGGGTATGGGTATCATGAGTTGAGGTCTCACCGGTTTGATTAGATGAAGGGGCATGATTAGGAAATGGTTTCTTGAAGATGTGTAGGTTTTGGTTGGCAGGTGCGTTAGGATTATCCATGGTTAACTCACCTTTCTCGAGCATTTCTTGGACAATGTTTTTGAAAGTGATGCAATTTACCATCACTATGACCCTTTACTCGATGATAGTTACAGAAGTCATGTTCTTTATACCATGCGGGCATGGGGTGAGCAGGTCAAAACCAAGTGTGTGGTTTTATAGGTGGAAGGGTGATGGCCCCGGACTTTGATAAGCTTTTCTAAGACATAAAGAGTAAGGCTCCCCAATTGGGGTGTATTTCATTGTTCTCATCTGAATTGAAAAGTCTGGATGGGTGAGAGATTAGATGAGGGGGTAGCCTGATTTGATGGATGAGCTAGGACCAGATTTGAGTACCACTACATTAGTGGTGCCCTTAGCCTTTGAATAATTGTTTTATGGTTTGAAGAAGAAGAAGTATCATTCGACTTGAATGCCTGAATTTTTACTGCGTAATTAGATTTTCTTCTCTTGATGGCCCGAATCTCTAACTTTTGTGCCATGGTGAATGCTTCATCAAATGTTTGGAAAGTCTGAACCTATAGGGTCAGTGAGATATGTCTAGCACAAGCCCATGTGAAGAGCTCAATGAGTTCTATTTTTGTGGTAGTTGGAAGGTGAGTTGATTGATCAAGCTATGCCAATGAGCAACAAAATCTATGATAGATTCATCCTCATACTGACACGTGGAGTATAGGTCGGTCATGGTAACCTTCTTGATGATATTGATGGAGAAGTGATCCAAGAAGGCTTGGGCTACCTGATTAAATGAGAATATAGAGTGTCTAGGTAACCCACTATACCAATCTAATGTAGGTCCAGTCAGAGACATGGGAAAGGTCCTCAAGAGCAAAGCATCATCGTGAGTGATTAAGTAGCACCCATGTTTGAATGACCGCAAATGTTGTTGTGGGTCTTCCTTGCTATTGAAGTGGTTGAATTTAGGCATCTCCCAATGTATGGGGTATGGATGAATAGGAATGGATGGGTGGATGGGCTCATTGCAAATCTCATCGTAGGTGAGAGTGTTGTGGGAGCCAAAACCGATGCCTCCAATGTCTACATCTTGTCCAACATCAATTTGATTAGGTCATTGGTAGGTTGTGATGATTAGGTGCCTCCTGTAGCGTGAGAGGGTTGGTTTTGGGCATATAATGGGGTGGCACTCCAGTATATGGTGTTTCCATGTAGGTAGATTGAGAAGGAGGTAGTGAAATAGGGGTATGTACCCAGAGTGAATAACAGATGAAACAGGAGGCTGTTGATAGTACATATATGGAGGTGGAAGGGTCGTGGTAACCCTAGTGGCAATGGGGGCTAATGATTGTGGAATAGAAAGGAAAATGTTTTGAAAAGGGGTAGGGGTCACCGACATGGGAGGTGGTAGTGTAGCTATGGGTATATGTGAGACCATAGGGGTAGATGAGGTTGTGTTTTGGGTGGTTATCGAAGGTATGGTGGATGTGGCGGGTGTCACGGATGTAGTAGATGCGAATGTCATAGCAGGTATAGGTCCTAACTGTGAAATGACTGGGGGTAAGGTAGATGTGGGAAGCATGGAGCCAGATGGGGTTGACGCAGGAGTGGGAGAGAGAGTTGGGGGATAGATACGGGCATGTCATATATCAACTGACCCGAGGCATCTTGAGTGGATGAGTGGGAAAGATAAAACTACAAGGTGGGGGTTTTGGTCAAGGAGTCGCGAACTCCTCATCTCTGGTAGTGATAGTGATAGGTTGGATAAGATCCATGGCTGGTGATAAAATGGAAGGTGGTGAAGGACTAGGTGGGAGTGGTTGACAATTGGCGTGGAATATGAGTGCACTTGCTTATCTTTGGGTCAAGCACCATGTGAACTAGTACTGATCAGGTTGGGCCACTTCTCTGTAAATGACACAGAAAAATAGCAGGGATAGGTGAAATAGGTGGTAAAAAGTGGATTAGGTACTAAATGTTAGTTGGAAAATGACACAGGCTAACCGATGTTGGTTAGGTAAACTGACGCCGGTTATAGGTAACCATGGTCGATCACGTGGGAAATGGACAGTGAGTGAAAAACAAGGTATATGGTCAAATCTGGTAGGTATGCCAAATTTGATGAGTTTTACAAGGCCAATGGGAATGATAGTAGTGACAGGGACTCTGAAAAGTTGAAGAAGATGAATAAATGTCCTTTTGGGTAGGTTAACAAAAGGATAGTGAATCGACACGGTTTGGTATAACCAACGACGGTGAGAGGGTAACCGATGATGGTCGCTGGACCGACACCGGTCACTGTGAAATTGAAATAGTGATGAAAGGAAAATGGTTGTGAATTAAAATCTGATGTGGAATCAAACCCAAAATTCTGAGAATGATGAGAATATGGTCCAGGCACACTAGAAAGAAGTCGGAATACACCAACTATGATGAGGAGCATGCGAGGAAAAACAAAAATAAATGAAGAACGTGACCTCTCACCTCAAAATTAAGCCAAGCAAAAACACTAAGAAAAATGTGATCCTAAGAGTGCCTTTTCTATTATGTTTGTTTAGCTTATGCTATTTAAGGACTGACTCATGAACTGTAGAATAGAATTTTTGGTGAGGATGGCTTCCTACAAAGAAGGAGATCTAAAAGGTGAGGTTTTAGGTATGTTATGGTGGGGGTGGGCTTTTGCTCTAAAGTATGACTTGACAGAGAAATGAGCTGGGGAGTACCTGCCAATCCTCATATCAATGTGATCATTGATAGGCATTGTGAAATATGTTGTTTAAGAATATGTATTTGTTTTGAATTTGTGCAATGTGGCAAGACTCAGAGAGAGAGAGAGAGAGAGAGAGATGTGCTTTCTATGATTCATTTGTCAACCATCAATTGGGAATGACTTCCAGCGTATAGGTTTCCCTCAATTAATGTGAGCTAATGCGATAAATCAGAATGCAATGCACTTATTTTAAGCCCAAATCGAAATGTGAAGTTGGATGACACAAATAGATGAAGAGGAAGAGGGATGCTCTTTCACTAAAATGTAGAAAAACATGAAGAAATGGTTCTTTTTAAGTACACCAAAAGAAATATTTCTTTTAGAGCAAATAGAAAGAAAAGGTAGGTTACCAAGGAAGAAAATTAATGTGTATGCTTTTCAGAAGGGAAACAAACACACAAATTTTCCTAGGAATGAATAAAATGCAAGGAACCCCGAATGGGTCCCACTGGGCATGCCAAAATGTTTCACCTAATTCTTAGACATTTCTTTGAAATATTGACAAAACAAATAGGGTAACGGCGTAGGAGGAATACCTATTGAAATGTTGGTTGATGGGTTGTTGTGCACGTGTTGACTCCTTGATCCACAATTGATTGTGAGAACTTCCTTTTGGCTAGGAGGAACTACCTGTAATGGAAAGCAAGACCACTAAAGAGTTAAACAATATGTGCAATGAACTACCTAGCATGTGCTAGATCCTAGGAAGTGTGATACTTCCTAGATGGTGTCAGTCCACTGTTTAAAACAATTTAATGTGGGTAATGAAGTAAATCCTATTACAATTAAAATGATTTGGGTATCTCATCCAAAATACAATAAGAAAGATCTAATCTAACAAGCTAAGTTAAAATAAGATCTGAAGGTCAAGTAACTGGTTCTGGGTCTCTGTAGGTCTGACAGAGGTCTCAGGAAGTCACAAATGATTAAGGGTGATGTGGAACAGGTGGATATGTCACTATTCTGGGTTGTATGGGTAAATATAGAGACCGATGTCGGTTAAGGATGACCGACGCCGGTTGGGGAAAACTGGTGCTAGTTACTATGGAATACTGGGAATGCCACAAAATGGGTTCTGGATCTCCCTTGTGATTACACAAAAGACTTTGGTTGGTCGGAATGAGGTATTAGGTTGTTTGGGTGGGGTTTGGTGAGGTTTTAATGGGTATGTGGAGGGGTGAGTATGAATGGAGGTCAATGGGTGGCTAAGGAAACAAAGGATGACAATATAATGATGAAACCAATGAACCAAAGAAGTAAACTATTCCACTTACTTGAAATCTGGTCCTAGGTGTCTGTGAGTGATGAATGAAGGTACTGGAAAGGGGTTGAATGTTGTTGAGGATCACCAAACATTGGAAATCTCTTGCATGGGCTGCATGTGCATTCTCTTTTGCTTGGTTGGATCAAATCTGTGCTGGGGTGAATGTTGGATGGTCTGTGCAAGAGAAAATGCTTGATCTCCTTCCTTGCATGTGTGTTCTCGCTGAAATTCATTCTCAAAAGATGTGATATCTCTCAAGAATGTGCCAATGTTTTCCAACCTCCAAAATAAGGTTGTTTTGGGATTAAAAGGTGACCGATGGTGGTTCGGCTTAACCGGCGATGGTTAGGGGTAACCGTGTGGTCAAGTGGGATTTCCTAGGTTTACTAAACTAGGAGATCCTCTTGATTTTCTAGGATCTCGTGTCGTTCACCCATGGATTAGACTAGAAGATTCTTGTAAGCATGTGGGAATGTGGTTAGAGGGAATGTAGGCATTGATTTTTAGGGTTTGGGTAAGTCTTAGTTAGTTATGGCAACTTACTAAGAATAGGTCTTAGGGTGAGTTGGCTTGATGAGGTGTCTAGGTGAGATGTATGTGGACATTATCCCTAATTAAGATATTTAAATAATAAATATGGTGAGGATAATGAATTAATTAAATTAATATTAGTGGAGTGAAGGGGGCCATGGCTAGGTTAATGTGATGAAGGGTGTTTATTTATCAAGGGACCAAAGGGGAGAGTGACCTAATTTTAGTGTCTACAATTATATTGAGATTTCTCAAAGGAGCTTTCCCTCTCAAAGAGGCCTGCGATTTAATATCATTTCGAGTTATTTTTCTTTAGTTAGTTGTTTCTATTTCTAGTGAAATTGTTGTGATTGGTAAAATAGTGTTGTAGGGTCTTCACATCCGGTATTAGAGCAATTTCCACAACCAATATTTTTTTCTCTCTATAGTAAATCATGGTGTTCTAATTATTCTCACCAAATACTCTCAACTTTCCCAAACAAGATCTCAGTGATTAGAAAATGAACCAGATCTGGTTTGCATTCATTTCACACTGTTGCATTCTATTCTGTAGATCTAGGTAGAAGCTGTGAGTTGTGCCATTTCTAGGAATATTGCATTCCATTTGCATTCTATTCACATGCACATGCACTCCTTAAAATTTCACATAGAAACTGGTATGGGTATTGGCTAGAGCTAGGAAACCTTGAAAGTTCCAGGTGGTTGTCTCCATTTCCAAACCACAAGCTTCAAAAGCCATCCTTCATCATTTTCTCGAGACCATTCTTCTTTGTGTAAAACCAAATTGGGCCAAAATCATTCTGTTTTATCGATTTAAGGTATAGTTTCATTTCTGGATTGTGTGCAGGGTCTTTGGTGGGTGCTTGGAAATTCTCCTACTCACGAACACAATATTTAAATTTAAAAGGCATTGGAATTTTTTTAGCCATATCTTTCATATTATAGCTCTATTTTCCCTGAAACTTTCTTGGAACACCCGAAATCCTAGTCCGCACATTTCATACATTGAGGTTCCAAGACCCAATTCCACTTCTATCACTTAGAAATTGTCATTTTCAATTTTTTTAGGGTTTGCCATAACTTCTTCATTTTTACCTGATTGCCTCGAAATTTGCACACATTCTTCCTTTCACTATTCTGCTCCTTTTTTCCTCAAGGAAAAAATTTCTAGTTCTTACCATTACAACCCCCAAATTGCATTTTTCCTCTGTCAAAATTGCCTAGAAAGTGCTAAAAACCCTGTCCAAGTCCATTCTCCCTGTTTTCTTGAGCTCAAATCCCAAATTGCCATTACTAAACGTGTTTTAGAAATATTTTTCTATCCATCACAAAACAAAACCCCTGGTTATGGTTGTCACCTGTACAGGCACAAAATTCATGGAGGAAGAACTTGAAACATTGAAAGCCTAGGTCACTGAGCTAGCTCAAAGGTTGCACGGATTGAATCAACAAAATGATATTTTGATCAAACAATGGCAAAAGGATGATTCCTCACACAAATCCTTCTCCACCCAATCCCGTGGGCCCAAGATGGAATTTCCAAAGTTCAATGGTACAGATCCTACAGGATGGATTTATCAAGCTGAGTAGTTCTTCAACATTCATGGCACTTATTCTATTAATCAAGTTCCAATCACCTCCTACCACTTGGAAAAGGACACACTACAATGGTACCATTGGTATCTCATAGCACATGATGAACCCAATTGGAAGAAATTTACATCCCTCATTTTGGGCAGATTTGGTCCCTCTAAATTCGAGGACTTCACCGGAGCTCTCACCAAACTCTCGCTAGATAGGTACTATTCGGGAGTATCAGCAGGAGTTTGAGAAATTGAATAATCATACTAAAGGGCTAATAGAAGATTTCTTTAAGATTTTTTTGTTAGTGGCCTCAAGGAGCCAATCCGCTCAGAGGTGAAAATGTTTCACCCCACCAACATGATGGAAGCCTTGGGCTTGGCTAAGTTGGCTGAAGATAAAATATTAGCACAACGTCAACTCCCATTGTCGTCAACATCCAAGAACCCAACCAACCAACGACCAACACCCAAATCAAGCATCTCACCGAGGTCGAGATGTGGGCTCGTAAGGAGAAGGGATTATGTTACAACTGTGATGATAAATGGGTTAAGGGTCATAGGTGTGTCACACAAAATCTTTACCTACTAGATGTGGAATCACCACCAAAGTAGGACAGTGAGGCCGATAGCTAGGACTTCCATGATGCTCCAGATGAACCAAGCTCCGTAGAGGATTTCACACCCTAGGAGGATCAACCAGATATCTCTCTGCACACACTAGCTAGTGTTACCACCCCGTAAACTATGAAGGTCAAGGGGTGCTTCAAAAATATTCCTCTCACAATCCTCATTGACTCTGGTAGTACACACAATTTCATCGATCCCCGCATTGTAAGTAAGGTAGATTGCTTTGTGTACCCTTGTTCTAGCTTTGAAGTGATGATTGCTAATGGGGAACATTGCCTTGTAAAGGGAAATGTCAGAATGTACACATTATGATCGGCAACTACACTCTGCGATCGGATATGTTTTCCTCCCTCTTAATGGATGTGATGTGGTTTTAGGTGCACAATGGCTCTGCACTTTGGGACCCATTCTATGGGATTTTTCTAAGCTCTGGATACAATTTATAGCTAACGGTCAGAAGCACACCTTAAAGGGATTATTTCCAAGATCTACTTCCATCATCAGCTTCCATCACATGGTAAAGCCTATGAAAAAAGGATCCTATGGTATAATTGCCTAGTTGCACTCCATCCAACTCCAACCCCCATTAGCGCTAAAGAACCCTACGAATTAACAATCCATCCTCGACAAACATGCTACTATTTTTATCGAACCAATGGGTTTTCCCCCTTCACGACCCGAAGATCACCACATCCCACTCCTCCCAAGAAGCATCCCCCAACATTCATCCCTACCGCTATCCATATCTGTAAAATTTTGAAATTGAAAACCTATTCCAGACCTCCTCAAATATGGCATCATTCACCCCAACACCAGCCCATACTCCTCTCTAGTACTTCTTGTCCACAAAAGGATGGCTTGTGGCGGCTCTGCATTGAATTTCATGTCCTTAAATGGCTCAACATTAAGGATAAATTTTCCATTCTGGTTATTGATGAGCTTCTGGATGAGCTCTATGGGGAAATTGTTTCTCCAAATTGGACCTTTGCTTCGGCTATCACCAGATTCGAGTGCATCCTAAAGACATTCCAAAAATAACCTTCCACACTCATGAGGGTCACTATGAATTTTTGGTCATGCCATTTGGCCTTACAAATGCCCCTTCCACCTTTCAAGCACTCATGAATAATATCTTTTAGCCTTTCCTTTGTCAAATTTTCCTGGTTTTATTTGATGATATCCTGATCTACAGCCACACATGGGCCGAGAACTTCAACATATTGATAGGGCATTACAAATTATGGCAGACAATAAATTATGTGCCAAACAGTCCAAGTGTTCCTTTGGCCTCAAAGAAGTGGAATATCTAGGGCACATTGTTTCTACCAACGGGGTCCGTGTAGATCTAGACAAGATCAATGCAATTCAGAGTGGCCTCGACCAACAACTCTCAAGAGCCTTTGTGGTTTCCTAGGCCTTATAGGGTACTACCATAAGTTCACTAGGGATTATGGAAATATCGCAACCCCTTTAACCATCTTATTGAAGAAGGATGCCTTCACCTGGAACACAATAGTTGACTAGACATTTGTGGCTCTTCAACAAGCTATGTGTAGCACACCAATTTTGGCCATGCCAGACTTCACTCAAAATTTCACCATTGAAAGTGATGCATGTGGGAATGGCTTGGGTGTTGTCCTTCTCTAAGTAGGTTGCCCAATTCCTTCACTAACAAAGCTCTTTCGGGATGAAACTTAGCCTCATCTACATATGAGAAGGAAATGATGGCAATTCTCCATGCCATACAAAAATGATGGCCATACCTACTGGGGAATCATTTTTTCATCAAAACAAATCACCAGAGTTTGAAATATTTCTTGGAACAACGGGTCTCATCCCCAACACAACAGAAATGGGTCAGCAAACTCATGGGGTATGATTATGAGATAACCTATAAGAAGGGTAAAGACAATATTGTGGCCGATGCTCTCTCACATGCATTTAAGGACCAGGCATCCTGTCAGCCATCTCCATTCCCATCCCAAACTGGATGGAATCTATAAAAAGGGGTATGCACTTGATCCCTCCTCACAACACCTCATCTAGTGATTATCCAATGACCTCGCTGCCATACCACATTATTCATGGGATGGTGCATTTCTATGACATAAGGGTCATCTGGTGCTTCCCCATTACACAGAACTTCATCATCTATGAAATCCATGCTTCTCCATTAGCAGTGACACTCTGAATTTCTCAAAACATATGAGCGGGCATGAAGAAACTTATTTTGGAAAGGAATGAAGGGTTTTATCAAACAGATGGTGGAAAAATGTGATACCTGCCAATGCAACAAAGGTGAGACAACAACAATTCCAGGTTTGTTGGAGCCCTTGCCAATTCCGACTAGGATCTGGACATATATCTCTATGGATTTTATTGAGGGTCTCCCTAAGTGGGAGGTAAATCAGTGATCTTGGTTGTGGTCAACTACCTCTCCAAATATAGTCATTTTTGTTCCCTCACCCATCCATATTCAGCCTCCACAGTCACCCAGATTTTCATGGATCAAATTTTCCATCTGCATGACATTCCTTCCTCCATTGTCTCTGATCATGATGCCACTTTCACCAAAGAACTTTTGGACAAATATTTTCTAACACACAAGAACCCAACTGAAGATGAGCTCCGGATATCACCCCAAACGGATGGCCAAATTGAAATTGTCAACAAGTGTTTAGAAACATTCCTTCATTGCTTTGTTTTAGAACAACAACACTAGTGGAAAAAGTGGCTTCCCCTTGCAGAGTGGTGGTACAATACCTCATACCACACTTCTACTAAAATGACCCCATATGAAGTAGTCTATGGTCAAAATCCACCAACTCTTCTTCCATATCACCTTGGAAGTTTGAGAGTTCATGCAATCGACACTACTCTCCATAATTCAAATCAGATTCTTAACACTCTACAAACCAATATCCACACGACATAGAACCACATGAAGCAACAAGTTGATCAACACCACTCGAGTGCACCTTCCAACTAGGTGATATGGTCTTCCTTCATCTCGCAACCTTACAAGCAGTCATCCTTGAAGCTCAAAGGGCGTCATAAGATTTCTCCAAAGTTTTATAGGCCATATAAGGTCCTCTAGAAAATTGGTTTGGTTTCTTACAAGCTAGAGCTTCCACCTTCCTCTAGAATTCACCCAGTTTTCCATGTCTCTTATTTAAAGAAAGTTCTAGGAACCAATGTCCAAGCACAAACCACTTTACCACAACTCGATAATGAAGGCTCCATCCTTCTCAAACTAGAATCCATTCTAGATAAGAAAACCCACCAACTCTGCTCCCACTTCATCAAAAAGAAGTCCTAATCAAAGTGGTGGCACGACATACTGACATTTGACACAACATGGGAACCACTTCTCCAGATTCAACAACAATTTCCACATCTGAAGCTTTGAGGACAAAGATTTTTCCAGAGGGAGGGGATGTTAGGAACCCATGTTCTTACCCTTCTATTTTCTTTATAATATATTAGTTACTTTAGACACATATGCTTTGTAATTCATCCCTTCAACATATTTGAATAATCCCACATGTGCGGGAAGTAGTAGTTTCTTCAATAGGAATTAGTATATAAGAAGGTGTTGAGGCTCAATGAAGCATCAAAGAGGCTGCACGATTTAATATCATTTCAAGTTATTTTTCTTTATTTAGTTGTTACAAGTTGTTTCCATTTCTAGTTAAATTGTTTTGATTGGTAAAATAGTGTTGTAGGGTCTTCGCACTAAGCTCAAAACCAAAACCACTTTACACAAAACTAGAAACTCCCGAGATCCAAAACTTCACCATACAAAATCAAAATGACGAAAAATTCCAACAACCTAACCTTGTTTGATTTCCATATAACCGCATTGAATTCCATTTACTTCACACCATTACTCATCTCACTATCTACTACCAACGCACACCTCGAAACTTGATGTTCAAAAGGTGGTTGATTAAGGTCCAAAAGAAATCCATCATTTTTAATTTAATTTAAATCCAAAATTTATACTATCCCTATGCATAATTCAAGCTCATAAATTTTATATAAACCATCCAATACATATGAAGGCAAACAATCTTAACCATAGTCACAATATAAAACATTGACAATAATAACTCATTCATATTCCTAAAATATCACTTTTGTGCAAATAATATATTCAAAATTAAATTAAATAATGAAGTGATACGCTGATCAATTGTAATTCCAAAACATAAATTTTGACCATCACTAATTCGTTAATCATTTCCAGAAGGGAAAGACTAAAAAGATCAAAATACGAGGTTGAAACCCAAAAAGTGAAATCATGAAACGAAATTTGATCTCCATTATAACCACCCACCATTGATATTGAAAAACAAGATGAAAATGTATATTTATATCAAATTAATGATGATAGTTGACAATTTTTAAATAATTCCATGAAACCACTCGATGTCAAAAATTAAATAATCTAATAAATACCCATTGGCCCCTCGCCAGATTTGTATAAATGCAAAGACAAACAAGCAATGATATGAATGTCATGTTTATTTTTGAAAAAGGTGGGCGGTAAAATTTTAGCAATAACATTGGTAACCATGTTGGCTAGTTTATTGAAACAAGAAGCTATGATGCATAAAAAAGGTTAAATTTTAACAAGCTCAAGAGTACAATACAGGTTCATTGTTTCTTGAGCTGATCTGTGTGGACCCCATAATTGTTTCAGATCAGGAAATGTAAGTCTGGTGGATCAAAAGAGAAGAAGGGAATATAAGATATTGGGAATTGAGGGCTGGACAAGCTCAATATATGGAGTCATCTTTCATAATTTTGAAAATCAAGTATGCCTTGTTCTACAACAACATACCAGAAAATATCATTTGCCAAAAATATGATTAATATATTCTATGAAATATCCAATTAAAATCTTCGAGTAATCTTACCATCCAAGAAGTTTGATAAATATCTTCACCTCCATCCAAAATATTGTAAAGCAGCATGTCAGAATATCAAGATATCAAGACAACTTGTTAAGACCAAAAAAAAAAACAACAAAGTAGAGAAGACAAACCAAAATAAAAGTAAACAACACAAAAAAATAGAATATATATATATATATATAATATATAGTCAAGTGACTCAATTATAAAAATGTTTCAAATTTTGTCCATTCACCGTAAATCTGAGCTAATAACCATTGATTTCTCTCAAATGAAAAGCGTTATTTCCATAAATGAAGCAATTTGGTAAGGACCCAACCATAAAGAATCAAACTTGTGATGTTTCCTAGGGTTCTCTTGTGTTTTATCCCAACATAAGACTAAGTCTCCAACCTTAAAGATTTTTGTATTAACCTTTTTGTCAAACAATTTTTTTAACTTTTCCTCACCCTTTTCAAGCTTCGTAAAGCATTGATTCTTGTTTTATCTAAAGCCAACAATTAATCTAAACGTAAATGCAAGTCGGTTAAATCATCTATGCCAAATTTTAAAGCGAAGACGTGTTGAATTTATTTTTATTTCAATGGGAATAGTGGATTGAAAACCATAAGCAAGCATAAAAGGTGAAAATCCTATACCTAAATTAATGGTTGTTCTATCAGCCCACAAAGCTTCAAAATTTTAAGGTTCCAATTCCTTTTACTATCATCGACCAACTTCTTCATGATGTTAATAAAAATTTTATTCGTACATTCAGATTGACCATTACCGTGTGGGTAGTATTTTGATGCATGAATTGAAATAATGGATTATTTAATTAGGAAATTTAAATATTCCTCGAAATAAACCGAGGACTGTTGTCATGCAATGTGCAACAAGGAAATTGACAATTTCAAGTATGACAACTATACCCCTATGTCAAGAAAAAAATTCAAGTTTTAC
This sequence comes from Taxus wallichiana var. yunnanensis, assembly GCA_018340775.1. NCBI lineage: Eukaryota > Viridiplantae > Streptophyta > Pinopsida > Cupressales > Taxaceae > Taxus > Taxus wallichiana. Next base: position 535,943,318 of record CM031236.1, read on the forward strand.
CCTCCCAAGACACCTTGGGTCTACCCAGTTAGTCCAGTGACCTCCCAATTTATGTTAACTCATCCCCCTAGATGATTTAGGTAAGTCAATTCAAAATCGCTAGGTGATTTTAGGAGTTCATTGAAAAATGCAAACTTTGGGTCACTTTGGCCTTCCTAGGACTAGAGCAACCCCATGGAGTAGAAAAAAGAAGCCAAAATAGACACGAAAGTGAATCAAAGGCCTTGGAACATCATGGAAGTGATTTAGGAAGCTTCATGAAGGATTTACAGAAGTTGAGATAGTTTCATCAAAATTAGGGTTCACAGGCCTAGGCAGTGCACATGATCAAAAGAGATGATAAGATTTGAGAGCTGATTTTGAGAGCTTTCGATGGAGTTAAGATAAAAATAAACATCTTCGGAAAGGAAGTTACATTCCCTACAAGATGTTGAAATCATATTTTTCACAACACCTTGGCGCAATAGTTTTATAACTAGTTTTTTACATGCATAACTCGTGAGCTAGATCAAAAATCAGATTTTTCAGAAACAACATGGAGGAATAAATACTTGATATCCCCACAATTGGATTCATAAGGTCATTTTCAGTCAATATCATATAAAATTTCATCAAAAATTCCATCGGGAGCTCAAGTTATCGTCGTTTCAAGTTACCCTCTAGGAGCGAGTTCGAGACTTTGCCAAATTTCAACAGGACACGTGTCACTCCAGGATCCCGATGAAATTTCATATCCCTTACATACCTCAAGAAAAGGGACATGATAGAAATAAAAATTCACCCAGCCCCTAAAATCCCTTTGGATCCTCATATGACCTCTCGGACCGCCAATTCAGCTCTCAGGTGCTTGCCAAGCTCATTCCCTTGCTCACTCAGATCGTGACAAGTGGCAGCTTCTGGCGCGCCATGTAATTTGATGTCCCTCATATCCATTTTTTTTGAGGGAAATCATGGATAAGAAAATGTGCCCAGCCCCAAGGGAGTCTTCTGGTCACCCATGTGACCCCTTAAGAGTATTTTTTTCCGGCCCCAGAGCTAGTGGAGCTTGAACCCTTAATCGTCAAATCGTTGCGACATGTCATCAATAGGTGCATTGTGTAATTTTATGTCCCTCATGTACCTTAATTATTGAGGGAAACCAGGGACAAAAAAATTCCCAACCCCTATAAAGCCTCAATGTTCCTCATATGACCAGTTTTCATCCCTTCAGTGCTTTAAAGCTATTTTTAACTCAAATTCCCATCCATTAGATCTCCACCATGTGTCGCAACTAGGTGCCGTGTGAAAATTGATATCATCTCATCAATTAATTCTTAAGGTACTTGACTATTCACCTCATACCTTCTATGATTTATTTTCAATTCTTAAAAATCCTTCCTGTTTCCCATTTCTAACTTTTAACTTCTTACTCTCCGTGCACAACTTCATTCCACCACATCTCTGTAAGTTCTCACCACCACTCCACCATTACTGAACCTTGAACCTGATCCATCACATAAAATTATCCTCTAATCCATGACAGCATACAGGTCTCAGAATAATATTTGATCAAACAAGGAAGAAGAAGCGAAGAGCGAAGAGAAGAAACCGTAAAAAACTCCATTGCCATCAAATGAAGATTCAAAGAAATATTACAAACCAGTTCACGAAATGATAAACCATTTTTTTCTTTATCTTTCCTCTCTAAAAATCCATCAATACCTCACCTTAAAACCATCATTCCACAATATATAACATTCACAGTGAAGAAATCCTCTTTCCGACCCAATGAAGAAAAAAGCTCAATTTTTGACAAACCGACAACCGGATCGAAGAGAAATTTCATCGATAGAATCGAAGGATAAACCCAAAAAAATGTAATTTTTGTTGCAAATGGAAGGAAAAACCAAACCTACAATTTTTGGGGTCTATTAATGGCTGCCATGTTCAGAAGTGTTGTTAGGTCAAAATTTTAAAACTTTAAAATCTCCCAAACCGTTGAACGGGAAAGTCTAAATTTTCAGATGGCGGTATTGGGTTAAAACCCATATCAAAAAAATTCATTCCAAAAATTATTACCACTAGAAGATCACTTAATAAAAATAAAAATCTTCTACGTAAAAGACTTCTATTTCAGGAAAGTCACCAACTAAAGCAGTTGCGAAGGCGCGATGAGCAATGAAGGTACATTACATGGAGAAATTGTTTGAAATGTTCATCCTTGTCCAAAATCAACACTTACTAAAAATAGCAAGTGGTTCCACGAGCACCTACACAAAATAGAATGTTGATCCAGAAAGCAAGAGAAATGCATGGAGAAAGGGAAATCCAATGTGCAACATTCAGTTGAGGTTCAAGGCATTTAAGTTTTCATACTTACTAAAAATAGTAAGTTGCTTTTTCTGAAGAAATCATAAAGCGCAAGTGGATAGGACAGAAGTTGGAACAAAATTTTTCTTATGAGTATGAGATAGAAGACAATGATGTCTCATACATGGACTTGAATGACTTAAGAGATCACATGACAACCAAGGAACGAGGGAATATTGAAGATAAGGTATTCACGAGTGGCTTATTCGTGGCTGCTCTGAGAACACCTCATGTATGTGCAAAGCATTGATTTGGTCATGGCTTTCTCTCACCACTATGATCCCAAAACATGAACGATCCAATCTGAAAATGGTACAAAGATGGTGATCATTAGTCCTAGAACCATCTCACTCTCTCTACAAATCTTGAAATCACGTACTATGGCTGCATCTAAAAGGACATGGCCTTGTATGACTGGGAAACAATGGATGCATATGTGCAAGGGGTTGCACTTGGTTCGTGAGCTCTCAAGGATTCCCAAAACCTTCTAGGGTGTGAGTTTCACGAATGATGTTCGAGATGCCATCACTCTCCTCAACAGAGCTATGGATGAGGAAAATATAAGAGACTTCCAAGATGGATGCATCTTTTCATATTGACGATGAAAAAGGAAAGCAAAGAATTGACTAGGGTCGATCATCGGTGAAAATATTCATGTGCAATTGCTCTAGGTACCCATGACAAAGAAGTTTCACATGACTTCTTACTTGGTCTATCTTCTTGCTAGCTCAAGATATTTCAAAGGATTGTCTCTCTCACAAAACATTGCTACCAAGGTTCCCGCACACGATAAAATTTCACAATTGGCAATGGAGGAAAGCCATAGGAATTTAGATTACATGAACGCTGCGTTCACAATGTATGTGGTCCGAAGCTTGGAAGGTGATTTAGAGGCCAGGATGTCACCACAAGTGGCATCCCTGATCAAGAAGTATGGCTCTTACTTCATCCAATTCTCGACCTTCTCCTACCTGCAAGTTTTCAGCTTTGACCAAGCTCCACTAAGGTTTCCCAAGTACCTTAGTAACCAAATCGTACTATTCGAGCTCTGTAGGTAGATCATTCAGGTGAAAAATAGGCTCAGGAGCAGGAAGAATAAGTTGATCTCATTTCCTATCTCTCTCGGAGTATTCACGTGTAAGAGCTCAAATGATGCATCTCATCTAGAGGCCACCTTCACTCATTTGACTTTGCATTCCTACATTGCAGGCCTAATTTCGACATCTGAGATGATCTCAAATCTTTCCATGTCCTAGACTTGCAACATGAGCCACAAGTCGAGGATTACTAGGCCAATTGTGCCAATGAATTTGAAGTTCATGAAAAGGACCATATGAGGATGACAGTCAATGAAATGAAGAAATTCAAGTTCTCTTGGTACGAAGATATTTTACACGATGATGGGACAAAATGTACAACCTTGAATGCTTGGTAGTCAAAATTTCCCCATTGCCTCAAGTCAACTTGTAAAATCATGAATCAGGGGATATAAAGGAATAGATTGAGAAGGTGGTGAGGAGAATGCAAGATTGGTTTCAGAAGAAGAGAACCATGATCATCTAGTCATGAGGTATTCCTCCAAGCCGAAGCAAGCCTCTCATCAATCATCTTCAAAAAATTTAGAGGTGACTTCTAGTTCTAAACACTCTAGAGCAAGTTCAAAAAGAAAGGACACAAAAAGGGATACTTCTCCTCATAAAAAGTCACCAAAGAAATCCGAGGTATAAGAAGACTCATTTGCATCACTACAAGAGGAAGAATTGATCACATAAATGCAAGAAGGATATCTAGTGGCAGAAGTAAAAATGGAAGGAGAACACATGGTTCAATACCTAGTCTTTGAACCACCACAGGAGGTCTCACCTCTTGTTGACACTCATACCTCCCTCATCCAGATTTACCTCCTCCTCTAGAACAGGGAATTGATGATGCACCTGTCATAGAACCTAAGTCCAATGAGATGTTCCCTTGGATGCAGAAACAATTTCCCTTGACACCCACACTTTGTTCAACAAGTGGCAGCCCCTGACCTATCAACAATTGTCTCATTGGATAAATAAAAGAAAAGGAAGTTTTCCCACATGGCCTCATGGTTCTATAGTGGGGAAATAGGTAATCAATACATTGAAGTAGCTTGGCGAAGGTGATCAAGCCAATGGATGAGATGACACTAGCTGACTACAAGATGAGCACGATCCAAGTGGGACCGACAACTCATGAAGGGGATTTGCACATGTATTTTGTTACATGGTGGAAAGGAATAAGTACTATAAGAAGAAAATTGATGAGCTAAAGTAACATGTGTGAACTCTGTCATCCTACGTGCAACATCTAGTTGAGCCAAATGTAATGACCATTCCCATTAAAGAAGTTACACCCATTAGAAACTTTAATCCAAAATCTATCAAGAGGACACACAAGTTCACAATGTAGGGGTGAGCGAGATAACGAATGGATCAATTCAATTTCTGAAAAAAGGAATTCAGTGCTCCAAGAAGCGGTCAAAATCTTCTCTTACATATGTGCAACATCAAACAGGATACGGGCACTCAAGAAATACTCGAGAAAGAAAGGGACTATTGGGATCCTCTGGGTCAAGTAGTGAATGAAATGAGTAACACTAGTCATCAGGAGCTGATCAATAGGAATATTTTAGAAAATCCTTCAAAAGATTTGTCATGTGTATGGGTGAGGTCTTTGGAAATCATATTTGAAGTAGTCGATCGGGCCATCACTAAACTAGAAGAAAAAGAGGGAAACATGTAAAAGTTGCAGGACAATATAAATCTTCAAGTTTAGAAACTTGGAGTACCTACAATGGGAGAAGACACAACTGTTGATGAGATAATTGGTCCATTCGAGGAACATGTCAAGAAAATGGAAAGCAACCCATTGTCCTTCACTAAGGACACCCTGGAGTTCCTCTCAGAGATTTGGGCTGTCATTGCACTTATTGCAGAGAAACATCCATCATGGTTCGGGAAGTGCAAAGATATCAATAGTGTGTCTGATGGATGGACAAAGACCCTGAGAAGTATTCATATTCCTCATGCTAACAAAATGGAACCCGCTATAACTCATTTTAGTATGGAATTTATAGGAACAAATATCTTTTCCGGAGCGCGAGATGGAAACCAATCAAGGAATGAGATCAAATCCACCGCAGTGGCTCATTCTTCTGCATAATGATTCTTCCTCCTTCCTTCTTCACATTCATCCTCTTTCTCTTCCTTCTCTTCTCACCCAACACTCTCTCTCTTCAACGTTATAATTCTTCTTTGGGGTTTGCACTTTTTGATATATCTTAAGTGGCTTTAGAAACATAATGTAACATTTAAGTTACATTTTTTTAATAAAAGGTACTTAAATATTTAATTGGAATATGAACATTCTAAAGTCAGAATATGGTATTTGAAAAGTCACCGAGAAGATGAAGAGTTACTTTCTCTTCTATAAATTGTAGCAAACACCTCATTTGAGCTTCTTCTGAGACTTCTTAGATCTTCATATAATTTTGAGCTTTTTTTTTAATTTGTGAGAGAGATACCCTTGTGAAGAGAAACAAAGAGATAGAAAATTTCTTCCATTTCCCTTATTCTAAAATGTCTTCCATTTCTATGCTATGTACAATTTCTGCTTGAGCATCAATATAAGAAGAAGGAATTTTAGCCTTTTTTGACTAAGGAGTTTAGTGATACTTTGTGCTCATTAAATGTTATTTGGTCTTGTTATTGTTATGTAGATTTGTTTCTTCTTAATTTCAATGCACGTGATTTAATTTCTAATTTTTGTATGCAAGTCTCTAATTTCCTACTTGCAACATTAGTTTCGATTTCTAAATTTCTCACTCCCTTTCCGCTCTCCTCGTAAATTCTTCCCTTACAATTTTTTTTTAAGATTTTCCCAAGATCATTGGAGTGCTCCTTGTTGGATCCCCGGTCAAAAGGCCATCTTAGAAATCCACGTTATTACTCATGCATGCAATATACGACAACCTGCACCTTTGGTTAAGTAGAGGGACTTAGATTTTGAGAGCATTGGCAAGAAGTCCATAAATTTTTCCCTGAAAATTTTCTCGCCAACAAGACCATTATCGATATAATTTCTTGAGGCAATTTAAAAAAACTGAAAACTTCACTAGCCATGGAGCTTTTAGAGCAACAACTTCATCCCATTTTTAAAAATAATCAGTAGCTTTTGGAATGTTTCTATGGCTAGCAAAATAAGGGGAATGAATATTTGAGATAAAATCAATTCCATAATTTGAAAAAGGTCTTTTCGGGATAACTGGATTTAAAGGCATGGCTTGTAAACATTCACAACTAGTAAACATTAGACAAGGATCACAAGACCTTACCAATTTGTATGCATCTTTGAATAAAGTAGGCCATAGTAACCATCACACAGTATTTGTTAGGAAATATTTATTAGTGTTCACGTTATTATAAGTGTGTGTATAGGTTTAATATAATTAAACCTATTATAAGTTGTAATGTGAAGTTGTTTCAACAACTTCACATATTTAGTTTATTGTTTGTATTATGGGTTAAACAACCACACGATTCTCTCCTAGAATCTTGGGTTGTTGACTCCCTATTAGTAGGATATGGTTTTCCTATTTATTTGTATGTTTCATATTGAATAATTAATCAAATCATTATTCTATTATATTAGTTCCATTTGGTATCGAGCAAGGCAATCTGTGTAACCTACGAAATGAGCTAGATTTTCTTATCGGAGCAGAAATGTCAAAATGAGAGTCTTTTTGGATCTATGTTGGCATGGGGATAAAAATGAGAAAATGTTCCAAGTGGTAGATATTCACCTCTACGCATAGAAAGAGGCAACCAATTTCATTGGTACATGCAACTGAGATGGATCCGCGATAGGCTCAAGTATGAGGATATCTGCATCGGCTTCATCCAACCTTATTCTATTTCTAAACTGTGCATGTTTGGTCAACACTTATATTTACACAATTATCAGATGGCTCCATGTCTGTGACATCTCCTTCAAGCATTCATTCCTCCCATACAATGGCTATCTATAGCTAATCAACATCGTTGGAGTTTCATTTCCATTAAGGATCGTGCACTGGTCGATCTTCACGCCATTATCCCAATTTAATATTGGAAGGGTACAAAATCAGATTTAAGGTGATGCAGAATAATGAGGTTTCATTGAACGTGACTGTATTCTCCACTTGATCCATGTACGAATGCCGAACCTTAACCATGCCTTTGGTTTTTGCATCCTTCATTACGCCAAGGAGATTATCATTCTATCAACTATATTTTTTGGAATATTGATCATCGACATCGTATATGACATATTTGCATTATCTTAAAGATAGAGTTGGATGTGATAAAAGAAAATAATGTTTATTTGAGTTAATCGATGGTCCCACCAAAGTGATATACCTTTGGTGGCATGGTGGAGCGTAGAATTAGCCTTTGGGCTTAAAAGGAAGGAAAGAGGGCAAAAGGACATGTAGGATTTAGACCAAAGCACTCTACTATTGATCATTGCCTCATTCTTAGGTGCTTGATTGAAAAGGTTTGGGATAGGAAGGGTGAAGAGGTGTATTGTTGCTTCGTGGATTTCAAAAAGGCCTTTGACATGGTTCCAAGAAGCAAATTATGGAACATAATGGAAGAGTTGGGCATTCTAGACAAGTATAGTGCTTTGGGAGTGACATTGGGGTCAAACAAGGTTGTCCATTGTCACCCACCTTGTTTGGGTTATATATAGACAAGCTAGAGGAATGGATTGACAAAAAGGGTAGAGGTGGGATTCATCTAGCTTCCTATGTAGTGAAATTGTTGCTCTATGTAGACGATCTTATCCTAATGGCTAAAACAGAGCAGGGTTTACAGGAGCATTTGAGAGCTTTAGAGCTATTTTTCCAAGAGGTGGGAATGCAAGTGAACATTGGTAAAACCAAAATCATGATATTTACCTTAAAAAGAAAAGGAGACAAGTAAGCTTTGAATTTGATGGGGACTCCTTGCAAGTTGTCAAGGAGTACAAATATTTGGGACTGGACTTTCACAATTGTCTCAGCTGGGAAACGTGTAGAGCTAAGAGAATCCAAGGGGGTGGAAAGCTCTATACATGCTCCAAAATAGATGCAGAACATCGGAATTATGGGACTGGAAGACCTGTTTGAACCTTTTTGAGTTACTGGTGATCCCAGTAATGCTATATGGTTGTGAGATTTGGGGCAGCAGTACATCTGTGAAGAAATGGAAGCAAATAGAAAGAGTTCAGAAGCATCTAATTACAAGTAGTTTCAAAATAAAAACTGCGTTCCCATATGAAATCATTTTAGTGGAAGTTGGAGCCTTCCCGATGGAAGCGACGGTGATGACTCGACTATTAGGATATTTCAAAAAAGTGGAAATCATGGAGGATTCTCGGTGGCCTAAAATAGCAATTGAGGAAAAGTTAAACAGGAGGAAGAAAACATGGATGAAGCAAAACGACGAATGGATGAGCAAATGGGGTATTAGCACGCAGGAGTGCCCTAGCACTAACGAAGAAATAAAGAAGTATGTAAGAGAGAAGTTCAGAAATATCATGTGGAATAAGCAGCTTGGTCGAAAAAGAGAATACTATGTCCAGAATTTTAATCCCACTTGTGATCACGGGCAAAAACACTACATTGGAGCGACGATAAAGTGGAAGGCTAAAATGTTAATTGTGCAACTAAAAACTAGTTCACATCACCTTAGGTGTGAAACTCGGGAGATGGAAAATTCCCAAGGAGGAGTGGGCTGAAAGGGTTTGCTAGTTTTGCAACTCGGGAGCAGTGGAATCAGAATGGCACTTCGTCATGGAATGTGTCGCTTACGGGGACATAAGGAGAAACTACATGGATATTTTAAGAGGGGTTGATCTTACAACTTTGTTTGAAGAGGAGAGGGTGGCAAAGACAAGTAGATTTCCTGATAAAAATTCATAGCAGACGAAGCAAAATTAGCAAAGAGCTGGAAGAAAGGTTGAAATAGTGGTTTTTCTCAGGCATCTTTTGATGTTTGATTGTCTTGCTCATGTTTATCTTTGGGTCCCATAGACTGCTCGGTCTCGTGGACATCATTAAAAACTTTCATTCATTCATTCATTCATTCATTGACTAAGGCATTAAGATTGAATTTCTCAATGCATCCAATCAACACCTTTAAATATATAAAGGTTAGCGAATTCAAATCAATTTATTCAAAAATAATAATGATTTCACTCTATATATAATTTAAGTAATAGGTGGAATGGTAACTTGCATATAAAAAAACTCCTACCTAAAAGTATAGGGGTTATAACAAAGATGAGTGACTTTGTAACATTTTATAAGCGGTGTTATCTTTTTGGGATCCTATTTATTTAAACCATGGGGAAACAAATTTTTATAGTGGTGGTAAAAATTTCATTGGAAGGTGGATGTTTATTAAAGATAATTTTTTTAGTGATTTTTTCATAGTCAACTTTGTAAGTGTCATTTTATGTCATTGTTATAAAGTAGTGAAAATAAAAAAAATTGCCTCATTTTTATTTTGGAAGCATTTTTGGTGTTATCCGACATCCTAAAAAATATATGTGTTTCATTTTGTAAATTAAACAATTTGGAATTCATTTAGCTTCACGATTCATTCAGTTGATTTAGCAACATGTATACTAGAGGATAGAGGCATCAAAGGTTGGAGGGTGATCAATGCCTCTCGTCAGTCACCAACAACGAGGCTGCATTTTGGTATGGTGGCATCTCTTTTTCAGTTGTGTGGTGTGTGTAGAATAAAATGGTGTGTGGTTTCCTTCCCCTATTATGATTAAAATGAGGAGAATGTGAATTTTGTAATATGAGAATAGTTGTATAGGATGGCAGCTACATTGGAGTGATCCTCTGATTGTTGAGATTCTTCGACTATCTCACTCTAACATTGATCAATCAAGTGAAAGATCATTCTTTGGAAGTGAAAATGGGAACAATTGAGTTCACTTATGTAGGTGAATCGAAGTGTGATCATCGGTAAGGGATTCATCATGTCCAAGTGGATTGGTCATGTATAGAAAGATCCATACAACAAGATCCAATCCAAGAAAGATCCAGACATAAAAGTATGTAGTGGCATACAATTATGTTTCCGATCAAATGGTGCATGCTTCTTCCCCACATTCACATTAAGGGGGAATGTTAGGAAATATTTATTAGTATTCATGTTATTAAAAATGTGTGTATAGGTTTAATATAATTAAACATATTATAAGTTGTAATGTGAAGTTGTTTCAACAACTTCATGTATTTAGTTTATTGTTTGTATTACGGGTTAAACAACCACATGATTCTCTCCTAGAATCTTGGGTTGTTGACTCCCTATTAGTTGGCTATGGTTTTCCTATATATTTTTATGTTTCATATTGAATAATGAATCAAATCATTATTCTATTATATTAGTTTCATTATTTTGTAGGCAAGTGAAATGTCCACCATAAACACCTTCATGACAACTCCTAAGCACATGTTCAATTTGATCATGAGTTAAACATCTCAAAATTATGTCATCACGATTTTTGAAAAATAATAGATTTTCTAAAAGAACAAACTTAAGAGCTTGGAAACAAAGTTTCTATGCTTTGCTTTTTATCTAAGTTCTCAGCCCATGATTGGTTTTGAAAGTAATAAATGAGGTCATGATATCAATCATCTTAGGTTAAAAAACAATTCCATTCATGCATTCTAAAACCTATAATAAAATTGGATGATAACTCATTACCTGTCATGATTTGAAAATGAGATACAACATGAAAGACATCATCAATTGCTAGGATAACCACATTAATGTTGGAATAAGATTTTTAGTCGGATGTTTAGTGAGTTCATTTCCTTTGATCATTTTTCGCATTTCCATCTCTGGATCAAATTGTTGGATTTTGATAATCCACTTGGCTAATATTCTATCAATCACCACATGCTTAAACAAGTATGCTAAAATAGGAATGTTAGAACAAAAATGATTTTATTTCCCATCAGAAAATACTTGTAATTTCCTAAGACTGAAACTAGCATGAAAACAAATTTTTCAATCAAAGGATACTTGAATTCAATGTCTTTTAAGGTTTGATTGAAATAAACAATGGGATTTTCATTATTTGACTCAAAGTATTGAGTTATGACAGCACCCATAGCTTTATCAATAGCATTTAAGTACAAGACAAAGGTTTTGACAAGTCAAGTTTAGCCAAGATAGGTGCAAAAGCAATAACGTTTTTAACATCAACAAATGCAAAATCAACATGAGAATCCCATGTGAAACCATGATTCTTTTTCAACAAAATCTGCAATGGGGCAACCTTATTAGAAAAATCATATATGAATTTCCATACAAAATTGATTTTTCCAAAATAGGACGTAAACTAGATTCATTTTTGGGAGGCTACAATTCTATAATAGCTTTAACTCTTTCTCGGGTCTATAGAAATACCGTCTTGTGTGATGATATGACCTAATAATTTTCCCTTGGTAACACCAAAAACATATTTCTTTGGATTGAGCGATAAACCATACTTACGGTAGCAGATAAATATTTCTCGCAAATGGTCCAAATGCTTCTTTATTTTCCTGGAGTGCATAATTAAGTTATCTAAGTAAACCTAAATTATTACTCCAATCAAATAATCAGAAACAACAAGCATTTCTCTTTGAAATGTGGCACTTCCATTTATTAAGCCAAAATACATACGATTAAAGGAAAATGTACTTTTCCATGTAGTAAAACTAGTATTATGTCTATCTTTTGGATTTACAAAAATATGATTGTAACTTGAAAGTCCATCTAAGAGAGGCATCATTTCTGACACAATGAACTGCTATAGAATTTGATCAATATTTAGTAAAGGGAGGTTATCTTTAGTAATTGCATGATTTAAATCTCTAAAATCAACACATAAACGAAAGTCCCCATTGTTATTTCATACCGAAACTAAGTTAGCAACCCATTCAAAATACCTTCTTGGGTAAATGACACCACCTTCCAAAGCATTTTTTCAAGCTCTTTATTGATGGTGTCTTCTTATAAGGGGCTTACTCTTCTCATCTTCTAACAAACATGTTTGACTCCAGGTTTGATAGGAATTTCATGTTTGATGATCCTAGTATCATAACCTTTTAATTCTTTATAAGACCAAGCTAAAATGTCAATGAACTCTTTCAAAGCAATTTAATGAAGGCTTATTTTTCTCTAGGAGTCAAACAAACACCTAAATAAACATATTTTGGTTCTTCTTCAGTACCAAGATTCACTGACCATAGTTTCTCCTATGATTCTCCTAGAAGGTTCAAAAGAAGAAAATATTTTAGGCTGATCATGAGGAGAAAACATAGACTCCAAACTTACCAAACCAATAGGAAATTTATTGCTTGAGAGCTGTAAATAATCACCACAATTCAACACATAATCATCCAAGTCAAAATAATTTCCTTTCAAAAATGTATCAATATGCTCATCACAGGAGAAAATAGGACAATTAGTCTCTAAATCAGGTATCATAGGCCTATAAACTTATTTAAAAATGTAATTGATTTGATCAACACAATTTGGATTTGAAGCAAAAACAACTAATTTATCAGCCTTAGAATTGAATTCCCGAAAGATATGATTGATATTAAAGGCCTCAAACTGTTCAATAAAAGATCAAACTTTTTATGTGTAACGATGAAGCCGAGTCTGGTTAGTTTTATAAATCTTCTTAACTTGTCTAATGACCAATTCGAATCTCCAAAAATAGCTAGCTTTTTATTTTCAGAATTAAAGATTGTTGCAGGCCTAAACATAAGGCTTCAAACTCAGTTGTATTATTTGTTTCTTCAAATGACAATTGAAAAGCATAATTAAATTATCTTCTTGTGGGTGACTTGATAAATACACCAACATCATTTCTAAATTGAGAACTAGCTCCATCAAAGCACATTTTCCAAACATCATCGAGGGAAATAATCTAGCAGAGTTGATAGTCTTCATCATCAAAAGCATTAATATCTAAAGAATTCAAACCATAAGTTCCTCAAAGGATTCCTCTCAATATTTAGGTCCCTATGGCTGCACATATTAGTTTTAATGAATCAAGGTGATCTTCCCAAGAAGAACCATATTCACTTAAAACTTAGGTAATCTGAATCCCCTTTAAAGATGGTAATTTAGGATGTTTTCTTCCAATATCAATTGTATTTCCTTCAAGCTATGGGCTGAGGTTATATTATTCATGATCTGATGCTTCATCATCAGTGATATTATCCCTATTTCAAATGTTCAAACATAGGAATTTTGTCTTGGTTACGGTTAGGACTAGGAACTTTTTCTCTATCAACTTCACCACCATTGTAAAGAAATAAAAAACAAACAACACAACTTAAAGGTCAAACTAACAAAAATGTTTCAGAAGCCTTTTATTATTCACAATATCCAAAGGTAAAATTTTAAACTTATTTTCAGATTATAAAGTTGCTTCTATTTCTTATTTGAATTTTTTATTTTTCTTTACAATGTCACATTGGGTTTGGATACCAGACCTTTTCCTTTAAATGTCAAGGGATCTATATTCTTTGTCGTTAATAACTTCACTTGCTTCGCAAACCTGTGGTAACCTGTGGTGTAAAATCCCAAATAGTAGTTCTAATATCAAAATTAACGTCTAATTGAGTGTTTCCAATGAGTAAACCAACTTGGTCAAGAGGTGCAAAACCTCTAATGGCCATTGATGAAATTCAAAAGAGTAGATAGAATAAATCTACTCTACGATTCATATTTCTAAAAAGAGAAAGTGGATAGTTAGAAGAAATCCACTTAGAAATAAGAAATAGAAATATCCCGGTGGAGTCACAAAATTTGTTATCGACAAAAATTAGACCGAAAACAAAACAACCCTTTCGCCTAACACAAAAGGTCAAGACAAAATCAGACCATTTTAATCATAATTATACTTAAGAATTGGCTTAATCGTGGGTAGTCTAACATAGGATAAATAATAATTCAACCTAGGATCTGGGAAGATTCTATTTCTAGCAGCAAATTAGAATATACATACATCAACAAAAGAAAAATGAAAAAAAACAAAAAATCAACACAACAAAACAAGACCACCAAGAGATTAATGAAATGATAAACGAATTATCCTTAAACTCAACGTCTTTTAATTCCAAACTAACCACTCATAAATTGAAACCGATTTTCTTAATCACAATAAATATTATCAACCTTTATCCGACAAAGTGAAACCTATCAATTAGGTAACCTCTTGAAAAGGTGAAAACTAAGTGATATTTATAATCTCTTCTTTACAATTATTCTAAATATTATAATGGTCTTGAAAACAAAACAAACATCAAACAAAGAAATAAGGAAAGCAAAGTATCAACATATAGACATATTTACACAATTGACGAAATAGAAAATTTGATATAAACGTGATGAAGAGAATAGATTTTTCATTAATGAAATGAAGTAGAATGATCATTAAAACAATGTCTTGACAAGGTCATGATCAAATATCAAAGCCAACATGGATACATATTACATTCATTTGAGATGAAGTGAAGATATCATCAATCTGTTGTATTTGTAATTCACACTCAAACCTCAAAAACAATGTCGTCATAACTCTTACTTTCTCAACATTTGTAATTGAATCCTCCATGTCCTTTTATAACATTCTCATGAGCAAAACCAGTTATAACCGATTGATTTATTTTAAAATATTTAAAGAATGTTTTAAATTTTATGATAATAAGACTTCTCTTTATAACTTAAGTGAACCATATAATTTGAATAAGGACAGAGGATTTTCACGTTTCACTTTATATTTATAAATAAATTATCAAAACAGAGCCCACTAAGTATTGCATACACTAAATAAATGTAAACATAATCCATATGAAGCATTCATACTTTCACTAGTTAACACATCATCATGACATAATAACAAATAAAACATCCATAACCATCCATCTATATATATTAATAAAATAATGTCATCATTAAGTCATTCAAATTTGCCTCAAAATATAAAGTATGATATCCAAAATGTGAAATGTATGCAAAGTGTCAAATATATCCAATCAATTTTATCAAATCAAAGCATCATATTCAATCATCTCCTGTCAAGTCTAATAGTGGTGTGCCTGCCTTAGTCACCATCTCTACATACTCATATGGCTCCACAGGAAGTATGGTGCAAGTGATAATACCAGATTCCTCTTCTACTTCCAATTTCACTCTTTTCACTACACCTGTCACCTTAGGCACAACGGAAGAGGACCTAACATGCTTAGAGGTATGTGGGGATCCATGAGAAGGTGCAAATTGAGTTTTTTCAAGCATGAGTGGTGTAGTATTAACTTTTAAAGTAGGATGCGGAGGTACACAAGGAGCAGATTGAATAGATCTATTAGAAGAAACTAGGTTATTTTCAACGTGTGCTTGTTCAAGGTTGTGCAAAGGAGTGTTATGAGTGCTGCAAGAACGTGGATAGCGTGGATAAGACTCAATTACTTGAATAAATTCATGAAGATTAGGCTCATTGGCATAAAAATGAATGGATACATGTGTAGAGCCATGCCTAACGAATGGTCTACATCCCCGAAGTGTACTAGTTCCCCTTCAGCCACACCTAGGTCAACCCCTCTACCATGATTGATCATTAAAAATATTGTACCCCCAAGAGTGATGTTATTTAGACCTTTTAGAACCCAAACCATCCCATCTTGGCATGATGAAATGCTGAAAAGACAAAAATAGTTACCAGGTTTTAGCATGCAAGTTTATCTAACTTCTATAATAGAGATACTAATCCCAAAATCATAAATGATAGTCAATGAAAATATGACACATAATTCTAAAATCAATCAAATGTCTCGCACCAATTTGAAATTTCACACTATGACTCCTTGAAATTAGAAAGCCCCAAAATATGTATGCACGGGTGAGAAATCGGTTAAATAATTTTTTTCTATAGCTTCATTCATGACTGTCATCGAAACAAAATATACCCACAAAATCATCACCATTAAGCTTATTACCACTTCAATGAAAAAAATGCATGCATCAAAAACTTCATTATGGTCTACAAGGATCTAAAAACTTATTAAAACACTTAGAAGTGAGATCACAATACATTTCGATCCTTTTCGTATCAAATTCTCCTTATAAATATCCTCTCGGTATTTTTATTGACCATATAAATGAAAAATTATACATTTCACTCAAACAATGAAATATGATTTTACCCAAAAATGCAAAAACACCGATATATATAGTTCACACTAAATTAGTCTCCTATTTAAAGAAAACCCAAGTGAATGACCCAAATATAAGTCAAGTATAACCCAAAGAATCCATTTATCTAATTTAATATGACAAACTCGGTCATGCATGCTTCGCAAATACGAACAAAAATGTAAATAATTATTTATTTCGAGCAAACAAAGATACCCATTTATTCATGCACACACTTTCAAAAGAATGCAACTCAGAACAAAAATTCCAACATGGTGAGCTAAAAAATTTCTCATACAAATCTCATACAACAAAAACTCATAAGTTCTCATTTTCATTTCAGGTATTAATGCAAACAAATTTCCAAGTGAAGTATTATTTGATATGCAATGGCCATATATTTATTTGTATGCAGATTCCAAAAACTGGGTATGAAAAAAATACTTGGATACCTCAAAATTTGCAGCGATATACCAATAAACATATGGCTTCAAATTTTAATCGACATCCAAACTCAAACTAAATACAAAAATTGTCGAAACAGGATAACTCATACTGTTATCGGTAGACACGTATGAAGCTAAGCTCATAACCAAAACCAATTTGCACATGCAACCAAAAACTCATGAGCTCCAAAACTTCACCATAAAAATCAAAATGACCCAAAAACCGATAAAATCACCTTGTTTGATGTTCATACACCTGCATTGAATGTCATTTACTTCACACCATTACTCATCTCACTATCTACTACAACTCACACCTCGAAACTCGGTGTTTGAAAAGTGGTTGATTAAGGTCCAAAAGCAATCCATCATGTTTTGATTTAATTTAAATCAAAATGTTATATTATCTTCTATTCATAATTTGAGCTCACAAATTTTATATGATCCATCCAATACATATAAAGGAAAATAATCTTAACAATAGTCACAAAATAAAACATTAGAACAAGAACTCATTCATATTCCTAAAAGCTCATTTTTTTGAAGATAGGATATTCAAAATAGAAGCATGCAATGAAGTGATACACCAGTCAATTCCAATTCCAAAACATCAATTTTGACCATCACTAATTTGTTAATCATTTCCGAATGGAAAGACTAAAAAGATCAAAATACAAGCTTGAAACCCAAATAGAGAAATCACGAAACGAAATTTTATCTCCATGATAACCACCCACCATTGATATTGAAAAACAAGATGAAAATGCATATTTATATCAAATTAATGATGATAGATGACAATTTTTAAAGAATTCCATGAAACCACTTAGTTTCAACAATTAAATAATGTAATAAATACCTAGTGGTCCCCGACAAATTTATATAAATGCAAAGGCAAGCAAGTAATGATATGAATGTCATGTTTATTTTTATGAAAAAAGGGGTGTTAAAATTTTAGCAATAACGAGGAGCCTTTGACACATTACACTTGTATTTGAGCATGTGATAAGTGTCATCGGAATGATAAAATATCCCATGATGAGAGAAAAACTACTTAGGAGTGGGAGAAAAATATGTGATGGTCCTTGTTCTAATGGGAGGTAAATGAGGAGTAGAAAGAGGATAAGTATAATTGGTATAAGGAGGATGAGAAGGAGGAGAAAGAAGAAGATGGGGACTACGAGGACGAGGATAATGGTTATCAACTTTTACATTTATTTGTTTTGTGATTTACAAGGGTATTTGTAGTATTCCCTTAATCCGTTATTTTAATTTGTAATTGTATAAGTATGATACATATTGTATTAAAAATCCAAATTTACATCTTATCTTGTTTAATCATTTATAACATACATACATACATATGAAATTTTTATATTTTAAATAATGAATATATAAAATATTATAATCCTAATATATATGTATATAAGGATTATAATTTTTATATATTCATAATTTAAAATATTAAATATTAAAATATGTAATTTAATTAAATATATGTTAATATAACAATAACATGTATATAGTTATAATTAAAAAAATTGTAAATAATCAAGAATTAAATATAACATAATTAATGGTAACTATAGAAAATGATATGTAATTGCGAATTATTACAATATGGGTCTACACACCCACATATGTGTGTGTGTGTGCGCGCGCGCGTGTACGTGTACATTTACATATGTATATGTATATGTATATTTATATGTAAACTTGCACATGCATATACATATACACATGCATATATACATATACATATACGTATACGTATACCTATACATATACATATACATATACATACACACAAATATGTGCGTGCGCATGCTTGCGCGCCATTTAATAAGTGGTACAAGATTAGTGTTAATTATGGTTGGGGTAAAAAAACACAATTGATGCAAATAGAAATGTTTAATTGCTTCATTTTTTTGTTACCTTTGTACCTCTCATAATGATATATTTCCTTAAAAATGATTTAAAATATTAAAAGGTTAATTTCTCTTACAATTATGACCCTAAAAGTGACACTAATTGCACTTTATGTAGTAAGGAGATGATGTTTTTTAGGAAATTGCTTATTGTTCTTCTCATATAATCATCAATAGGTATAATGGCATAATTTTTAGAGTGATTCTTTGGTGAGTTATGAAGGGAAATTTAGTGTGAAATTAAATGTTAGTATTGGCTCTCTATGATAGAATAATATAATGTCCCACTTTTTGGCATTTTGGGGACACATACATTCAATTTTAACTTCAAAAATGTGATTTATTTTTCTAAAATTAATAATACATATTTATTTTAGATTATATACAAAGACACACTCCATCTGCATTTTTTTCAAAAAAAAATGAAGTTCAATATTTTTAAAGACTTAATTTTTTTTTTTTTATATATTTTGGATCCAATGTGAAACAAACTATGACAGTTTATTTTATGCATGTTCTACAATTCAATACGATCGAAAAATGACCCTTGAATATGAGTTATATTTTTATTAGGGAGCATGAGATAAATTTTATATGTAAAATTACGCGACAACAAAATGTGGGGTTTTATTTGAATTAAAAAATAAAAATATTAATTGATTGACTATGAACATGTTCATTTTTATGTTATAAATGGCATCAACATGGTTATTTTCTTAGATATTGTTAAAAGTGGACCAATTAGCCACACCTTATAAACTATTTAATGATCAAATATCATAGAAAAATATCAACAGGAAGTGCTTAAAAGGCCAAGACCAAATATTAGAAAAAATAAAACGACATAAATAGCTATGTGTTCATATACAACTCATAATTATTTTGAATGTGAGAAGACATTAATAAATTATACATTTAATCAAACAATTATACCATAGTACATAATTTATTTTTCTCTAGATCAAATAGTTAGAGGAAAACAATCACTAGATAGATCAATACCTCACAATTCTCATTGGAGTGTTCACTTGACCATTTTAGAATTGGGATTTCAACTTCACTTCATTCACAAAATCCATCACACCTCCCACATTATTAATGAAATAACGAAAAATAGTTGTAAGGAAATATAATACCAAGGCCTCATTAAAAAAAAAACTCTAAAGTTTATAATCAATTATATGGTTAGATAAATCATCAACTTCCCCTCATTGCACCCTAGACCCAATTAGTATAGAAGGAAAAGAAATGTCATAGAAATGTTTGTTTTTATTAGGTAAATGGTTAGGGTTTTAAAAGGATCCCAAAACTTGTACGGATAAAAAGATAAACCAAGAAAGATTACTAACAACAGGCACTAAATAGGTCAATATAGATTGATCCAATTAGAAATAGACAATAGAATACAAAAAGTTAGCGGAAAGACCCCAAATAATATGGGCTAATGCCCCAAATCAGCATCAATATTTCCTTTTTTATTTTAACTTCATGCCACCCCCCTTTAGAGGGTTCATCTACGTGACTATCTTGCAAATCTAAATCCTTATTACCAAGAGGAGAGTATGAGATCAATTATTCAAGATTCGTGAGCCACTTGCTCCTTATTTAAACCAAAATTCTCTAATACATGGTCTCTCTTCAACCCTCTTGACCGTGAATCCTTCAAATTCATCTCTAATGAGTCCAACTACTCCTCTCCTATGTCATAGAAAGGTTTTTTATTTAAACTTCTCATTTTAAAATTGAGAACATTTAAACTATCTTCCATTTCAGAAAAATAAAAGGATAAATAGAGACGACCATGTGGTTAGTTAAATCGTTATCTCCCCCAATTTTTCAACCGGACCCACTTAACACGAGAAGGATAAAAAAGCTCATAGATATTTTTTCTTTAAACCATCCAAACTAAAAGTAATACCATTGAAAATTTTGTCTTCCATCTCAAAATTTGAGAGTAATTGAATAATATATATTGACATCTATACTAATATAATCATTTACATATAGTGGAAAATAGTGTTGAGTAAGTGTACATCTAAATTAGTGCCTTTTATGGTGAAATAAGGGGAATCCAATCCATCAAATCCACCCAAAAACCAATGAGTCTAAATTTCAAAGTAATCACAACCCCTTGCTTACTTAGAACTTTGACTTTTCGTTGTGCCATCTACCACCATTACCTATATGTTTCTATTAATTGTATTCTTTGTCTTTGTCAATGATATCAAATTTTAAATATTCCACCCAAACCTCCCAAATTAGATTTCAAATTTTAAGTATCCCACGTGGACCAACAAAAATAATACTTTCACTTTTATTGTTTATTTATCCATTCACATCACTTCTCAAAAGCCACTATTTGGTAGCTATATTGTGAAAGGAATGGTGTTCCCTCCCGATTCGCACCATTGTGTAAGTCTACTTGGTCTTGGTCATGCGAGTTTACATTTTATGATCTTGAGACTATATACACTAACCATTGCCTTGGTATCCATTAAGTGTTTTTCATGATGGGTTTTATCACTTTTTCATATTCAATATTCTTTCTTGTTCATAGGTTTGGACTTCTATTTTTTGAATTATCTCCAAATAGTATATCTTCTTTATAATATTTTTCATTTCAATACTTGTTTTCAATTAAGATGTCTTACTTCAATATAGAATTCTTAAAGTTTTATAGTACATGTAAATGAGAGAATGAGTTACTTGAAAATGCCCCAAATAAGGTTGGTGTGTGGGTACTACTATATATGCATGGTGTGTGATTTAATATAAATTAAAATTAAATATGATTATAGATTAACTACTATAATCAATTATGTACAAATGCTAATATATAGTAATACACAAGAATTGAAGCATGCAAATGTGAAACCCTAAGAAAGAAGGATAGATAAAGGGACTTAGCTAATTTCCAAGCGAATGGGAAGTGATCGGGAAGATGAAATATTGAAACAGATTGATGAGAGTGTCATTGATGTTGACTGGAGGTTCTACGGACCACAAACCGCACATGACAAAAGTTTCGGGAGAGAACATGAGCGCCAAAGGTCTTTGGTTTATGGATATGGGCATTGGTGTCAGGTAAATGCAGCGTATCTGGTTATTTCAAGGTCAAATGACGTTTGATGTCCTTTTCTTTCTATCTTTCTATATTTTTTGTCTAATCTATGAATGTACTTATAACTTGTAAGAAAGAAGTTCACTTGCACATACCCACAAACCACATCAAACCTAAAAAGGAAAATACATAATAGGGAGTCGAATGATCATGCCAAGAAACATGAAGAGAGAACTTATGAATGATCATTGACCGCATCTCGAGACTCCATGTAGTTCTTGTATGTGTGTGTGTGTAGAAATGATTCCTAGGATGCCCTTGTGCAAGTTACACAATGATAATGAGTTAGATCTAGAATGTAAAAATGTATAGAATGTGTGGGATGAAATAGAATAGACTTCCCCTCATATGTTGTGTATGTAGAAGTGATGCAACCTTTTTCCCTTGTATGAGTGCTAGATGGATTCCTTTGATTCCCTTGTTTGAATTTTGTAATTAACAACTGAAAGGCCGACCCAAAGTAGTAAAAAGTAATTAAGAATTGAAAGGGGTCCAAAAGGATAAGAAAGAGGTAAAGAAGGACAGAGCACTTGGCGCTAGTGTCCCCACTAGAAAATAATGTTCGACACCATAGAAAGATTAAAAATTCAAATTCCAGCTAGAGTGCAATATGTATAAAGCCAATAAAAGTGTAGAAGACAAAACAAAAGGCTAAAACCTAAGTTGTCAATTGCTAGTTTTTTCATAGGAATTATGTAAATGCTAGCATGCTTTTAGGACCTAGAAATGTACCCAAGTGCATAGATTTTGCATCTACAGTGTGCACTATGGGAATATTAAAATGGTTTTGGATGCTTTCCAAAAAAATAGAATGAAAAGTGTAAAAATAGAATTTTCCTACATCCCCTAGTGATGTGGGTTATCAATCCTCTTCATTTAAACAATGTCAATCTAGGGCTGATGTCCATGGCAATATGCAACGGGGGAAAGATATCTCCGGAAAAAAATATCTTCTACCAAACTCCACACTTACAATAAAGTGAAAGCACACTCACAGTTGTAAGAATTGAAAAACACACTTCTAGAAATTTAAATCACACTTGCATGAAACTAAATATCACACTTGCTGGAAATTAAATAACACACTTAATCTAAATCAAATATGCATGAAATTAAAGAAAACTTGTAAGAAATTAAATTGTTGAATTGAAAATAAATGGTAAATACAAAAACACCTACATGCTCACAACATATTGTACAAAAAGGAATGCTTACATGATACAAAGAAAAAGACAACAATATAACAAAAGGAGAATTACAGAATGAAGAAATAAACACAAACACATTGATCTATCTTCCTTGGAATGAGTGGCCAACTCATTCCTTGGAAGAGGATTTTAACCAACACGATTCACAAGCTTGATGCCACAAACTTCATAATGAATTATTCAGAATAATGGAGAGATTACATCCAAAGTAGTGTGGGAGGTTGTATTTATAATTCCATGCTAGCAACTAACTCTTTTATTTTGGGGCATATAACTCAATTTTAGACTTGTTACAATCTTATCAATTAATATCACAATCTAACAATAAATAACATCAATCTCCACAAAATATGGAGAGAACTTATCAAAAGTAAATCCAACTAATGATCTGAATTTCTCATTTTATGGTTGAGAATCAAAATGAATATTGATTCCTTATTATTTTACACATCCCAAATAATAAAATACTTATGGAATATCTATTTTTAGAATTATTTCCAAAAATAGATAGTAATGCATCCCGGACCACCCTTGGAGTTAAAAGAAAGATTTCTAAACATTTTATGCTCATCTCTATAGTTTTGGTATCCATATCCTGGAGCTGATAAGGCATCTTTAGAGTTGATCAAGGAATCTCCGGAGCCACCGTAGTGCTGAAATAACAATCTTTGGATCTGATGTGAGAGGTGTCGGAGATCCTCCAAGGTTGGTTATAGCTGGTTCTTATTGCTCAAAATCCTTTATTCAACAATTATTTCTTAGTATGGACTGCATATGAACATATTTTTCCCAATAATCATTAGAAATAGCTAACAAAGAGATGACCATGATTTCTAAAGAAATAACCAAGATATATACTTACTATTTTATTCTAAATAAACCATAAGTTCACAAATTATATTTAAATCCACTTGTATATAATGTATAAAAGGAAAAAGAAAGTAAAATCTTGTATAAAATGGGCCATTTGGGGGCTCTCACCGGCTTATGATAGTTTTTTGGATGAAATGGGGCTATAATGAGGCCACTTATCAATAATCACCTCCTTTCATCATATCTAGAAAATAAGTCATTTAATAGGTTTGAAAATAAAGAAACTCAATATTTTTACCATGAGGATAGACAAGATCAACCACCACAACATCATTATTGTCAAGTGTTACCATAAATTAGTTGATAACATGTATTATTTGAATATAATAATAAACATAGTCATTTTAAAATTTGTTTATTTTGTATTTTTTAGGTAACATCTAAAAAGGAAATTTAATATAATAAAAAGTTTCGGGTGTGGTGGGTAGAGTATAGTTATTCACCAATTTGTTATGAGGTTGAGGCAAGTAGTTCAAAATTTACATTCAAGGGATCTCCTTTACTTTAGGTTGAGGTTTCCAAAATCACTAACCTTTTTATAGATCATGAATCATGAAGAATCTAGGTTAATTTCACTTTCGAGAAGAAGTGAGATTATAGTGTTTGTATACCAAAATTATTAACCGTGTCTATGGATGAACCATAAAGACTCTAAATCAATTTTATTGAGAAGAGTTAGTATTATAATGAACTATCACTAAAAATGATATGTAAACGAGGGTTGTGAGTCTCTCTTCCAATTGTATTAATAATCCAAAAATATTTACATTGAAGCTTTTACAATTTGAAATATTGGCCATTGATCTAAGAACCATGTCGTGGTAGCCAAAATAAGTACTATATTACTTATTCTAACAAGAAGACCAATTTACAAATCATCCTTACATATTTAGCTTATATACATTAAAAGCCTTTTAGGAGGAGGAAACAAGGTCATGCCATCAAAAACAAAAAGACCACCTACGATTATACTTTGTGACAATATCCTTTGTCTCCAAGTCCACAATCTCTATTCTTTTCAAATTCCATTGAGGTTCCAAGGTCAAATGAACCCTTTCCCCTCCCAACAAAACATCCATCCACACCAATCCATGAATTCAAGCGGGAAAATTGTATGTTGACATCACTTTATTTTTAGACCCATAAACTAGGGGCCATAAGATTAACGAAAGCATGCAATAAATCTAAGTCCAATTAAGGAAGCAAACACCCAAAAAAATCTTTTTATAACAATGATTTATAACATAATCGGAAAAATTGGCCATTATGTTAAAACACTTTTCCAACTTCAAAAAAACTTCCCTTGCCATGATGCCATCCACCAAAAATCTTGAATTGAAGAGGATATCAGAAATTGAAATTTGATTTCTTCCACCACAAAGCTTAGTTTGACGATGATTAGGATGAATGAAGTGAGTGGTACTAGCGACCACCACCTGTTTTCCGGGTTTATCCTAAGTATATTTTCCATGAAGACCGAGGTGACTTTAGAATTTATAAAATTGCACCCAATAAGTACAATATACCCAACGGAAAGCATATCCTTAATGGTGTTTAAGATAGGCTCGATTGTATGATAAAAATGAGGCCTAACCACTTGTCATTCATTACCAAGGATAAATCCATCTCCTTTTTAGTGCCAACCAAGTGGAAATGAGGAATTTTGGGGTCTTCCATTGTAATCCATCATTGGAGAAAATAGATCATGGGCAAAGCTCACGATTATGAAAATTTCGATGGGAAAATTTGAGGTGGCGATGAACACCCAAATAGATCGAGAGTCACATGTGAGGAATAATTAAGCTTTCATCTTTGGTTCATAAAAAATTAAGGGAAGGATATTGAAATCCAAGCCGCAGGAAGTATGATGAGTTTAAATGTGATATGAGCCATCATTATCCACTTGGTTATTTGTGTGAGTGGATGGACAATCATACAAAAGAAAATCCCATAATCCATCCCATGGCTCAACCCAATTATCAAATGATTCTTCCATTTTTTTTAAGCCCCATGATTTGCAAGGAAGTCTACCACTCTATTAGCCTCCTAGTAGCAATGTTGTAGGTTCCATTCAAGGAATTTAGGGATAAGGTGGCATGGGTTTCAAGGATGTTTCCAATTCTCCATGCCCTAGATTTTTCTGATTTTATGGCATTAGTTATGACCATTAAATCTTGTTCTATGCATATTTGGTGAATACCACAATTTAGAGCGCAACACGGGGCATGAACTAATGTTGAAGAATCTTCTACATTACTTGTTTCATTATAGAGGTGGAAATAACCATCCTGAATCAAGGATCAAGAATAATCCTTGATGATGCAATCAACCCCTCAAATTATTGGATTGCCCTTTGAATCCCTGTCATAATTTAACATGAAGAAACCAAAGATTGTGGGATTCCATTTGGTGTTGCTTCTACCGATTATGTTCGACGAGCAAGATACTACACCAAACCCATTAACGGATTTAGGAGAAGAAGAGACCATTTGTTCATAAGATCAATATCCCATGTTGAAATAGTAATTTCCAACCTATTTGTTACTAAGGATAATAATTTTTTTCATTTAGAATACTTAAAGCATATAAGTGTGTCTCACTTGGTAGCCAAAAATATTTTAAAATTTGACTACTAAATAAATATTTAAAAATACTATAAAAACTTTTTAAAATCAAGTAAATTTTGGATGCCTGCACCTTGTTATTTATAATCTCTTAAAAATACATATTCGGTCATTTAATATGTGTTTGATTGTTGGACATATTTTACTAAAAATACAAAAATTACAAAAATAAATGGGACACAATTATATGTAAAGATGACCTTGTTGTGCTCTCACCAAATGTGTCATATTAAAAGTTACAAGTTTACAATCCATATATATGTAAAATGAATTTTAGAATGGTGTGCATGCCAAGAACGTAGAGCAGAGGTGATATGTGCTAGTTGAACCCACCTAAGATTTAAACATTGACAAAACTAGTCCCAACATTCTCGAGGAGAAGGCGGTCAATGTATTCTTCAACCCAAAAGCATAGAAACATACCATGGGGCCGTGTAGGCCCATTCTACGACTCCTTTTTAAGTAATAATCTTCTGCTGGGCATCCAAACATGTGAAGGCACCCGCCATTGGCAGACATTCTTTGGCCCAACACCCAGACCAGGAATCTTCATTATTACATGTAAGAGTGATCAAGTTGTAACTTGTTGTCACCGAATACTCCCTAGATTTGACTGCCACCCAAATGATTTCATCCATGTCCAGGAAAAAAATGACTTCTTATACTATTAAGCTCGTTTATTATATTATCAAACAAATCATTGGGAAAGGGGATATCCCATAGTGATATCTAGTGGACAATCGACAGAGAGTTCCAACGGAGGAGTTCCCAATAATCTGCCACCTTGGAACCCACACACTAGTGAGAAATAAACACAATCCATTGAGTTCTTGAATCTCACAAAGGGGAGACAATCCAATCTAGGATTCCAACCAAAAATAGGCCTTGGATCCATTCTTAATTTTCCATGAAGTGGATTTCCCAATAACATGTCTGCACCATAAAATGACACTCCACAGATGTGATCCTCTAAGCGAGTATGGAGTAGACAAAACAAGCTCAGGGCGGATGGAACCTAAATATTTGAGCTAGAGGAGCATGCACCAGTTGGCCTTGAGGTTGAAACCCAGGATCTCCTTAAGCTAAGCTTGTCACCTAGCCGTAATATTAAAGAAAAACTGTCTGATTTTTCCTTACTTATTAGTTTCCTAGCTATCGCTATGTAATTGTCCAAGATACTTTTGAAATCTCGTGCATTCCTTCTATGAGAAGCACCATACAGAAAGGTATCATCTATAATTGTTGGTGAGAAAAAGGATCCATATGTTTCGTGGCCAAAATACTTTGAATCAACCCACTTTGACATGTGTTTGAAATGGCTCGTCCAAGGGCCTCGGCCATCAGAATGAAAAGGAAGAATGATAGGGGACACCCCTGTCAAATCCCATGAGTGGGAGGAAATAAACTCGAAGTGATCCCATTAACCATAATAGAAAAGTGGGGACCCAAGATGCAATTGAAGATCCACTTACATAAGTCTAATGAGAAGCCAAATTTCTTTAGGATAAGCATGTGAAATCTCCAGTTCACCTGATCATAAGCTTTTCTAGTATCTAACTTTATTAACATACCGAGGGAGTGATTCACTGACAAGGAATGCATGATCTCGTGTGTGTGGTGATGATTCCTTCTGAGATTATTCTTCCATGAATAAATCCTCCTTGTTTAGGATATATCATCGGATCGAGGACCGATTTGAGCCGGATAGCGATAGCCTTGCTGATTATTTTATAGATTGTGTTGCAAAGAGAGACTCAATGACATTCATCAAAGGTTTTTACCTATTCTCTTTCGAGAATGAGAAGATGAAGGTACAATTGAATTCCTTCAAACATGGAATTGGCTCTTCTTTACTCATCAAAAATCATTCTTACATCATTTCCCACGATATACCAAAAATATTGAAAGAAATCCGTAGGGAATCCATCCGAGCCAAGAGCCTTATCTCTCTCTATTGAGAAAAGGGTGAATACCACCTCCTCCCGGGAGAATGGATCCATGATGTATTCATTGTGTGTCTGGATGATAAGAGGGGGAATGAGGTGAGAAATATCAGTTTGGGAAGCGCTGTCAGATGCCTCAGTACATCCCAACAAGTTTTCAAAGAATTTTATTGCTTTACATTTTATGTCTTCCTCTTTTTGAAGAATATATCTATTATTTTATTTTTATTTTTATTAAGGAGATCATGTTTCAATTTCTACGATCCCATACTGTTTTTTCAAAGAATATTGTGTTACGATCCCTTTCTTTTAGCCAATCTTCTCTGGAATTTTGCTTCTAGTAATTTCCTCTTTGAGTAGGATCTCCCCAAGTTCTCTTAGGAGGGATTTTTCAAGCGCACAAGTGTATTGGTTCATTCCCTCCCCAAAAAAAAAAAAAAATCCTTTCATTAAGGACCTTAAGATTTTTTTCCACCCTTTATTTTTCATTGAAGTAGCTTTTGCTCGACTCCAAATAAGTTTTTGTGCAAGGATAAACATCCTAAACCTCTAATCTAGAGAGCATCCCACCATGATTCTATTAGGGCAGGGAGATTCTTTTCTTGGAACCACATTAATTTGAAGTTAAAAGGACATTTTGGAGGAGCCAAGTCATTTGTGAAGGAAAGGAAAATTGGACAGTGATTTAAACTAGAGATTGGTACAACTGAGCATTCGGTTAACCAATCCATTTGAATCCAATTGGCATTAACCAAGAATTTATCCAAGTGCTCTAAGTGATTTAATTAAATTTGAATTAATTAAATCTAAGTATTACATAGTCACTTATTGAAATACATGATAAAATATAGAAATGACACAAGCAAAC
The DNA here is from genome assembly GCA_018340775.1 of Taxus wallichiana var. yunnanensis. Lineage (NCBI taxonomy): Eukaryota > Viridiplantae > Streptophyta > Pinopsida > Cupressales > Taxaceae > Taxus > Taxus wallichiana. Next base: position 535,972,939 of record CM031236.1, read on the forward strand.
TAAGATGTAAATATAAAACCCTAAGCACAAGAGATAGATGAAGAGACTTATCTAATTTATGCTCGATCTGGAACTGCTCTAGAATGGGAAAAGTGTTGAACATGCTTGGCAGAATGTCGTAAATGCTTAGTATAAATTCTAAAACTCATGAACAAAGCCGAATATAGATGCCCACACTAGGGCAAGGGCGCCAGGCGTTGAGGATTGCTATTAGGCACCCTTGACTGCGCAAATGGTCAGAATCTAGTTTTCATTGTGTCGCAAGAGTGTCTCGATTGTTTCTGTTGATTTCCTAATAATCGCTCTTTGATTGCCGAAGGTACCTATAACATGCAAAAGAGATGTTCACCTGTACAAGCCCACAAACCACATCAAACCTAAAAGGAAAATGCAAAATGGGGAGTCGATTGACCCCGACGGTCACCAAACAAAGTGAACTTATGGCCAAGTGTCGCACTACATCTCGAGACTCCATGTAGTTCTTTTGTGTGTGTGTAGAAATTATGCCCTAGGATGCCCTTGTGCAAGTTATACTTGATAGCAGGTTGTAGCTAGAATGTAGAAATGTATATCATGTGTGGATGGAATAGAATGAACTTCCCCTTTCTATGTTATGTATGCAGAGTTGATGCTACCCTTGTCCCTTGAATGGATGCTTTAGAGTGTTTTATGTTCCTTTCATATGTAAGCTTAGGTGATGATAGTAATGTTTAGTGTTTGGTCCTTGATTTTGAACACATAACTATGTATTTATATGATTCCTTTATTTGAATTTTTTAATTGACAACATGAAGGCCGACCCATAAGTGAAAAAGTTTCCAAAAAGATAAAAGAGACCCAAAAATAACAAGTACGATAAGAAAGGAACAGGGGTGCCGGAGGATAGGAGCACTGGGCTCTCTTTGTCATGGTTGCCACTTTGGTGTCCGAAGCCATAAAATATAAATAAGTTAAGTTATAACAAGGTTGTAGGGTGTGTAACACCAAAGAGAAATAGATAAAGAAAAGAGGTCAAAAATAGTTGTAAACCACTAGTTTTCTTGCTTAGAATCATATAAATGATAGCATGCTTTTAGGACCTAGAAATGTACCAAAGTGCATGACTTTGTGTCTACAATGATGTTGTTGAAGCCAAGGTGCTTATTTTCCCATGTGAACTAGACATGTTTAGGCTCAATGTCCATCAATTGGTTGATATAATAGAAATCCTGAAATCCTTTTGGGATTGATTACCCCTATTAAGGCCCCCAAAATTTTCCATGTCAATTAGTATTGTGTTGAATCTCCATCTATCATGCATTTCATTGTTGTTAAGGTTACTCAAATCCATTGTGATTTTATGTCATACCTAATTTTTAAGGATAGGTGTATTCGGGCCATACACTCTTAAAATGTAGAACTTAGATCCCTCACAAAAGGAGGGGACTTTACAAAGAATCTAATTAGGGAAACAAAGAATCACGTCAATTGAGACCTTACATGAACACCAAGTGATGCCCAACCCACCGAGGTACCCAAACCATCCACAAAGGATACATTCCATCCACACCAATTCCATCCCCAAAGCCTTTGTGCTTTAGATTCAAGCAATTTTATTTCATGTAGAATAAAATCTCATCTTTTTCTCCATTACACAATGCTTAACCAAGTGGTGTTTCTTAAAGGCATATAACCATGTAACATTCCATGAAATTATATTCATTGACAAAGAGAGGGGAATTCCACTCCCACTTATCATGATTGAATAATTCATCAACTATATTTTGTGTGCATGTGTCAACTTCTTCTTTGGCCTTCTCCTATTTAGATTTTCTTCCAACTTTTCCCGAAGGTCCACAATTGCAAACTTCAATGAGGGCTTATTTGCATGGATTGTGTGCTCAATAGGATTCTGAATTAGATCTTAATCATCTAAGAGGTTTAAATTTCCTTTGAAATCCCAATCTGCTAAATCTTTAAGAGGCCCCCTTTTTCATTTTAAATTCCATATTTTATTTTTGAGGCCAGACAAGTCGATTTCTAGGATACATTCTCTATTTCTTTAAGAAGGGATTAAATGGGAAAATATGAAACATGTATCCCCACCACATGAGGATGAGGATGAAAATCCTCCCCATAAAGAAAGGATCAAATTTTGGGATCCATGGCAGTAAGAATGTCTAAAATATTTCAAAACCCAATCCCTCCTCAAATCGTTGCCCCATTGCTGCTCTCTCCTGTAAATGATGACAAAGAAATAGGGATCCCTTCCTCATGAAACAAGGATCTATATTTTATTACTAAGACCAGCATGTGTCGATTGCCAAGATACATTCTATATTTCTTTGAAGGGAGTGTTATCCATTTTTTCCCCATTGTGTAAAAATGGACAATGGGGGTAAATTGCACCTTGGGATTAGAAGATTATTTCATGAAGCATTTGGGATGTTTCAGGTAAAATTTTGTGTTTAAGGAGCATTTACAGTGTTACAAGAAGATTTGGGATCATCTCGTGGACTATTCTTTTCTTTTTTGAGTTTTGGGGGCTCATGGTTTGCTTGGAATGAGGAAATTGCCTTTCTTGGCCCACATTTATCAAAACAAATGGAAATGGAAAAAGTAAGGGTGTGGGCCCAGAGGCACTCCACTCGGTCTCCATGTCCTTCTTGGTTTAGGAAAATTCAAGAAAATTCCAAAGGTTTAGGAGGAAAGTTTAAATAATGTAAAAATGGCCCACAAGGGGCTCGAGCTCAAATCAAGGAAAATTTTAAGGGTCCCTCGAAAAAATCCTTAGAAAATATTTGGTGAATATGTGAAAATTATCTTTCACACGAATAGCGAATATCAAGACATCATGACATCACTATTAAATGCTAGAAAATGGTAGCTTTTTTATATGCTATAAGCCAATAGCATAGTTTATGTTCTTGGCGACAACATATAGTATGTTGTCGGCAGTAGTATAAAAATATGTGTCGGTCGGTAGCATAAAAAATGGTACCAACCAAAGAGCTTATTTTATGCTCTGTTCAACAACATACTATATGCTTTCAGTTGGTAGCATAAAAATGCTACCAACTGATTGTATGTAGGAAAATTTTACGAATTCCTATATCATGGAATGGTAAATTGACCACAAAAATTGACTTGTACCTAGGAAATTTTGGTGAAAATGGTCCTAACTTGTACCCTAAAAGTTCACCAATTTTAAATTTCAAAAATTGAAATATTCGTGAATTAATGAATATTCACCACTAAAATTTTCCCTAGCTCAGATAGCTCTCCGAGCTACTCGATGAGATCACACAATGCATGGGAAAGATTTATCATCAACATAGCTCAGTTGAGATAAATGGATTTTTGGGGGCGATATAATTATCTGTGGCTCAAGCATGGCATTTTGAGAAGGAAAATCAATATTGGGTTAATGATCAAGTGCTTGAGGTGATCCCGAGTGGGAAGTGTGTTGGCAGTGAGTTTGGCTCAGCTCAAGATGTGTATGAAGCAAGCTCGCAGAAGGTAGGCACATTTTAATGGGTGTCTCAGAGATTTATAATTGGCTCAAAGCAACCAAGGAGAGCTTGAGAAAAAGATTCATGTGGCTAAGGTATCATGACTACAAGTGGACCAAGGGTTCATGAGTCATTAAGGATCACATAGAAGAAAGATAATGTAGAAGTCAATATGGAGAAGAGTGGCGGTGAGGGTTGGGTATTAATACAAGACATTCTCGGCTACTCAAGTTTCACGAGAAAATAATTCAACACAAGTGGACTTGGGATGAACTCATAACGAGTTGAAGCATGTAAATGGGGGCTCAAGACAAGGTCGAGCCACAAATAAAGGAATTCAAACCAGGGCTCGATGTGCGGCTTGATAAGGTTGTCATAGGTCATGTTGAACACAACGGAAGGGGAATCCCAAGCTCAAGGTTATAGCATTGGAATGGCTCGTCGGTGCAAGCTTGGACATGGCCAACTGCGGAGGTTGCATAATTAGCTCAAAGGAGATGATTTTTCGAAGCCAAGGATATTTTGGATTTCGGGGGTGAATATTTTCAGAGTTTGGAATATTGCACGGGTGAGTTGGTGATCACATGAGAGAAAACTCTGAACTCCGAACTCGATGTTTCAGAATTTAGAAGTCAATGGCTCAGGTGAAAATCGGGGTTCGGGGTCAAAATGCTATGGGGATCAGACATTTCTCATTGAATTAGGTGTAAAGGCAAAGGATTTTCCAAGTCCAAACTCGAAGTCGGCTCGGTGTTTGCATTTGGACTCATTCATTTTGAGAGGTGTCGGTTGTGCAAGTGGGAGTTTGAACTCTAATGTCCAATGGGGACTTAGTCAGCTTGTACACGTGGTGAGAGATAGAGGTGAGTTAGGTGGTGACGGGATCAGGTTACATGTTGAATGATTCTGAAATCAACGGGGTTCATTGAGTAGCGAGTGGTATGGCCGACCGAGCTAGCGGAAAATAGTCTAAAGGTGGCCCAACGTGATGATAGAGGTATCCCTATAGCACGGGAGGTGGTTGGTGAAGTTAATGCAAATGAATTCATTAGGAGGTACCAAGCCAATGCACAAGGTAGATAAAGTTGGTGGAAACATGGTAGTCAAGCAACTTGGGTTGAGGTGTGATGCGAGGAGATCCTAGGTAGGCAAGTAGAATTCAAATTCGGCATTGGGGGTATTTTCAATGCAAGAAGTGGTTGGTGAAGCACTCGGGAGCATTTTAGTGAGGAGCCCGACCATGTAAAGTAGGCAAAGTGGGGGAATTTAAACGAGGAGCTCATGAAATTTATCCGGGAGCTAGATCGAGGTAGAGGTGAGGTGGTGAGTTTGCAAAGATATCGCGATGTAAGGATCCCAACGGGGCTTGCCTAATACATGAAGTGGGAGGAGTAAACTTGGGGGCATTTAAACAATGAACCCAATGTGTGAGAAAGACAAGGAGCCTCGAAAGTTTATAGAGCGGTGCTCTCTAAATAGCTCGCTAGTCGGCTTGGCGAGTCAAGCTAATGAGTTGTTTATCGAGTCAACCCATAAACCCCCTCCAAAGGCAAAAACCAATCTCTTGGGCCCCAAGGCATATTAGAGTGTTTTCAAAAATTATTAAAATATTATTTTTAATTAAATGGGGCATTTAACTTTATCAAAGCATGGGGGAGGATGTAATATCCCCTTGTGAGATATTAATTAATTATTATTAATTTACTTGCAAAAGAAGCAAACTTAGAAGAGAAACCCTTCTAGGTTCACCTCAACTAACTCAATGTCGACTTCAATACAACCCAAATAGGGTTGGAGTGAGCCAAGGTAAGGGTTTAGATGGGCTATCTAGTTGGAATTTACACTTCTTTATCCAATAAACTTTGAAGTAAAATAATAATTTATAACTGTTGAAATTGACTGAAAATTTTGGAAATTAATAACTCCCACAATACTAACTCTTTTAGCTTTAAACAAAGTGCAATAGAAAGATAAAATTGTGAGCTTTTAAATGCAGCCAACATCACAAATTTTCACCCGCTGAAACCCACTCAAAAAAAAACCCCGATTCTATAGTTCAAGTCGTTGGGGTTAGGGTAAAATATGAAAAATAATTCCAGCACTTTTCCTTCACTCTAACAACGGTTGATAAATGTAGTTTCAAATCTACAATCAAAAGATCTATACCAACAGATTTAATAACACTTCAAATCCCTCAAAACACCGTTAATAAATGCCGAGTAAGTCGAATTGTATTAAATAAATTCTAGCAGTGTAAGTAAACCAAACTAGCATGAAAATGGCCACATAATGCCCCAATTAGAATCATAAAATAAATTAGATTATAACCTCCATATGCAACATCATAAAACCATACAAACATGTTTCATACCAAGTTGATTTGAGCTTAAAAAAATTCTAGAAATGAACAACAATTATTTGGGCATAAAATCACCTCCAAACCAACTCTAAAATTTTTCTAGACAAGTCAATTTCATCAAGGGATTACCAACAACATATAATAGACAATATTCACCATAAATCACACTCCAAACTCTCAAGGAAAGATTATGTCCTCTCCCAAAAATGGTGGCTTACACATATATAGAGAAATGATTGCAAAACTTATTAATTCAAGCTCAAATGGGCACACACACTTCACAAATGGGTGGTGTTGAAGAACACCTTTTATTTTTATCATAAGTGGGCATACATCCCTTCTTCAAGCATGAAGATAAGTTTCATAAAACTGTTAACATGCAAAAAAGGTGTGTCTACGTCTTATTTTATATCTTTTGCCTTGCACGTCCTCTAATTTTTTTCTCCATATTTGGCGCCATAATCTAGGAGGGAATCTTATTTAAAACATGTCTGAAAGTCACACTCAAAAACAAATATTAAATGCATAGGGATTTAAATCAAAAAGGGGCCCATATGGATCGACCCATGCCTAGAAGAAATCATTTTTTTAAATATCCAATATTAAATAATCCCCCAGAAAAATGCAACTTGCTTAGTCACTCAATTCACCTTTAAAATATGAATTTATTATCCCAAGGTGAAATCGATTTTCTCCTTTATTTTTGATTTGCACATTAAAAATATATTTAATTTTAATTTACTTGTGCAAATCAATTTTCTCTTATTTTAAAAATGGGGACATTATAGTCCTCCCTTCCCAAAAGTGCTTGCCCTCAAGAAATTACACACATGGCTGGTCCATTATTTCTCCCATCCCATAGCGCCTTCTAGATAGAGCATCTGCAGCTACATTATTCTTCCCTTTCACATATTCAATGTCAAAATCAAAATCCTGCACTTTACTTACCCATTTTTGTTGCTTGTCATTCAATTCTCTTTGGTTAAGGAAAAACCACAAGCTGTTATGATCATATTTAATGAAAAATTCCCACATACCAAATATTGTCTAAATTTACTCAAAGCATGCATGATTGCCAACATTTCTTTGTCATACACACTATATCCCCTTTCATGCTCTTTCAATTTCCTACTTTCAAAAACAATGGGGTGTTTCTCTTACATTAGGAAAGCCCCTATTCCCTCACCCAAAGCATCACATTCTACCACAAATGGTTTAGAAAAATCAGGAATTGCAAGAACCGGGCAAGAACACATTACTTCCTTTAATTTTTCAAATGCTTCTTGGGCTGGTTTGGACCATTTAAAGGCCCCTTTCTGGGTCAAATCTATCAAAGGAGCTTCAAACCGTGAGAAACCTTTAACAAATCTTCTATAATAGCTACAAAGACCACAAAATCCCCTTAGTTGTGTGAGAGAAGAGGGAATAGGCCATTCCATAATCGCTGCAATTTTCTATTTGTCAACTTGCACACCATTAACACCAATAATATGCCCCAAATATCCAATTTCCTTTAAACCAAACTCACACTTAGATTTTTTTGCAAAGAAAGAATGTTGTCCCAAAGTAGATAAAACCAAATCCAAATGTGTCAAATGCTCTTCCCAAGTTTTTCTATACACAAGAATGTCATCAAAGAATACTAGCACAAACTTCCTTAGATATTGGCTAAATACATAGTTCATGCAAGATTGAAAAGTAGTTGGTGCATTAGTTAACCCAAAAGGCATAACCAAAAATTCAAAATGCCCAAAATGACATCTAAAAGTTGTTTTGTGCACATCTTCTTCTCTTACCCTTATCTGATGGTACCCGGATTTGAGATCTATTTTTGAAAAGAAAGAAGCACCATGTAACTCATCAAGTAACTCATCAATTCTAGGAATGGGGTACCTATTTTTGATAGTCCTCTTATTCAACATTCTATAATCAATGCACATCCTCATAGTACCATCTTTTTTCTTGACCAAAACTACGGAAGATGCAAATGGGCTAGAACTAGGCCTTATATGTCCCATCTCAAGAAGCTCCCTAATAGTCTTTTCAATTTCTTCCTTATAAACTCTAGGATGGCGGTAAGGAGTGATCATAACAATCTTAGTGTCCTTTTCTAACTTTATAATATGCTCAAACCCTCTATGGGGGGTGACCCATGTGGTAAATCATGAAAACATGAACATGATTTTCTAAAAGAGCTTGTAACTCACCTTCTAATGACTGCTATTCTAATTTTTGTGATATAGCAGCCACTACCCACTCAATTTGACCCCTTCTAAAATCCCTTTTCATCCTCTTCATGGACACCTCTTGTGGTGCACCATTTTCCATGCCTTTTAGGATGATTTCCTTGTCATCTTTAGTGAACTTTAACTCCATGGTTTTGTAGTTTTGTGTGAAATCACCTAAAGAATGCAACCATTGAACACCCAACACAAGATCAATATCCCCAATATCAACAACATAAAAATCATCAATTACCTTATGCTTTCCAAGCATGAGAGGTAGTTGTGCAATATTTGTAGAACATGGAAGGGAAGTCCCATCTATTATGGTTACTTTGAAAGCCTTGCAATTTGTGGTTTCCAAACTCAGTTTCCTCACTAGACCTCCATCAATGAAATTGTGGGTGGCCCCACTGTCAACCAAGGTAATAACTCATTGCCCTTGAATGGTTCCCTTCACCTTGAATGCATGATACTTGGGCACATCGGAAAGAGAAGCAAGGGTGCTTTCCATTTCCTCATTTCCTTGCACATGCTCAACCACTTCTTCATTAGTTTCATGGTTAGCATCGTTCAAATCAATGTCAAATTCAAAGTCTGAATCAATAATTTCAATGTAATGGATTTGACCTTTACCTTTACAATTGTGACCTCTTACCCATGGAGTTTTGCAGTCAAAACACAATCCCTTTCTTCTTAGTTTGTCCCTTTCATCTTTTTGTGAGTTGTTTTGGGGCTGATTTCGTAAGGTGGCATATGGGACTGATTGAACCTCTTTGGGGCCTCTTTTGATGACCCAAAGGGCTGCCCTCCTTGCACTTTAAGGGGCTGCGGTAAATCAGACCTTGGCTGCCCTCTAAATCCACTTTTGGACAGCGTTTGTGAGGCATTAGAATGTTGTCCTTTAGGCCCATAAGTCCCTCTATAAGTTGCACATTCTAAGTCTAGAGCCTTAGTAATACAATCTTGCAAAGTCATAGGGTTAAAAGCTCTTACCAAACCCTTTAGAGGTTCTACCAAACCTTCCGTAAAGAGGACAACCAACCTCTTTTCGCTAACATCGGAAACCATGACTACAATTTTTTGGAAGTCTGCAACATACTCATCAACATTACCCACTTGTCTGAGTTGAGCCAGTTCCCTAAAATGAAGTTTTGGGTCCTTCCTATCAAACCTCTCCATGATCCTTTGACTAAACTCTTCCATTGTGTGAATCAATTCATGGCCTTGGGTGTGCATACCATGGAACCACCACACATGTGTCATGCCTTCCAAATGGAGGGTGACGAATTTGAGGGCCTCTTCTTCTTGCATGGGATTGAGGGAGAAGTAAGTCTCCATCTTTTGCAACCAAGCTCTCACCGTAATGGTGTTAGAACCATCAAAGTTGGGGAGTGAAACCTTTCCCAACCTTTTTGAAGATTCTTATGTGGTTGCTTATGGAATCTTTTTGACTTTTTGCCCATCTTGAGTGCACAAAACTCCTCAAACCTCAACATGTCTCTTGTAGCTTGGCTCAAAGAACCGTACTCCAACCTTTGAGCATCTATTAGCTCGGCTAAAGTGGGTTCTTCCTCTTCTTCTCTTTCTCTAATGGTCTCCTTAGGCAAGAAGATATCTTTGAAAAACTTAGGTGTAGAGCCATCACCTCCCTTATGTGAGCTCTCCCCATGGGAGCTTGCAGATTTATCTTTACCCATAACATCCTTGATGAGTTTGGACATTTGCTCACTCATGGATTTTTGTAGTTCTTGATCACATGCTTGCATCAATTTGTGCAAGAAATTTACTTGATCCAACGTGAATACTCCTTCATCCATGTTTCCCTTATCTATCATTTTATCATATTGAAACTTATTATCACCTTACATATATAAATCACCCACACGAACAGAGGAAGGAAGCTCTGATACCACTGTAATATCCCCTTGTGGGATATTAATTAATTATTATTAATTTACTTGCAAAAGAAGCAAACTTAGAAGAGAAACCCTTCTAGGTTCACCTCAACTAATACAATGTCAAATTCAATACAACCCAAATAGGGTTGGAGTGAGCCAAGGTTTAGATGGGCTATCTAGTTGGAATTTACACTTCTTTATCCAATAAACTTTGCAAAAGTAAAATAATAAATTATAACTGCTGAAATTGACTGAAAACTTTGGAAATTAATAACTCCCACGATATTAACTCTTTTAGCTTGAAACAAAGTGTAGTAGAAAGATAAAATCATGATATTTTAAATGAAACCAACATCATAATTTTTCACCCACTGAAACTCACTCAAAACAACCCCGAATCTACAATTCAAGTCGTTGGGGTTAGGGTAAAATATGCAAAATAATTCCAGCACTTTTCCTTCACTCTAAAAGTCAATAAATGCAGTTTTCAGATCTGCAATCAATAGATCTATAACAACAAATTTAATAACACTTCAAATCCCTCCAAAACACTGTTAATACATGCCCAGGTAAGTCGACTTGTATTAAATAAATTCCAGCAGTGTAAGTAAACCAAACTAGCATGAAAATGGCCACAAAATGCCCCAATTAGAAGCATAAATAAATCAGAATGTAACCTCCATATGCAACCTCATAAAATCATACAAAAATGCTTCATACCAAGTCGATTTGAGCTTACAAAATTCTGGAAATGAACAACAAGTATTTGGGCATAAAATCACCTCCAAACCAACTCTAAAATTGCCCTAGACAAGTCGATTTCATCAAGGGAAAACCAACAACATATAATAAATGATATTCACCATAAATCACACTCCAAACTCTCAAAGCAAGCTTATGTCCTCTCCCAAAAATGGCGACTTACACATATATAGAGAAATGATTGCAAAACTTATTAATTCAAGCTCAAATGGGCACACACACTTCACAAATGGGTGGTGTTGAAGAACACCTTTTATTTTTTATCATAAGTGGGCATACATCCCTTCTTCAAGCATGAAGATAAGTTTCATAAACCGTCAACATGCGAAAAAGGAGTGTCCACATCTTCTTTTATATCTTTTGCCTTGCACATCCTCCAAAGTTCTTCTCCATCTTTGGCACCATAATCTAGGAGGGAATCTTATTTAAAACATGTTTGAAAGTCACACTTAACAACAAATATTAAATGCATAGGTATTTAAATAAAAAAGGGACCCATATGGATTGACCCATGCCTAGAAGAAAATATTTTATTTTAAATATCCAATATTTAAATAATCCCCCAGAAAAATGCGACTTGTTTAGTCACTCAATTCACCTTTAAAATATGAATTTATTATCCCAAGGTGAAATTGATTTTCTCCTTTATTTTTGATTTGCACATTAAAAATATATTTTATTTTAATTTACTTGTGCAAATCGATTTTCTCTTCTTTTTAATTTTTAATAAAAAAGGGGACATTACATAAGAGATTTTTTCAGATACATACAAGCATGATGCAATCAAGCTTGGAGAGATATAATAGAGCATGGGAAAAGTATGGTTAACTCATATTGTACATTCATGCGTATGTTTTAGGGATTCTCCTTCTTTCTCTCATAGCTCTATGGCACTATAAAATGTAAAGGGTTGCATTATTTCGGGAGTTAGACATTTTTTCCAAACTTCCCCTCTTCTTTCAAGATGAGCTATTGTGAATTTAGAGGCTTTCAAGCCTTCCTTCCAAAGATTGTAATGGAAAATTGTACCTCTTCCTACTGTAATGATGCATTGTGCATGTGCTTGGAGTAATAAAATTATGTTTTGTGACTAATTATCTATCCTTGCATTTTTTTCTACTTCCTTTTGCCTCCCTCATGTTTACAGGTATATTGTGCAACACCATATTTCTTTTGCATGTTTTGGAGGATGTTGTGCTTAATGGGAATGAAGCATCGCATGTAATTTTGTTTGTGATGCATGTCCATCCTTCCATTCTGTACTTCTTCATGGGTAAGAGGGAAAATTTCCTAGCAAACCCCTTTCTTGGTGCATCACCACTTCTAGTGTAGGTTTTACTTCATACAATCTCTCTCCCTAATCCCATGGAAATGTTAGTATAGGTCTAATTAGTTATTTATCTTGCATTAGAAGTACTGTAGTGGTTAGTGTAGGAAGAGGAAGATAACTTTCTTTGCAGGTTCACCTCAAGCCCACAATTCCCACAACTTGATAGGTGATACCCATGTTACCCAATCACACCGAATGCCCTATTCACATTTGGACATTTGGGGGTGTTGTGATTTGGTGATAACACGAAGTAAAGGGGATAATATGAAACAAGGATCCCCTCCTCATGAGGATGAGGATGACCATCCTCCCCACAAAGAAAGCATCAAAGTTTGGGATCCGTGGCTATAAGAATTTCCAACATCTTACAGTAACCCAATCCCTCCTCAAATCCTCACCCCCCATTGTTCCACTCTCCTATACATGATACCAAATAAAAAGGATCCCCTCCTCATAAAACATTCTATATTTCTTTAAGAAGGGAAAAATGGGGAAAATATGAAACAAGGATCCCCTCCTCATGAGGATGAAGATGACCATCCTCCCCACCAATAAAGCATCAAATTTTGAGATGCATGGTTATAATAATGTTCAAAATCTTCTAGAACCGTATCCCTCGTACTCAAATCCTTACCTCTCACTACTCCTCTCCTATAAATGATGACAAATAATCCCTTCATAAGGAAATAAAAGGATAGGTCGCTTCCCCATTGGCGATCACATCATGTCTCTATGGTGGTGATGGACGACCATTTTCCTAAGAATTTTATAATTAGGGAGCCCCCTTATGAGGGTAAAAACTTATTCATTAATTAATTTTATAGATCCACTTATATTACCTCGATAGGCCCATCCTCCAAAAGAGATGCCTACAAAAAAATTGTTCCTTTCGTTAAATTCATCACCGTTGATAACTACTTGTTTTTTCGCATGCTAAATTTTTGAAATTCACCTATTCTTCATCTTGTTTCACAGATCCACATATTCACTCCTCTCCCAAGTTCAAATTCACAACTTCCTACTATTGAATAAATTGAATCATTTCATTACTTATTACCAAAATTATTCAACACAAAGAATCCAAGTTAAATCCTCTAAGAAGAGGTGGAATAATACCGATTTCTCACCAAAATAACTAAACTTATCAAAATAGATAAAGACTTCTCACCAAAATCATTAACCTAATTGATGGATGAAGCATAAAATTATTATTGTTATTTATTGATGAAGTGTGACCTTACACAAATAACAAATGATAATGGAACCAAATCCCTATGTACCAAATTTTTAAAAATATGTGATATTTTTTTGGAAAAAAATACAATCATTTGTATGTGCTTTCCTGACAAACATGCTTCACCAATAAAATTCTACCTCTTTCAATCAAATACGGACCTCTTTCAATGAAAAAAACAAAATCAAATATTACTATGCCATTGATTACTACCATTGTTAGTGTTTTTAGTTTTAGTTATCACTCCTTTTTTATCATTTAGTTGTTGATGCAATATAATCCACATGAACAAATAAAGAGTGTTGATAAATCTTTCAAACCCACCAAATTTTAACAAAGTAAGATATTTACGTGTTCTCCAGATAAAACTAGCACTATGTCATACATTGGAAAGCTAAGAAAATTAAAGATATTTACATGTTCAAATGTAAAGTTCCCAATTGTTAGGGTGCCCTATGTGGAATCTTATGGTCTATATTTTACGAGTTTTTAGTGAGTCTAAAAGGAGAAATTTCATCATTTGATAATATTTATAAAAAGAGATCAGTAAGCATATTCATTTTTACATGTGTTCAATAAAAATGTGAGTAACTTGGTGTTTTTTGGGTTGTAATTGGATTAACCCCACAATAAAAATTAGGTTTATTATACATTGTGAAGTTCAATATTCACAATGTTATATTCAATATATACAATGCAAAGTGAAATATATGTAGTTTGGTAAAATTGAAATTCTTGTTGTCTTTTAGTCAATTATAATTTTAATTTTTTATAAAGAATTTAGGAGGATAAATTTATTTGTGTATCATTTGTTAGATTCCTCCAAACATTTTTACTTGCAACAAAGAAAAAGTGAAGATATGTGTGATTTATTAAAGTATGTTAGAGGGCTTGTTTGCCCTCCATTTTCATTGACAAAAGATGCATTTCATGTCATTTTGGGTGGCTTATTTCCTTATTGAGGAAAAATTATCCACAAAAACACAAATATCCATTGCTTGATATAAATAAATTATCATTTTTTATATCTAATGACACGTTACGATAACATTTTCATATATTAAAAACATGGTTTCATTAATATTAAAGTTTTCCATGTCAATCATATCTTTAGAAAGATGTAAATTTTCAAGCATTCCATAGTCAATTTTATTGGATTACATTAATTGTAGATCCTAAATATTTTATTGGAAACATTGGGTATCCGCTAAATCGAAGAGTGCACCAGTGAGAAATGTGAGACATGAATCACACAAACAAAAGCGCAAGTTATGAAGAACAGTTGATATGATTTCAATGATGTTGTTGAAGCCAAGGTTCTTGTTTTCCCATGTGATCTAGACGTGTCTAGGCTCAATTTCCACCAACTGGTTGATATAACAAAAACCTTGAAATCCTTTTTGGGATTGATTACCCTTATTAAGGCCCCCAAATTTGTCCATGTCAAGTAGTATTGTGTTGAAATATCCATCTATCACGCATTTCACGCTACTAAGGTTACTCAAATCCATTTAGATTTTATGTCATACCTAATTTTTAAGGATAGGTGTATTAGGGCCATACACACTTAAAATGTAGAACTTAGATCCCTCACATAAGAAGGTGACTTGAAAAATCATCTAATTTGGAAATGAAGAATCACATCAATCGAGACCTTGCATGAACGCCAAATGATGCCCAACCCGGTAGAGGAACCCAAACCATCCAAAAAGGATCCATTCCATCCACACCAATTCTATCCCCAAATCCTTTGTGCTACATATTCAAGCAATTGTATTTCATGCAGAAGAAAATATCATATTTTTTCTCCATTAAACGATGATTAACCAAGTGGTGTTTGTTAAAGGCATGTAAGCATGTAACCTTCCATGAAATTATCTTCATTGAGGAAGAGAGGGAACTTCCACTCCCCACTTATCACGATTTAATAAGTATTCAACTATATTTTGTGTGCATGTGTCAACTACTTATTTGGCCTTCTCCTATTTAGATTTTCTTCCAAATTTTCCCGAAGGTCCATAATTTGCAAACTTCAATGAGGGTTAATATGCATGGATTGAGTGTTTAACATGGTTCGAATTAGATTTTAATCATATGAGAGGTTTAAATTTCCATTGGAATCCCCATCCTCTACCTATTTAAGGGACCCCTTTTCCATTTGAAATTCCATATTTTATTTTTGAGGCTAGACAAGTCGATTTCCGGGATACATCCTCTATTTATTTAAGAACGGAGTAAAGGGGAAAATATGAAACATGTATCCTCCTCATGAGGATGAGGATGAACATCCTCCCATAAATAAAGCATCAAAATTTGGGATCAATGGCTATAATAATGTCTAACATATTCCAAACCCAATCCCTCATCCTCAAATCTTTTCCCCAATGCTCCTCTCTCCTATAAATGATGACAAAAATCCCTTCATAAGGAAACAAAAGGATAGGTCGCTTCCCCACTGGAGATCACATTATGTCTCCATGGTGGTAATGGAAGGCCATTTTTCTATGAATTTTATAATTAGGGAACCCCTTCTCGGGGTAGAAACTTCAATAGTTTATTCATTTGATAGATCCACTTGTATTACCTCGATAATCCCATCCTCTAACATAGATGTCTACAAAAAATTGTGCCTTTCGATAAATTCATCGCCATCGATAACTACTTGTTTTCTCTACATGCTAAATTTTTAAAATTCACCTATTCTTCATCCTTTCAAAAGATCCACATATTCACTCCTCTCCCCAGCTCAAAATTGTAAATCTCTAGTATTGAATAAACTAAATCATTTCATTACTTATCACCAAAATTATTCAACATGAAAAATCCAAGTTAAATCATCTAAGAAGAGGTGAAATAATATTGATTTCTCACCAAAATAACTAACCTTATAAAAATAGATAAAGACTTCTCACCAAAATCATTAACCTAATTGATGGATGAAGCATACAATTATTATTGTTTTTGATTGATGATGTGTGACCTTACACAAATAACAAATGATAATGAAACCAAATCTCTATATACCAAATTTTTAAAAATATATGAATTTTTGTTTGACAAAAAAGTAAAATCATTGGCAAGTGCTTTCATAACAAACATGCTTCACCAATAAAATTCTATCTCTTTCAATCAAATACGAACCTCTTTCAATGAAAACAAAACAAAAACAAATATTATTATGTCATTGATTACTACTATTGTTAATGTTTTCAGTTTTAGTTATCACTCCTTTTTTATCATTTAGTTGTTGATGCAACATAATCCACATGTACAAATAAAAAGAGTTGATAAATCTTTGAATCCCACAAATTTAAAAAATTAAGATATTTACGTGTTCTCTATATTAAACTAGCACTACGTCATACCTTGTGGAAATCTAAGAAAATTAAATATATTTATGTGTTCAAATGTAAAGTTCCCAATTGTTAGGGTGCCCTATGTGGCATCTTATGGTTTATATTTTACACATTTCGGTGAGTCTAAAGGAGAAATTTCATCATTTGATAATATTTATAAAAAGAGATTATAAGCATATTCATTTTTGCATGTGTTCAAGAAAGCGTGAGTAACTTGGTGTTTTGTTGGTTGTAATTTGATTAACCCCAAAATAGTAATTGGGTTTATTATATATTGTGAAGTCCAATATTCGCAATGTTATATTCAATATATACAATGCAAAGTGTAGTATATGTAGTTTGGTAAAATAGAAATTCTTGTTGTCTTTTAGTCAATTATAATTTTAAAAACTTTTAAGAAGTTAGGTGGATAAATTTATTTTTGTATCATTTTTAGATTCCTTCAAACATTTATACTTGGCAAGAAAGAAAAAGTGAAGATATATGTGATTTATTGAAGTGCGTTAGAGGACTTGCTTGTCATCCATTGTCATTGACAAAGATACATTTCATATCATTTTGAGTGACTTATTTCCTTAGGAAATATTATCCACAAAAAACATAATTATACATTGCAATATAAATTAATTATCATTTTTGTTATATCTAATGACAAGTTATGATAACATTTTCATATATTAAAAAAATGGTTTCATTAATATTGAATCTTTCCATGCCAATCATATCTTTAGTAAGATTTAAATTTTCAAGCATTCCATAGTCAATGTGATTGGATTACATTAATTGTAGATCCTAAATATTTTATTGGAAATGCCAAGCGATCCACTAAATCAAAGATTGTATTAGTGATAAATGTGAGACAAGAATTACTTAAAGGAAATAATAGGCATACACACACAAAACCGCAAGCTATGAAGAACAATGAGATGATTTCAATGATGTTGTTGAAGCCAAGGTGTTTTTTTCCCATATGAACTAGATGTGTTTAGGCTCAATGTCCACCAACCTGGTTGATATAACAGAAATCCCTGAAATCATTTTGGAATTGATTACCCCTATTAAGGCCCCAAAATTTGTCCATACCAATTATTATTGCGTTGAAATCTCCATCTATCACGCTTTTCATGTTGTTAAGGTTACTCAAATCAATTAATATTTCATGCGATGCCTAATTTTTAAGGATAGGTGTATTAGGGCCATACACACTTGAAATATAGAACATAGATCCCACAAAAGGAGGTGAATTTACAAAGTATATAATTGGGGAAATGAAGTAGCATGTCAATTGATACCTTGCATGAATTCCAAATGATGCCTAACCCACCAAAGGCACCCAAACCATCCACAAAGGATACATTCCATCCACACCAATTCCATCCCCCAAAGCCTTTTTGCTTTAGATTCAAGTAATTTTATTTGATGTAGAAGAAAATATCATCATTTTGCTCCATATACAACACTTAACCAAGTGGTAGTTGTTAAAGGCATGAAAGCGTGTAACATTCCATGAAATTATCTTCATTGAGGAAGAGAGGGGACTTCAATCCCCACTTATCATGATTGAAGAAGTCATCAACTATAATTTTCGTGCATGTGTCAACTTCTTATTTGGCCTTTCCTATTTAGATTTTCTTCCAACTTTTCCCGAAGGTCCACAATTTGTAGAATTCAATGAGGGTTCATTTGTATGGATTGAGTGCTCAATAGGATTTTGAATTAAATATTTATCATCGAGAGTTTTAAATTTCCTTTGGAATATCAATCCTCTAAATCCTTAAGGGACCCCCTTTTACATTTGAGACTCCATATTTTTTTTTTGAGGCCGCAGACAAGTTGATTTCCAAGATACATTCTCTATTTATTTAAGAAGGGAATAAAGGGGAAAATATGAAACATGTATCCCCTCCTCATGAGGATGAGGATGAACATCCTCCCCATAAAGAAAACATCAAATTTTGGGATCCATGGTTGTAAGAATGTCTAGAATATTCCAAAACCCAATCTCTCCTCCTAAAATTGTTGCTCGTTGCTCCTCTCTCCATAAATGATGACAAAGAAACATGGATCCCCTCCTTATGAAACAAGAATCTATATTTTATTACTAAGGCAGACAGGTGTCTATTTCCAAGCTACATTCTCTATATATTTCAAAAGGGAGTAAAGGGGAATTTTGAAACATGGATCCCCCTCCTCATGAGGATAAGGATGACCATCCTCCGCATGAAGAAAGCATCAAATTTTTGTATCCATGGCTGTAATATTTTTCAAAATCTTCTAGAACCAAATCCTCCACATATCCTCACCCATTGTTCCTCTCTCTTATACATGATACCAAATAAACAAGGATCCCCTCCTCATAAAACATTCTATATTTATTTAAGAAGGGAATAAAGGGGAAAAAATGAAACATGGATCTCCTCCTCATGAGGATGAGGATGACCATCCTCCCCACCAATAAAGCATCAAATTTCGAGATCCATGGTTGTAAGAATGTCCAAAATATTCTAGAACCCAATCCCTCGTCCTCAAATCCTTGCCTCACTACTCCTCTCTCCTATAAATGATGACAAAGAAGCCCTTAATAAGGAAATAAAAGGATAGGTTGCTTCCCCATTGCAATCACATCATGTCTCCATGGTGGTAATGGAAGACCATTTTCCTATGAATTTTATAATTATGGAACCCCTTATGAGGGTAAAAACTTATTCGATTAATGCATTTAATAGATTCACTTGTATTACCTCCATAGGCCCATCCTCTAACATAGATGCCTACAAATAATTGTGACTTTCGTTAAATTCATCACCATCGATAACTACTTGTTTTTTCTACATGCTAAATTTTTGAAATTCACCTATTCTTCATCCTTTTCATGATTCGCATATTCACTCATCTCGCTAGCTCAAAATCACAACTACCTAGTATTGAATAAATTGAATCATTTCATTACTTATCACCAAAAATTTTCAACACGAAGATTCCAAGTTAAATCCTATAAGAAGAGGTGGAATAATATCGATTTCTCACCAAAATAATTAACCTTATCAAAATAGATAAAGACTTCTCACCAAAATCATTAACCTAGTTAATGGATGAAGCATACAATTATTATTATTATTGATTGATGAAGCATGACCTTACACAAATAACAAATGATAACGGAACCAAATCCCTATATACCAAATTTTAAAAAATATGTGAATTTGGTTTTTAAAAAATACAATCATTTTTATGTGCTTTCCGACAAACATGCTTCACCAATAAAATTCTATCTCTTTCAATCAAATACGGACCTCTTTCAATGAAAATAAAAAGCAAAAAAAAATATTATGCCATTGATTACTACCATTGTTAGTGTTTTTCAGTTTTAGTTATCACTCCTTTTTTATCATTTAGTTGTTGATAATATAATCCACATGAACAAATAAAGAATGTTGATAAATCTTTGAAACCCACAAATTTGTAACAGTAAGAAATTTACGGGTTCTCCAGATAAAACTAGCATTATGTCATATTGTGGAAATCTAAGAAAATTAAAGATATTTACGTGTTCAAATGTAAAGTTTGCAATTGTTAGGGTGCTCTATATGGCATCTTATGGTTTATATTTTACACTTTTTAATGATTCTACAAGGACAAATTTCATCATTTGATAATATTTATAAAAAGAGACTAAGCATATTCGTTTTTACATGTGTTTAATAAAAATGTGAGTAACTTGGTGTTTTGTTGGCTATAATTGCATTAACCCCACAATAGTAATTGGGTTTATTATAGATTGTGAAATTCAATATTCGTAATGTTATATTCAATATATACAATGCAAAGTGTAATATATGTAGTTTGGTAAAATTGAAATTCTTGTTGTCTTTTAGTCAATTATAATTTTGTAAGTGCACCAAGTTGGGGGCAAAAAAGTGGACAAAAAACCAAGAAATTAACAAAACACGATCGTGTTTTGCAATAACATGATCACGTTATGTTTTCTTAGGCTCGGGAATTCACGAACCTAAATTGTGTGCGCATTATAACACATACGTGTTTCTAGTGTCACGGAACGCATATGCATTTTGATCTATATGAATTTTAGGAGGGCTTAAAGGAGCCATATTTACTAAAATAAATGTTAAGTATAAGATTTATTATTTCTATATACCTTTATTATTTCTTATACTTTAAATTTATTTTAGTAAAATAAATGTGAAGTATAATTTATTTTATTATTTCTTTATACCTTTATTATTTATTGTACTTTAAATTTATTTTAGTAAAATAAATGTTAAGTATAAGATTTCTTTTATTATTTCTTTATACTTTATTATTTCTTATACTTTAAATTTATTTTAGTAAATATAAGAAGTTAGGGTCACTTTGCACTTGATGGAAGTGGTCCGTAGCTCTGAAAATTTTAATCTAGAAGATAGTTTTTCAAAATCTAATCTTGTCAGTACTTACTCATTTTTAGAATTTCAGCAATGACCTACAAATTTCAGGCCATATATATTGTAGTCGGTCTTTGTTTTACAAAAACATATAGTTGTTTTATAGTTTTTTGACCTTCTAGATTGGATTTTGACCCTACCACTACTTGAATTAATAAATTTTTTGAAATTTGGTCCATAATTCACTTTAGTAACCACGAATCAAAGTTTATGATGTTTGTCTACTTCTTACTAAAATGAGATCCTCACTTTGTAGATAGAGGACTCCTTGAATGGGAATCCTATCCTATGGAAAAATGAGGTGATTGTAATGTGCCTCCTCCTTAGGGATCAAGACTCGGGGTTTAGGGTTTAGCATTTAGTGTTTAAGGTTTAGGGTTTATGTTTTTGTGTCCAAGGTTCGAGGTTTAAGATTTAAAGTTTATGGATCATGATTTAGGGTTTAGGGCTCAGGATTTAGGGTTTAGGGCTCATGGTTGAGGGTTTAGGGTTTAGGATTCAGGGTTTAGGGCTTAAGGTTTAGGGTTTAGTGTTTAGGTTTTAGGGTTTAGGGTTCATGTTTGAGGGTTAAGGTTTAGGGTTTTGGCTTAGATCTTAGGGTTTAGGGTTCTGTGGCTCAAGGTTTAGGGTTTAGGGCTCAAGGTTTAGAGATGAAGGTTTAGGGTTAAGGATTTAGGATTTAAGGCTTAGGGTTTAGGCTTAGGGCTCGGGATTTAGGGTTTAGGGTTTAGGGTTTAGGGTTTATGGTTAAGGTTTAGTGTTGATGGTTTAGGGCTTAGGGTTTATGGCTTAGGGTTTTGAGTAGTAAAAATATGGTTTGTGCTTTAGGTTTTAGGATTTAGGGTTTAGATTTTATGGTTAAGGGTTAAGGCTTTAGGGTTTAGGGTTTAGGGTTTAGGGTTGATGGTTGAGGGTTTAGGGTTTATGGTTTAGGGCTCAAGGTTTAGGGTTTAGGGTTTAGGGTTTAGGGTTTAGGGCTAAAGATTTAGGGTTGAGTGTTTAGGGTTTAGGGATTACGTATTAGGGTTTAATGTTTAAGGGTCGAGATTCAGGGGTTTAGGCCACAGAGTTTATGGTTTAGGGTTTAAGGCACATGGTTTAGGGGTTAGGGTTTAGGGCTCAGAGTTTAAGGCTCGGGGTTTAGGCTCACCCATTCATTCACTGTAATTTTTGTGTCTTACCCATTCTTATTAGTATTGACAGAGAGTATTCAACTAAAAAGGGTTCATCTACTTCATAGGAAGAACATTCAAAGGGAGTCATCATAATTTGATGCCTTTCATCTGCTAATATTTTGAAGGAGGGAAATTCTATATATCTAAGAACAATTTGGTATAAATAAATGTTTTTGACGCTCTTTTAAATAATTATTTCAATTGCAAGTTGTCGGGAATGAAGGTTTCATTTGAAGAACAAAGTTTGATATGTCTAGTGTTTGTGTAAGATGATAATTTGAGAGGATTTTTGAGGTTCAATTTTATTTTCCAAGATGTATTACTTCAATGTTTGAAAATGTTTCTCCATATGCAACGATATTCTGATTTAGACACTCAATGATTCCTAAATGTACAATCCTACCATGAGACCGTACTGAGTAGTCCGATCCTTAGATACTGGGGGAGACACCATTACTTGGCTTCCATTTATAACGATAGAGATATTTGTAAATTCATGTTATGACCTCTAAATCTATATGAATTTCAAGTTGTTTAAAAATCACATCACACCCTTCACTAGGCTTGATGACTACCCCTATCTTTTTTAAGGTGCTTTTAAAAGCATCCATGGGTTTATCATAGAAGGAATTATCAATGAATGGAAGGTCACTAAGTCAAAGGTCAGATGACTCCCATTCAAAACTAAATAATAAATATTTAATAGGAGATTGATAACCCCTTTGTGTTCTTAGCCATTCCCCTATTGTTGTTATACTTGTTTTGAACACTTCATGAAGTTCTGTCAAATTTGATATCCATTCAAGTAGTAGAAGAGCTTTCTCTTTCTCCAGAGGAGAGGATACTATAGAAAATTTGGTTTTGATCCTACACTTCCACATTAGTATATTATCTATGTTTCTTCCATTTTCTTTGAGATTAATTTTTGTGTCATGATGGTTAATTTTCCAAACTTCTAATGGGTCATCTTGGCTTCGCATAATACCATACATGGAAATATGAGAAAAATGAAATTTGTTTGAGTATGAAGAAATTTACATTTTACGAGCACAATTATATATGAGGAGAAACAGGTTTGGAAGAGATGTGTAATATGCATTGTAAGGAACAAGGTGGATGTCATATCCATTTATTTACTTGTCCCACCTCTCATAAACAAGGTAGTTGTACAAGTAGACTCAATGATGGTTCTAGGCATGAGACTAGGAAATATTGATGAAATATGGTTCTAGGTTTAGGGTTTAGGGTTTAGGGCTCATGGTTTAGGGTTTAAAGTTTAGGGTTTAGGGTTCAAGGTTTAAGGTTCAGGGTTAATGGTTTAGGATTTAGGTTTTAGGTTTTGGGTTTTGGGTTTTGGGTTCATGGTTAAGGGTTAAGGGTTAAGGGTTAAGGGTTAAAGGTTTAAGGTTTAGGTTTTAGGGTTTATGGTTAGGGTTTAGGCTTGGGGTTAATGGTTTAGGGTTTAGGTTCGGGGTTCAGGTTAATAGTTTAGGGTTTAGGATTCAAGGTTTAGGGATTAGGGTTAAAGATTTAACATGTAGGGCTTAAGGTTTAGGATTTAAGTTTTAGGTCTCGGGGTTTAGGGTTTAGGTTTTATGGATTAGGGTTTATCATTTAGGGCTCAAGGATCGAGGTGTAGGGTTGAGGCTTAGGGTTTAGGGCTTAGGGCTTAGGGTTTAGGGTTAATGGTTCGGGGTTTGGGGTTTAGAGTTACGGGTTTAAGGTTCAAGGTTTAGAGCTTAAGGATCTGGATTTAGGGTTTAGGGTTTAGGTTTTAGGATTTAGTGTTTAGGGTTTAGGGTTTATTGCTTTAGTTTTAGGTTTGAGATTTTATGGTTTATGGTTTAGGGCTTAGGGTTAAGGGTTCGAGTTCATGGTTTTAGTCTGATTTGGGGTTTAGGATTGATGTTTAGGGCTCAGGGTTTATGGTTTAGGGTTTAAGGTTTAAGGTTTAGGGTTTAGGGTTTAGGGCTCAAGGTTTAGGGTTTAGGATTCAGTGTTTAGCATTTAGGGTTTGAGGGTCAAGGTTTATGATCTAGTTTTTATGGTTTAGGGTTTAGGGTTTAACATTTAGGGCTCATGGTTTATGGTTCATGGTCCAGGGTTTAGGTCTCACAAGTAAGGGCGTAATGTTTAATGTTTAGGGTTTAGGGTTTAGGGATCATGGTTCAAGGTTTAGGGTTTAGGGTTAAGGACTCAATGTTTAGGGTTTCATGTTTCGATTGTAGAATTTAAATTCCAAAAGATTTAAAATGTATGTTGAAATCATGAAAATTGCCCATGTACTGAGACCATTTATATACTATAAAAACTATCTCTTAAACCATGACTCATGGAGCTGTGATACTAGTTGCATAAGGTGTAGAGTGACCCTAATTTATTATATTTACTAAAATAAATTTAAAGTACAAGTTTTTCATTTATATTTAAACATTTATTTTTGTAAATAAAAGCATGCCAAAAGCACATATCCTATCTATATTATGCGAGAACACGTACGTGTTATAACCCGTACGTGTTTTGTGTTTTCTCTTTTTCCAATGCATGCCTCTAGGCTTGGATCCAGTTTAGATCCCCAAGCCTGGGGCATGGACCTACACAAACACATCAAAGAATGTGTTTTGCAGAAAATGCAAAAATGACACTTTCTCCATGTTAAATCAACATAAAATAATCGATTCATTTAAAAAAATTATACCACGACAATGAGAAGAGTTCCTTCTTTCTAAAACTATTTTTTAAAAATTTCGACTAATATAAGGTTTCCATATTATTTATTTTCTAACTATGCTTTTTTATAGATTTGTTTTGAAGTTTAAACATGTCTATCTTTCGGCATGTATCTTTTTTGGCTCATCAAAATTGAAAAATTATACTAACAAAAACTAGGCCTAATTCTATACATATAAAAAAATCTAATTTTTGATATTTTTTGAGGTAGTTAGGGGGCATGGTCGGAGCTCTATTATTTTTCAAAATTTTAAATTTATGTACTAGAAAAATCATTAAAAAAATGCTTTTTAAAAAAAAATCTAGCACAAACTAGATTCTCTAGCTATATTTCTACCAAAGGGTTTTCAAAAATAATAAATGGTGCTCAAAAAATGGTGGGGGCACAAAACTCACTCTATTACGTTTTTTTTTTTTTAAAGAGCACATGTTGGTATTTTAGTTATTTGACCCACTTAAAATTATATGTTTTCAATAAAATTTAGTAGCTTAGAAACTAGACTCAAAATGTTATGATTCATGTTTATACAACATCTTCCAATTTTGAGTGTAATTATTTCAAAAAAACTCGTACAAGTTGAAGTTTTTATTTTTTAAGAAAAATGTGTCCACTTAAGACCCCCTTTTGGCCCCCAACTTGGTGCACTTACCCAATTTTTAAATTTTTAAGAATTTAGGTGGATAAATTTATTTCTGTATCATTTGTTAGATTCTCTCGAACATTTTTACTTAGCAAAGAAAAAATGAAGATATGTGTGATTTATTGAAGTGCGTTAGAGGGATTGCTTGGCCTCTATTGTCATTGAAAAATATGAATTTCATATCATTTTAAGTCATTTATTTCCTTACTTAGGAACAATTATCCACAAAAACACAAATATTCATTGCAAAATAAATTAATTATCATTTGTTCTTATATTTAATGACATGTTACGATAACATTTTCATATATTAAAAACATGGTTTCATTAATATTGATTTCCATGTCAATCATATCTTTAGAAAGATTTAAATTTTCAAGCATTCCATAGTCAATGAGATTGGATTACATTAATTGTATATCCTAAATATTTTATTGGAAACGTCGAGTATCTCTTGAATCGGAGAGTGCACCAGTGAGCAATGTGAGACATGAATTACATAAAGGAAAGAATAGGCATACACACACAAAACTGCAAGTTATGAAGAACAATGAGATGATTTCAATAATATGAAATGGCTCCATCTCAATACTTTTCTCCATATTAATACATTTCGAATATATTAGCTCAATAATTAGATGTACATATAAAGGAGGAGGAAATTGAAACTACCACCTAGATTAGTGGTGAATAAATCTCACTAACTGATACTGACAGTGGAGTTGAATCCTCACAACTAGTAAGCTAACTCAAAACAACTGGTAAGCTAACTCAACATAGCTGGTACACCTTAAAAAGTTAACACAACAAATGTGGAGCTAACACAAGTGCAATAATTATCCTAATAAATAAGTAAAAGGATAAATAATAACCTACACTAACAACCCTTGTAAGCATAGCTCGGATGGGTAAAAATGTGTATCCCACTAACAAGGCCTGATGAGGTAGCCATGTACAATAACTAATAAAAAGGGAACACCACAAGGTACCAAAAACTAGTGATAAAAAAGTAGAGAGAGAGAGAGAGAGAAAATTCCCTACAAGGCATCCAAGAAGCATGGATCCAAAAAATCATACAATGTTGAAGAATTTTGGTGTGCACTATGGTTTGAATCCGCTACTTAATCACAAAAACAAAAAAACAATTGACACTAGGCTTCACTGAATAGCTCCATACAAAGAGACTCGCCAATGGAGTGATATCAAAAGTGCAAAAAAACCCCAAACATAATTTTATAAACTGCTACAAATATGTGTCTTATGATCCAGAAAAATAACCAAGGTATTAAGGCAATGACACAAGATCCAAAGCAATAAGAGTGCAACGATCCAAGAACAACCAAGGCAAAGTAAGGCAAGGACACAATACTCGAAGAATAAGGATCAACACCACACCCTCCCATACTATTGAATGGGTGGAGTGACACTACATAATCAGTATGAGTAACCACACCACTACTCAAACACTAACAAGATGATACTTGGATTCACTAGAATATATCCATAATAAAATAGAATGTTAACATGCCTAAAAAGTGTCGAAAATGTAGATATAAAATCTCTCAACAAACAAGAGAGATATAATACACATGATAAAGAAAATTACTCAAAATAAGGAGTGTTACAATGTAAATTGTATAGAAATTGGATCAAGAAGCCGAATGGTAGAGTAGCCACACCTATAGATTCCTCTTAACGAGTGCCTATATCACTACCATGAGTGATCATAAATCCACCCCAAATCAAAATTGATGGATGAAGAAGATGCATGTATATGATTCAGTACAAAATACGTAATTGGTCATGTTAAGGAACATCGAGTGTGTGCTGGGTCGATCATGCTTGATAGTTGAAATATCAAGTTTCTCAAGTATGAGTGAAGATGTAGAACTCATGAGTAGCTCATGATACTCGAAAGATTCTAGTGTATAAAAATAGGATCTCTATCAATGTGTGATCCAGTGAAGTACTTTTTCAAAAACTAATGTCATGATGAGAATGAAACTTAACATCTTTGAATAGGGAAACAATACCATATGAATGTCTACCAATACCTCTACTAATGAAACCCATATACTGAGCATGTGAGAACCAAATCCAATGATATGCTTCTCAAAGGTGCTAGGCATGTCAATAGAAGGATTTAAAGTGGGGTACATCGGGTGTATTCTTTGTAATAGGTATATATGTGGAAGTATAACATGCAGTAACAAGTGTAATAGGCTCGAGAAAATCAAAAGTAGAAACAGGATGAGAAACTTACAAATCAAGGTCGGTGGGTGTGGGAGTAAGCAAGCAAGTGTTTGTTGCAAGGAGTATATGAGGTCATATTTTTCGTGAATGAGGGAATGCAAAATATTGTTTTGCTTCTTAAGATATATTTTTTCTTCCAAAAATTTACTATATCCTCCTGAAGTCCACACACTTCAAAGAAAATCATCTCATTCTTTAATGGGTAAGAATCCATGATAGCAAAGAGACAATGAAAAATTTAGGATGTCAAGCTCTCGGTGAAAATGCGTCCACATGTGATTGTAACACCCTCTAGATTTTGAAACTTTATAAAGTAGTGTGATTTACAATATAAATAGGAACAATGCATGGGAAATTAAAAAATATGAAATTTTCAAAAAGACTATACTCAATTCCGAGATACCAATCAAAATTTATTACAAAAAAGATATCCTGTAAACAAGGCCTTTTTAAAATAAAATTGCACTCAAGCATTGAAAAAATTCACTAAATGAGGATGAACCTCACCTTCTAACCACTCATTGGAATTGGCACGGAATGGAGATTAACACGGTTTAATTTTTGAGGTGGAATTAGCCTCCCCGCCAACCGGGCCTCACCCTTAGTCTTCATCCCACGAAGATACAAACAACTTATTTGTTGATGGTCCCACTAAATGACATGTGTGTGTTGCTGATTTTAGAGTTATAAAACCCTAGGTTTACATTAAACTTTTCTCTTTGCTTTAGGAGCCGCCAGGACTAGAAACCAATCATATGCATGTCAATAAAATTATTTAAAGGAGTAATCGGGAACATGGAGGGCGAGAATAATAGAGAATTAGGCAAGTGTGGGTTGTCCCGAGGTTGTCAAAGGCCAAAAACATGTTGTTTGGCATCATATCTGCTGGATGGGGTGTTTTGGGAAAGGTTAAGGTGTATTTCTTCATATTTTAACCCAAAAAGAAGCCATTAGGTTAAAAACACCCCCACCCTAGGATTTTGTCCACCCTCCAACACTATTTTTTGGCAAGGATGCAAACCAAGATTGTAAATGAGTCAAAAATGTGGCTCCAAACTACAAAAACGCCCTCAAATAGTAAAAACACCCTTAGAACAACAAAAATGTGGCTTCAAACAACAAAAATGTGGCTTTTCTTAACTAAAACAACCTTTTAGCTGATTGAATCTCCTTCAAATGGCATAAACAAACCTTTGATGGAATCCATGAGCCTGTAATGTGCTATTAAGGCCTTCGATTGGATGCACTAACATTAACTGATAGAAACCAAAAATGCAAACACCCGACACCAAAAGTATCGTAAATAATAATTTCTTGTAAAACTAGCATAATAGAACCAAAAAAACTCAATACCAATGTTTCTCTAATACCATATTGGAAACGCCAAGGATCTGTTAAATCGAAGAGTGCACTTTCGATGAGAAATGTGAGATGTAAATTGCATGAAGGCAAGAATAGACATACACACACAAAACTGCAAGTTATGAAGAATAATGAGATAATTGCAATACAACAAGAAATGGCTCCATCTCAATACTTTGTTCCATATCAATACATTGCTCTATATATTAGATGTAGAAACAAAATCATGCACTTTATACATTATTTACTCTCGGTCTCATACTACTATTTATAAGGATTTTGAGTGAAGAAAGTATTAATTAACCCCGACTTTTGGCCATCTTATTGTATTTCCTTTCATCATTTTCAACCTCTTGTACCTATATGCTCATTCATTTTTATCATCCTCTGTAATTTTAGCTTTGACTAGGTACCAAGGCTAGTATTGGGGTGCCCATGGGTGCCCCTGGTCCCACTAAGAGTGCCCGATCCTTTTTTATCTTTCCTGCCATTTTTTGGGCTCTTTCAGCCATTTGAGCTCTTCATATTTTTGGTGGTCAGCCATTTCGGGGTTAATTATGAAATTAGATCAAGAGAGACCTATAAATATAAAGTTATGATACCATAATGAAGGACCAAACACTAGTCACTACTATCATCCACCTAGAGTTACATCCATTTGGAGATCATTTGCATCCATTAGCTCCATCACAAGGACAAGGTTGGTTCATCTGCATCACATAAGCATAGGGGGAGGGATTCTATTCAATTCCATGCAAACATTTTATTACATTTTCTACATCTAATTATTTCTCACTACTTCACAAAGTGCGACTAGCACAAGAGCACCTAGGGCACATGATGCACACACACACACACACACCAGAACTACATTTGGGTTCGAAATGTAGTGCAACGCTCAATTAATAAGCCCATTGTTGTGGCAGCTAAGGTCATTCTAACCCATTCATTTGCATTCTTATTTTTAGGGTTTTGATATTCCTCTTTGGTCTTTTACAGGTCTTCTATACATCCGGGATTATCGGTGACATCCGCTCGGTGCAAAGCAAATCGATGCAACACATAGTGAGGGTTTTGGACCACCTATCGAACCGTGAAACTCACTTCCAGACCTTTTGTACAAACTAAGGCACCCATTCTATAGACCGAGCTCCTATAAGCACCCCGGTCTCTCAAGCACTCTAGTCTAGCTAAATAGATCAGATCCATCCTTTTCGATACCTTTGCATAGTCGTTCATGCTTCATGTTCCTCTAGTAATTTCGTGACATAGTCCAACAAGCTTCTCTAATCATTTGAGTTCATTATAACTCTCTTGGTACTTTAGGGTTTCAAAGTATTTCCATTTTCATTTTTTTAGGTCATTTTCCATAGTTATTTACTCCATGATTTACTTTATTTACATGACATTATAGATCATATTAGCTACACATATTTTCCATCTTTAGTTAATCATTTTGGTGACCCTGACGTGAAAACACTTCCTTTTGACTATGTCATATCCTTATCAATTTATGGCTCAATATTATTATCCTACATTTGCACCAACTAAGGTCTCAGGCATAATTACTACTATTGTTGATTTCATGCGCGTGTGCACCCAACATCCTCCTCGCTTTGTCACACCTAGGGCTGATCCATCCATCAATGTAGTTACTACTCATCGTACTCATCCTAATCTTCCAACATGTATTCCTCCACCCATTACTTGGGCAGCTCCTCCCACTATTTCTAATGACTATGACATTATTGAACTACTTAAAAATACACTGCTAAGATCTCTCTTTATGATTTGTTGTGTAATGCACTAGATTGTCGCAACACACTAGAAGTTTCCTTCATGTCATTCATATTGAAAGTGATAATTCTGTGGTGGCCTTTTCACATCTCATACAGTCTCTTCATAATTTACCACATGTTATATCTTTCATTGATGAGGATTTATTACCTTTTGCTAAAAGCAATCTATGTGCTCCTTTTCTCATTATTATCATTATTAGTACTACTTGCATTAAACAAGTCCTCATTGATAATGGATCAGCTATCAATTTATGCACTCATTCTCTTTTAAATCAATTGGGTATTAACGATAATTTAATTTCTAAGAATTCTACCCTCATTCAAGGTTATGATTCTACCACTTGCACATGCCTAGGGACTATCTCATTACATATTTAGGTTGGGCCTAAGACTATTCTCACTAAGTTCTATGTTATTGACGCCTCCTTTCAGTTTAATCTCTTGTTAGGTAGGCCTTGGATTCATGCAATGCACACAGTTCCATCTACTATTCACCAATGTGTCAAGTTATTGCATGATGGCTATGAACATACTATCACCGCCAATCTAGAGCCATTCAAATATTGTCGTATATACCCCATTACTTCTATGCCTATACCACCTTCACAACGTATTCCATATAGCAGCCTTGACACATATGACATTGGTCAGTCTAGTGCTTCACAATCTCCTCCTACCACTCTCAATGCTCCAACTATCTCTACTCACACTATGGCTATTATTTCACCTATGGTATCAGCTCCTATTAATGTCCCTTCTCCATGGTCGCAGTACCCTCTATTACTCCATCTATGGTGCCACCTACCAACATACTTGATAGTGCTATACAACATGATGATGTTCACACCGATGATTTGATTATTCTAATGATGAAGTTAATGTCATCAAACTTATGGATGAAGCATTAAGACAACTCGATTTTACTCCTCTTAGCATAAATGACTCTTATTTTGAAGAAATGTTTGTGGCCAATGGCCCAAGTGAATATAGGTTCAAGACCCCTCCCTCTACTAATGCTATGGTACTATACCGGGGTTTGTAAATAATATTGGACACTATTTCATCTTCTCCTCCATGGGTTATAGCTTCGTTGCCTCCTTTTACATGCACACTATTCATCAATAGGTCCTTTTAACAAACACATCCCTATCGATTCTACTTGCTTAGACACTATTTGTACATGTGATAATTTGGTTAGGTTTGGCATGACACTTAATGACATCTTACCACCTCTTCATTCGCCACATCTTTATCATGGCTATTTTCACATTACGATAACTTATGGCTTGTGTGTCTTTCATTTGATGGTCTTTGTTACACGTACCCTTGTGACTCTCCACTCACACTTGGACAGTCCTGGCTTGACTATATTGGTGGTACAATAGATGTTCATCACTCTTTGCTTACATTTCCTATGCCTTTTGGAAATATATCTATTCATAATGATTCTTCTCCCGCTTATGCTCCAAATATCTCTCGTTGGCATGCTCACGGTTGTCCACCGATCACCTTTACTAATGAAGAATATGCAATGAATGTGTACACACTCCACCACAATGGGTATCTATATGACCTACCTCACTTTACCTTATCAGGTCTTTGATGCTGCTCCAGTAGGTTTTAATCATTACAACAATGATCTCCTTGATAGCGGAACATAGTAATCTTCTCTATCATACACCTGGGTGCATCACATTTAACACACTCCCCCATCGATTATAACATAATTACATGGTACTACATCAAATACATCAATCACCTAGTATACATATATGCATTCATACTTTAGCATCGCTAATACCCGATGAAACGCTCTTGTGCTCCGGTTCAAACTTGACTATTCAGAATTACCACACATGAACCCCACACACTGCACTATAGGAATTACACATTGTGTTTCATCATGCATATCACATCCTACATCATGCATTCTACAACATTTAGATCATTCCATAAATTTACATCATACATCATACTAGTCTTTATTATACACTTATATTATCTATGCCACTCGCATTACATCCTCTCGCATCTTACATAACACGCCTTTAAACTAGCTACACATATTACATTACATTCTACACATTGCATAGTTACACATCATATATATCATTTGGTTTTCACATATTCTACATTGTATTTTACATGCTAAACTCACTACCCTATTACATACTTTAGATCCTTGGTCCATACTCGACAACCGATGGTTTATAAATAAAATGTGTTGTCATGCAAATGTGCAACAGGGAAATTGATAATTTTTCAAGCATGAAAACAATACCCCTGCGCCAAAATTTTCAAATCCTACCCTCCTAGTCACCCCAAATCCACTTAGTCAGTCCAATGACCTCCTATATGATGTTAACTCAGTCCCTAGGTGATTTAGGAAATTCAATTCAACCCCCTAGGTGATTTTAGGTGTTCTTAGAAAATGCAAATTTTGGGTAGTCATGGGAAGGGCTATCATTGGTCTTCCTAGAACAAGTACAACCCCTGGAGTGGAGCATCAGAGAAAAAATAAATGTAGAGGTGAATTGAATGTCTAGAAACATCATGGAAGTGATTTTGGAAGATTTAGGGAATATTTGGAGAGTTTGGAGTAGTTTGATAAAAAACAGGTTCATATACCTAGGCAAAGGATAGGTGCAGGTCAAAAAGTTGTTGAGCTTCGGAAGGTGATTCTGGGAACTCCGGATGGATTTAGAAGAAAAATAAGACATCGTTAGAAAGGTAATTCCAAGACCTAAAATATGGTGAAATTATTTTTTTCACAACACTTTTTCACAATATGTCTATAATTAGGTTTTTCTCTCAAACCTAGCAAATGCGTCTGAGGGCCGAAACAACAAGCGCACTTCGAGAAGAGATTTGGGAGTTATGGATGGATTTAAGAGCTAAAAAAATATAATTTGAAAGGTAATTAAAATCCCTACAAGATAGTGAAATTATTTTTTTCACAACACTTTTGCACAATAGGACTACAATCATTTTTTTCAAGGCTCAACTATGGAACCAGAACAAAACTACGATTTTTGGGGCATAGATGGTAGAAAAAGAGATTAGACCCCACTATTGGATTAAGAATAAAAATTCCATTAAAATTCATATATAATTCCACTAAACAATTACATCAAGAACTCAAGTTATTGTCGTTTCAAGTTTTCTCTCAAGACCTCATACTTAGTCAAATTTTGAATAGGACACGTATCAGCACCAAGAGCCTGACGCATTTTTGTGTCCCTTATGTCCCTCAATCTCAGGGACATGAGGGTCAAGAAATTTTTCTCAGACCCTAAAATCCCTCTGGACCCACATATGACCTCCAAGATCACCAATTCATCCCCCAGGTGCTTGTGGGAGCTTAAAGCCTTCACCATTGGATCGTTGCCACATGTCATCACCTAACACGTCATGTAAATTGATGTCCCTCATGTCCCTTTGTGTTGGGGGACATCAGGGAAAATAAAATTCTTCCATCCCCTAGGGAGCCTCCTGGTCACCCATGTGACCCCTTTAAGAGAAGTTTTCCAACCCCCAGGAGCCAGTGGAGCCAAATACTCGATCATAAGATCTTCACCAAGTGTCATGATGAGGTGTGATGTAAAAATTGATGTCCCTTTCATCCCTCAATGATTAATGGAAATCAAGGGCATGAAATTTCACCCCACCCTTTCTGTGTATTTTTTTAATGATTTAAATCTTGCACTTAGCCGTTATTTCCCCCATTTCTCCTTCACACCCTATCATAGCTTTGTTCATGCTTGTCTAGACACCCAATCTGCCATTGCTAATCCAAACCAGCTCCGTCATGGCCAAAAAATCCTCCACTCCATGAAAATACATAGGTTTCAGAGGAAGGATTGATCAAAAGAGTTGAAGAAATGAAGAATGAAGAGAAAACGAAGATTTTTTGCCAGATAACCATGAAGTCACCCAATCGAAAAATCTTCATATTCAAAATACAATTCGGATTGAGGTGTAATCTTTTGCAGAGACCTTCACATTTTTTAAGATGATCAAGATGCAACAAATTGGAGGTCGAATGGTGCCATGAATAGTTTGTTTCAACAAAAATTCCATTTCGTGCCCTATTTAAGATTTTGTTAGATTTCCCATCAATCCAGCAATGGAAACAAGATAAAAACTTATAGATAAACTCCAAATGAAAAAACTATCACAATGGAGTTAATTTCAACATGATTGAAGACAAAAATAAGACCTATAAATTTTGAGCTCAATTAATGGCCACCATGGTAGCTTTGTTCTTGAAGTCACTATGAGGCAAAGTTTTAAATTTTATTTCCAATCATTTTATTAGGTGAAATCAAGTGAAATTCGGAAGATGTGATCATGATGACAAGCCAAGTCCAAAATAATATGTTCCACCGCAACCGAGTAGTGGAATTCAACTTTCTAAAAATAGTAAGTTTTCCTATTTAGACTTGTTATGTTTGGTAAATCACCATCAAAAGCGGCTATGGAAAAGTCGGTGCACACAAAGATCCCCAAGAAGCCAGAATGATTGTCTAGAGCAGAAAATAGTGAAAATGACCACTTACTAAAAATAGTAAGCCTCCTATATGGGTACTTACTAAAAATAGTAAGTCACCCTAAGAAATGGTCGAGGCGAAGGAAGTGTGCACAGGTGTGAATGATGGAGTTCATCACATCACAATGGTTAAGAAGAGGAAAAAATTACCTCTTACCAAAAATAGTAAGTCTCCCATCTGGGAACTTACTATTAATAGTAAGTCACACTCAAAGGGCAATTTTGGCACAACGAGACATAGAGGGATGATCATTCAGGTCAACATCATCATTCGAGATCATCATAGGTGAAAATTTTAAACTTTATTTCCAAACATTCTAGTGGGTGAAATCAAGCAAAATTCAGAGGATGTGATCATAATGAAAAGTTGAGTCTAAAAATATGTTTAATGTAGCAATGAGAAAGAAATAGAAGTCCATTTTTTTAAATAGTAATTTTTCCTATATAGACTTGCTATGTTTGGGAAGTCACCATCAAAAGTGGCTATGACAAAGGCAGTGTGCATTGAAGATCACCAAGAAGCTAGAATGATTGTCGGAGCATAAAATAGTGAAAATGACCACTTACTAAAAATAGTAAGCCCCCTATATGGGTGCTTACTAAAAATAGTAAGTCACCCCAAGAAGTGGTTGAGGCAAAGGTAGTGTGTGTAGGAGTGAATGATGGAGTTCATCACATCACGATGGTCAAGAAGAGGAAAAAATCACCTCTTACCAAAAATAGTAAGTCTCCCATCTGGGCACTTGCTATTAATAGTAAGTCACACTCAAAGGGTAGTTTTGGCACAATGGGACATAGAGGGATGATCATTCAAGTCAACATCATCATTCAAGATCATCATATGCATTTCTCACAGGGCATTCAAGATCCATCTCAAGGAACTCGACAATGTTTTTCAACACTCACTATGTGGTTTGGGTCACAGGTATATCGTGTGCAAGGTGGAAGTTGCGGTCATCGACAAAATAATTCATTCAATAGTGTTCTTAAACACTCAACCCAAGGTGTCTTAGAACCATCCTGAAAGAGTTTCTCACGGTGCAAGGAGTTTAAAGAATCAGATTTTCATTGCATTTGGAGTTTTCCATTGACAAGGATCAACAAACTTCACAAGGGCAACATCTTCTCCTCTTCTCTCTCTTCTCTCTCCCCAAATTTCTCTCTCTTTTAATGTTACGATTCTTCATTGGGGTTTGCACTTTTGATATGCCTTTAAGTTACCTAAAATTGACTTTAGAAATATAATATAAATTAAGTCACCTTGATTTTATAAAAGGGGCTTAATATTTGATAGGAGTATAAATAGTCTAAAGTTAGAAATAAGGCACATGGAGGCTCATCGAGAAGATGAAGAGTTGTTCCTCATTCTATAAATTGTAAATATATTCCCATTTCAAAATGTTTGGTGATTTATTTTGTAAATCAAGAGTGTATTGTACTTTGAGAGAACAAAGGAGATAGCCATTTTCTTCCATTCCCCCTCACTAGTTTTCCTCCATTCCCACACTATGTACAAATTTTGTTTAAGAAATCAATACAAGAAGGATTTTTAGCCCTGTTGGCCGAGGGATTTATTGATACTTTGTGCTCATAAATTATAATCAATCTTGTTGTTATTTGTAAATTTGTTTCTTCTCATAAATGCATGTGTTGAAATTTCTAACTAGTGTGTGTAGGAATATGATTTTCTACCTGCAACATTAGTTCTCATATCTCATTTCTCACTCCCCTTTCCCACTCTCTTGACAAATTCCTCTCTAGTAAGCTATTTTCGGCTTTGGTGTGGTTAGTGGAGTGCCCCTATTGGATACCCGACCGCAAGGCCACTAGTAAAATCCACGTTTACTCGCGCATGCATATACGACAGCTGCATCGGTTAAGTAGAGGGACTTAGATTCCCAGAGCATTGGCAAGAAATCCACAAAATTTTCCCCAAAAATTTTCTTGTCATGATTTTGGTGCCCTTGTAAAGGCGATTTAGCAACATCTACACCCAAAATATGACCGCAAGGTCCAAAAATTAAAAAATATATATTAAAAAAAAAAACAAAAAGAGTTCATGAAAATCCATTGATACATTGTCAATTTTTGCATGTGACCTTTCATATTCCACAATGTCCTTTCGTATTCCCACTGCAATAATTTCCAAAAGTGGGTGAAAGGAGATACACCAAGTTGAATAGATTGAGAGGAATTTTCGACCCCACTTTTGAGGCTTTGCAAAATCAGCAAGGACGAGTTAGAGATAATCCCTACTATTTTTCTCAAGCCTCATCCCCATCCGGGTCTTCAAGTAGCTCACCTGGAAATCCTATCCAAACTTGTACCCATATTCCCCCTTTAAATTATCCCATTTTCCAACCACCATTGAACGTCGAGTTCTCGAAGGAAGAAAATTTGTAGAAGCAAGAGCAAAACTAGAAACAACAATAGCGGATGAAGCAGAAAGACCTCAACCCATTATACCATGGGAAAAAATACAAGCCTACTCTCTCTCTCAAACCACCTCTTCATGATCTACCAATAGGTTCCCGTAAGAACTTTCCAAATTTCAAAGGCGATGGCACATAAATTCCTGAAGAACACATTATTTCTTTCACCACATCATGTAGGATTCTTGGAGTTGAACATGAAGATGTTTTTGTGAGATTGTTAGTGGAATCTCTCCATGAAAAAGAAACAAAATGGTTCTACCTCCGCCTACCCGATCCATTATTTGTTGGAACAACATCAAGATCGCCTTTGAGGAAATATTTTAATCAATCGAAGACTTTTAAGACATCTTGGTGCAGTTGGCTCAAATGAAAAAAGGAGAAATTGAAATGATGAGAGACTTCATGGCTTGTTTTAACTGGTTGCTTCATAGGATACCACAAGAAGATTTGCCATCGAGAGAACAACATCAAGAGATTCTTTATTAGTTCTCAATCACAGGAGGTAGGATTTTTCCTACGAATATTTCAACCAAGGGATATTGTAGAAGCAAAAATATTAGCCATTGAACTTGATGATGATCTCATCCTATCTCGAATGATTAAGAATCCCTCAAAGGGTTAATCTCAACGTCACGGAGATGAAAGAACCAATCCATCATTGTAAAAATTGGAAAATGAGATGGCATCTTTGAAGAGGGAATTCTTTGAATGAGTATCTTCTCCAAGAAACAACACAAATCAAATTGTAGGAACACCCTAAAGGCTTGGCTTAGATGCCTCACTCATGAATGTAAACTATAGGATTCGGAAATTGGAGCAGAGCTTGAGTAAGAAATCGAAGGTGATGATCTCCTAGAAGTTGATGATCTTGAGAATGATACACAAATCAAATTATGTGAGTATTCTAGAGGTGATGAAGATGATGAAGAAGATGCACCTAGCTTCTCATGTGTGGTATTCACTCATTCTCGTCTAAGAAAGGAGCCTCTTCCTCCACTGTTGTTAAAAATAAGAAGATTGATGATCCTCCTGTGACGAATCTGAAAAATAAAATAATTATTCAAGGATCTCCACTCCCACCCTCCATGGAGTTTGCATTGTTGAAGCTTGATCCTGTAGCAAATAATAAGGCTCCCACAATTCCAAGTAAGTCTTCTGATGCCTCTTCCAATTCTAAATATAAATCTACTCCTATAAAATCTAGTACTTTGAAAGATCCAAATGTACCATTCAAAATACCCTCCATTCCCCAAGCATCAAACCCTACTTCCAAACCTATCCTAACTCCAAAATCATTCCCTTCATTCCCCTTGTCCACATCTACTCCCTTTGACTTTGTAGAATATGCAAACAAAGCCAAGGTGTAGATTACTGAAACTGAATATCTGTGGACTCACCCCGAACAATTCAAGAGATTTGTTCAATACATCAGGAGTGGTAGTTTAACACCCAATGTTGTAGCTCCTAGTTCTAAAGGAATACTACCAAACCCACCTACACCTCCATCATAGAACATGCTTTCATTGAGTGCATCCAAGACTGATAAGGTTGAACCTTTCTATGTCTCTCTTCTTATTGGAGATTATGTATTGAACAACTGCATAATAGATTTTGGCACCTCCGACAATGTAATGCCTGTAAAGGTTGCCAAGGCTCTCAAAATCACCATGACTCCACCTGGTGGATCTTGTTACTCCTTGGAGTCAAAAGAGGTCCCACTTGTAGGAAAGGTCATAGATGCACAGGTGGCTCTTGCCAAATTTCCAGACAAGAAGGTTTCAGCAATGATTTTGATATCACACACTTTGGCTTCATTTGGAATGTTGTTAAGTCAAATATTCTGCCAAGACTTGGGAGGGAAGATTCAGATGAATTAGTCATCTCGTAACCATACCACTTAAGGAAGACATGGAGAAATTTCTTCTAGAGAAGAAGATGAGGTACACAATGCAAAATTCTGGAAGCCCATAAACCAACATCTTGTATCAAAATAACAGGTAGATGAATCAATTTGTGACAATCGAGGAGGAAGATGATATTCCCATCTTGATAGGGCCAGAAATGCCTTCCTAGAGAGGTATGGATCTTGAAGAAGCACTAAGGAGATTCGAGTTACAAGAGGGCAGCCCCAAATTACTAGATGACACAAACCATGAAGAAGAGGAAATGGTTCTTGGTGAATCTCAAATGGAGAAACCCGCTTACATGCTCACCCATGAAAGAGGAGAAGTTCTCATTCCCATTTGGAGATGAATATAATCTTAGTCATGCCATCCATGGAGGGACAATACCAGCTTGTGATGAGACCGCAAAAGGTTTGAAAGAAATATATGTACCAGAACTGCTTAGAGCCACGGAAGAAATAGAAGACCATGAGCTAAGTCTCGAACTCCTAATGCAAGCAATAAATCTACAAGACAAGCATGAAGCTGACTTGGAAGCCTCAACTAATGTGAAGATGGGCTATGTTGAAATAAATCTAGATGAGAAATATGATGTCCCTCTCAAGCTAATGGTTGATGGATACAACAATGAAATTGAGGTATTTTCTTTCCCAATTGAAGAGGAAAAATCTTTCCATCATGAATAAATTGAAGCAAGGAGTTTTGAGGCCTTTGAAGCTGAAACTCCTCTGGAAAAAGAAGTGATAGAATGCAGTGATTCCCAAGATGATGAAGTAATCCCTCTGGATATTTTCCTTGAGCTGCAAAATAAAGATCCTTTAAAGGCATATAAAGATGAGTTAGGAAGTAACAAAGGAGATCTTTGTGCAAGAACTATTGGATGCAATAGAAGTTGTGGAAGACCCGAGATGATTCTTGATCTCTTAACTCATGTCATGGCCATACAAGACAAGTATGAGGTCACTTCGAATCCTCCCGTCATTACTCAATCACCTCACAATAGAGTAGATAAAAATGATAAGTCCAACATTTCTAATGGAAAAGAGGTCAATGATCATAGTCCTGGGAAAGAAAAGAATTCGGAATATTCAAAAAATTTGAATGAAAAGAAGCCCCGCCACAAGTGGTAGGATGCTCACTGAGGAATAAACTACATGGATAAATGTGGAATGCAACTGGCACTATGAAATCAATTTCAAAGAGGATGAAGGAAGTGGAATTTCCAAATGAAGACCTAAGAATCAAGAATCTCACGTGGAATCACTCCTACAAAAATACAGACGGTCATGAAAGCACCCAACTTTCATAAATAGTTAAGGAGAGGAGGCTACTTTCTAGAAAGCATTAATGGCTTCACAGAACAACATCACTCAGTGTTTCCCACTCACGAGTAACTTTTGAGGAATGAAAATTACTTCAGTGAAAGCGGGTTTTCCCCACCTTGTACCATAGGTGATTGTTAGGTGTGTTTCCCTTTTTGTTGTTTTTTTTTCCTTTTCGTGTGTGTTGTGTTTTTCCTTTCGTCATTTTTGGTGTGTGTGTTCTCTCTCTCTCTCTCTCTCTCTCTCTCTCTCTCTCTCTCTCTCTCTCTCTCTCTCTCTCTCTCTCTCTCTCTCTCTCTCTCTCTCTCTCTCTCTCTCTCTCTCTCTCTCTCTCTCTCTCTCTCTCTCTCTCTCTCTCTCTCTCTCTCTCTCTCTCTCTCTCTCTCTCTCTCTCTCTCTCTCTCTCTCTCTCTCTCTCTCTCTCTCTCTCTCTCTCTCTCTCTCTCTCTCTCTCTCTCTCTCTCTCTCTCTCTCTCTCTCTCTCTCTCTCTCTCTCTCTCTCTCTCTCTCTCTCTCTCTCTCTCTCTCTCTCTCTCTCTCTCTCTCTCTCTCTCTCTCTCTCTCTCTCTCTCTCTCTCTCTCTCTCTCTCTCTCTCTCTCTCTCTCTCTCTCTCTCTCTCTCTCGTAAGTTGTACATGACTCTCGGTAGGGCTCCAATGGATAAGGCTCTGGTCAATATATTGCAATGTGAGATTCTAGCTTCTCTCGTGCCAATTTTTCACTACGGTCATTCCATACCATGTCCCCAAGCTAGAGCCAATTGTTGTCATGCAAATGTGTAACAAGGAAATTGACAATTTTCTAGCATGACAATGATACCCCTGTGCCAAAATTTTCAAATCCTATCCTTCCCAGTCACCCCTAGGTCCACTCAATTAGTCCAGTGACCTCCTATATGATGTTAACTCAGTTCCCTAGGTGATTTAGGAAATTCAATTCAACTCCTATGTGATTTTAGGTGTTCTTGGA
This sequence comes from Taxus wallichiana var. yunnanensis, assembly GCA_018340775.1. Lineage (NCBI taxonomy): Eukaryota > Viridiplantae > Streptophyta > Pinopsida > Cupressales > Taxaceae > Taxus > Taxus wallichiana. The sequence continues at coordinate 536,015,175 of CM031236.1, forward strand.
AAATGCAAATTTCGGGCAGTCATGAGAAGGGCCATCACTGGGCTTCCCAGAACAAGCACAATCCCCTAGAGTGGAGAATCAGAGAAAAAATAAATTATGAGGTGAATTAAATGTATAGAAACATCATTGAAGTGGTTTTGGAATATTTAGGGAAGATTTGGAGAGTTTGGAGCAGTTTGATCAAAAATAGGGTTCACAAACCTAGGCAGTGCACATGTCCAAAAAAGTTGTTGAGCTTCGAAAGGTGATTCCGGGAGCTCCGGATGGAGTTAGAAGCAAAACAAGACATCGTCAAAAAGGTAATTCCAAGACCTAAAATATGGTGATTTTTTTTTCACAACACTTTTGCACAATATGTTTACAATCGGTTTTTCTCAAGCCTAGGTAGTGCACATGGCCGAAAAAGAAATTGAACTTTGAGAAGTGATTCTGGGAGTTATGGATGGAGTTAAGAGCTAAAAAAATCATTGGAAAGGGAATTCAAATCCCTAAAATATGGTGAAATTATTTTTTCACAACACTTTTGTGTAATAGGTCTAAAATCAAGTGTTTTCAAGGCTCAACTATGGAACCAGAACAAAAATCCAATTTTTTAGGGCATATATGGAAGAATAAATATCTTATACCCACACCATTGGATTCAAAATACCAATTCCAGTCAAATTCATATAAAATTTCACCAAAAAATTCCATCGGGAGCTCAAGTTATCGTCGTTTCAAGTTCGCTCTCAAGACCTCATACTTAGTAAAATTTTAAACATGAAACATGTCAACACCGGGAGCACCGGTGCATTTTTTTGTCCCTTACATCCCTCAATCTCAGGAACATGAGGGTCAATAAATTGTTCCCATCCCCTAAAATCCCTCTGGACCCACATACGACCTCTAGGATCGCCAATTCAGCCCCAAGGTGCTTGTGGCAGCTCAAAACCTTCATTGTTGGATCGCTCCCACATGTCATCACCGACACACCTTGTCCAAAATAATGTCCATCATTTTCCTTAATGCTTGAGGACATCAGGGACAAGAAAATTTTCCCAGCCCCTAGGGAGCCTCCTGGTAACCCATGTGACCTATTCAAGAGCCATTTTCTAGCCCCTAGGAGCCAGTGGAGCCAAATACTCGACCGTCAGATCTTCGCCAAGTGTTGCAATGAGGCACAACGTGAAAATTAATGTCCCTTTCATCCCTCAATTATTAATGGACGTCAAGGACATAAAAATGTGCCCCACCCTTTCTGTGCATTTTTTGAATGATTTAAATCTTGCACTTAGTCGTTATTTTCCCCATTTCTCCTTCACAGACTTCACACCCTGCCATAACTTTGTTCATGCTTGTCCAAACACCCAGTCCACCATGCTAATATGAACTAGCTCTATTATGGCCACAAAATCCTCCACTCCATGAAAATACATAGGTTTTAGAGGAAGGATTGATCAAAAGAGTTGAAGAAACAAAGAATGAAGAGAAAACAAATATTTTTTTGCCAGATAACCACGAAGTCACCCAATCGAAAAATCTTCATATCTTTCAAAATACAATTCAGATTGAGGTGCCATCTTTTACAGAATTCCACATTTTTCAAGACAATCAAGATGTAATAAATGGGAGGTCGAATGGTGCCCTGAATCATTTTTTCCAACAAAAATCCCATTTCATGCCCTAGCTCACATTCGTCAAATTTCCCATCAATCCAACAATGGAAACAAGCTAAAAATTACAGATGAACTCCAAATGAAAAACCTATCACAATGGATTTGATTTCATCATGATCAGAGATAAAAACTAGACCTACAAATTTTGAGCTCCATTAATGGCCACCATGGCAGCTCCGTGCCCGAAGCCACTATGAAGCAAAAATTTAAATTTTATTTCCAAGCATTCTAGTGGGCAAAATCAAGTGAAATTTGGAGGATGTGATTGCGACGACAAGACGATTCCAAAAAAATATGTTTTGTCGCAAACCGAGCACTGTAATTCCACTTTCTAAAAATAGTAAGTTTTCCCATATAGACTTGTTACATTTGGGAAGTCACCATCAAAAGAAGCTATGGAAAAGGCAATGTACACTGAATATCACCAAGAAGCCAAAATGATTGTCTAGAGTAGAAAATAGTGAAAATGACCACTTACTAAAAATAGTAAGCCCCCTATATGGGTGCTTACTAAAAATAGTAAGTCATCCCAAGAAGTGGTCAAGGCGAAGGTAGTGTGTGTAAGAGTGAATGATGGATTTCATCACATCATAATGGTCAAGAAGAGGAAAAATTACCTCTTACCAAAAATAGTAAGTCTCCCATCTGGGCACTTGCTATTAATAGTAAGTCACACTCAAAGGGCATTTTTGGCACAATGGGACATAGAGGGATGATCATTCAGGTCAACATCATCATTCGGGATCATCATAGGCATTTCTCACAGGGCATTCGAGATCCATTTGAGTGAACTTGACCTGCTTTTTGACACTCACTACGTGGTTCGGGTCATAGGTATATCGTGTGCAAGGTGGAAGTTACGGTCATTGGTAGAACAATTCATTTAATAGTGTTCTTAAACACTCAACCCAAGGTGTCTTGGAACCATCCTAAAGGATTTTCTCAAGGTGCAAGGAGTTCAAAGATTCGAGTTTCACTACATTTGGAGCTTTCCATCGACAAGGATCAATGGACTTCATTAGGGTAGCATCTTCTCCTCTTCTCTCTCTTCTCTCTCCCCAAATTTCTCTCTCTTCAAACGTTCTAATTCTTCATTGGGGTTTGAACTTTTTGATATGCCCTTAAGTTACCTAAAATTGACTTTATAAATATAATGTAAATTAATCCACCTTGATTTTATAAAAGGGACTTAATATTTGGTAGGAATATGAATAGTCTAAAGTTAGAAATAAGGCATATCAAGGGTCATCGAGAAGATGAAGAGTTGTTCCTCATTCTATAAATTATAAAGTTATTCCCATTTCAAAGGGTCTATGATTGATTTGTAAACTCAAGAGTTTATTTTACTTTGAGATAACAAAGGAGATGGCCATTTTCTTCCATTCCCCCTCACTAGTTTTCCTCCATTCCCACACTATGTACAACTTTTGTTTAAGCAATAAATATAAGAAGGATTTTCTATCCTTTTTGACTAAGGGATTTATTGATACTTTGTGCTCATAAATTATAATCGGTCTTGTTGTTTTTTGAAGAGTTGTTTCTTCTCATAAATGCATGTTTTGAAATTTCTAACTAGTGTGTGCACCAATCTGATTTTCTACCTGCAACATTAGTTCTCCTATCTCATTTCTCACTCCCTTTCCCGCTCTCTTGAAAAATTCCTCTAGAAAGAAATTGCTAGATTTTCGTAGGGTTAGTAGATTTCCCTGTCGGATCCCCGCACCATGAAAATCCACCTTTACTCACACATGCATATACAAAAATTACACCTGGATAAGTAGAGGACTTATATTCCCAAAGCGTTGGCAAGAAATCCACAAATTTGTTCCCTGAAATTTTTTCTCGCCAACAAAATGGACCTTATCACACTCACACGTGTCTCATTTCAACCTTCCATCATGTGACATTCCTAGGTTAGTGACATACGCTATAGGCTAAATGGTCACCTACTCTATCATCTTATAGTGGTATACACTTTAGGCTACATCACCACTCCCTTTTATTCATCTTGTAGTGGTATACGCTTTAGGCTACATCACCACTCCCTTTTATTCATCTAGTAGTGATATACGCTTTAGGCTACATCATCACTCCTACATTCATCTTTTCGTGATATACGCTTCAGCTATAGGGTTCACGCATGCATCATTTCTAGGTCACATTTTATCAACACACACATACACATTCGTCACAAAGTGCATTAGACACAACCCATATTTCAACCATTTCCCGATGACGCACTTTCATTTACAGTTCATTCGATCGCTGAGGGGAAAATAAATGAAGCTCACTACATTAACTTCCATTCACTTGGGGGGCATGCCGTTTCTATCACTCCATTTTGCATTCCATTCCACCCATCCACAACATATTGCATATTATGGTTTTTTTACTCCTGCTTACTTATTCTTGTTCATGGTAGATTTATTACACATGTTAGTTAGAGTACTTGTATATAATTTATCAATATCATCCACACATGCATGTTCGCGCCTTTTCCTAGTTGTGATCCCAGATATAGGTCTCTTACACGCAACATAGATACTCACCTTCTACCCTTCCTACATTAGTCATTGGGGGCATCCACATTCATCTCTTCTAGGTGTTATCATTTGATTTCGTATTGCACTTTACATAACTTGGTTATACACGATTTTGACATACTAGTTATCTTTCTAACATGCTAACGAGTGCTCCATGTGCAACATTTGTTATGTAGGGATATTCACTTCCATACTTGTTTGTTACATTTTTGCATTTTCTTTTCTTTGTATACGAGCCTCTGCTGTATGTTTTGTGTGCACACTTGTTTGTTATATGTGGCCATGATGGCCTTCCATGTCTTGCAACATTGTGAGTTATGTCCCATGTTTACAACTCACTTTTTGCGGCTTACTTTGTCTTCTTGGATGTTTACAAATTACTTTTCTTGGTAGCTTATACACTATTTTCGTAGCTTAAATATTGTCTTCTACATGCATGCTTATTTGTACTAGTACTTTTCTTTGCCAGCCTTCTTGTTTGTGCACACCTTGGTTTTTACCAAGAGCATTCCCTTCCCCCTGCAGGAAAGAGTTATAATGTTCATGTGGTTGGTCCTCTTTTGGGGCTACATTCTCCTATCAACAATGTCGCATGTGTCCCCAAAGAGGGGGCATCATTTGGGGTTTTACATTCTACATAGTGCTTCTACACAGGTTCAGTTCAACGCACTTTCCACACTTGGCATTGTGGGTTACATACAACAAGTGGGTTCATACTAGTCTATGAACCTCGTACACAACAAATTTTATAGGACATGGTGTCCTTAGTATTCGGGAAGAAGCGATTGTGCTAGGAGGATATAGTGGGGGTGCCTCCCTACACTTCTTTGGCCAGTGACATCAAATTACCCAAAAAAATAGGACATACAAAGATCTCTTCACACACATTCAGGGAAGCAGTTACAGGAAGGAGAATAATGCAGCTTTCTCCCTACACTTATTTGGCTAGGGTGGCATGAGATTATCAAAAAAATCACAATATAGGATATCCTTCTACACTCTCTTTCTCGACATGGATCAAGTGCACATGTTCCATTTACACTCTTTCATTTGCGTATTTTACATTTACATACTTTTACATGTCTTTTACATTGTGTTTTTACACATACATACATATTTGACTACTTGATCATTTTCTCCTTGCAAGTCCGATCATACGAGAAAGGAGAAGTCAAATGGGGAAACAAGACAACAACAACGTCAACAATAACACTTCACGAAACACACACCATACTAATCATGCAGGTACATCACACACATCAGCAGCTACACACATGTTTCCACCCTAGATCACTCTCATCACTTTTTTGTACATGTTCATCTATAGTTTGAAGCTCCATCATTTTTTTCATTCCACACTTTCTCTAGACCTTCATCTATTTCTACATCACTCTACATTGATCATCAAGTACACCTCTCTATCTAATTTATGTTACCAAACTTTTGTTCACCAACAAAAAGTGGGGGCAAATGTAGACACAAAATCATGCACTTTAGACATTATTTAGTCTCGGTCTCATACTACTATTTAGAATATTTTTGAGTGAAGAAAGTACTGATTAACCACCATCTTTTAGCCATCTTATTGTATTTCCTTTCGTCATTTTTGACCTCTTGCATCCACATGCATAGTCATTTTTTATCATCCTCCATCATTTTAGCTTTGATTGGGGCACCAGGACTAATCTTGGGGCACCCATGGGTGCCCCTCGATCCATTTTATATTTCCCGACACTTTTTGGGATCTTTCTAGCCATTTGAGATCTTTATCTTTTGGTGGTCATCCATTTCGGGGTTAATTACGAAATTATATCAAGAGAACCCTATAAATATAAATTTATGAGACCATAATGAAGGACCAAGCACTAGTCACTACTATCATCCACCTAGAGTTGCATCCATTTGGAGATCATTTGCATCCATTAGCTCCATCACAAGGAAAAATTTGGTTCATCAACATCACACAAGAATAGGGGGAGGGATTCTATTCTATTCAATGCACACCTTCTATTACATTTTATACATCTAGTTATTATTCGCTACTTCACAAAGTGTGATTGACACAAGAGCACCTAGGCACATGATGCACACACACACTAGAACTACATTTGGGTCCGAAATGTAGTGTAACACTCGAGTTAGTAAGCCCATTGTCATGGAAGTTGAGGTCGGTCGACCCATTCATTTGAATTCTATTTTATAAGGTTTTGATACTCCTCTTTGGTCTTTTGTAGGTCTTCTATACATCTAGGATTATCAGTGACACCTAGCACAAAGTGTATTAAATCTGATGCAACACACACAAGAAGGGTTTTGAGCACACCGTCGGGCCTGTGAAACTCTGGGTTGTGAACCTTTACATAGACCAGGGCACTCATTCTCGCAGACTAGAGTTCCCGTAGGTGCCCCAGTTCCTCTCTAGGCACTCCACTCCAACTAGATAGCTCGAATGCATCCTTTCGTGGCCTCACACACTCGTTCCTCGCTTCCCGATCCTCTAGTCATTTTTTTGAGACAGTCCAACAAGCTTCTCTAATCAACTAATTTCATTCTAACTCTCTTGGTACTCTAGGTTTCAAAGATTTCAATTTTCATAGTTGCTTGGATCGTTTTCCATAGTTATTTACTTTGCATTATTTACTTGTATTTACATGTCATTCTAGATCAGATTAACTACACATATTTTATATTTTTAGCTAATCATTAGCTCAATAATAAAATGTACATATATAGGAGAAGGAAAGTGAAATTACCACTTAGATCAGTGGTGGATAACTCTCACTAAGTGATACTTTGGAAGTAGAGTTGATTCCACACAACTAGTAAGTTAACTCAACACAATTGGTCAACTAACTTAACACAAAAGGTACACCTAAGCAAGCTAACACAATAAGTGTACAACTAACACAAGTGCAATAATTATCCTGATAAACAAATAAAAAGATAAAGAATAACATACACTAACATATTTATGCTACTAGCATTCTAAATTAGTCCCTTTGTCTTATGATCATTACAAAAATACACGAGGAATAAAAATGATGTTTGATAATTCTTTAAAAATTACAAAATTCCAAAGGGCCTCCATTATTCAACACAAATAAATGATTTAGTTATAGTTGGGTTAACTTCACATTAGTAAAAATACAATGTGAGGTCCAAATCTGTGTGCAATGTGAAGTTCAATATATGCGATGCGAAGTGCAACATATGCAATGTGAAGTTCAACATACGCAATGAAAAGTTCAACATACGCAATACAAAGTTCATCTTGTAGGATTGACAAATAACCATATAAAAGAGGATGTACATGTCACGACCGATTAGGTGTGGTTAGAAGGATCACTTCTTAGGTTGTCAAGATATGTATCATTTTTATTTATATTTTTATAATATGTTTAATCATCAAATCCTCTATAACATGTCTTTTTATATTTAAATGGTGAATAATGGGACATAGATAGGACATACAACTTCTCAAAAGAATAAGAGGGTCTATTGTTCATGGTAGTCATGTCAATGGTAATAGTGGTGGTGAGGGAAGTAAAGAGAAAAATCATAACACGAGAGCATGATATGTTAGACACCACTCTAGTGATATAGTATCTATTTGTTAGTGTCATTTGTATATTTTTTCGTTATTTGGTCTTTGGAATTGTAATGCAAGGTAGTGTTGCTTTTGGAGTTCTTCTATAGCCAATTTAATTCACCAAAAGAAATCATTCTTTGTTGCTATTATTTGGTGTGTCATAAATATTTTGTTCACACACTCATATATGTGAATACAAAATTTTCATGTCTTTTATATAAAAAGGGCAAGAAAGTGGGAATGAGCAGATGAGCGGGGGTTAATTTTGAAATTAATCATTATCATGCCATGCTATCAAGTGATAAACATAATTTATTTTGAAAATTTATTGGCATCTAATATCCAACAATGACTAACAAGGAAAACGTTATATAACATTTGCACTAAATAGTTGGTTATTGTACTATTAATGATAAATAAGTTATGGATTAATTTTATGTATAGTCATTATAGATGATTGTATGTAAGTAATGTTTTCATGTTACCAATTACACTTGATTCTCCAAACTTCTAATAAGGTAATTGTTTCTTAAGCATAATAATTCAAATTCAAAAATTCATGTTTAAATTAAATTTGTTGAATATCAAATATTATCTATCACATCAATGTGAGTTCAAATTATAATTATAGTTTACTTTATTCATATTCAGTTAAATATGAGAAACTAATTAAAAGTGACCAAAGCTTTTATTTATGGTGTGGACCTCCATTATTTTCTTTAAAAGAAAAAAAAACTTAACATATAGATAAACAAAATAACATTTTTATATAATTTTTGAAGTGTATGTTAGTTAAAAACAAAACATAACTAGAAAAAAATAATTCAATTATGTTATATAATTGAGATGATGACACACCACAATCTTATTATCAATCAACATTTTTAATCAATATCAAAGGGAACATGATATTGACCTAACAAGGTGTAGAAAGGGAAATGACTATCCTCATCAATCGGTTCAAGATTGATTCCATAGTTACCAAATACGGTGAAATCTTAAAGATTTTCTGTTTTTTTCCGTATTTTTCATTCAACCGTATTGAACTCCGTATTTTTCAGTGGTAAGATATTAAAATGCAGGATCTTTAAAAATTATGTTATTTTTTATTATTTTATACCATAAATATTAAAATTATGAACACATACATGATTTTATAGTCAGCAGCTAAAAAGATTTTCATTTTTCAGTATTGTTTAGAAGGTTTTTAGCAGTCCCTCGAAGATTAGTGAGACCATATTTTTTTCCGTATTTATCTTTTTTTTATCGACCTTTTTTCCATATTTGAAGACCATCACTTAATACTCTCCATACAAAAATTGCTACCTTGATTGATTCTGAAGTCTACTTTCAACCATGCCAGAGAATTCTAGTGGGAAATTCTGTATGATACCATTAAAACCCATTTCATCAACCATCTTCTTGAAGATCATCCTCGGCTCGTTGACATTCCATATTGATTGTAGCTAAAGGAAGATTCACTGCATAACTCAAAATATATATCACTTGATTTATTTCTGATAATGCCTCTAATCCGTACTTCAACAATCTGTACTGTTGGAACTTTCCTCTTAACAGCATCTCGATTTTTAATACCTCGATTTTTAATACCTTATTAGCAAGTCCAGGTTTGGAAATTGACTCTCTAGGCCGTTTTTTTGTGATTGTGATCGTATAAAAATTAGGTGGTGATAGATAATTACAGAGAAAAAATTAATAAATTGTAGATTTTTTTACTATTCTTTGATAAATATATGTATAAATTGTGAAAATATAATACTTATGTTTACTAGGCATTGGTCCATTAGTGAAGTTGCTACACTCACAAAGAGTTCACGAAGGATCAAATTTTGCCAGGTGTAAAGATCCAGGGGTCTTAATAAAGAATGAGGTTTGGATCATGTTTCGGACAACTTTGTCAGAATCAACAAAAACACAGATAATTTGAAATTTCAAACTTGTTAACAACCTTTTGGTTTTTCAAAAAAGAATTGTAATTCACCACATGGAATGGTACTATTAATTTTTGGTTGGTATAAGCAATAGAGGGTGGGAAACAGCAGCGCAAGCCCATGTAAAACAAAATTTTCCTGATCAACCAAATACTGTATACTTTTATGTGGTGTACTAGCAGACATTGGATTTTGAGTGTACAGGGATGCCTTGCTTGGTCGGTAGTGATACTGCCTTGTTATAATGCATACAAAGAAGCTTTGGTATGGAATCAATTATAAAGGGAGACAATGATGGATGAGGCAATCTGTGGACATCAAAATAAATGAGATGATTTTTTTGGCATCAACTTTGAGAGATGTACAATCTCTTGGGCTCCATATTTTCAATTGATTTAATCATTTGCAACTGAAGTCCTACGCACATGGTGAAGGCAAAGCCCACTGCGAAGCTCTCAAAGAAATGACGTCAGACAACTAGGGCCCTTGGTTTACGCACATGGAGATTGCTTTGCCTAAGCCCTGGTCTGTACCTGCTCTGTACCATATTACTTATTTGTCAAAACATAATTTGATATTTTCAGCGATTAGACTGTGAATAGACTATTTACTGTTCAAAAATTGTACAAGATCATGTTGTGCCTGGGCTGCACTAAGTCCTGCTGCGAAGCTATGTACGATCATTTATTTTAAAGCCCCAAGCGCGCTAAAGCCCGCTTTAGTGCTGCATGTGCGCAGGACATGAGTGATGATAACATGGAGCCATAATGGGACGATTAACACCTACCACCTAAAACCAGGAAGTTATACCATAAAAGATTTTAGGTACCGTAGACAAACGTCCACATGGTTATGATTCAGTTGGTTAAAAACAAACAAAAATCACATTTAATGTAGGACACTCAATAAAATAAAGCCAATGAGACATGAAGCTTTAGTTGGAAGGTAAGTACATCTAATATAGTTTTGGGATCTATTGGAGACTATGAAGTAGATGTCCACCTTAATCATGTGATAATTTCAGTACAGATGCTTTTCCACAATTGAAATGAAATTAAATTTGGGATGAGAATGTTAGCTACTTTGTAGGGTTTAAAAAGAGATGTTTTTTTGGTGTAATGAAATGAAATTGAATCTGAGATGAATATGAAGATACGTTATACCTAACAATATGACTTAATATGGATTGTATTGTTTATAGATTCTTTTTAATTATAATTTTTCAATTGTTTGAAATGATTGAAGTATAGGAAATTTTAAATTTTAAGAAATTGTTGTGTTTTGAAGATATTTATTAAAATTAAAAATTAGAATTTAAGTTTGAAATTTTAATGAAGAAAGAATAAACATTTAAATTTTAAAGGTTGTAAGAATCAGCATACCTATATTAGATAAATATATGTAAAAGATGTGTTATTATTTTTGAAGTACCTATATTGAATTTGTGACAAAAACGAAATATGAGATGAATAGATAGGTAAATAGATAAATAAATATAATACAAATATAAGAAACCAATACCTTAAATTATAATAATGTACAAGGAATTATTTATATACACATAAATAAAAAAATCCAACAAATTATTTATATACATATAAATTAAAACAAATAAATATCTTAAATTATAATAACAAATGTTATGTATTTATTTAAAATTGCAGCAAGGAAAAATACATGTTTATTTGTTTTGATTTTCAAAAGTTAAATAGCATAATACAAATATATTACTTTTATAAATTAAAGTGTATATATAAAATAATGTGGTTCCTAATTTTTTTGAGGTGGACTACATAAAACTCCTCCAATATTATTATTATAGAATATCTCTAAATAACAATAAAAATATAATATTAAAAACAAATATTAAATTCTATCCAATAAATTTAAAGAAATATTGAGAATATACTATTACTTCTCCATATAACTCTTCCAATGTAATAAAGACAAAAGTTACTATATCATTTATTAAAAACAAAAATAAGCATTTAAACATAGACAATTGTTGATTTACCGTTGCTATTGAAAATATGTTTATCTTACACAAAATCAACTTTAAAAAATATGAAATTGAGTTGAGATGTGGGGGCTTGAAACAAAAGATCAAAGTATAACAAAACCAATAATTATTATGTCTTTATTTAATTCCATATCCGTAATGTATGATGATGATTTTTATGAAGAATTAGAAAAAACCAATGATTATAAGAATACATCTTATTTCCACGTGTACTTAATGTATAATAAAAACTAATTATTATAATAATGTCTTATTTCCACAAACCTAATGAAATGTATGATAATGTGAAGAATCACAATATATGTGTGATTTCTTATGATGACAATAAGCAGTAAACTCTAGCCAATTTTCCTGCAAATACTTGATTTTCCCATAAAACATGTGATATCATTGATATGGAAACTAACGATTATTTAGTTTCTTAGCATTTTAAGTATAGTTTCCTTTTTCTTTGAAGGTATGTGCTTACGTTGGTGAATAAAAGCCTCCACATGATACCAATGGATATACAATTCAGGTTAATATTGATACTCTAAGAAAAACCTACTTCACATTGAAATTTTGTGCTTCTCTAACTTGTAAAGAATATAAATTATATAACTGGTAGATTGTAGTGATTTTGTGTCATTTCTGCATCTGAATTATAGTTTTTCTTGTTTGTGTTTTTCCGAGTTTAGATGTAGAATGTTTTTTACATTATTTGTGTTAGAATTCATAACGTTAATGATACAGATTTTTCTATGTCAGAATTTTTAATTTTAATTTTGGTGATTTTTTAGTCACCATATTTTGCATCAATATTTTTGAGTTAGGAATATCAAAAAGATTTTTAATAGTTAATTAATATAAGAGATTTTTTAAAAATAGGTTTTATCATTAATGAGTTCAATACATTTTAGTTTTTTTAGCATTTGTACATCTCTTCAGTTTTCACAACTCAAAAATAATTAGTTAGAGCATAGAAATAGGCCCTACACAAATTTAGCTATGTTTTCCATTAATTGCGGAATTTCAACTAGGACATGAAAGATAAATACCTCAAATCCCACATTTTTCAATTATGTGTGCCTACATTTTTTTCCACAACATAATTCAAATAATTATTATACTATAAATAGACTTCTTATTATATACATTTCAATGTGTATGTAAAAAGAAATATATTTTTATAATATAACTTTTCTAATATGAATTTGCAATTGTCATTGGAATTGATAGCAATAATTTAGAACATCTAAGGCAATCATCAAAAATTAGTCAATATAATAAGCATTGAAACTATGTGTTGGGATTCACATAATACTCATAACTACTCATATCAAACAACATCTAAAAAGTCACAAAATAATTGTTTATAAACATATAGGTGAAACAAATGTTTATTTGAATGTGTTGATTGAGTTTTGGATGAGGTTTTTTAAGTTATACTCTACCTTAACGTTAATCTAACAGAATTGTGTTTGCACTCGACACAATTTGTGTCAACAATAATCCTAACGTTAAAAATTCTAAATAATAGATTGGTGGAATTTTTAAATTGAAAAGCACAAATATTCTGATTCAAAAAAAAGAACACAAATTTACATCAACACGAATTCTAGTGTTAGAGTTTTAAATTATAGATTGGTGGGATTTTAAACTTAATAAATCAATGGGCTATTATGCAAAAAGAGACATAAATTAGTAACAAATAAGACCATCTACTATTTTTTGTGGTTTCGACAAGACACAATTTGCATTACTTTTGTGTCAACGAAAAGTGACACAAAAAGTAGCACAACAAAATATTATTAAGCATAAAAATGTAAAACAACAAAACACAAAATAAAAATCTTTTTAAAATCATCAAAATCTCCACGTGTATAATGATTTTATTAATTGAACATAGAGATAATTTGCAGTTATGTATTATTTATCTAATATTATTTCTATTCACAACATTTTGGTCATCTTCATGCTAAAAATGTGAAACAAAATATTGGAAAATACATTGAAAAGATACTCTTTCAATTGTTGACAAAAATTGAAATCTATTTGATGTAATTGTTATATCAACATACTTGATTATATTGTATGGATTTTTTTATATTGTATTGAAAACTAACTAGACACATTCACATATGTATAAGCTTTGTGATATTGCATATATATATATATATACACACACGCACGCACACACACACACACACACACACACACACACACACAATCGATCTAAAAATGTTGGCACTATAATTTAATTATATATTTTTGTATATTTATATATAAATACGGTATCTATGTATTGCAACATTGTAATATAATATTGAATCCCTTTACTAATAAGAGTCATGCCCCATTTTTAGGTAGGGATTAATGATGTTGGAATGTAAACTAATTTTAACATGATGTAGCTAACCAATGCATATATAAAAGGCCTCATGATGGATGGTGGAGAAAGCATTCATCATATGATATATATTGTATTAATTATGTTTAGTAATATAATGTGAGTTTGCTTCTATGTGCACTATTGATGTGTTGATGTTATATTTATTTAATATTTAGTCATAGATGATGTATGATATTGATTTCATGTTTTTGCTTATAACTAGTTTGATATTATTTTACGCTAAAGGATTCAAGTAATCCACTTCATGTTTAGGCGAGCAACTTTAAAACGCTGATATGGTGGCGTATGATGGCTATGGTATTTTTATATAATGTTGAAATAGATAACATTTTGGTTCTATTTTGGTGATCCTTAATTAGTTTTGTGGTTACATAATATTCTAGAGGGGTGTGCATGATGAGATAAATGCATGAATAGATCACAAAGTCTAGAGGGATAAATATGTGTATGACTATGTTTATGAAGTATATTTTTGCTAAGTTTCCTATGCATATGTTTAAGTGGGTTTCAGCTTGTAAAAGAGGTGATGTACTACACACAATAAAAAGGTATATTTGACTCCTTAAAATATTGAGTTAATAAAGAAGAAAGATATCATAATTACCCATGCATTTGATGAATCCAAAAGTAGAAATTAAAAATACACAATAAATTATACATAATAATATTGAAAAAAACCAAGTATGTTATTTTTTATTTCATAAGAGTATTTAAATAAAATCTCAACTCAAATGTTGAGCTTTCATTGACAAAAAAAAATCCCATAAAAGCAAAAATTTACCAAAGCAAAAATCAATCTTCGAGTTAATTGAAATTGTTATCTTTAGCAAACTCTCTTTTTGTAACTTTTGCATGAAGTTCAAATGGGTATAATAAATGTCCCTTATTCTCTAAAAATATAAAAAAATATTAATGATTACTTGCACGCAAGTTGATTACCAAATACACAAATACTAGATATGTTATAAGATCCTAAAAATACCAAAATTATTATGAAAATGTAATTTTCATCCTTTAAATTAATTATTTTGGCCTAAAATATTGTTAAAAACACTCCTAAGAAGTGTGAATGGCTTAAATAAACTTTAAAATATTCAAAATATTTATTTGCAAAAAGGCTTAGTAAGATTCCCAAACCAAAAGTTATGGCCTCTACAAGATTCTTTTTTTGTTGAAAAGAATTCAACTCCTATGATTGGTTCCTATTAAACTCATATGATTTGAATGTTTCAATATTCTTCAATTTCAATCTTACAATTCAAGTGTTATATTCTTTTCTTAATCCTTACAAGTACCATATACTTGTTTTAATTTCCTTGCTTGATATTCACTATATTATTGTCTAAATTGTGTGTTATATTTTATTTTTCTTTTGTGGCAGCCTACTCGCCTACAATCCACCTCTCTTTGTGGCGCTATTCTACCTACAATTCATATATTTTCCCTTCCACAACAATTTATCCTCAAGGAATCCTCCCGGTAGGGCATTGGTGTCCTTATTATCTTTGTAGTCTATTAATCCCTTGATGATTATGTTGGTTGACATATTGTTTATCTCCCTTTCTTGGACATTCGTTGCATTTTTACTTGTATTCGTATTATTTTCATTTTCTATTATGATGGTTCTTTGACTAATTTTTCCCAAGTCTTAGCTTCCTCAAGATGACTTTTTATGTTTCTCTCCTCCCTTATGCTTGATATTACTATTTACATCGCTTTAATTTACATGCCATAGTTATTTCTTGTGTAAGATTTGTTTTGTCTTTACTTATGACTATTTGTGATGTGTCTTGCTTTAGAATGCATAGTTCTTGCTACCCAATTTCCATCATTTCTCACTTTCTCTTTAAGCATTCATGTATCTTTCTAGCCTTTGCTTCATTTGTGCCGTTTTCTACAAACTTAGCTCCCTATATTTGTTCCTTTGTTTCTAGTCCTTCTACCTTCTCATTGATGTTCAATGCCTCCCTTAACGTAGATCTCTCTGACCACACAAGTGGCATTGATGTAGAACTATATAATGTCTCTTTGTCCAATATTTTCCCCATGATATCCTTTACTACTAAAACGTTTGCAAGAAGGATCACTTCTATTGTCTTTTCCTATGTTTCCATTTCTTTTCCTTTTTCATCTTTTTCCCTCTCCTCTTGTCCTATATTCAACCCATAATTGAAATATATTCGTGTCTCAAAATCACTCTTTTGTTTTTGGCGTAAGAATATTGTTGTCTTTTTGTTATGTTGCTTTTTAGTGTTTTTTTAATTTTGATTTATCCGTCTTACCATTGCGTGTTTTATCCTTGGATAACTAATGTCTCATTATCCCATTGTATTGTTTTGCATTGACAAAAATTTGGTTGTTCCCCAACACTACCTTTTGTCATGAAAGTTTGAAGTAATATCTCGTTGGGTGTGATAGTCAAACTTTGTGAGTACATATATGTCGGTTTCTCAAAATATCTCACTTTGTTTTCACATGCAGAGCAAAGGTACTGCGGTACCACTTTGCTTTTTTGTGTGGTTGTGGTGCTACATAGTCACTTGTCTATAATGGTTTACACTATTTGCCTATTAATAAGGAAGGCATGTTGACATTTTGTGTGCATTTTGCTAAGAATATCTTTATCTAGTGCTCATATTTGTAAGTGGGTCATTATATTAGGTATTGGTGATTATACTAATGTGTGAAATAATGTAATCATGTATTTATGTGTTGAGGGAGTTGCATAACTCGGTAGAGATTTAGAAGTAAAAAATAAGAGAGAGAGAGAGAGAGAGAGAGAGAGAGAGAATTAAGGTGGTTAAACAACCCACCTAGATTTAGGGTGAGATGTTGGTGGAGTTGTTATAGGAGTTATAGATCATCTCTTGTATATATGTAACACATCATTAAATATTATGTTGAATTGAATCTTTTGAAGCTTACGGTCTCTTTAATATGGGGTAAAACCCACACATTCCTTGATGTTAACTTCTTGCGACTATGTTGCATCATTTCTCCTATTGATTCCAAGTTCTCTTTGACCGCCAAGACAATTTTTTCACCTTGATCCCCTTTGGCTTGTTCTTCCATTTTGAGTGGATGGTGTATTGTCCATTGCTTGTCCCCTTCTTGCTTGCACCAAGGTTTTCTTCTTGATTTGTATTCAAGTTGCCCTCTACTACAATGCCCACAAGTTCACGTGGAGCAGATTTGGTCGATGTCAAGCACATTAAAGTGGGTTCTTAACCACCCCATCTCGAATGATAATGAAGGGTTAACTATTCAATTCTCCTTGGGTTGTGTGTTGCAATGGTCTAAATCCGTCACTCCACTCAAATCCAACACATGTACACATTTGCAAGGGTCGTGCAACTCATTGATCGTAAGGTAAGGGTCAAGCGCTTCGACTCTAGGTTTTACTAATCTACTTCACGCGCTTGGATGGGGTTGCTAGTCCTTATATTAAAAACTATTATCTCTTCTCTTTGCACTCTTCTCTATTCTCTCTTCTTTTTTTCGTTAATGGAATATTCGATACACACCATGTTGGAGACGCTGACCCACAAACCCCTCGGACTTGGACACAAACGACCCTTATGCAACCTCATAGCTACCTTCATTTTGGCAAACAAGGGCTCGGTTTGAAAAAGATTTGACCCGACATCGAAACCGACTACTATCATTTTCCACATTTTGTTGCTCCCGAAACCCATAAATAATCGAATCTTACGACGAAAGTCATGTCTAAAGATGTAACGCTTATCCAAATCTTTCACAAGAAACTTGATTTTCAAGTTATTTGACACGTTACGTGTAGCCATAGAAAGTCGGTCATTTAATTCAAAATTAAACATTAGAAAATAATTTTTCAACACATCCATATAACTAACAATTCTATTTTAAAAATATAGTGTAATAATCAATCATTACTACGTACGTTGTTCGGTACACGTGGCACTTGCTTTTAATGGAGAACAAATCTTTTTAATTCCCAATAGGTTGCCGACATTTTATAAGATATGGACAAAGAGACCTAATTTGGTTTGTTTTCCTCAATAAGCGGTCTGATTTTTAGGGCATGAACTTTCTTACTTTTTCTTCACCCTTTCCAAAAACGTTATATATATCATCTGTGGTTTGATGGGTATTATGCAATAAAATATCTGAAATGGACAAGTAACAACTTTTGTTTCATGTTTGATGTATATCTTATAGGTAAGGTTTGGTTTATGTCATGTGCTTCTAGAAAACAGGTTAGTTCACTTTGGATTAGATCTTATTTGGATGTCTTGGGGGAGGAGGGGGATTTGTTTTATCTTAAGTATTTTTGTTTAAAGGGGAGTGTTTTATGAATAATTTTTGTACAATTATTTGACTAGATTTAATATAAATGTGAAATAGTAAATTAGAATAGAACTTTATTTGATTGGTTTGTTTTGTCTTAGTTTGTTCATAGTTGATTGGTATTTCATAGCTATGCGTTCTTGCACGTCAAATCTTATTCACAGTGAATCTTGTTGCATTTTTTTGACTAATCTCGACATGATTTAGTGGACTTTCATGTGCGGTGTGTGGGTGGTGGCGCCTCTTTCGTGTTTATACTTGTGGGTTCTAGAAAACCCTGATGAAATAGCAAGTCTAGACGTCATTGATTTCAATGAGTACCCTTCTTTGGGTGGACCCAGTTGAACCAATTCTACATTCTTGCACATTTAGGGTCTTGAGAGGGGTTGATCCAGCTTTTGTTCTTGAAATGACACATGGATTTGGAGGGTATAGTAATCTTTATTTACAAGTCCTTAATAAGATTGTGGATCGGTCTCAATCTAGGATGGAGAATTCCTTGATTGGCATGTTCTTGTGATCTCTTCCAAATATTAACATTTTAGGAGAGCGGGTGACCGAGAAAATGGAAGCCTAAGGGCCAAGTAATGGTAGCTCCTCTACCTCATGGCATTTTCTTAATTTCTTTTTAGAAAAAGATGATTTACCTAACACTCTACTTGGGGAATAGTTGTTCTCGGGGAAATCTAATTTGGTTGAGAATTTGGAAACACGGGATTAACGGAAGTGGAAAATTTTGATGAAATGGCAGTTTGGGTTAGACTTATGGGCCTCCCCTTGGAATTTGTAAAAGATGAAGTCTTGATTGGAATAGTTTAAGTTGTTGGACATATTCTAGGTTTTGATTCAATAACCAAGAACATGAGGAAATTGATCTATGTTAGATTTTGGGTAAACGTCCCCAATAAGGAGCTCCTCACTATAATAAATTTATCTTCCAAGCTCGAGATTTGGACTCAACTCGATCGAATATGAAGGAAATCTAATTTTTTTGGTACATATGTTAAGCAAGCGGGTCATAATACCAATAGAACAAAAAGACATGTTTAGAAAAAGAATGAATTTGTTTACAACTAAATTAAATTAATAATACTATGAATGCACTAAGAGAGGACGTAACATTTTTTATAGGGGTTATTTTGATTAATTAACTTCCAACATTAATCATGCAATATGAGAACAACGTATTAATGCTTGTAACTAGTGATAATGATATGTTATAATCCCAAAAAAACAAGAGGACATATGCAATTAGCTATACAAGTGACATAAGAGAGATTTACGTGCACAAACTATAGAATCTAGGGGTATTGAACATGAATACATTTAATTATTGATATTGTAGTTGGAAAATGCCCTAGTACGAAACTATATAGTTATGCCAAAAAAAATTCTGATCTTGACCCAGTTGTAAGGTTTTGAACTTGCTCAAAGTATGGCTTGCAACTTCATATGCCCTTTACTTTCCCGGAAATGTATTTCTCTGCCAAAACCTAAGTGTCACACATTGTGAAACCCTTTGAATAAATTGAATTGAAATCAAACTCTAACCATGGGCGTAAGACCTTGGAAAAAGAATAGTGTTGGGGTTGAAGTACAATTTTGCACCGCTTTCTACAATGGTGCTACTCGAAGAGGCCTCAACCACATTTAGTTCTCCACAAAGTATGTGATATAAATATGGATGCAAGTAGTTTGGAAACTTGAACCACTTTAACAATGTTTTGGATGATTCTTCTCTTGTTAATACATTAAATTGGGATCTTTGGATGCTTGGAAATGAGGGAAGTTAGACTCTTAACATGATTGAGTTCCTCAGAAATGTAGTAATGATTTCCCTAATGGATGTGCATTAGCTTTGGTGAAATTTAGGGACTGTTATCCCAAATTCACCCCTTGAGGTAATTTGGATAACTTGCATAATTTCCTCATACTGGAGCAAGTAGAAAAGATGGAAAGGCAAAAATCAGGTTTTGGAGTTCCCTTTGGCTCTTTTCTAACCCGCCCATCCAAGGAAAAAATTCAAGGAGTTAGACAAAATTGAAAAAATCCAAAAATTTGGCTTCAACTAGTGTATTACGACTAAGTCGGGTTTTCTTGGCCCATGCCACACAGGTACGCGTGAGACATATAGGACCCGAAATGCCGAAATGGCTGCAGGTAGTTCAAATCAGCAAAATAGGACATTTTTGTTCGCCGCGGTCCGTGGGACATCGGGACATGAGTTCGTTGCGCAGGCCGAAATTGCCACACCAAGATTACTTCGTCGAAGTCAAGTCGAAGTGTCCCGAGTGCCGCACTTAGGAGGACGGTTGGGACATTGGGACACGCGAGCTCCAAAATTTGACTTACCCGATTTGCAAAGCGGGTCGAAAGACATGTGGGTGAAGAGGTGGTCAACGGCCTCGACAACCCGATCAATGAAGGTACATGTGGGACATGAGTTCACTGAGGACCCAATTTTACCAAAAATGCAGGAGACAAGAAGGAGGCTTGCGAGTGGAGCAGAGATTTTCATCCGGGACAGTCGGGAGACACGTGGGACCCACAAATCTAAAATCACCACAAGAAAAGGAGATGCGACAAAGGCAGAGGCCAATGACCCTCATGGCCTGGTCAACGTTGGGACATCCAGACACCAAGATCGGAAATAGCCGCATACGCAAAGGAAAATGCGAATCGAATCGGACCCCGAACTTCAAATGGCCATAACTTTTGACCCCGAGCTCCGATTTTCACAAAATAAAGGAAACATCTTCAGCTCCAATCAATCAAATGCTCATTCCCGTTAAATGATAGAAATGCCCAAAAACCCAAAATAGCTTCCAGAAGCACTCGAGAAGGCCATAACTTTTGCATTTCTCAATGAAAATGCACAAAACTAAGTCAGTTGGAATTGTGGTCCTGAGCCCGATGCACATAAGTCAAGAAATTTAGAATTTGATGAGTAATTGATGGTGATTTTTAGAAAATGTTCCCAGTTTAGAACAATGATTTTATGGGATGCATTCAATGAAGCATGGGTGACATTCTCACTACCGCAATTCATGGAATAGTATGGGGAGCCTTTTTTAAGCAATAGAACATCATTTCACTCCATTTACTACATCTTGTAAGTGGTTGAAGGATAGATTTTAGGATTTTCATTTTTTCCCCTCTCTCCTCTTAGAAATCTATAAATTGGAGTGTTGGGCTCATTGTAAAGGAGGTAGTTTTGAGTAGCAAAACTCTGTCAAAATTATAGTGAACTCCTTGCATGGTAATCCAAGCCTTTATTTTGTAATAGATTGGATTGTGCATATCAATGAAGCAATAGATACAAGTTTGTGGATACTTCTTCCCCTGTTGTGTTTGTTTTCATTCTCGTTTCCCTTTCAAACTTATTGCAATGATATTGTGTCTACCTTATACTTTTAGGTATTCATTCTCATTATGCATGTATGGAATATTGTTGTGAATGCATTTGTTGGATTGTGGAGAATTGTTATCACCCCTTCTAGTATGCACTTTGCTTCTATTTTTCACACATTGGATACTATTCTCACACCCTCCTTTTCTAGTGTATCATTGCTTTAGTGTAGGCTTTGTTTTCATGCACTCTCTCTCTCCTTAGTCCCTTGGAAAGTTAGATTAGGATTAGATAGTTTTTCCTACATTAGAGTAGATTTTGGTAGGTAGTTTAGGAGTAAGAACCAGCTTTCTCTAGAGGTCTATCTCAAGCAGCAAGTCCACAACTTGGAGATAGTACCCATGTTATCCAATCACACTATGAGCTCAAGCATACACACTTGTGAACACCATAGGGTGCTGTGATTTGGTGATAACATGACCCTTAAGTTTTTTTGTGTTATTATTTGTCATTAGAGATCTTAAGAGTTCCAAATAGGTAAATGAGTGATATTAACTTGTTTATATGTGGTTCCAAAGGTAATTATTTATGACAAGGATGACCCAAGAGGATGAAATGATCCAACAAAGATAATCAAATTGAAAGAAAATTCGGAGGATGTGTGATTCGGGACCATACAGTCATCTAGGAATGGGTTCCACATCTTGACCAAATCGTATTGCTCGGACAAGGTGATAGTGCATATAATCTAAAAGGTGGATCATGATAATAAAGGTGAAATACTTATTATACACATTTTATATTCAAATGTGATCACACATAAGTGTGTGGAAATAAAAAATTTGGGAGAGAGATAATATGATGTATTGTATAGGGATAGAATGTGGATACGTGTCTTAACAAAGGAGAATTGTCATAACTAACAATGTCCATGGGGATTCACTTAGTAAAAGTATGGTATAACATGTTCACTCTAAGGGTGTTAGAAAATAGCTTTAAATCTAGTTTTTACCTCTAATTATTCAATTGATAATACCCCCTCCCATTATATTATTAGAATGAAAATAGCCCCTATTTTTTCCATATACCTTACTTACCCATTTTTCCATTACAATTTTATTTACCTCTTTTTATTTCTACCCTAATATATCAAACATAAAATATATCATGTTTCTCACTCAATTATTATTTTCTTAATACATATTTTCTCTCGAAAGAGAGTTTGAATTCATTTAATACCTATTACCCAGTTACCGTATAAATGTTAAGCTTTAATCATTTATCAATAGTTCTTCAAATAATTAAGATGGTGAAATAATATTACTTGTGTTGAAAAGCATACTCAATCCTAGTTTTCTACCATCTTATTATTTCTTGGTTAAGAATCTCTTAATTGATATTTCCTTATTCGAAAGAGATTATAATTTAACTTTATGACCACACTCCTTTTACAATTTTAAGGTATTTAGTTTTAAAAACTAGGGTTTAAATATTTTAGTTTATATTAAAATTAAGCCTCCCTATCCTTTGGCCCACCTCTCTAACCTATCCCCAATACCTAATTCAAAATATTAATAAATTAAACCCTTTCACCCCCTAATGTCTACCGGTATATTGACATTATTTTTATCAATTTTAATTACCTCAATATGAATGAATGTGCTAGGATATTTCCTAGCTAATGAACCCCCATGACAATGTCAAAGGGTAAATTTCTAAATTTGAGTGTCTACATTTGCCCCCTTTAAGTATTGAATGAAAATTACACGCTTAAAAGAAAAGGTGTGTGAGTGTGTATACGCAATTTGTCTTTTCTCGGAGCTATTTTTGTCTAGATGTATTGGTGTTGGCATGCTCCATGGTGAAACCTACAACACAGAGTGTAGTCAATTTCCATAGTAAAAATTAAACTTTAACTTGAATGTAAATGTAGAATTTAAATTTACACAAAGTGAAATAAAGATGTGCAAAACATGAAAGGAATACACATGTTTATTTTGTGGATGGAGGAGATCACGTTCATTATTTATACTTAGATATTCATATTGTATTACTAAATATGCCAAGGGATATGAGTGATTAGTTCTTAATTGTTACAAAGGATAATCTAGAGTATTGGGTGAATGTGACCAAACACTAAATAAAAAGTAGAGAGAAGAAGCGAGAGGTATTAAAGTACCTCGTAAAGGAAGAATACTATGTATTAAAGTTTTTAGTAACCTTGATATCTTCCCCTTTGAATGTGTAAGAGGATAGGAATGAATTCCGAGAAAAACTTAGTTGCTTCTATACTTTCTCGTCCTATGGACCACACCATTGTAGATGGATCTAGGCCCAATTTTGTATATGTTGACACAAAGAATAACGATAATGGGTTCCCACATTCCCTCCTTATGTGCCACACAACTGAGTAGGAATACATAATATGTTGAGATAATGATGGAGAAGGAGACTCGTGCCCCCAAAAGCCTATTATTTGTAATTGAAAATGAGTAAATTAAATTAGAAGAGTGAAATATTCATGACCCTTGTAAATTGATATGAACTATGTCAATTGATTATGAAAATGTGTAAAAACTATATTTTTAAGTAAAAATATAGTGTTACTTCCCGTGGTATAAACATGTGGGTGGTTCACGAATGTCCATATGGTCCTAACTATTCTCGCAGATTTTTAAACTTTGTGTAATTACGCCCAATTTCTTTGAAGATATTTTTAAGGACATGTGAAGTGTGAAAACCTATACCTAAACTTTGAAATATATTTCTTGTTGTAGAATATACCCCAATGAATGTCCCCTCTTTTGAGGCGTGTTTGATAAAGCATTTGAGTATGCAACCAAAACTAAGATATATGTAACCCTATATAATAATTCTAAAAAAATGAATAGGAATGCATATAATGTTGTAGTGGTCGTCATTGATAGGATCCCATTTTTGAAAAGGGAATGTGCATGGTGGATCCTATGCAACAAAAAGAAACAATCAACTATAGTAGTAGTAATAACAAAGCATGTGTAATATAACAAGGATATAGACATGATAGTAGTCAAGTGAGAAAACATAAGAAAGAGTTTGTAGAAAAGAGTTGCGTTAAGGCATAGAGTCATCAACATGGGGCACTCACATTATCACAAGACAATCAAGATACTTAGGTTGCATATAAGAGAAATAATGTCATGCAAGAAAATGATAGAGACAAATGTTAGGAAATAACAGATAAAATATGAGAACAATCCCACATAGAATTACAATAGTATAAACTAATATGTAGAAAGATATTACAGATCTAAAATAAAAAAACACAACACAGAGACAATATTTAATGTGGTTCACCCAATTTGGGCTACATCTACCAAGAATCACTTGCTCATAATTTATTACAAGCCACCTCTTTCTCTCAATACAATACCCATATATTTTTGGAGTTGTGCTCAACAAACTCTTTTGAATTCACACTTGAACTCACACACATCTACAATGTTACATCAACCCTACTATATGCACAAAATCACATCAAATAGGCAACTTCTTAAACAATTTTACAATATTGTGGGTATCAAAATCATGGGAGAAAACAACCTCATAAACCTATGGGTCACAATACCACGCCTATGAGAAGAGCACATTTACCGAGGTATTAGGCATGTATTTTGATGTCTAAAAAATATTTGGTGTTGCGCCCTAAACCCCTACTAGTGGGGGCCTCTGCTCCACACCCATGCTTGGGGCCCATTTCAACCCCAAACTCTAACGAGAAAATTTTGGATAGTGTATTGTCTTCAACACTTCCACACATGAAAAAAGGCTCCATAACATAACAACAAAAACATGGGACACCCGCACTATCACACGATAATCAAGGCACTCATGCCGCATATAATTAAAAAAAAGTGATAATGCAAATATGTATATCAAATAATGATTCTAATCGGTGATAAAAACATCATAGTAAGTAGTAAAGAAGCATGTAAAAATATATATCGGTGTTGCACAAGATATATGTGTTAGGCCCATTAGCTCAAAATATAAAATGTACAAAATTTATGTATCAAGTGTAATGAGGAATTAGAAAGGAACTATAATGAAACAATAACACTTGTATATGATGTATAATAGTTTCTGCAAACGATCCTAGTATCTCGGGAAGGGATAGGCTAGCACACTGCCACCATGTAACACTTTGTATGTGTCCCGCATCAAGTTTAATAAACCTCATGAATGCATATGTGTAAAGAGTATATAGAAAATATATGTTATCTATCAAACCATAGTGACAAAAACATATGTAATGTAAAGTACTAACAATTCAAGCTATGTGTATAGGCCATAGTCTTGCATTTTTTACAATTTTTGAAAGTTTATTTATTTTTGAATTTAGTCATTTATATGGAGAGGGTAGCACAATATCTACCCACCGATATCCTCATAAGGAGGTGAATCAAATCTTGAAGAAAAGGTAGGCTTAGACCTCAACTATGCTAAATAATGATGCGTGTGTGTGAGTAGGGCAAAAGTAAAAATATGTCTCATAGAAGTCTTGAGGGGAGAACTAGGTGGACTGATCCCACGAGAAGTGGTATGTTAAGAAAATGGCCAATAAGGAGGACTAGAAGATAAATATCCACTAGAGATAAGGTGTGCACTAGAAGACATATGAGGAATCGAGGAGGCGGGAGCCACTAGAGGCAACATGTGAAGTAAAATTCTTATCTAGAGACCTAGGAGGGAGAGGAAAATAAAAATATCATGTGAATTAGTAGGCATACATGGAGACCTAGGAGGGTGAGAGCCACTAGAGATAACATGTGAATAAGAAGACCTCTCTACGGAGATCTAGGAGTAGGAGTAGAATATGTAGAAAGATGAATAGGAAACCTATTAAGAGAAGCCTCAAAGGGAATACCCAAAATAGTGATAAATTTTATTTGGCTAATAAATTTGATACATTGGCATAAGATAAAAGCAACAACCCTAAGAGCACGTAACCAAGGAATACCTAAATGTATGTCACTTGAGGTAAGAGTAGAGGCCACTTGAAATGGGCCTTTTGTATAGGTGATTGTAACAGGTAAAATAATATTTCTAAAGTTGGGATTATAATGGTGTACAATTTGATTTCTAGTATAGATACGAAAAATAAGAAGCTTCAAAGTACATTGATTATGCTTGTTATATGGATCAACAAAAACATTGTGTATAGGTACTTGATTAATAAATGCATGAATATACAAAGTATCTAAGATAAGACTCTTATACATAGCATAGTCATCAAAATAAATAACTAATGAAGAAGGTGGCATAGGATGACATTGTCAATCATTACATCCAATGGGTGAATATAAGAAGGTAGAGGTGGTACAACATGATGAGCATTGTGCACTTCCAAAATAAATTTATCATTGCTATGTTTAGAAGTGGATCATTGAATATTTTCATTCTCACGTTATCATTAGTAGGCTTAGAGGATTTAATAGGCTTATCCCATTCAATTGCATTTGTATCAATAAGATCTTGTATAACATGAAAAATATTGATACATTGATCCGTGAGGTGAAAAATATATCTATCAAATTCATAATAAGCATTAACATCAAAATTGTTACCATAAGGATTACTCACCTCTACCTCAAATTATGGAGGGAGAGACATGAAATTGCAGTCAAGTAAATATTTAAGCAAGATATGTGGAGCACAAGGTAAATACATAAATTTCCTTCATGAAGTTTGTAACTGCATGACTTAGTAGGTTGAGCTACAACATTAATAATGTTTTTATTATTGGTATTATTATCATTATACTTTCCTTTGAATGTAGATTTACTTAGAAATTGAAATTAAATGTAGTAGAAGTGTTAGCAATATACTTAAGCTTATTAATATGTAGTAACTTGGTTTCAATTTTATTCTCAAAGTGTATGCCATATATGACCAAATGAGGGAAACTTATAGAATAAAATGATTCTCGCAAAGGAGAATACAAGATTTTGGTAACGATATATTGAATTTTTTTAGGATCCATAGTATTAACTTCATTTCATTAAGCATAGACGTGTAGCATAAAATATAATCGTTGATGTGCTCATTAGACCCTTATCACATTTTAGACCTTTGAGCATTAGAAACCTTGTCCCAAATATTAATAGTAAATGTAAAATAAATTGATTTTCCAAAGTGGTAAAATACTACATAGAATGTGTGGGGAGATCATAGAGCCATTGTAAATCAAATTCCTTGAGACTTATAGGGAAAATATTGGTAAGTAAGATATTGTTTGATACATTGTCAAAGAAAGCAATATGGAACGATCAAAGGCAATCGGTGGGATCACCCTTACCATCATAAATAGGAATCATAGGAGTGATGAAATCAAGAGGAAAGGATAAGAATCCAATTCATATGCAAGTTGGTTATGAAGAAATTGAGTAGAATCCATAACATTATAAGAAGAAGATGCACCTTATTGTAATTATATGATTTGAGATTTTAAAGTGTGAACAAGGGTTTCAAGAACCTTCGTGTTAAAAAAGAAACATTAGAACAACTATGATTACATGTAGGAACAAAAATAGACGTGGGAATGGATAAAGACATTTTTTTAGAAAATTTGGTGTCTCCTTTGATGTAGGAACCGTAGATGTAAGAATAATAGATGTCTAAATAATAAATAGTGAAACATGTTTAATTTTATTATCCATAGGGATCCAGAAAAACACACCACTTCATTAGTTCCATCAACATGAAGAAGGAGAAACAAGAAAAATGAATAAAATGAGGTAAACAGAGGTTCTGGAAGGAATCACCGCTCTGTGCAGAGTGGCAGTTTCAAAACCGCCGCCCTGCAAGGGAGGTGATTCTGAAACTACTTCCCAACTAGGGCAGCAGTCTTGAGACCACTGGTCTTCTCAGGGTGGTGGTCCTGACACTTTCAAATAGAAAAGAAGAATGGAATGTGAATGGACATGAATTTGAAGCACCAACCATGTCTCTTCCCTTCCATGCCCTTTCACATCCTCCAGTGCACATGAGGGCATGTGAAGGCCTATAAATGTATGAAAGGAGAAAGAGAATGACATTCAAAGATCTAGAGAGATCGAGAAGTAGAGTTTAATGAGAGCAGTGAGTAAGATCTTCAGTGTTGGAGTGGAATTGTAGAGCAAACAAGTAATTGGAGAGAAGGTTTACATTGTTTTTATTTTCATACTTATTGTAATATGTAATTGTCTATATTAGACCAATAAAAGTGGGCAAAAAGAGCAGTTGCCCTTCTCGACTAGTTTTCCTCCATTAGGTTTCTAGAATAAAATTGTCGATGTTGAAGTTTTAAATTATTTCCTTCTCTGCAATTTCCTTTCTATAGCACTAGATAATCAGTCATGAAGCTCTAATTTTTCAAGAAAATATGTCATTTTCCAAAGTTGAAAGTAGAACAACATAATTGTGTGATTTGTAGAGTTCCAAAGTAGAAGTTTACGGATCATTTTGGTATCAGAGCTGATTATATATCCAGGACTGTGGTATTCAAATATTTCTTGTGATTTTGTATGACAATGACAAGGTCCAAAGGTGAAGAAGTTTTACCTTATGAGCCAGATATTTCTACGAAGAAGTGGAAACAAAGAATTCAAGCTCAAATGGAGGAAGAGAACTTGGTCCGTAGAGTCGAAATGCTAGAGACCATGATGGATAGATTGCATAGAAAACAAGAAGAGATTTCAGATCTGCAAAAGATGGCTTTGGTTAAGAAAGATTCCATGGACTCGATGGTTCGAGCACTAGCTAAAAAAATTGGTATCGGAAAGAGCCACGAAGAGGAAGAATGGGAAGAGCATGAAGAGACGTCAATTGTAAGCGAGAAGGTAAAATCTACACATACACCTTTTAAAGTTGAAACAAAAGTGGAAATAAAATTTTTGAAGGAAAAGTAGATGCAAAATTACTTGGATAAATCGCTAAAATAGTTGGAAGTCTACTTTAGTGTGCATAATGTCATTGAGGCACAAAGGATCACCTTTTCATGTCTCAAAATGGAAGGTCATGCTCTGGTTTGGTGGGAAACCCATCTAGCCACTTGTGAGAAGAAGAAACATCCTATTGTTAGTACTTGGAAAGGTTTTAAAGAATTTATTAGAGCTAACTTCTATCTTATTGGCCATAAGACTGACATGATGATTAAGTGGCAGTACTTTAGACAGGGCAGCGGTCAAAGCATACAAGACTACACTACGGAATTTTGGAGACAAGCCATGTTGCTTAATATGGACTTGGAGGATGAGGACATTCTGACCAAGTATTTGGGAGGACTTCACACTCACCTTCGGAGGAAGGTAATCTCCACGAATCCCAAGGATCTCAATGAATCTTGTATACAAGCATACTACATTGATGATGAGAAGAATCAAGGAGAAATAGAGCCAAAGGGAGACTAGAAGACAGAACAACAAGACAAAGAACAAGGGAAGACAAGTAGTAGAGGTAAATGGAAAGGTAAACATGCTGCTACTACTTTGCATACTTGTAAAGATCCTAAATTTTTTTGTAAGAATTGTGATGTAAATGGACATACTGACGCCACATGTTGGAAGTTGCATCTAGAATTGCACCCAAAGCAACGAACCAAGGATTCCAAGTAATCCATGGCCACTATGAAGACGGAAAGAGAGGTGGGGATTTAGGATGATTCGGATGTAGATGAGAGGGTGGTATGCATGGCCACTAACATGTACATGGCATTAGAAGAATAAGAGATGAGTAAGATATTTCAAATCGAATCCAAATCAGAAGACTAAGGTAAACACTTTAGTAGATTTTGGTTCTTAGTCAAATTTGATTTAAGATGCGGTTTTAGGAAAAATTGGTCTAGAGACTTACGTGCATCCACATCCATACCCACTAGGATGGGTGAAGAAGGGTGTAGAAATACAAGTTACAAGGAAGTGTAAGTTTCAATTTAGGATAAATACCCAATACATAGATGTATTAGAGGTTGATATTATTCCACTTGATGCATTTGACGTTGTCTTTAGAATTCCTTACTTGTATGCAGGGATGTTGTGTTCACAAGGAGGGAGAACTGGTATAGATGGGTCAAGGATGGAGTCATTTTTAACATCCGGGCACACTAGAGAAAATCAAAGAAGGATATGGTAAGTGCCAACCAAGCACCAAGACTTATTTAGGAAAATCATCAGTTTTTTTCTTTCATTGGAAGAAAAGTGAAATGGACGTGAGAGCACAGATATTTCTGACCAAAGGATGGAGAATTTGGATAGCACTTGTCATTTTTTACAGAAGAAGCCACCACAAAAACTACTCATTCAAGGATCAAAACAAACTTCGCTATGCAATCACCGTATCTACCTACAGATTCATTAGACCTGACCATGGGGCAAAGCAAGAAGAAGAGGAGATACAAGGAATGGTGGTGACTATAGCAGCAGCGTACTTGGGGAGGATTTGGCCAATCCATCTCAAGAGATAAAGACAAGAAAGGACTAAACCACTAAAGTATGGGACCTTCACCATACTTGAGTAGGTTGGAGAAGAAACCTTTAGGACATACTTCATACAGATGCACATGATAGCAAGTTGCAAGAGCTCGCATCCACTAATGCCATCTATGCATGAAAAATAAGGAAAGATACAAAAGTTACCTTCTAAAGAGGATTTTTCTTGAGGCAACTCGGAGGAGGATGATGTAGCACTAGAGAAAAAAACCAGAGATCCATAGGAGCCTTGACAGGTTGGACAAGAGAAGACACCAAGGAAGACCCAGTGGTACTCGAATGAGCACGAGAGGGAGTTGATTCCTCTACCACTCCCCCACTAAGCTTTTGTGGGACCAAAATCCTCCTAAGTAGGGGAGGTATGATCCATAGGGATCTAGAAAAACACACCACTTCATCAGTTCCATCAGCACCAAGAAGGAGAAATAAGAAAAGTGAATAAAATGAGGTAAACAGAGGTTCTAGAAGGAACCGCCACTCTATGCAGAGCTATGGTTTCAAAACTGCCACCTTGCAAGGGATGCGGTCCTAAAACTGCCACCCAACCAAGGTGGTTGTTCTCGAGACCACCATTTGCTCAAGCAGTGGTATTCACACTTTAGAACAGAAAAGAAGAATGGAATGTGAATGGACACAAATTTGAAGCGCCCAACCGTGTCTCTTCCTCTTCCATGCCATTTCACATCCTCCAGTGCACAGGAGGACATGTGAAGGCCTATAAATGCATGAAAGGAGAAAGAGAATGGCATTCAAATATCTAGAGAGATCGAGAAGAAAATTTTAATGAGAGCAGTGAGTAAGATCTTCAATGTTGGAGTGGAATTGTAGGAGCAAGGTGTAGAAACATATCAATCAAGTAATTGGAGAGAAGGTTTACATTGTTTCTTCTTTTCATACTTATTTTAATATGTAATTGTCTATATTAGACCAATAAAAGTGGGAAGAAAGAGCAGTTTCCCTTCCCAACTGGTTTTCCTTTATTGGAGGTTTCCAGGATAAAATTGTTGGTGTTGAAGTTTTGAATTCTTTCCTTCTCTACAATTTCCTTTCTATAGCACTAGATAATCAATCACAAAGCTCTAATTTTTCAAGAAAATATGTCATTTTCCAAATTTGAAAGTAGAACAACATAATTGTGTGATTTGTAGAGTTCCAAAGTAGAAGTTTATGGATCATTTTATCTCACACATCATATAGAAGAATGTGAATATTAGCAAGATTATTTTGTAAGAAATGTATAATATGTTATACCTCCTCCTCGGGAAGGTCATTGGAATTATTTTCAGAGTTAGTATCACAACCTTCACCTTATAAATGCTCACTGATGATAGTGAAAATGGAATTAATAAAGATATCAGCAGTAGAATAGATTCCAATAGTAGGGACCATAGTATGAGCATAAACCTAGCCAAAAGGATAGTACCTCATACGAGATAAGATTGAGATCTCTTAGAATTAAGGTATATCTTATAAAAAAATGAGGATTTGCATGATGATATACAATAGAAATACAACACCAAGAATGAAGAAGATGGTCGAAATAAGGGAACCCTAGGGAAACTATGGTTTTAGAATATGTGTTTTAT
Organism: Taxus wallichiana var. yunnanensis; assembly: GCA_018340775.1. Lineage (NCBI taxonomy): Eukaryota > Viridiplantae > Streptophyta > Pinopsida > Cupressales > Taxaceae > Taxus > Taxus wallichiana. Next base: position 536,048,093 of record CM031236.1, read on the forward strand.
TCAAATATTTGGTTCACCAAATTTTTACACCCTAATTAAATGAATAATGATATGAATGAACTTAAATAGGATATAAGGTTTATTACAATGGGTTATTCTCATTAATTAACTTTCAACATTAATCATGTAATATCATAATAATGCATTAATACTTACAATTTGGTCATAACGATATGTTATAAGCTCAAGAGCATGAGATAAGAGATGCACCTTATTTTATAAAGTAACACAAGAGGGATATGGGTGCAAAAATTGAATAATTTGGGGTTATTTACCATGAAGATGCTTTGTTATTGATATTGTACCTAGAAAATGCCATGATATGGAACCATGTAGTTTTGTCATGACTGTTTTTACAATCTTGACTTTATTGTATGGTTTTGAACCTACTCATAGTATGGCTTTGTAAATTCATGCACCCTTCATTTTCCTATAAATATATGTCATTTTAAAACCCTAAGTGTCGCACAGTTGTAAAACCCTATGAATAAACTCAATCAAATTGAAACCCTAACCATGGGTGGAAGACCATATAAGAATGTTATTATTTGGGTTAAAGTGTATTCCATGAACCATATAAGTTAGCACTACTCCAAAGAGGCCTCAAACTACACGTAGCTCTCCACCTAGCATGTGATATCTATATTTTGGAGATAGTTTGGAAACTTAAACCACTTTGACAATACTTGGGATGTTTTTTCTCTTGTTAAGAAATTTAATTGGGATATTTGGATGCTTGGAAATGAGGAAGATTGGATTCTTAACCAATTTGAGTTCTTCATAATTGTAGTAGTGACTACCCTAATTGATGTGTATTATTTTTGGTGAGTTTTAGGGAGCCTTGAGTGTATTTTTGTTAGTATTTGTAATGAGAGATCTTAAGAGTGTCGATGGGTAACTAAAGTAATATTAACTTTCTCATCTATGATTCTAAAGGTAATTTGTTATGACAAGGCTAACCTAATAGGATAAAATGACCCAAAAAAGATAATAAAATTGAAAGAAAAGTTGGAGGATGTGTTGGTATGGGACCGTATAAAGTCGCCAAGAACAAATTCCACATCATGACCAGACCGTAGGTTTTTAATAGGGTGAAAGTGTATGCAATTAAAAATATGGATTTTGATAAGTAGAGGTGAAATATGGATTTTATGTATTTATATTCAAATGTGATGACACATCACTGTGTAGAAATAATAAATTTTGGGGAGAGATAATAAGATGTAATGAGAGGGGATAGAGTGTGGATATTTGTGTCATGAAATGAGCATCATCATAACTAATAATTTCAAACAAGTAAATTAACAAATTTGAGTGTCTACAAAATCCTCAAATCAAGGCCAAAAGGAGGAAGAAGAATGAGCTAAAGATCGTAAATAAGTTTCACTTCTTATTAAGAGAGAATGAATACAACCAAAGGCCCTTTATCACTATGGAAGAGGATAAAATTACTAGTAGGGAGACATATAACGATCAATAATAATCCTCTCCCGCTTGTATAATTGAATTTGATCCTTCGAATGTTTCTCGAGAGGTGGTGTTGGAGGATGATAAAATTTCAGCAGTTGGCCTTGAGGGTAGAGAGATAGGAGATCAAGGTCAAGTAGAGATAAATCAAGAGAAAACCAAATCATGGACCAAGACTCGTAGAAAAAGTGAATGATTCTTGTTTTACACAGATTTATCTAAGATACAATCCGGTTATTTTTATCTCTAGAGAATTATGAGAAGGATGCAATTTCAAAATAGGGAATGAAAGATGTAAGTTTATAATAATTCAAGGAGGAAGTTGATCACAACTTTAGCTTAGTCCCTATTAGGAATAATGAGAGGAATTCGAGAATTATTTCCTCCTAGGAAGGAACCAAGTTTAAATAATATGAAAGTAGGAGGATGGATAAAGTGGATACATATTATTCCCTTGAGGATCTAGAGGAAGATGGTTGGAATGTTGTGTCAGCCAAAAGAAAGGCTAAGAAGGAATTATATAGGGTTCAACCATGTGTCAAAGTTACAAGGATTGGAAAATTGAAGGGTCTTGTTAGATCAAAAAAATTTATACAAGAAAATCTTGTATTGAGTAGATTTTTGTCGATTGACTCTTTTTGTAAAAATCGTCCACTAGTGTTATTTGGTCTACAATGGATCTAGACCTAGTTCTTAGTTTATTTTAGTTTTAGATCTTTATGGCTATATATGTTTAATTTTGTATAATGTTATGGGAAACTTTGAAAACTCTTACCCTTAGATGATTAAAAAATAGTTGAATAGGTTTGATATAAATGTGAAATAGTAAATCGGACTTATAATTATTTAAGTATTATAAAAATAATGAAAAAAATAGTGTTTGGACTTATCTTATTCCTTGAAAATATCATAAGACACTAGTTATATTTTTATGGTTCTTTTAAAGATTTTTAGGATAGACAAAGAGAATCAAGAAATTGATAATATAACAATATAATTATGTTTAAATGGTGGTGTCTAAAAAATGTGTCTTCTACACCGTGAAGATAACATTCTCAAAAAATTGCTCAAAACTAATTTTTTTATAGTTGGATTCACATGTTTTGGCCTTTCCAAATCTCTCTCAAATTTTAGAAACTTCACTTAGATTTTTCCTTTTAATCCTAAACTGGGATTTCAAATATGAAACTATAAAGAAAATAATATGTGTTTTGGGGTATATGTTACACCAAATTGTAACTAAACTAATTTTATATATGTTAAACCCCTCAACATTGTAGCATATAAAAAAAAACACTAATAATTGTAATAACGCTTTTGGCCAATAAAATAATTACAATGTAACATGTATTTACTATGAATTTTAGTGCTTCAATGAATACTATAATGATTTTCTACCTTCTTTAAATGCTTGTAATTTCTCGATAAATTCATGTGAGTAATAAATTGAATTCTCTATATTTCATTTGATATATAATATATGGATGGATTCCTAAATACGCTAGGATACTTTTATGTTTATACACAATTAAAATTTAAATCAGTTTGATATTGGTATGCAAATCTACCTCAAGACTCAATAAAATGAAAAATATGGGATGAGGTTCACATGAGAAAATAGACAAAAGGGCCTAATGGAAACCTTACAAGACCATGCACTTCACATTCTGGCATGTTAGGATTTTGCACTTTATGTTCCTTGCATTTCATGCATGTGAAATTTGCATTATGGATGAGAGACAAAAATGGAAAACGTGTAGGGGTGTGAAGTAAAAACTAGATTGTGTAGGGAAATGATGTGGTTATCACCAAAAGCCAAGAAACTAGACCAACAAAGCTAAATTTGGAAAAATATTTAAGAAATTCACAAACACTCTTGAAATAAGTAATATAACAACTAATCAAATCTTATGGTCCATTTCAAGTTTCTATGTTTTTACAACTTTGATGTATGTGTATGCATATCAAAGTAAAAGAATACATGGTATGCATATATTATTATGTTCTTAAGGCTCTTCAAGAAAACTCCAATCCACCCGTAATAATATTCATATATGGATAGCTTCTTATAATAATATTATACTAAAATCTAGAAAATAAGAATTAAAAATGATAAACCTAATTTGATTGGAAGCTAGACACGATGCCCCTATGAAGTCGGGTGAAGTCAAAGATAGTTACTACATTTTTATTGATAAAAATAAAGCTAAACTATAATATAAGTGTCATTTTAAATATAAGTATGTCCCTTTAAATAATTAAGTATTATATGTATGTTTCCCTTTAGGATTTAGAGTTTTTTTGAGAATATGGATTAATATAATGTGTGTAATATATGCCCATTTTGAGATGTGGGGTGAAGCCAAGAAATACATATCTAAAAATGATTAAACATGGATAATACACACCATACGTAAGATAAAGTGTGGAATCATTAGTGTATAACATAGAATTCAATATATGTACTAAATCCCAAATCTTATCCGCCTATTATTTGAATGAAGATAAAAATATATGTCGTTGTAGAAGTATGGCTTTTCTCGATCAAGGGCATATTTGAGGAAATAAAATAGAGGGTGGTTAACCTATTACTCTTTAGGCTCTATGAAAGCTAGGGGATAGATCCAAGGAAACCAATGTGATTTCAAATGACATGGATAATGCAAATATAGCACATCGGACCCACCCAAATAGCCTAACCACCGTGTGATTTTCCACCTAATCGATTGTCGCTAGTGAGAAGAACAATAACACTACTTAAGACTGGAAAAGGGTTGTAAACAAACATATCATTATAGAAAAATATGTATCCAATGTTATGGCAAAGACCCTCTAAAAGTATGTAAGATTTAAACAAAGTGAGAGTTTTCATTAATACCTCACTTTAATCGATAATTTTTCAAAATCCGAGAAGTGCTCAAGGTTATATGCATCCTAGAAATATCATTTTAACATCACTTGTCTAATAATGGAAATAACTTGAAGGGAAACCTAATAACTAATATCTTCTATACTTATTGAAATAAAAGACAACTAAGTTAATTCTACTAAAAACACAATTGAAATCAAACAAAAATCTAAACATAAGATGATTTATACCGAAAGTATGCAAGAAATTAAAGCAATAATCTAAGTACCAATGTGACATAAATTTATTCTAAAAAAATACTTATTGTCCTCCTCCTTAGGCAAGATTCGGCCCCTACTCCTCCTTTGGACTTAGAATTAACATTTCAAACAAAAGTTGATCAAAAAATATTCTAAGATTCTATTGTGTTGGGCTGATGAATTAAAACCTAAGTACTAAAATTGTATAAGGATTGGGTGCGGGGACATGGGGCGCATAGGAGTGCATGAAAGTATAGCAGAAAAGAGCGCACCCATGAAAGTATGACTTCAAGACTTAGTCATTTTGTTTACCGTGGGCTAAAGATGGATTGAGTGCTGAGCACGCAAAGGTTTGAAGACTTGGAGACTAAGAAAAGTCTATTTTGGACAAGTGGGAGATCAAGTGACATGCATAGTTTTGGGCTAATAATAGGATTAGATCTGTAGTTATTATTAGATAATATATTATTAGTGAGCTTACATGCTTTTGTATTTATCTTGTAGTGGCACATGGTTATTCTTAGCATGCAGCCTATTTTGAGGATGCTTAGGTGGTGAAGGGAAAGTCCCCACTCCTATAAATATGTATTGATTTGCATGGTTTTAGAGATCGGTGATTACTTGTAAGGTTATGTTGTTGATTTATGAGCACGCGTGTGACTATGATGATACTCTTATGTATGTATTTGGCTTCTGTGTTTTACAGTGATTAATACAATGGATCTATGTGGTTGGATAATGGTTATTGACATATATGTTTATGGATCTTGTATGGTAAATCTGATCTTGATTCTTGTTTAGTCCATTCTTACATATGGTTGTGATTTAGATCTGTTTATGGTTTATATGTGTATTTTTATTATGGATCTAGAATGTATTTATATATGTTTTTATCATGTTAACTTCTTGACAAAGCTTCCATAAAAACAAGACTTTGTACCCTTGTGCACTTTGGGTGAGTGCTCAGTTCTAGCTGAGTGATGTGTTAGCACACCTTGGGTTGTTTGGTAAAATAAAAGACTACACTTTGGCTCCATTTTTAGGACCTCTTTTCAAGATATTTGCAAGGATGTTGCTGGATGAAGACGAACCGATTGACTTTGGCCAATATTGAAGATTGGGTGGAAATTTTAGAGGAAGAGTTTTCTCATATATTTAACATTGGACCTAAATTTGATGCACGCATGTGGGTTGAACATAATCTATATAATTAGTTCTATGAGATGTTTTATTATTCTTTTCCCATTAAGTTGTATGATTTGGATGGTAGCATATGCATCAAAGATAAATAGGAGGTATAGAACACTTGTTTGGACACAGGAAGATTTCCAAAATTTACATGATGTTGATCGACTCGGACATGTGTTGTAGAACATTGGTGGAGCTTTGTTTTGCATAGTTACATTTTGGAGTCCATAGTTTCTACTTATTCTTGTCTAGAGGTTGTTGAGTTCTAGTTCTTGTGTAAACCCAAAGGATTTTATTTGTATGTTATCCCTTTAGCGATTAAGATCTTGATTGTAACTCTTGAATTTAGAGGCACAACCTATGGCTAGCTAAACCCCACCACGCACGGGGCGGGAGGAGTGTGGTGAAAGATGGAAGACCTAGTGGTAGAGAGATAAAGAGAAGAAAGGATACTTAATTTTAATGAAGGACGTGAGAGGGATTTAACGAAGCGGCGTGATATTGCAGAACAAATGGTATTGTGGAGAGAGATGGCTCGTGACTGATTTGGAGCTCACATAGAAGACATGGATTTGGAGCATCTGGTACTCCCCCATTTGGGTAAGAATGGTAGAGAACCCTCTTTGGCCTCGGATGAGAGTACACTGTTGAAACTATAAGGACCAAGGGTATGCATCGATCCTTCTGGTGACCTAGCCCTTGCATTTGGTTTTCCAGTTTCTATGACAATCATTGATAAGAAATCCAGTGTGGATGGTAGTGTAGAAATACATAGATTTACTTTTTGTTAATTTCAGGAATTAATCGAGATAGCACTATGGTGGTGCATACGTGATCTGTGCTATTTTGGGGTCCATTTGGAGGTATATTTTTTGGTGCATCATCGGCACAAAGTATGTGCGCGTGAGAATGTTGGAAACACATATGGGAGTAGCACAACTTCACATACCGTAGGAGTTCAATTAAGCACATTTGTTGGGACACAAGGTAGTACATCCTCTAGTTCGTTTCCCACTACAGGGGAGGATCAAGAGGTGGAGGGAATACGAGGAGGTAATAGAGGATCTATATTTAGTGGGCACGGTCTACACCAATCCGAGCAAGGTTATTTCAAGATGTCTCTTTGCCTACCGAGAATACGAGAGGAATTGAAGATTAAGTTGAGCACATCCATATGTGTGAGATAATATGCCATAGTAAGGGGATTACAGCTCCTGGGCATAAGGCAAGTCATTTTCTATTACTTTACAAGGGCACGCACATAGTTGGCATAGGAAATATGATTTGAACTAGACTTGTGTGTATTATACCACACTTTGCATGATATTTTATTATTAGAGTTTCATATACGAGTTTGAGCATAAGAGTATCAACACACTTAAAGACATCAAGTAGGGCATGGGTGAGAGCATTCGGTGGTATGATGCATGATTTAAGAATTTGTTATCAAATTTATCCTATGATATTCACCCCAGTCAACATGCTCAATGGTTTGTTGGAGGTTTGATTACGTCTTTTAGAAGGGCACTTTCACACAATACTTTTACAGATTCATATGAGGCCCTTGAGGCAGCTTTGCACATTGAGGCCATTGGGAGGTTAGACACTGGAGTTAGCCCCTTTTTGGAATCTTAGATTACATCTATGGAAAAACAGTTTGGAAAAATGTCGGCTAATTCAACTCATGAGACGTGTTGTGGTATTTTTGTGTACTGATGCGAGGTGGAAGGACATACCAAGGATAGTTTCCCTCATAAATCAGTGTGCGCCATGTTGCTAGATTGTGATATCTGTCACTTGGATCATGATTCAAGTAGGTGCCCCTTGTTGCAGCACGTGATAAGGAAGAATGTATCATGCTATTGTAATATTTGTAATTCTACCACACATGATATAGATAATTACATATTGATTGATCATATTCATGATGCCATTTGAAGCTAGTGTACGTCGGACTAGTGTTACAAATAGTTATAAGGAATAAGTTGAACATCATAATCTGTTAGGTTGTGGAGCTTATTCTCATGTGTGAAAGTGTTAAAGCGTACACTAAGAGTATCTTGTACACTTTTCATGTATCCTCACCGTAAATTTTTTTGGTGTAAATTTTTTGCCTCGAAAAATGCACCCGACATATTAGAAAACATTCTCTTCTCATATGGGTGAGTTTTTGACCCATAGGTTTATGGTATGGGTTTCGCCCATGGTTTTGATACCCACGGTTTTTAAAATTGCTTAGCGAGTTGTTTATTTATATGGTCTTATACATATGATAGATGTACAAGCAAATGTATTGCAGATGTGTTTTGAATTCGGGTGTGAATTGCAGCAGAGTTTGTTGAGCATAGCTCCAAACGGATCTAGGTATTGTATTGAGAGAGCGGTGGCTTGTAATAAAATCTAAGCAAGTGATTCTTGGTGGATGTAGCCCAAATTGGGTGAACCACGTTAAATATTGTCTCCTTGTGTTGTGTTATTTTATTCTACAATTTTATTTCAGATCTGTAATAATTTTTGCATATTAGTTTCTACTGTTGCGATTCTGTGAGGGATTATTCCGCATATTTTATCTCTTATTTCCTAACAATTGGTATCAGAGCCTGGTTTGGTTTCTGCTGCAAAGTGTTGAATCACGGGGAAAGTTTTTAGCTTTGAGTGGGAGCTATGGCGAGATGATGGAAGATCTAGGGTTGATAAATTCAATGGGCGAGAATTTCAGTCTTTGGAAGATGCGAGATGGAAGATTACCTTTATCAGAAGGATCTTTATACTCCGTTGTTTGAGAAGGTGAACAAACCTCGAGTATGACAGATGTGGAATGTGATTTGTTGGATCGAAGGCACTTGGAACAATGGGCCGTGTCTTGCATCTTGTATTATTTAATGTTTCAAGGAAAAGACTACAAAAGATCTAATGGATACATTAGGGAAGTTTTATGAAAAACCTTCTCCCTCTAATAAGATATTTTTAATGAAAAAATTGTTTAATATGAAGATGTCTAAGAATAGTTCAGTAGCAGATCATTTAAATGATTTCAATACGGTTGTGAATATGCTAGCTTTGGTTACAATAGAATTTGATGAAGAAGTTAGGGCTTTATTAATTTTGTGCTCTTTACCTGAGAGTTGGAATAGCTTGGTAATGGTGGTAAGTAACTCGGTTCTAGCTAACTCGAAGTTGAAGTTTGAGGATGTTGTAGGGGTGATTCTAAGCGAGGAAATGTGAAGAAAAAGCTCTAGGGAATCTTCTACTTCAAGGAATGCTTTGACAGTGGAAACTAGAGGGAGACAGAAGAATAGAGGAAGCTGTGGAAAATCAAAAGATCGAGCAAGGTCAAAATCCAAGAACAAGATTGTATGCTGGAATTGTGGAAAGCCTGGGCATGCAAAGAAGGACTATTGGGAGCTTCGGGATAAGAAGAAACAACGGGAAGAAAATAAGGAGGAAAATGTGGCAATGGGTAATGTATGTCAGGATGCTTTGATTCTTTCTTTGCACAATATTACTGAATCTTGGGTTTTAGATTCAGGGGCTTCATTCCATGCTTCTCCACATAGGCATTATTTTGTTGATTATGTTCAAGGAGATTTTGGGCATGTTTTTCTTAGTGATGGTGAGCCTTGCAACATAGTTGGAAAAGGTTACATTGAGTTAAGATGTAGAATGGGAATACTTGGCTATTGAAGGATGTCAGACATGTGCCTACATTAAGATGAAATTTGATATCGGCGGGGGGTTGGGAAGTGATGGTTGTCTTGTGGTATTTACACAATGAGACTCTTGGAAGGTTACCAAGGGTGCTCTTGTGGTGGAAAGAGGTAAGAAGATTGGAACCTTGTATTTAACCACTGACAATACTAATGATTGTAATCTTGTGGCTTCAGATGTAGATACAACATTATGGCACTATAGGCTCGGTCATATGAGCCATAAGGGCATGAACATCATAAAGAAGAATTTTCCTAGATATACAGGAACAAGTTTGGATTTCTATGAGAACTGCATATATGGGAAACAGAAGTGAGTAAGGTTTCTCAAGGTTAGACCTATAAAGAAAGAGAGTAAGTTAGAGCTGGTGCATTCTGATGTGTGGGGGCCAGCTCAGGTATCATCTCTTGGGGGTTCAAGTTATTATGTTACTTTTATTGATGATGTAATAAGGAAAGTTTGGGTTTATTGTATTAGAAACAAATTTGATGTATTTGACACTTTTGTTAAATGGAAAGCCTTGGTAGAGAATGAAACAGGTCTTAAGCTAAAATGTCTCAGGTCAGATAATGGAGGGGAGTATTGCAGCAATTAATTTGATGATTATTGTTCTAAGAATGGAATCCATAGGCAAAATATGGTTCCAAGAACTCCGCAGCAGAATGGGGTATCAGAAAGGATGAACAGAACAATGATGGAACGTCTTTAGGAGCATGAGGTTACATGCAGGACTATCTCTTTCTTTTTGGGCAGAAGCGGTGAGCACAACTATGTACTTGATAAACAGAGGACCCTCAAGTGCCTTGGATGGAGGCATACCTAAAGAGGCTTGGTATGGTAAGAAAGTTGATTATTCATTTCTTAGAGTCTTTGGATGTGAGGTGTTTGTTCACATAGACAAGGATGATAGGACTAAGCTAGAGGCTAAATCAGAAAAATGTACTTTCATTGGTTATGGTGGTGATGAATTTGGATATAAATGTTGGAGTAGTAAGGACAAGAAAATCATTTGATCTAGGGATGTGGTCTTTAATGAGAAAGTCATGTATAAGCAGCAGTTGCAGGAAAACAGGAAGAATCCAAGAAAGAATATAACGGCGGTAGAGGATCTTAGGATGGGAAAGTGACACATGAATCAATTGGGAACCCCCTCAACAGGAACCCCAAACTCCTATATGGAGGAGGTCTTCTAGGGTAAGAAGAGAACCTGAACTTTTTTCTCCTTCTCTTTATTATTTATTACTCACTGATAGTGGAGAACCAGAGAGCTTTGATGAAGCAATGCGGGTAGATGCCGAGAAAGAAGTGGGAGCAAGCCATGGATGAGGAGCATCGGGATCTCATGGAGAACCGGACATGGGATTTGGTAAATCTACGAAGGAAAAAGAACATTGTAGAACAAGTGGGTGTATAGAGTTAAAGATGAAGGAGGAGGAAAGAAAAGATATAAGGCTCGGTTGGTGATCAAGGAGTTTACACGAAACAAGGTATATATTTTGATAAGATATTTTCTCCTGTAGTAAAAATGACTTCTATTAGAATTGTTCTAGGAATAGTTGTAACAAAAGACTTACACTTAGAACAACTTGATGTAAAGACTGTATTTCTCCATGGTGATTTGGAGGAGGAACTATATATGCAGCAACCAGAGGGCTATGAGGTCAAAGGTAAAGAGGAGATGGTGTGCAAATTGAAGAAGAGCTTGTATGGCTTGAAACAAGCTCCACGTCAATGGTATAAGAAGTTTGATAGCTTCATGATGGAGCAAGGTTATATTAGATGTCATTTTGACCATTGTGTGTATACAAAGAAATTTGAGGATGGAAGTTATATTATCCTGTGTTTGTATGTTGATGACATGTTGGTTGCAGGTAAAAACATGTAGGAAATAAAAGTACTTAAGAAATAGCTAAGCGAATCCTTTGATATGAAGGATTTGGGGGTAGCAGACAAATCCTTGGAATGAGGATAACTCGGGATAGGAAGGAACAGAAGCTAACTTTATCTCAGGAAGAGTACATTAAGAAGGTATTGGATAGGTTTAAAATGCAGGATGCTAAACCAGTTGGGACTCCTTTGGCAGGCCATTTTAAGTTATCAAAGGAGTAGTGTCCCAAGACAGAGCAAGAAAGAAACCAGATGTCCAAAGTACCTTACTCTTCAGTGGTTGGCAGTTTGATGTATGTTATGGTGTGCACTAGGCCTGATATTGCCCATGCAGTGGGAGCTGTGAGTAGATTTATGAGTGATCCAGGTAAAGAGCATTGGCAAGAAGTAAAGTGGATCCTTCGGTATTTGAGAGGGACCATGGGGACAATTTTGTGCTACAGTGGATCAAACACCACTTTATGTGGTTATGTATATTCATACATGGCTGGAGATGTGGACAGTAGGGAAGAGCACGACATGTTATATTTACACTGTAGGTGGGACAGCAGTGAGTTGGATTTCACGACTACAGAAGTTGGTGGCTTTGTCAACCACGGAGGCTGAGTATGTTCACTTGCACAGAGGCAAACAAAGAGATGATTTGGTTACAACAATTGCTTGAGGAGTTGGAGCATAAGCAAGAGGAATGTAAGCTACATAGTGATAGTCAGAGTGTTATACACCTAGCTAAGAACTCTGCTTTCCACTCCAGGATGAAGCATATACAGTTAAGGTACCATTTCATTAGGACAACTTTGGAGGAAGAGAAGTTGAAGTTGGAGAAGATTCATACCAGTCAAAATCCTGCAGACATGATGACCAAGGTGGTCACAAGGGAAAAACTAAAGTTGTGTTCAGCTTTGGTTGGTCTTCATAGAAACTAGTGAAGGGTTGAGAAGCTTGCTCAGAGGAAAACTAGTCTCCAAGTGGGAGATTGTTAGGTTGTGGAGCCTATTTTCATGTGTGAAAATGTTGAATACTATACACTAAGAGTATTGTACACTTTTCATGTATCCTCGCCGGGGTTTGGGGCTGGTAGCGAGGGGTTCAGGGGGCATAGCCCCCGAAAAAAAAAAATTTAGGCGTAATTTTTGGCCTCGAAAAATGCACCCAACATATCGGGAAACGTGCTCTTCTCATATGGGTGATTTTTTTGACCCATAGGTTTATGGGATGGGTTTTTCCCATGGTTTTGATACCCACAATTTTGTAAAACTGCTTAAGCAGTTGTCTATTTATATGGTCTTATACATATGATAGATGTACAAGCAAATGTATTGTAGATGTGTTTTGAATTCGGGTGTGAATTCTGTAGAGTTTGTTGAGCATAGCTCCAAATGGATCTGGGTATTGTATTGAGAGAGCGGTGGCTTGTAATAAAATCTAAGCAAGTGATTCTTGGTGGACATAGCCCAAATTGGGTGAACCATGTTAAATATTGTCTCCTTGTGTTGTGTTATTTTATTCTGCGATTTTATTTCAGATCTGTAATAATTTCTGCATATTAGTTTCTATTGTTGCGATTCTGTGAGGGATTATTCTACATATTTTATCTCTTATTTCGTAACATAATCATAATCATAATAAAGGGTGCTCGATAGAGGTGGTAGAGGTAAAGGTTTTGTGGAGGATCCAGGAGGTGAGGTCACACTGTTGGTGGAAGAAGTGAGTTCCACGTGGAACATGTTATACATGTGGGTCCCTTGATCATTATAAGTGTGAATGCCCTTAGAACATTATTTTCTCCTGGTGCGGAAAGGGTCACAAGTTTAAGGAATGTATGGATTTGTATGAGCACCTGAGCAAGAAGCACAAGTAGGATAAGGGCACGGAATGGTTAGAGTACAATGCGTTGTGGAAGATTAGTGGATGCCAAAGTAGCTTTGATCCTGAGATGTTTCCTTTTTTTTACTACATGCATTGAGACAACGTGCACCAATTAAGTTCCAAAGCGAAGCATATTATTACAAAATAGGAGATATTACATGCAAAGTATCCAAACCCTACCCATCAGAAGGAAGTTTATCAAGAGACCATGGAGGTCATTAGAAATTTATAGGGTGAGATACAATGCTTGAAGGAGCATTCATAGAATCTATGGCAGGAAAAAGTGGTTGAGCTTCCTTAGAAATATGTTGATTATGTGAAGGATGTTTGTAAGTTGTTGCGCCAAGAAAACATCATTCCTTTTTTAGGGGAATTGTTAAGGGAGAAGGTACCTCACATTGGAGATGAGCACAAGAGACAAATATTACATGTGAACTTACCTCCTCACGGTCTTGATTATGATAAAGAGATCACCTTGAATGTTGTTGTTGATGGATGGTTGCTGAGTATTATACTGATTGACATGGCACAAAAGTTAATGTACTCACTTTGGATGCGTGGAATCAAATGGAGAGGCCACCATTACAACCATCTTAAAATGTGTTTTTATGGAAAACAGGACTAAAGCCATGACCATTGGAGTATTGAAGGATGTTATTATTACTATACAAGGGTCCAAGTTTACAAAATATGTTGAGGTCTTAGCACTTACGGAGAGCGAGACAATTTTCCAACATTGCTTGGGTGCCCTTGGTGTTGTATGAATAATGTTGATCTACGCTTTAATAAAGGATATATAAGTTTTTAAAACAAATAAGAGTGTGTTATTATCCCTTTGATAGATGGAAAATTTGTACCCTATGTAGAACCGTTGAGTGAAGAGGATTTGAAGCAGAATATATGTGCACACTATTAGGGATCTGAAGTACTTGATCCATCAAAGGAAGATGTTATTCAATGGAATGATGCTCGATTTATGACTGATATAGCCATTGTTTCTTGTGACAACATGGTGCATAGGACTTATGAAATGATTGGACATGAGATGAAAAGTACAGTGATGTGCGTAGTCAAGCCACGTAGTGTTAGGAATTTGGGTAGTAACCAAGTACCTAGGTACACTGGCGAAGGGAATCTTGATGTGTTTTTGTGATCTATGGAAGCCCAATGGATAGATCAAATGCAAAGGAATAATATGCTTTTATATACCTTACGTGAAACAACAACACCTTTGGTGGATTGTATAAAGAGATAGTCTGTTAGAGTGGCGAAGTGAGAATCACCTTCTCTGCTAGATTTCTTCAAAGGAATGTGCCTACCAAGACATGTGAATTCCATGGGAAGTATTTTGCTTCACACCATGTTCAGAAGTGTGAGAGACTCTGGACAGAGGGGCATGAGGCCTTACCACCTTCACTATGGATGCATAAGTTCTACTTCAATTTGTGTGGCTATGCATGTGCATGGTATGTTTATATAAATTTGAATAGAGCAACAAGGAACTAGAAATTACTAAATGCAGATATGATTAAAAAATTTGATTATTTTTCTACAAAACCTCCATTGAATGAGGCATTACAAATTATAAAGTGCTTTACTATGGGAGATAGTGCAGATGATGAAGAACTTATTCATGAATTACTAGATGAGTCGGATCTGGGGTACATTTTGAAGAAGAGGAGACAAATGAACTACGGTTTGAGTGCGCCTATCTAGAAAAGGAGAAGGGTAAAATGGTCTACATTGTTGATGATGATGGAGTAGATAATATAGATGTTGATCATATTATGGAGTGCAGCGGTAGGTCTTAGATAATGCAAATGAAAAGGCATGTGGGTATCATGAGTCAATTAAAAAGCGAAGGTCAACATTGGGACAGATGTTGAACCTAAGGAGGCCATCATTGGTGGTTATTGTTCTGACTCAGAGGATGCAAAGATAATTGAGCACTATACGAATTCCAGGACTTATTTCCTAGAGGCTATCATGATTTGAAAGGGGTACATCACTCTTTAGGTGAGATGAAGATTAGGCTAAAGGAAGGTGTGCACCCGATTAGGAAAATTCCTTACGGTGAATCCTAATCTGTGTGTCAAGGTGAAGGAAGAGATTGATAAGATGTTGAAATATGGAATAATTGAGCCCATTGAGGAGTCAGAATGGGTTATCCCTATGGTGATAAGAATAAAGAAGGATGATATGATAAGAATTTGTGTGGATTATAGGGATTTGAATGATGTATGTGTAATAGATCCCTTTCCCACACCTTTTATTGAAGAAATGTTGGAATGTGTTACACGGCGCGAGATCTACTCCTTCACTAATGGATTCTCGGGTTATCATCAAGTGCGCATAACTTACCATATGTGTCACGTATTACATGCTAGTTAGTGGAGATTTATAAAAACTAGGCCGGGATGAATTTTTGCACCGGTGTGTACTTGAGCATGAGCGTGAAGCTATTATGGAGGAAGCTCATGGTGGGATTGCAGTGGACATTATATTGGGGATCCCACCACGCGCAAGGTTTTGTTGGATGGTTTGTGGTGGGAAACATTGTATAAATATTGTAAAGAGTATGTCAGGGCGTGTGATTATTGTCAGCACCTTGGAAAGCTTGGGCATAGAGATGAAATGCCTTTGAGGCCTATTGCTAGTGTAGAACCTTTTGAGAAGTGGGAAATTGACTTTGTGGGTCCTATTTCCCCACCCACATGTAGGACTAGATCGTGCTACATTATAACTTGTACATACTATCTTACAAGGTGGGTAGAAGCAATGCTTACAAAGGATTACACAATAGTTACGAAAGCAAGGTTTATGTGGGAGAACATTATAAACATGTAGGGATGCCCATTGAGTTTGACAAGTTATAGGGGCACTCATTTCCTTAATGAGACTACTAGGATACTATTGGAAGAATTTATAGTGGGCCACCATAAAACAACACCCTATCACCTACATGCTAGTTGAACTATTGAGGATTTCAATAAGATATTGGGACATACATTGACTAAGATTTGTGATTTTGGAAGGAAGATCTGGGATGATTAATTCTCTATTATACTTTAGGCATATAGGACAACCTACAAGAGGTTGAATAAGGCCACACCCTTTTAGTTGGTGTTTGGCATGAAGGCTATTTTACCAATGGAGTTCATGTTACCTTATTTGCGTATTACACATGCATGAGGTTTGGATGATGAACAAGCATTGGAAGAAAGTGGAGTTGTGGAGCTCAATTACTTTGGATTAGCATGCAATATGAAACTTTCTAGAAAACATAGTAATTGACATTAGATATGGAGGGAATGGCATCGGTCACCTATTATCAACATTGGATAGGTAAGGATGAATCAACATCGGTTAGGGCTAATCGGCATCGGTTACTTGTGTGGGAGTGTTTTATTTAACTCTTGGGAATTAGATCTATTTTTAGTATTAAAGCAGATCTATTGATTGTAATTGCATGGCTAAGTTCCCTAAGTTTTTATACGCCTATATAAACATGAGAGTTTAGAAATAAGAATTAAGAAGAAGCTGTCAAAAGTTGATAATTATTGTGAGAATAATTGTGAGAGAGATAATTCTTAGAGAAGAAGCTAAAGATTGAGAGAAAGAAAGTACTGTACATCTGAGAGGTGTGGCAGATTGTAAATATTCATTATATATCTTATCAAATCTTTGGATAATATATTGGATTAATTATTAGTGGACGTATCCAACACTAGGTGAACCATGTTAAATCTAGTGTTGATTTATATCTCTTGTTTTGTATATTTCTTCTGGTAGAATATCCGGTTTTATTTGCATGTATGCTTAGATTTGATATATTATCTATACAACCGGTATGCTAACCCCAAAAATTAGTATCAGAGTTTTGTTTGAGGGTTTTGTGTTTTGAAATATTTACTCACAGAGGGTTTTTGATTGAGTGGGAGCTATATAGCAATGGAAAAAGAAAACAAAAACAAGGTAGAAAAGTTTAATGGCTGAAATTATCAATTAGGGAAGATGCAGATTGAGGATTATACGTATCAAAGAGACTTGTATTTACCATTGGATGACAAGTCTAGACCTACAAAGATGATTGATGAAGAATGGAAGATTCTTGATAGAAAGGCTTTGGGATCTATAAGATTGAACCTGGTAGCATCTGTGGCTTCCAATATTACAAAAGTGACTTCTATAGTAGGGTTAATGAAATCTCTTGCTAATTTATATGAAAAAACTAGTGCTTCAAATAAATTTCATTTGATGAAGAAACTATTTAGTTCTAAGATGTATGAAGGTGGATTTGCATCTAGTCATTTGAATGATTTCAAATCTATTGTAAATCAGTTAAAATTAGTTGATATTTTGTTTAATGATGAAGTGAAAGAACTTTTATTCTTATGTTCTTTGCCTAATAGTTGGGATAAATTGGTAATGGTTATTAGTAATACAACATCTACTAATAATATTTTGAAGTTTGATGATGTGGTTAGTATAATCTTGAATGAATAAATTTGTAGCAAGAGTACGAGAGGAATCATCATCTGGGAATGCTTTGAATGTAGAAAGCGAGGCAGGAAGAAGGAGAGATCCAAGAGTAAGAGTAATTGGAAATCAAATTCAAGGGATAGCAGATCTAAATCTAGAGGTAAGGGAATTACATGTTGGAAATGTGGAAAGAAGGACATGCAAAGAAATATTGTTGCTCAAAGGATAAAGAGAACCAACAACCAAACAAAGGTAAAGAAGAAAATCTTGATGTAAGAGAGATAATGTAAGATTCTCTTATTATTTCTTTAGATAATATAATATAATCATGTGTTTAAGATTCAGGAGCTTCTTTCCATGTAACCCCTAATAAGTGTTATTTCGAAACTATGTCGAGGAAAATTTTGGGCATGTTTTTTTGGGTGATGATGAACCTTGCATTATTCTTGGTAAAGGGAAGTTCATCTAAAATTACAGAATGGAAATATATGGGTATTAAAAGATGTGAGGCATGTGTCAAGCCTCGAAGGAATCTTATTTTGCGAGGGAAACTAGGTGAATCTGGTTGCATCGTTACATTTATAGGAGATTCTTGGAAAGTCACCAAGGGTGCTTTTTTTTGTGGCAAGAGGTAAGAAGTTAGGAATGATATATTTATCTACTTGTGTTACTAATTCCTTTTTGCATTATCTACTTTAGATTTAGATGCATGCATGTGGCATAATCAGTTGGGCAATATGAGTCAAAAAGGAATACGAGATCTTAAAGGCTAAGAGTAAGTTATCAGATTTTAAAGATTTAGATCTTAATTTCTGTGAGCATTGTGTCTTTAAAAAGAAAAAGAGAGTGAGATTTCTCAAAGTTGGGGAAACTAAGGAGTAGAAATTGGAGCTTGTACACTCAGATGTGTGGGGACCAACTCAAGTAGCTTCTCATGGAGGATCCCAGTATTATGTTAATTTCATTGATGATGTTACAAGAAAGGTATGGGTTTATTGTATTAAATGTAAATATGATGTTTTTGATACTTTTAAAAGATGGAAAGCCCTTGTTGAGAATGAATCAAATTCAAAGTTAAAGTGCCTCAAATTTGACAATGGTGGTGAATATTGTAGCAAGGCTTTCCATGATTATTGTTCAGTGAATGGGATACATAGAGAAAAGAAGGTTCCAAGAGCACCACAAGAGAATGGTGTTGCAGAGAGAATGAATAGGATAATCATGGAACGTGTTAGAAGTATGAGGATACATTTTGGATTGCCTTTGTAATTTTGGCAGAAGCAGTTGATACGGTGGTTTATTTAATTAACTATGGGCCTTCAAGATCACTAGATAGAGGAATACTAGAGGAAGCTTGGACCGAAAAAGAGGTAGATCTTTCTTTTCTTAAATTTTTTGGTTTAGAAGCTTTTGTTCATATTGATATGGAAAATAGGAAAAAGTTGGATGTAAAATCCAAGAGATGCACTTTCATGGGTTATGGATCTGGTGATTTCAGATTCCGTTTTTGGGATTTAGATAATTCTAAAATTATTAGGATTTGTGATATTGAATGGAATGAAAAGATAATGTACAAGGATCAAATTTTAGTACCCGAGGACGAACCGGTTGAGAATTTTGTGAATGAAAATGAGCTCTCAGATTTAAAAGTAATACCGACATGGTTACAAAGTAACCAGTGTCAGTTGGCCCTTGACTGGCATAGGTTAGCAAAACTAATATTGATTACATAAGAGCCAAACTAGTATCGGTTAGCATAATTAACGTTAGTTATAGGTGACCGACGTCAGTTAATGTAACCTAGAATTCACCAAGTAACACCTTAGACGTGTTGGCACACCACTCGGCCTAGAACGAGCACTCACCCAAAGGGTGCAAAGGTACCAGGTCCCTCTTTAGGGTTGTTGTACCAGAATGCTAACATGATGAATACTTAAAGCATATAGATCCATATCTAATACATCATTATACAGTGCATGACAGATCTAGATCTATGAAAGAATAGGTTTAAACAATAATCATGATAGAAATAATAACATGCACTACCCAATTACACACAAGAATGACACTTAGGTTCAATCAATATCTTCCATCACTTAATTATCACAATCACATAGAAACTTCTTACAATACCCGGTAACCTATGTCGATGCACGCATGGATCTAATACAGTAATCCAGAAACATGCACATGTCTCTGTATACTTATCCCTCACACACACACTATGTTATCTATCTCTCGATATCCATCATCTCCCTACTAGATAATTCACTACATATATATAGGGTGGGGACTTGCCCTTCACCGCTTATCTATTCCAAAAATAGGCCGCATACTATTAATAGCCACACATCATTTTCATGTATAGCCACACATGTAATTGTGCTATCTATAGACTATTGATAGTTAACTGAGGTGAAAATCCTATTCTTAGACTGTCTCCATGCAAAAGCACTCGAATCGATCCCAGAAATAGAAAATATGTGGCACGCACATCTTTGCATCATTGGTGTGTTCTGCATGTTATCTTCTAAAAATAGATCTTCATGCCAAAAAATGGCTAAGTCCCAAATGCTAACTTGTCTTGCACATAGAGGTTCTTCTTGTCCCTTCGCACCCTTGAACTTGACCTATTTTCCCACGTGGAATTCTTGTGTGAGTTATATCAAGTGTTCTCTGATCAACATTACCCCACACTAATCTCATTGTTGCCTCGATAATGGGTATCTCAAAAAAATGTTGAATAGAAAGAATTAGAAAGAAATTGAATGAATAAAGAATGCTTTTATGAGGCAGCCTCATCTGTCTCATCTTGAAGGATCAACTATGGATACTCCACTTTTATTTCAGCCTCAAGGCCTGCCACTCAGTGAGAGCCTTCTCTGCTTTCTCTAAAATGTCCACAATGATGGACTCAAGTTCATCCTTCAAAATTTCCCCTTTTTTTCCTACTGCAATTGCTTTTTCTAGGTGTCATTTTTACCTTGCAATCCTTCCAGCCAGACACTTTCCTCTTCAACTCGTAATGTGTGACTCAAACCCTAGCTCAAGTTAGTGTGACCTAGGTGAAATCGCGCTCCCTAGCTCCTCTCTAACATCCTACTTTGCTCAAACCCTTCACCATTGGGGACGCAAGCTTCTTCTATGCATAGATTTGCTTGTCATGTCTGGTTTCACACCCTTCACACCTCAAATCAATTACTTGACTCTTTGAACTTATCTCTTTCTCAAATACTCTTAATCACAACAATAAAAATGAACTCGCATCTCTTCCTTATATAGATTTTCAAATTTTGATGTATTTATTGCTTCTCCACCTACCAAATATCCTCTCATTCATTGACCAATTTTTTTCTTTCCACGTGGTACATATTCACGGCCCAGCTATAACCTTCTAGCACACCTTTCTACCCTCTTGTCACATACTTCTCTCGCATTTTGCTCCCATGTGCCCAAGTACTCGTCACCATACCTTATCTTGGTAGTTATCATGGCCTCTGCTTACCTCACGTTATACTATTCCTTCATTCATCTCCATCCTTGGTCACTTTTGAGAAGAATTTTTTTACTTTGACAAACACCCATAGCAACTTATTCCTTTCCACCTTTCAGTTTCAGCAATCATGTACCTTGATATAAATAACCACACCCCATACTAAAAGTATGTGCGATCATTGCGCATCAACATGCTCCATATTATAGTTAGCTTCATGCACGCTTATTACACAAGATCAAAAATAAAGTGAAAAGCACGGTGATGACAATGAAGGAAATACATTAAGGAAATACATAATGGAAACCTAATCTAATTGGTAATATTGTCTTATTACAAATTCCAAGAAGACTTATTTATATAAGGGCTTGACCTACTCCCATTAAATTAACCGGTAGTTGTGTTCCATCTAGTGCTTCTAAGCTAGCAAGCACTGTTTCAAGAATATAAGTAATAACATACGTCCCTAACCAATGTACCTTAAGTTTTCTGGATGGTGCAAGAACTTAGAGTCATAGAGAAGTACCATTTTTCCAATCTCAAACTTCTTATCCCTTATGTTTTTGTCATGTCATTCTTTCTGCCTAGCCTTTTCCTACTTCTGACTGCATCATGCTATGGCTCGTTGCTCATCCAGTTAAATCATCTTCTCAATATGCTCTTCTAAATCCTACTCGTCAGCTATACCTCCAAGGCGCACAATGCGCAAAGAAGGTAACATAAATTCTATAGGGAGAACGACTTTTGCACCAAACACCAATTGAAACAGTGTGGCTTTATTCAATCTCTTATAAGTTGTTCTATATGCCAAAGAACAATTGAAACTTTATCATCCCAATCCTTTCTCCCAACATCACAAATTTTTTTCAATGTTTAGCTCAAAATATTTTTGAAAGCCTTAGCAGTTCCATTTTCCTCAGGATGATATGGTGTAGTCTTATGGTGTGCAACCATAAACTCATCTAATAGGATCTTGATTGTCTCATTCAAAAAGTGTGTACCCCTATCACTTGTCAATATTAAAGGACATCCATATCTTGTAAGAACAGTATCCCATAGAAACCTAGTTGTTATAGCCATTGTATGAGTCCTTCATGTGTTTGCTTCATCCCACCTTGTGAGATAATTTGTATAAGTAATGATATAGCGCGACCAGTCCTAGGTGCAGCTGGTGAAATAGGTCCTAAAAAATTGATGGCCCATTTCTCAAATGGTTTGGCACTAGTAATAGGTCTCAAAGGCATCTCATATCTTTATTTTTACCTAGACACTTACAATGATCACATGCTTTACAATATACTTTACAATATTTATACAGTGTCTCCCACCATAATCCAGCAAGTAGGATCTTTCGGGCAGTTGCATCACCTGCATAGTGGCCTCCTACAATACCACCATGTGCCTCCTCCATTATATCCTTGCACTCATGCTCTAATACAAAATGGCATAATACTTCATCTCTGCCTAACTTGTAGAGGTCACCACTGATTAACATAAATAATGTCGCGCGTATAGCAAGTTGTTTCTTTTCTAATGCCTTCATTCCTTCTGGTGCCACACCAGTCCATAGAAAGACAAAAATGTCTTCTAATTCTGATGGCGTGCGTTGTAACCTATATAATTGTGCATCTGGCATGGTTTCTTCAATTGTTTGTGCTTCTTCTCCTGAGTGAATTCTAGATAAGTGGTCTGGTCCGAGTTACTTTTCCCTAGCTTCACCATAACTATGAAGTCAAACTCTTGAAATAGGAGTACCCATATGCATATGCGCCCTTGTAATATGGGATTTTTACCAAATACTTCAATGCCATGTGATCTGTATAAAACAAAAATGGTGTTGCTAACAAGTATTGTCGAAACTTGTGCAATGCATAGATCATTGACAAAGCTTCGTGCTCTATAGTTGTATAATTATGTTCAATAGGAGTTAGCTTCCTACTAGCAAAAAAAATTGGATGATCTACAATACCTTCGCTAGGTTGAGCTAACACAGTGCTAATGGCCACGTCCAGAGGCATCCACATGCACATGAAATGGTTTATCCCATGAGGGAAAGTGCAGAATGGGCATGGTAGTAAGTTTCACTTTTAATATCTCGGACACATGTTGTTGTGGTTCTCCCTAATAAAATGTACCTTTTCCTTTTATTAACTCTTCCAAGGGTGTAAAAAATTTGGCATACCCTATGAATAACTTTTGATAATATCCTGTGTGACCCAAAAATCCGTGCACCTCACTTTGACCTGGTAAGCCCTTCTAGGCCTAGAATGACTACAACCTTGGTTGGATCAACCAACAAACCTTCCTTGCAGATTATATGTCTTAACAAGTATTCCAAAAGGTGTAGAAAATATGCACTTCTTGATGTTTAAATAGATACTCAATTATCTCGCATCATTCAAACATTAAGCACATATTGTCACAATGATCTTTCATAAGCCCATATCTTTGTCCAACCATCTAGATAAATCTGTAAGAAGTTGTGAATAATATCTTTGAATTCCCGAACAACTATCTACAAGAATATAGCAGCACACTTTTCGATCCAAAACGCATCACAAGTATAGGAAAAAATGTCCCATTCAATAGTAAAAATTTCTTTTCTTGATCCTCCCGAGCAATCCTAACCTAATGATTCTTAAAAACCCATCTGTGAATGAATATATTTTGTGCTTTGCCACTCATTCCAGTATTTCCTCGAGAATGGTGTAGGAAAAGGGTTTGTGAAACATGCAAGCATTCAACTCCTGTAATCTACACAGATTTGAATCCTACCATCCTTTTTTATACTTATCACCAAAGGACTAACCCATTCTGACTCATCCAAGGGTCGAATAATCTCAAATTTTAGTATCTTATCAATCTCTTCCTTCACCTTTTCACGTAAATTGGGATTCATTCTATAAGGTCACTTTCTAATTGGGCGTGCACCATCCTTAAGCTTTATCTTCATTTCCCCAAGTGATTCATGCACGCCTTTAAGTTCATGATACCCTCAAGGGAATAAGTCCTAATAATCCTGAGTAACTCAATGATCTTTTCCACTTCCGATTATGACCAATAGTCTCCAATTATGACCTCCTTTGGCTCATCCTCCATACCTATATTCACCTTCTTTGTCTTCATGGGTTCGTGATAGGCGCGTGTATCCTTGTTTGCCTTTCAGACTTCAATACCTTGTGGACCCCTTGTGAATATTCACTATCCAGTTCTTAACTTCCTCATCATCCACTATGTAAACCATCTTTCCTTTCTCTTTCTCGGGAAAATGTGTTCAAGTAATATGGATTCCATTTCTTCTTTGTTTTCAAAATGCGCTCCGAACTCTGTCTCACCAAATATTTCTGAATAAGCTCTTATGCCTTTGTACTATCTCCCATAGTTAAGCACTTGACAAATTTTGATGCTTCTTCTACTGGAGGTTTAGTCGAGAAGTAGTCAAAGGTCCGGATCATTCTGCAGATCAAATTACGCCAATTCCTAGTCTCTATGTAGTTCTCGCATATACATACTAGGCACGTGCGCATCCTTGTAGATTAAAATAAAATCTATGCACCCAGAGTGAAGGGTGTAATGCTTCTTGTCCTACTTTCTAGATTCTCTCACACTGTTGAATGTGATGTTGAACAGGTTGATCACCATTATAAGTGCAGATCTATGTAGGTGCATTACTCCTTAAAAACCTAGTAGATAGGGTGATTCCAATCTCCTCCCATTCTATAAGATTATCTCTGTGGACTACCCACCAATGCATTGTTGTCCCCGCAAGGTATACACTAACATATCTCTTCTCTTAATTTGATCTATCCACTGTGCTTCCATAGCTTTCAAAAATACAGGGGGATATTCTACCCCAGTATACCAAGGTATTGCGCTACCTATCCATTGAACAGAACTAATTCCATTCTTGCACACAACTACGCTTTTTACCATGTGCCCTACTATTTCATATGTACCATGAGCCCAATTATCACAATAAATGCTCGCGGTATCACTAATAGAATGAGAATATTCCCACTGTAGGATGTCTTCCTTTGATGGCTCATTAACCTTTGGGTCCTGAATAACGCATACATAGATTATGTTTAAATCCTCCTCACTTAGAGGCTCAACATATGGTGTATATCTCATCTGTAAAAGGTATTACAACCATTTCCTCCTTTTTCTCATAGCTGATATACCCCTTATTGAATCTTAAGTCAGCATTATTCACATAAGACCAAGGGTGTCCAAACAAGGCTAGAAAATTATCTCGTCGTAAGTGCTAATACCTTAAAATCCCTAGTGAACTTGGCCCCTTGTATGGTTATAGATGCATCCTTCAAAACTCTTATGAGAGTGGCCTTAGTCCAGTTTACCATAAAAACACATTAGATGATGGGTGTAATGGAGGCCTCCCATTTGTACTCATGCATCTAATGTAAGAACATTCACTACGCACATGTATCAATCAATATGTTACTCAACAGTCATCCATCCATAATAACATTGAGTAATTTCCTTGTCATAGTCGGTGTTATCGGGGAAGATTTGCATGTAGTATTTTCCATTCATTCTCAATGCTAGTGTGTGGGGTATTCCCCTTTAACCAATTTCCTAGCAATAAAATAATATTCTCCTGGCACAACATTTTACAAACCTCTCTGATGTCATCAATATCAGAGGGGACATTTTTTTCTTCTTTGTTCTACTTCATCTTCCTTTACTCGGTCCTTTAAACACTATATCTCACCTTGAATATTCTTAAGGACCTCCATGGTCTCTTGATAGAATTCCTTCTGATGAGCAGGATCTGGATACCTTGCATGTAAAACCTCCTCCTTGGTGATCATAGGCTTTTGGTGCAATGCCTCTCTTGTGCATCTTTGCTTGATTCATGTAGTAATATTCACTATTAATGCCTCGAGTCCCGGTGCTATCTTGGGCATCCATTGATCTTCTATCTGCGCACTATATTCTAACCATCTCGGTGCCTTTTTTCTTGCTTATGTTGCTTACTCAGATGCTCATATAAGTCTGGGAACTCTTCCTAGCTATGGTTCTTTCCATAGAAATAACATGCAATATTCTGGGGACATTCACACTTATAGTGGTCAGGAGATCCACACGTATAACATGTTCCACGAGGAAACTCACCCCTTCCTTCACCGCGGCCTCATCCTCCATATCCACCGTGATATGCACGTCCTCTTCAATGACCTCCTTCAAAACACCCTCATTCATGTCATAGCATGTTTGATTATGATCCCGATCCTAGTGCTCATTCTTACCCTTAGAATTATCCATTACACTTGTCTATCGTACCCCAATGTCTATAGCATCCTGGATCTGACCAATCAACCTACAATCTTCAGTATCATGGGTCGTGGACCAATAAATTTTACAATAACAAGATATATTCTTCCTTATCATGTGTTATAACAAAGGACAGTGACTAGCATCATGATTCAAATGATAGATCTCACAGTCCAACAGTAATGAGCGTATAGATCTACGAGGGAAACTATCCTTGGTGTGACCTTCCACTTCACAATTTGTACACCAAATCCCTGAGCATGTTTCATGGGTTAAATTTGCTTATAGCTTCTCTAACTTTTTTCCATAACTGCAATTTGTGCCTCTAAGAATGGATTAACGCCCTTATCAAAGCCCCCAACCGCCTCAAAGCATGTAAAGTTGTTTCAGTGCGTTACGCAAATTAGTGTATGTCTTATGTGATAGTTCTCTTCTGAATGGTGTAATCAATCTACCAACAAACCATTGTGCTCATTGGCTTGCGTGAATATCATAAGAAATCTTGGATAGGAGTGTTTTAAAATGGGCATCATACTCACGTACACTCTTTGTAGTTCTTTACTTAATATCCTTGAGCATGCTTATACTCTTCTGCTCAAATTCTAGGATATAGAACTCTTTCAAGAAATCATCCTTTAGCACTTCATGTTGTAAATATCTTCCCCCTGGGTAGATATAGACAAGCAGAAGGAAATGGAAATCAAAGAAACTCAAAGACTAATGTAAAAGGATGCGCCAAGGCGCACGTAAGAGGCACTCAACAAGGAATGTCGACATGTAAAAGGATGCGCCAAGGCGCACGTAAGAGGTGCTCAACAAGGAATGTCGACATGTAAAAGGATGCACCAAGGCACACGTAAGAGGCGCTCAACAAGGAATGTCGACATGTAAAAGGATGTGCCAAGGCGCAGGTAAGAGGCACTCAACAAGGAATGTCAACATGTAAAAGGATGTGCCAAGGCGCACGTAAGAGGCGCTCAACAAGGAATGTCGACATGTAAAAGGATGCGCCAAGGCACACGTAAGAGGTGCTCAACAAGGAATGTCAACACAAATAAATTTTCACCTTGGCGCATGTCGAGGATGTTGACACAAATATGGATGCACTATGGCGCTTTTTATAGGAGGCGCAACATTCGAGCGCCGACAGAAGTAGACCCGACCCAGATATTCGACGACCATAACTTTTTCACAAGGAGCTCGGATTCATGCAAGGTTGGAAATTTTTGTTTTGCCCCTCCATTCTTCTCTTTGGCAGGTGAACTTGTGGAGTAAAAACCTCCCATTTGAAACTATAATGCAACTTTGCCTCTTGGCATTTTGCAGTGTGTTGTATCAATCTTTGGAGCAAATTAATGCATGTCTGTGGATGATTCTCAACCCTCTCTGTGTTCATTTGCATCCTCCTGATCTTTCACTGTGAATCTGGTTATCTGTGCATGATCTTGCATTGTGTTTTTTATGGTTTGTGTTTATTGGCAAGACAGGTGTTCTTCATTCCTCGGTGCATCACCTTTGTAGTTTAGGTTTTATTTTATGCATTTTCTTACCCTGTCTCCTTGGCAAGTTAGATTAGGTTTTTAGTAAACCCTCTGCATTTTATTTGTGCATCTGAATAGAGGAATAGGAACCGGCCTTCATCCGGAGAGCTTTTCCGATTTCGCAAGGTCCCACACTTGGGAAAAGCTCCATGTTATGCAATCGCACTGAGAGTCTTAACCCATCGTGTTGCAGACATTCAGGGGTGCTGCGATTCGCCACCAATAATTTTGGCACGCTCGGTGGGACCAAGAGGTCATTCCACAGATTTGAAGGAATTTTCAAGAAATTCGGACTTAAAAATTACAGGTTTTACAATTTCAGATTTTTCACCTTCCAGGCTGAACTTTGAAATCGATTTTCAAGGGCTTAACTTGCTCAAAACAAGTCAAAATTTCACCAGTTGATAGATTGGGGGATAATCTTCAAAAGGCTATTCTTAGTTTTTTTGGATTTTAACTTTCAAAATTTCATGGTTTTTGGTATTTCGGGTTTTCCCAGTTGCCTTGCATGACCTGAGTTTTCACCTGTACCTTTCGGAGATTAGTAGCTGCACAACAATACCCCCATAACCAAATTAAAGAGTTGTATCTTCTGGGTCCTTCAAGTTTTAAATTCTATTTTTAATATTGTCAGGTTTGGTGTGTAACTTGGCATAAGCTAGCCTTTTGAGGCTCATTATCTAACACATCTGGCGACTCCGAAGGGGTAGAATTTAGTGGTATAGCAGAAAAAGTTGCCCAAGCATATGAGAAGAATTCAAACCAGGTCTGATACTTGAGAAGAGGGGTTATTTGTCCACTTGCAACTATCACCAGGAGGAGGAAGGAGAGGAAGAAGACCACAAAGATCACCATCTCCACCTAACCAGGACCTTGTCTACACCTCCACCTGGTAGACCTTTTCTCGCATCAACAAGGGTTCTCAGGCCAATTAGAATGGCGCAACCACCGAATCCCTTTGTCAATTTCACTGGCAGTAGCCCACTTGCCCTCAACGCACATAATCAAATTCCGATTGCAGCGCTAAAGAATATCCCCTATTTTACAGGAGAAAATCATACTACCCCTATTGATCACATCCAGGATATTGCTAATGTATGTGCAATCCATGAAATAAATTAAATCGATGTTGCGGTCAAGTTTTTGGGTTCATCTTTCAAAGGTAAGGCCTTACAATGGTTTAGGAGCCTAGCAGCAGGGTCTATTATGAATTGGAACCAACTTTGTTCAGCTCTTTGCAACCAATTCAAGGAGAGGGCGAACAATTTATCTTTATTGGAACAGCTGACAACAATCAAAAGGGCTCCTAACGAATAAATGACAAATTTCAACTTCAGATTCCAATGGACATGGGACAGGATTCCAATAGCTGTTAGACCAACCGCTGAAGGAGCATTCCTTTATTTCTTAAAGGATATAAATTCAGACATAGCCATGATGATCCAATCAATGGGAGGAACAACGCTGCCAGGGGCCTACAACATAGCAATCAAAGAAAAGAACTGTTTGATCCAAGCTGGCAAGCTTGCACCAAGGCCACCAATGCCTCTCTATCCAGATATGGGAAATCCTACAACCAGTCAAGCACCAGAGATGAATCCCATTCCAACTCCTAGAAATCAAAGCAATAATGAAGCATCGACTCCTTCAAATACTTCAAAGGAATTGCAGGAGGTTATGAAATAGCTGCAGAACCTTGGAAATGAGCTAGTGACTATCAAAAGACAACAAGCTCAAATTTCTAGACCATATCAGCCTCAAGCACAGTACCAAGCTAGGCCCTCATACCAACAAAATAGACCACCATCTCAGGCTGCAAATCAAAATCAAAGCCAAGGACAACCTCAAGTTGCCAGGCCATTTCGACCGTATGATCCAAATGCAACGACATCCTCAAGAGCCTTGGTCCCAACACAAAATAACATGGCACAAGAGTACGAATGGTGTTACCCTTGCAATCTACCTCACAATCAGTCAGTGTGTTTCAATGGTGCACTAAATCAGGCTTTGATGGTGCAAACCATTGGTGTGCCTCAAGAACCAAGCCAAGAAGGGAATCAACAGCAAGAAACGCAATAAGAAGGACCTCCAACGGAAACCACATTGGCCAATTGGCAAACGGAAGATTTCTATGGAATTAACCAACAACCTTTTCAAGGCATGGCGGCCAACACACGGTCAAAGAAGAGAAACATAGAAGAGGGAAAACCGTCTAATCCAGTTCCTTATCAGCCCACTTCCACACAACAAGGGGTCGATGGAGACCAAACACAACTCCAAATGTGCAAAATCAGCCTAAGGTACTGTTGAAGCAACACACGCACTGTTCAAGCTCCGAAAAGGTTGTGCCAAACAAGGGACAACAAAAGGACAATTCATCCCCTTTTAACATCGTCGATCAAATGAAGAAGACACATGTGAAATTTTCCATGTGGGAATCACCGACGATCCTGTGGCAACGAGATTTATTGTAAGCTGTAATGGCTAATTCGTCTACCTCAAATGTATCAAACCAAGGACATCGAAATTCCTCACTAATGCAGGCAACAACAGGATGGGTGCGACAAGAAAGAATTTGAAGCCTCCACGATTCTATGTGTCATTGGTTGTTGCAAACCACTTGGTTCACAATCGCATGATAGATTCAGGGCAAGTAGTTCGGTGATGCTGAAGCAAATAGTGGATCAACTGGGTTTGAAGTATGAGCCAATCTTGAAAGGAGTAGTAATGCCTAGATGGAATGGCAGTAGGAACGGTTGGGGTCATCAAGGGGTTAAGCCTAACACTACATTCATGTCCTAATGTTACAGTTCTGCAAGATGTGTCTGTGATTGACCTTCCGCCACTCTTTGTGTTGTGTCTATCAAGGGACTTCACTGCAAAAATCGGTGGATATTTATCTGCAGATTGGTCACACATGATTTTCAGGACAAGGTATGGGGCCAAAGCAACAATCAGGTCAGAACCAATTGCCAATTTCCATATTGAGCCTCATGTACCAGGTCCTATCAATGCAAATTGCTCGGCTTTTGATCAGGAGGAGTGTTCAAGTGATCTAGAAGTAGGTACTAAGGTCGAGGGAATTCCTGATTTAACTTTGGATGAATGGGCAAACAAGAGTCATGAATTTGACCCATACAAGGAAATTGAAGAATCTGAATTAGGCATGTATTGTGTACATGAAGAAAATTCACCCATTCCCGACATCATTCAGCCTGAACAAAAGGATGAAAGCAAAGTTTGGAAATTATTTTTCGATGGTTTGAGAAGCAGACAAGGTGCTGGAGGTGGTGCAATGTTGATTTCACCACAAGACATCAAATATTTTTCAGCTTTTCGTTTCTAGTTTTCCTGTTCAAACAACACGGCTGAATACGAGGCATTGATTCATGGACTTCATTGGGCTAGGAAAAGGGGCATAAAGAACTTGCAGGTGTTTAGAGATAGCGAGTTAATCGTTAACCAAGTTAGGGGACAACATGCTACAAAGAATGACTTGTGAAGAACTACAAGAACAGGGTATAGGACCTCGTTGAGGATTTTGAAGCTTTCAACATCATGTCCATACCTAGAAAGAAAAATGAAGTTGCAGATAGGCTCGCAGTAGTTGGAGCAATGTTTGATGTGGTTGACAACATCAAAAGGGAAAAAACACAACCACATATCCATGTGATTGTGAGGCCAGCAGTTCCAGATAATAACATAAGTTGGCAGGTGTTTGAGAACGATCAACAGATCGTCAATTTTTTACAAGAAGAGGCTGAATTCTCAGCTAGAAATCAAGACAGACTAGAGCAGATGGGGATCAAGTAGTACAACTACAGACAAATAAGCTTCCCAAGGGTTTAGAAACATTGGATTCTATCTTCAACCCTAACGACCAGTTCCGTAAGGAAAAGGCTAACATAAAGTGTCAAGAGAGAATATTCAGGGCCATTGCAGTTGGGAAAGGCAAAACACTTCAAATTGGTAAAGTGGCCATGAGCAGAGAAATCAGATTTCACAAAACTTTGCCAAGAATTTCCGCAGATTTCTTCACTTGGAGCTATGAAGACTTGAGAGGATTCAACCCGAAGTTGGCACAACATACCATAGAATTGGATCCAGATGCTAAGCCCATCAGGCAGACTAGTCAACCCTCACATCGAGCCTCTAATGAAGAAGGAGCTAAACAAGCTAATAGAGGTGAGCATTATATTTCCAATCAAGCACTCAAGCTGGGTTGCAAACTTGGTTCCGGTCAGAAAGAAGAGTGGAGAAATCAGGTTGTGTGTGGACTTTTGAGACCTCAACAGGGCATCTCTTAAAGACCATTACCCACTTCCTTCAATGGAACAAATATTGCAAGTGGTATCCGGTTCGGAGAGATTCTCTCTCCTAGATGGCTACTTAGGGTATAATCAGGTAATGGTGAAAGAAGATGACCAGTTCAAGACGGCTTTCACCACCAAATGGGGCACCTATGCCTACAAGAAGATGTCATTTGGGCTATCAAATGCTGGAGCCACCTTCCAAAGGGCAATGGATATGCCATTTAAGGGGTTGATCAATGAAATAGTTCGATATATCTTGACGACATCATTGTATTCTCAAAAAATGCAGAGGATCACCTCTTACATTTGAGGCAAGTATTTCGAGATGTAGAAGATTTGGGGTATCATTGAATCCCAAAAAATGCATATTTTTGGCTCACGAAGGAAAACTTATAGGCCATATTGTTTCAAAGGAGGGATTGACGATTGACCCAAAAAGAGTTGAAGCAATTCGAGCATTACCATTGCCAAGTCATAAGAAGGCTCTTCAAAGCTTCTTGGGAAGGATCAATTTTTTCGTAGGTTTGTTCCAAACTTTGCAGCTCTCGTAAAGCCAATAACACTGATGTTGAAGAAGAGCATGGCATTTAAGTGGACAGTTGAAGGCAAGGCAAGTTTTGAGGCAATAAAAGAGGCTATATCTCAAGCTCCAACTCTCGTCAATCCAGACTTCTCCAAGGATTTCATGCTATATGCCTTTGGTGGTGGAGACACAATTTCTGCAATCCTGGCACAGCAAAACAAAGAAGGATTAGAACAACCAGTTGCTTTCTTTAGTCAAGGCTTGGAGGAATATGAGATTAGGTACTCTTTCATTTAAAAGCATGTCCTTGCAAAGTGATCGGGAGCTTAAAGAAATTCAATTGTTGGTCTCTCATGCGGGAGTCAAGGACTTCCTTCTAAACAAGGATCTAAATGAGAAACGTGCAGGATGGATCACTCGTGTCATGGAATATGACATCAAGATCAAGGTCACAAAACTAGTACGTGGAAAAGGACTATGTGAACAACTAGCTTTGAGTCGATAAGTTAAAGCGAGGTGATGAAAAAGAGAATACCTTGGTATTGCGGGATGGTCAAGAACAAGAAAATGATGATGTATCGGGTCCTTGTTGGACTCGAGTATTCTACACTTCCTACAAGTAGGCCTATGCCCTCCGAAATGAGCAAAGCAAAGAGGAGATACTTTAGATTACAATCCATTCCATATGTGCTTGTTGATGGTGTTCTGTTCAAGCAAGACATCAATGGGGTTCTATTGAGGTTCATTGGGACTAGTCAAATTGAGAGGGTGTTACAAGATTTTCACGATGGAGATTATGGAGGACATTTCGCCCCATAGTGTTCAAAGTGACTATTATACATGGATAAGAAAGTGCAAGAAATGTGCACTCTTCATGGGAAAAGAAAGACTAGCAGTGCTTCCATTGCACCCAATTTTTGTTAACCAACCATTTATGCAATGGGGATTGGACTTCGTCGGGGTCATCAACCCAAACTCAAGCCAAGGCCACAAGTGGATTCTCATGGCAACAGATTATTTCACCAAGTGGACCGAAGCAGTAGCGCTCAAGGAGGCAAATGAGTCTAACATACTAGACTTTTATGAAGGAATAGTGACCAGGTTCGGTGTGCCGGCCACTATCATATTAGAAAATGCATTGGCATTCATAGGTTCTAAGATTACATAATGGGTTGTCAAGAATGGAACCTATTTTAGCACCTCTTCAAATTATTACCCGCAGGGTAATGGACAGTAGAGTCCGTGAATAAGAATTTGCTAAGGATCATCAGAAGGACTCTGGATGAAAACCAAGAACATGGCATACGAAGCTAAAATCAGCATTATGGGCTGACAGGATAACGCTAAAGAGGTCTACAGGTAATTCTCCCTATAAGTTGGTCTATGGGAAAGAGGCAATATTGCCTATATCATTAGAATTTCCAGCATTGGAGCTCATGAAGTAGTTGGAGTTATCTGAGTTTGAACCAATGGAGGCTAGGTATGCAGAGTTGATGGAATTGGAAGAAATAAGAGAACATGCAATTCAGACAATTGAGAAGGATCAGGCCTTGATAAAAAAATGGTTTGATAAGAAGGCAAGAGCAAAGACCTTCCAGGAAGGGGACCTAGTTCTGAAATGGGATGCAGATTGGGAAAAACTAGGAAGGCATTCCAAGTTTGATGCCATTTGGAGTGGCCCCTACATGGTCACGGGATGTAAAAGTAGTAATGCCTTCCAATTGTCTACATTGGATGGAGAAGAACTCCCGATTCCGATTAACAGAATCTATCTTAAACATTGCTACTAAAAGGAAAAGGTTTACCCTTGTAAATATTAGCCTATATTTCAATTCCTCTAAGTGTGTATGCACATTGTCTTGTTGTAGTTAGGTTTCTTTTTCCCTAAGTGCTTTGGCACAGGTTTTTTTGCTCTCAAAGTTGAATTTCTACGGTTCGGCGTCTTTGTCGTCGAGAGAAGAAGTTGCAGCATCGTGCTCGGGATCAGATATCATGTTAGTTTCAAGTTATTACTTATGACTCCATGCCCAATGGATTGCTAAAAGGCCACTGATCTTCTACCTAGCAGGCAAGTGATCCCATTGAGTCACCAAATTGTTGTAAATATCTTCCCCCCGGGTAGATATAGACAAGCAGAAGGAAATGGAAATCAAAGAAACTCAAAGCCTGATGTAAAAGGATGCGCCAAGGGGCACGTAAGAGGCACTCAACAAGGAATGTTGACATGTAAAAGGATGCGCCAAGGTGCAGGTAAGAGGCACTCAACAAGGAATGTCGACATGTAAAAGGATGCGCCAAGGTGCAGGTAAGAGGTGCTCAACAAGGAATGTCGACACAAATAAATTTGTGCCTTGGCGCACGTCGAGGATATCGACACAAATATGGATGCGCTTATGGCGCACCTCCGAGAGGCGCAACATTCTCCGAGCGCCGGAAGCAGACCACGACCCAGATATTGAGACGACCATAAATTTTCACAGGAGCTCGGATTCACGCAAGGTTGGACATTTTGTTTTCCCCTCCCTTCTTCTCTTTGGCAGTGAACTTGTGGAGTAAAAACCTCCCATTTGAAACTGTAATGCAACTTTGCCTCTTGGCATTTTGCTATGTGTTGTATCAATCTTTGGAGCAAATTAATGCATGTCTATGGATGATTCTCAACCCTCTTTGTGTTCATTTGCATCCTCCTGATCTTTCACCGTGAATCAAGTTATCTCGTGCATGATCTTGCATTGATTTTTTTATGGTTTGTTTTTATTGGCAAGACACGTGTTATTCATTCCTCGGTACATCACCTTTGTAGTTTAGGTTTTATTTTATGCATTTTCTTACCCTATCTCCTTGGCAAGTTAGATTAGGTTTTTAGTAAACCCTCTACATTTTATTTGTGCATCTGAATAGAGGAATAGGAACCAGCCTTCATCCGGAGAGCTTTTCCAATTTCGCAAGGTCCCACACTTGGGAAAAGCTCCATGTTATGCAATCGCACTGAGAGTCTTAACCCATCGTGTTGCAGACATTCAGGGGTGCTGCGATTCACCACCAACACTTCATAATCTGTGCAAGTTTGATCGGGGTCAAACTTCCTATACCAAGCTATGTACGTGTCCCCGTAATATAGTAGAAAATCGACTTGCCTTACACTCGAAGCCATGATCCCTTTCGCGCGCCACAATATTTCACACATGTGCACATGCTCGTAGTATCCTCGATGCCTCTATACTCGAAAGATGAATAGACATCTCCATATAAATATTTTGGGGTTGGTGCGAGACCTTGCCCAACCGATCTAGAACCTCCTATGTTTCCCTTGCCTCCCAGATCCACCAAAACTAGAACCACCTATGCCTCCTGATCCTCCACCTGTAGATGGAATAGGACTTGTAGATGTAATCCTCTCGTGCTCTAACAATAGTACTATACTGAACCCCTAAAGTTTGCGTGGTAGTTCCACTTCCGAGGTGAATCCAACATTCTGCGTGCTTACATTCTTTGTAGATGATGCGCCTGAAAATGTTCCTCCAAATAACATTAAAGTTGTCTGTCCTACCATTGATGTACTTTCTCTGACTTACTTTGGTTCTCCTATTTCCCAAATTCACTTGTTGATTACTTGTTGTACTAGATATTGGAAAACCAAGCGTAAGGGCTAGGTCACCAAGTGGATTAAGATGCATTCCCGCAGCCCAAGTAGCCTCTGTTGGCACACTTCTGTATGAGGCCAAGTGGGGATCCCTGTCATGCTTTCTAAGATGGGGGAGTTCCTGATGCTCTAGCTCCACGTCTTCTACATGAGCTTCAAATCCTTCACGAGCCATCTCTCTCCTCAATGCCATACTTTCTACAACAATACGTTACTTCTCTATCTCCCTCTTGCGTGCCTCATTATACTTAAGCCACCTCTCCTCTCTCTACCTTTCTGCCACTAGGTCTGCCATCTTTCACCAAACTTGTTCCTGCCCTCACACATGGTGAGGTTTAGTTAGCCATTGGTTTACTCTCCAGGTTCAAAGTTACCATCAAGATCTTGATCGCCAGTGGAATACTTTATAGATATGTTCCTCTAGGATACCACAAAAATTGGAATTCAGCTACCTCCAGGAAAGAATACATTGAAATTGAATATTCTAGAATATAATTGTTTAGAACACCATGAAACCACGTATCCATAGCACGAGTCCAGATCAAATCAGCATCATAAAGGGCCTAAAATTCTTCATGTGTCCAGACAAGTGTGCGATACCTCCAATTCCACTTAGATGCATAAGCAATCAACCACTCATATAATTCTACTAGAAAGATGGAAAAAAATCTCTCATATAAATTGTCATACATGTTCTGTTCCACCCATATGCATGTGTTAAAATCAGATCCGGTGTTGAACTACTGTGCATATTCTTCCTCCAGATCACATATCCATTCTTCAATACTTTATATAGTTAACTGATATGTCTTCATCGTGAACCATCTTGAAAATAAGCTGAAAAAAGGTCTTGGAAACAGAACCAATGATGTAGCCTAGAATTCACCGAGATAACACCCTAGACGTGATGACACATCACTCGGCTTAGACTAAGCACTCACCGAAGTGTGCAAAGATATCGTGTCCCTCTTTAGGGTTGTGTAGAAAGAGAATGTTAACATGATGAAGACTTAAAGCATATAAATCCATAACTAATACATTATTATATAGTGCATGACAGATCTAGATCTAGGAAAGAATAGGTTTAAATAATAATCATGATAGAAATAAGAACATGCACTACCCAATTACACACAAGAATAACACTTAGGTTCATTCAATATCTTCCATCTCTTAATTATCACAATCACACGAAGCTTCTTACAATACTTCTAATCTATGTCGATGTGCAAATGGATCTAATATGGTAATCTAGAAACATGCACATCTCTCTGTATACTTATCCCTCACACACACACACTATGTTATCTATCTCTCTATATCCATCATCTCCCTACTAGGTAATTCACTACATATATATAGGGTGGGGAACCAATGATGCGGCCTTGAATTCACTAGATAACACCCTATCCACATTAGTACATCACTCAACCTAGACTGAGCACTCACCCAAAGCGTGAAAAGGTACCAGGTCCCTCTTTAGGGTTGTTGTAGCAGAATGTTAACATGATGAAGACTTAAAGCATATAGATCCATAACTAATACATCATTATACAATGCATGACAGATCTAGATCTAGGAAAGAATAGGTTTAAACAATAATCATGATAGAAATAAGAACATGCACTACCCAATTACACATAGGAATGACACTTAGGTTCATTCAATATCTTCCATCTCTTAATTATCACAATAACATAGAAGCTTCTTACAATACTGGCAATCTATGTCGATGCACGCATGGATTTGATATGGTAATCTAGAAACATGCACATGTCTTTGTATACTTATCCCTCACACACACACACACTATGTTATCTATCTCTCTATATCCATCATCTCCCTACCAGGTAATTCACTACATATATATAGGGTGGGGACTTTCCCTTCACCGCTTATCTATTCCAAAAATAGGCCACATGCTATTAATAGCCACACGCCATTTTCATGCATAGCCACACATGCAAGTGTGTTATCTATAGACTACTGATAGTTAACTGAGGTGACAATCTTATTCTTAGAATGTCTCTATACAAAAGTGCTCTGAATCCGATCCTCCAGAAATAGACAATGCGTGGCGCACATGTCCCTCGCATCGTTGGTATGTTACGCATGCTATCTTCTAAAAATATATCTTCATGACCAAAAATGACTAAGTCCTAAATTTTGACTTGTCCTACACGCATGGCTTCTTCCCTGTCCCTTCACGCCCTTGAACCTAGTCTGTTTTCTGTCTGTGCGGACTTCTTGTATGAGTTCTTTCAAGTTTTCTCTTATCAACATCAATCATTGAAAAATTTGGATACAAATGTCTAGGAGGTCCAGAATGAGCCTCTGGTACCCCAAACTCCTATGATAAGGTCATAAAGGGTAAGTAAACCTCCAGAAAGATTTACACCTTCTCTATTTTATTTATTATTGATTGATAATGGTGAACCAATTTTTTTTGAATAAGCAATGCAAAGTATAAGACCCACGTCTAGTGGGAGTATGGCATGGATGAGGAGATGGACTCCTTGGAACAAAAATAGACTTAGGATTTGGTTATTTTACCATCGAATAAGAGGACATTGCAAAACAAGTGGGTTACGAGGATCAAGGAAGAAGAGGGTGGGAGAAAAGGTATAAGGTGAGGCTTGTAGTAAAGGGATTTTACGTAAAGAAAATATTGACTTTGGTTAAATATTTTCTCTTGTTGTAAAGATGACTTCTATTTGTATAGTATTGAGTTTAGTTATAGTAGAGGATTTTCATTTAGAGAAACTAGATGTGAAGACGTCTTTCCTTCATGGTGATTTAGGTGAAGATATTTATATGCAATACACCACTTGGGTATGAAGTCAAGGGTAAGGATAAATTAGTGTGTAGGTTGAAATATAGCATATATGGGCTCAAGTAAGCTCCAAAGAAATGGTACATGAGGTTTGATAGTTTTATGCATGAGCATGGTTACTTGAGATGTGAATCTGACCATTGTGTTTATTTCAAGAAGCTTGAAAATGGGAGCTATATTATTTTGTTATTGTATGTGGATGATATGCTTATTACAAGATCTAGTATGCAGGACATTGGTGAGCTTAAGGGAAAGCTAGCTCACACATTTTATATGAAGGATTTAGGATCTGCAAAAAGAATCCTTGGCATGAAAATACAGAGACATGAAGAACAAGAAATTGTATTTGTCTCAGGAGGATTATATCTACAGGGTGTTAGAAAGGTTCAAGATGCAGAATGCAAAACCTATTAGTACACCTATGGTTGGACACTTCAAATTGAGCAAAGATCAGTGTCCTTCATCACATGAGGAGGTCAAATACATGACACAAGTTCCATATGCTTCAGCAGTTGGGAGTCTCATGTATGCTATGGTTTGTACCGACCAAACATTACACAAGAAGTGGGAGTTGTGAGTAGATATATGGCCAATCTAGGTAAAAAGCATTGGAAATAAATCCAATAGATACTCAGGTATTTGAAAGGGACATCTAGCATGCAGTTATGCTATGGAGGTTCAGATATTTCATTATGTGGCTATGTTGATTCGGATATGGCTGGAGATCTAGATGGTAGGAGGAGCACTACCGCATATATTTTCATGGTAGGTGAGATGGAAGGTAGGCAGATTTCAAGATTTCATAAGGTTGTGGCTTTTTCTACTACAGAGGAAGAGTATGTTGCAGCTACAGAGGCTAGCAAGGAGATGATATGGATGAGTAAGTTCATGAAAGAGTTGAGAAAGAAGAAAGATTATTGCAAATTGTTTAGTGACAATCGAGTGCAATTCATTTGGAAAAAAATCATTGTTTCATTCAAGAATGAAAACATTCAATTGAGGTATCACTTCATACAACAGGTATTGGAGGATGGGCAGTTGAATCTGGAAAAGATTCATATGAGTGAGAACCCTGTGGATATGCTAAAGAAGTCATTAGCAAAGGAAAAGTTGGAGCTACACTCCACTTCTATTGGTCTTCGAGTTTGAGACTTGAAGAGGAAGAAACAAATATAAGGAAGGATCCAAGAATGATGATGTATAGGTATGGTATAGTAATTAATCTCTAAGTGGGAGATTGTTGATTTTGGAGCTCAATTAATTCGGATTAGCATGCAATATGAAACTTTTTGGAAAACACAAGAATCGACATCGTTATGGAGGGACCAGCATCAGTCACCTATGACCGGCATCGCCTAGAAAGGAGGAAGCGGCATTGCTTAAGGGCTAGCGGCGTCATTTACCTATGTGGGATTGTTTTATTTAACTCTCGGGAATTACATCTATTTTTAGTATTATAGCAGAGATCTATTAATTGTAATTGCATGGCTAAGTGCCATAAGTTTGTATACTCATATATAAGCATGAAAAATTGGTTTTATAAGTAATAATTAATAAGAACTTGAAAAAGTTGATAATTATTGTGAGAATAATTGTGAGAGAGAAATCTTGGACAAGAAGCTACCTTGAGAGAAAGAAAGTATTATACATCTAAGAGGTGTGGAAGATTGTAAATCTTAATTGTATATCTTGTCAAAGCTTTGGATAATAGATTGGCTTATTTCTTTGTAGATGTATCCCATTTGGGTGAACCACGTTAAATCTAGTGTTTATTTATATCTCTTGTTTTGTATATTTCTTCTAATAGAATATCCACTTTTATTTGCATGTATGCTTAGATCTGATATATTATCTGTAAAACCGGTGTGCTAACCCCAAAAAAGAACACATTGATAACCATATGAATTTGGATTAAAGGAGCGACATTTCCCAATGGATTCGAAGATAAAAAAGGCATGGCATGATAGGCATATTAAGGATAAAAAGATTCAAGTTGGACAAATGGTTCTTCTTTATGATTCCACATTTTGCACCACCCTAGAAAGTTCCAAGTGAATTGGTTAGTACCATATGTTGTGACTTATATACTTGATTCAAGTGCTTACCGATTACTGGTGTTGGATGGGACACAATTTCGTGATTACTTAACAGGAGTAGGTTGAAGCCCTACTATAAATAATTCTTCTTAGTGTTTGTAATAAGGCAGTATTGCCATTAGATTAGATTTATTTTATTGCATTCCTTTATATATTTTTCCTTCCAACATTATTATCCTTTATCAATTTAGTTCATTGTTTTGTTGTAATAATTGTGCTTACGTGCGAGAAGCTAATTACTATCTATTGAATTCATGCGCAAACGATTGCGTATAATTTTAGTGTGGAGTGGAGTGCATACAAGATAAAGAGGCCAAGCTTGAATGTTCTATGGAAGATGGGTATGCATAGAGAAATATTGTGCATGTGCTTGAAGTAAGGGTGTGGATAAAGAAGAATTCCACAA
The DNA here is from genome assembly GCA_018340775.1 of Taxus wallichiana var. yunnanensis. Lineage (NCBI taxonomy): Eukaryota > Viridiplantae > Streptophyta > Pinopsida > Cupressales > Taxaceae > Taxus > Taxus wallichiana. Next base: position 536,089,945 of record CM031236.1, read on the forward strand.
GCATAAAGACAATGTGAGGATGAATGGATGCATAGTGTAGTGTGAGGTAGGATGCAGCATGGGAAACTACTTGGTTTTAGGCACATTGGATGGGCACTTTGGTGCATTAAGGAGCACGTAAGGTAATGTGTGGCCGAGAAGTAGTGGGTGTACAAGAAGGAAATGATTGGGCCACATAAAACACAACACGTAAAAGGAATGAAAAACATCATTCAATGTTGACTACGATGGTAGGTAGAGAACAATAAATGTGGAAAAAATTTCAATGGTTATAAAAGGCAGGTTTGTGAAGCCATTTTTACCTTATATTGTGAAGAAGAAGCATTCAAGCGACTTGAAGACCGAGTTACGTAAGAAAGTGCAAAAGATCTTTGATAAGATATGAACGGACATATTCGTGCATGGGGTTGATTGGCACTCTATGGAGATAGTGTTTGAGCAAAGAAAAGGCATGTGGGGAGAAAAATCCAAGAGTTAGGGTTTAGAGAAGAGATAGGGCATGGAAATGCGAAGCTAGGGCACACAAGTTAGAGTCATAGAGCTCAAATCAACTACAAGAACACTCTTTTATCATCGTTATGGCATCTAAGAGAGCACCTAGAGCGACTACAAGGGGAAGGAAGCTAGAAGGAAGTAGAAACAAAGGTTGAGGACACCCCAAAAGTCGATATTCAAAGATGTAGTACCCATAAGGTGTGTTTATGGGCCGTGATTGGGAGTCTCACATAAGGAGGAGAAAATTGAGGGACTATAATCAAACAAATAAGGACAATAAAGATGAATATGATAAGTTTTTGGTCGTGAAAATAGCTCACAAACAAAAATGACATGGTAGTATACAACAACACAGGGGAGAAAATGTTGTCACAAGTGGGAGTTTACTGTTTGTATGAGATGTCGTATTTTTGTAAGTGGGAAACTTTACGAGTGGCTAATGAGATGAGTCCATGAAAACATCATCTACTTTTCTAGGTGGCAGATGACACTTATTGTGCCCCTAATGGGAGGCTTACGGGGTTGAGAAGCTCGGCACCGAGTTCAAGCAGTGATCTTACTAACAAGGAAGGAGTATAAGCAACTAGAAAAATGTTATCTTACGTGAAGGAGGGCACGGAATGGATATTGTTAAATTATAGAATTATCCTTTTGTTCAGCAAGAGTAGCACACTTCCTCGCCAAGCTGAAAAATCAAGAGCACATATTACAAGTGAAAATGATGTGGTCGCACGTTACTAACAAGATGACAAAAGGTGTCATCTACAATTTATCTAACTTCATTACAGAGACTATAATTACAGAGGCACATGAAGGAGACAACATAAGTTTTTGCACTATCCTTTTTTCTATTGTGTTTATAGAGCTTGGGGTTACCAACGGGATGAGAGATAATATCTAGAAAAACCCTTTGGAGAAGAGATCACTTGCAGATAGCTTTACAAAGTATATATGTGATGGATCCATGAGCAGAATCTAAAAGCAGAGGATAGAGATTTGGTATGAGCACCTACGTGTAAAATTTGAGTATGATTGGAGGATACCCAAGGATATTCCTTAGGTATTGGGGAATCAGGTTCATTTTTTTGTTTACCAACATTTCGCATAGGGTATTTTGGCATGAAGGATGGAAAGTGGAGCCCCTACCGCAAACTATCATATGCCTTCACTGCACACTATTTTCATGCATTTGTACACAAATTTTAAGATGTGTGTAGGTTGATCTTCAATGCAGACAAAGTGGATTGTGACTATCATACACTAAGGAAGACATACATCTACCTAAGAAAGTCTTCTTACAATGAGAAGTTAATTTCGGATGATATTAACATCAAAGCTATGAGTTTGGAAATTGGTAATTGGGGGCAGCTTTGGTATACATCTACCTTAAGCCCAAGTTGGAGAATGGAAAATATATTGAAAATGAATTCAAGCTCCCTAGACCACCTAAGGGGAAACATACGTGGGCACGTTGTAAGATGATGAGTCCACTTTACCCAATGTTGATGAAGAAGAAGAAGAAAAGGAATTGAAAGAAGACAGTGGAAACTTGGAACATGGAAGTAGGAAACACCACCTATAGGAGAAAAGAGAACATGTGTGCCTACCCCTCTGGGAAAAGAAGAAGGTGAGGAAGAAGAAGTGGTGGAAACTAGCGTTGTGGAGGTAAATACGAACAAGGTGTTGAGGAGTAGAAATATAAAAGGGTATTGAGGATAACAAAGACTCGGGGCACGGGGCCATCACAACCACCTAGGAGATCACCTAAACACTCTCCTGTGAAGGCAAAACCAGAGAAGAAGAGAAGGTACAAGTACATTCCCAGAAAGGATAATGAAGGTGAAAAATATGAGGATACCACGTAAAATAATCCTATTGATGTTATGGATGTAGAGGACCCTCAAGATGAAGAATTGAAATATGATACAAAAGGGCCAAGAACAGGAGGTGGGGAGTGGCGTTAAGAAGATTGAAGATAAGTCAAAACCATTCAATTGCACCTATCGCTACGCAAACAGGTGAAGGACTAGTGCTTGATGTGGGTGTACAATTTCCAAAAGGTAAGCACTCTGGAAAGGAAAAGGATGAAGAAACTTATGAAACACTAATAACATGTTATATCAATGATCCTACTAGGATCATCGTGCAGTTCCAAAGTACCTTGGAACCCAAGGACCTTTATGGCTAGGAATTGATGGACTCGAGATGGTGACCATGCGCACTGGAAGCAATGGTAAAGGAGTATGAAGACTCACATGGATGAGCCTAACTTTTATGTATGTGAAGAATCATGTGTGTCATGGAGAATGAAGAAGGCACTAGATTCTCGCCATGTGATAGTCAAGCCAACTAAGATGTCAGATGAACAAGTAAGTAATGCATTAACTAAGGTATCTACAGAGTTTGCGCGCATAAACATTGATAATGTGGTAACTATTTGGGCTTTATTAGAGGATAAAAAGGATAAATACATAGAGATTAAGTTCCTAATAGAAGAAAAGGAGGTAGTTGAGTTGAATTCATGTACACTTTGGTTAGCATAAGCAGAAGCGGGTTGGCGATGAAATTTTGAAGGTAAGGCCACATTTGGAAGATAAAGTGTATGAGAGTTTCCCCTCTGTTATGCATTATTTACACACACTAGTTCATATGGTATTAAATGAGGGAGCCATAAGGATGTTAGAACTAAAGGATGTTGCAACACAAGTAGAAAAGATAAAGGAAACCATCGCACGCAAGATAAGTGGGTATGAGTCTTTACTGCAGGAATTGAAATATGAGTTGAAAAAGGAGTATTTGGTGTTAAACATATGCGTAGACCCCGAGATAATAAAAAAAAGGACTCGGTGGAAGAGAATGTAGTCCTTACAAAAAAACAATATGAGACACTTGGGCATGAGGAGAGGCTCACTTTAGTAGTGGAAAAGTGTAATGTGCTTACAGTAGCCCAAGACCCTCACAAAGAAGATCAAATAAATTGGAAAATTGATCACGTGGCGGATGGATGTGATGGAAGGGATGGTCTCAGGTCTAGAAAATGTCCTTAGAGTATTGTAGAATGAAGGTGAGAACATGACCTTGGATGAGATGGTTGAAGTACTCACGGCCATCCCTAACAAAATCAATAAGGCACTTAGTGATTAGAATGTGTTGGAGGTAGAAATTAGAAGTACATATCCAGATTTGATTTTTCCTTCAGAAGGGTAGTGCACCAATACAGTATTTTATTCTTTATATACATTCATTCTTTTTCTCATTATTATTTATTCATGGAGAGATAAGTCATGGTTACCCATCGGGGAGCATAAATGAAGCAAGTGTGGGGTAATGTTGGGCTAATGAATTACAACCTAAGTACTAAAATCACATAAGGATTGGGCGCACAAACATGGGGCATGTAGGAATGCACAAAAGTACAAAGAGAAAAGAGTGTGCCCTGGAAAGTATGGCTTTAAGACTTAACCATTTTATTTACCGTGGGTTAAATATGGATTGAGTGTTAAGCTGCAAAGGTTTGAGGACTTGTAGACTCGGGAATTTTTTTTTTTGAACAAGTGGGAGATCAAGAGACATTCATAGTTTTGGGCTAGCAATAGGATTAGATTTGTAGTTATATTAGATAATCTATTATTAGTGAGCTTGCATGCTCTTGTATTTATCTTGTAGCATTGCATGGTTATTCTTAGCATGCAACCTATTTTAAGGATGCTTAGGCAAGGAAGGGAAAGTCCCCAATCCTATAAATATGTATTAATTTGCATGGTTTTAGAGATTGATGATTACTTGTAAGGTAACATTGTTGATTTATGAGCACACGTGTGTCTATGATGATACTCTTATGTATGTATTTGGCTTCTATTTTTACATTGTTTAATACAAAGATCTATGTGGTTTGATTATGGTGATTGACATATATGTTTCTCGGATCTTGTATGGTAAATCTGATATTGATTCTTGTTTAGTCCATTCTTTCACATGGTTGAGATCTAGATCTATTTATGTTTTGTCCATGCGTTTTATCATGGATATGTAATGTATCTATGTACATGCTTATCATGCTAACACCTTGAAAAATCTTCCATAAAAGAGGGACTTGGTACCCTTGTGTGCTTCAAATAAGCGCTTAGTTTTGGTGAGTGATGTGTCAAAGACGCCTGGGTTGTTTGGTAAAATAAAGGACTACATATTCATTATAAAATGGTTATTACAGAGCATACCTTTATGGACGTATGATGTTAAATTTATAATTCTATGTCAAAACTAGTGAATTACACAAATAAAATGAAACTAACTAATGAGATTCTTAAGCGATTTTATTAACAGAAGTAAAACATAAAGATAGCGCGGTATATTAAATAACACTTCCTACTTCTAATATAAATTATCTAAGAAAATAGGGGAGAGTGTTTATTTATAACAACCTATTACATTTCTCTCCTCTTAATGATAACTAACTGGAGAAAACATAGGAGAGAGAAGATATAGGAAAAATTAGTTATAGTGGAAGACTAGATTTCCGGCCTTGACTAATTCTTTCCCCTATGGAGTTAGAGTGATAAAAAGACGTAGTAATTTAACCGAATACCACTCCAAATCCTTGTTCATCTCATAATTATACCCATTTGCATCCTCCAGCTACTTGTGAGATGGTTAGAACCAACAATCAAGTTTTGGATCAAGATCCTCATTAGAACTTCACACTTTGGAACAATCCATAATTTTCTACATATAAAATGGTAGGTAGGAATACTTTGCGATTCATGTTTCATGTTGGATCATGGAATTAAGGTAGTTTCATAGAGTACCCCTGGAACATCTCAAAATTTCTAAAATACTCTAGCAATACCCCGATCAATGCTTCAACATGTTGTTTTGACAAGAAATATGCCTTTTAATATGCACCATTAGTTTAAAATAGATAATAATTAAATTAAAAGAATAAATAAATATATACCTTCTCCTTTTCCCAAGAGGTAAATGAGTTAACTTAATCTGAATAATTAAAATCTAAGCATTGCAGAGTAACTGATGTAAATAATGATGTATAAATTCTAAAGTACAATATGACATAAGAAAATAAGCGAGTAAGGTATGAAACCCTAAGCAAGATGAAAAGATAATAGGACTTAGTTGATTAGCCCATAATCTGCGAGTGATCATGGTAGGGTAAAGTGATTAACAGATGAGAAGATTTTCGTAACTACTCACCTTTGTAAATTCCGATCCTCACGAGATAATGTCGGATAGAGCTCCCACAAAGCAGGATAGGGGCATTTAGGCGTTGGAGAATAGAATTGGGCATCTATGACTACAAAGGTGCTCAAAATATTATTTCTATAGTTTCACAAGGTCTTCATTATTATTCCACGTTGATCACCCGATATTTGCATTGTGATCTTTGATGATACATATAACCCTTTGTAAAAGATAAGTTCACTTACACAAGCCCACAAATTGCATCAAACCTAAAAATAAAAATATAGGATGGGTATTCAGACCGGTCCCTGTGATCACCAAACATAGTGAACTTACAACCAAGTGTTGCACTACATCTAAGAATCCATGTAGTTATTATTTGTGTTCCTAAAAATTGTGCCCTAGGATGCCCTTATGTAAGTTTTAATTGATATTGGGTTATAACTAGAATTTAGCAATGTAGTGGAATATGTGGATGGAATAAAATGAACTTCCCCTTCCTATATAGTGTATACGAGAGGTTATGCAGCCCTTTTTCATTGAATGGATGATAGATGGATGCCTTTAGAGTACTTTAGTGCCTTTGGAATGAAAGATTAGGTGATGATAGTAATGCTTAGTGCTTGGTCCCTCATTTTGAACACATAACTATGTATTTATATGATTCCCTTGTTTGAATTTCATAATTAACAACCTGGAAGGATAACCCAAAAGTAAAAGTATGCTCAAAAGCTAAAAGAGACCCAAAACGAGTGCTCCTATGATAAGAAAGGGACAGGGGTGCCCACATGAGACAAAGGCACATGAGCATTGTTGTCATGGTTGGGAATTGGTGTTTGAAGCCATAAAAGATATACGAGTTAAGTTTTGACTGGGCTATAGGGTGTGTAAGACCAAATAGAAAACAAGAGACACATAAAAGAGGCCATTTAGATAGTTATCAAATACTTGTTTTCTTTCTTAGGAATTGTGTAAATGCTAGTATGCTTGTAGGACTTAGAAATGTACCCAAGTGTGTGATTTTGTGTCTATATTTACCCCCACTTTATGTTATTAAGTAAATACTTGCTAACATAAAGTAGTTAGAAGATGTGTACCTTTGATCCTATAGAGTGTGCATAAATAGCATGTTGAGAGGACAAGTGAAGCATGGAGCGATCAAAGTGAAATGTGGAGACAAGGAAAGGAAAGTGACCCTAGGGGTGAAGTATATGTGCTTCTTATACCTATTTTTGTGCTTGTATTTTATTGAAGTAGGTTGCTTCTTATTGTGTATTAAGGATAGACCTACAAAATAAGAGTGAAAGATTAGTTAAAGTCTTGTATATGAGAAAATATTAGTAAAGTATGCATAAGTATGTCAAAGTGTGTAAAAGTAGTAGTAAAGTGTGAACTTGATGTAAAAGAGTGTAAAGGATAGAAAAATGTCCTGAATATATTCTGAAGAGATAGTATTTTGGGCAATCTCATGCCAAGTGCGAGTTTTTTGGGTGATCTCGTGCCAAAGAGAAAGTGTTGGGGAGAGAGGTATAGTGTTACTCTTCTTCCATGAATCTACCCAATAAGCACCACTGCAGATGATGCACCCCATTTTTTTCATGTTGTTCCAATTTATACCGATGAAAAGAGATTGATGCATTTTGTGAATGAAGGACTCGTGCCTATAATCGTAAAATCGCTCTCCGAAGACTTCTATAGACTATGTTGATATGAGAAGATGAAGGTCGGGAGTGCCTGGACACTTGTTGTCTAAGTCTAGGCACTAGAATTTGTACTATGATTCGACCCAAGTTTTATTATGCATCATTTTGTGACTGTGTTGTTGGTTGATTCTATATTATACAGACTCAGACATTGTGCCTACGAGCTATTGTAGGGGTGATTTTTTCACCCAATGTATTCCCCATCCTTTGTGATGCGACAATGACCGTAGGAGAATGTGGTCCAAAGGAGAGGACCTAATACTAATATGAAGTGGATACTTGTAGGGGGTAGAGGATGTGTATGGTAGAAACCAAGGCACATGCAAACAAAATAGGCTAGTAACATTTGTTAGTATAGACAAAACTATCATGCAAGTAGAATACAATGTAACGAGTAAGTAGTAAGACAAGATGGACCATGAGAATCAGGTTTCAAACATGGAACATTGCTCACAATGTCACAAGAAAATCGAGCTAAACCGGCCAAAAGCATACAATGATCAATCAAGACATAGGGAATAGCCCACAAACAATAGCATATAATGGTAAATAATGTCAAGCAAAGTGTATCAGAGAACAATGGTGGTATATAGTCATGCAAAGTAAATCCTACACATGAAGCACCCGTTAGCATGTTAGAAAGATAAAATTATGTCAAGACATGTATGTATCAATGGAAAGTAATGTGCTTGAAAGTAGAAGTATTAAATTATTAAACAAAAAAATGTAATGTGTGAGAGTAAGAAAGGGCAGATTCCCGTAGGAGCCTCGTAGAGGGACCTGGTAAAAGGTTCCCACCTATAGAATCTATATTAGAGGGTAGGGGGATCTAGATAGGGGGCTCCGCTCACCCCCCTATAGAGATTGTAGATATGGCAGATAGATATATAGGGTCAATCGAGTAAGGCCCCCCGAGAATTATCCCCCAGAACCTATATAGAGATCTGGGGGATAGAGAGCTGCCCCTTCCCCTTTCACCCGATCCGGAGGGGGAGGGGGCCCCTCTATAGAACCCATCCTCACGTGGTGATATCCACGAGAACCCATCCTTGAAAGAGTAGACTTTTCACCCTGCCACTCCTTCCAAGATTTATTTAGTGAACGGGGTTGGGAAGGGACCAATAACACACACTGCATTCAAATCCCTATAATCAACACATATCCTTATCCTTCCATCCTTTTTGATACTAATCACCATTGGACTTATCCACTCTGACTCCTCCACAACCTCTATGATTCCTGACACTATCATCTTGTCTATTTCCTCGTTGACCTTCACGCGTAGATTGGGGTTCATCCAGTATGGTCTCTTATTGACTGGGCATGCACCTTCCTTTAGCTTTATCCTCATCTCCCCCAAGGAATGGTGGATGCCTTTAAGCTCATGATACCGCGTGGGAATAAATCCTCAAACTCACGTAAAAGATCAATGATCTTGGAGACTTCCTTCTCCGACCAATAGTCTCCGATGATAGCCTCTTTAGGCTCTTCTTCTGAGCCAATGTTAACCTTATTTTTCTTTAAAGGTTCATGGTAGGCACGCATTCTTTCATCAGCACTATCCATCACTTCACGTGAGCCTAGAGAATGGTTAACCTCCAAATTTTCCATCTCTTCACCGTCTATGACATAGACCATCTTGCCTTTTTCTTTTTCTACACATGCACGCTCAAATTGTACCTCATCAGACTCATCTTCACCAAATTGTCCCTCCAAGCATGGCTCTCCTAGAAATTCTACAAGCCTATCCTCTACCTTTGCACTATCCCCCATCGTAAGGTGCTTGACCTCCTACAATGCCTTATCCACCGATGGTTTGGTGCTTCGATACTCAAATGCTTAGGACGAGATCATCCACTAGTTCTTACTAATTCCCTATTTGGTGGTGTGTCTCAGAGTGGATGTACCATGCGTGCATGTAACCCTGTAGTGTAGAATATAGTTTTTGTACCCATAGGGATGGTGGTAAAGCTTCTACACCTTCCCTCCAAGCTCTCTCACAGGCTTGGATGTGGAAAGAGGTGGGCTCCTTACCATGGTATTCTTTGATGGTGGTGGGCATGTTGCTTCTAGAGAACCAAACAAAGAAGGAAATTCTCACTTCATGCCATTTTGATAAGCTCTCGTGGTGTGTTTCCCACCATCGTGTTGCAGTGCAAGCAAGACATAGCTTAGCATCTCTCTTCTTTCATTCTTGTTTCTCCACTAGGCCTCCATTTCCTACAAGGTCTCAGTGTAAGCCCCTCCGAATACTTAGGTAACTTCCTTCCTCCTAGGAACCTAAGCGAGCACGCCTTAGGTGCTCTGGTTACAAGCCCCTTCATTTATCACCCAACCAACTCATAAGTTTCATGCGCCCAATTGTCACATGCTAGACTAGTGGTGTCACTTACCGACTGAGCATCCTCAAACTGGATAACTCCATCAGTAGGATGGATTATCTCTGGGTCTCAAATAAAACACACATAAATCCAATCAAGGACCTCTTCTCCTAAGGGCTCTATGTATGGCACCAACTTCCCATCTGCAAGGGGAATGATAACCCTTTCTTCCTCATTCTCAAAGCTGATGTACCCCTTATTAAACCGCAAGTCAACATTATTTTTATAGCACCATGGGTGCCCAAGTATCGCTGGGAAATTGTCTTCCTCAGCGAGCGCCAAGACTTCGAAGTCCCCAATAAACTTATCCCCCTGAATGGTGATAGTTGCATCCTTTAAGACACCGATGGGCATTGCCTTCATTTTGTTTGCCATATACATCGCATTTGAAGATGGATATAATGCAGCCTTCCCATCTGATGCCATGCATCTAAGGTGAGAACATTGACCTTCACGCCTATGTTAATGAGGATATTACTAAGGAGCCATCCATCCATGAACACATTTAAAGTGATCTCCCTATCATAGTTAAGGTTGTGAGGGGGTAGGTTTGCATGCAAGACCTATCTCTCATGCTCTTCTCTGGAATGTGGTACCTTCTCTCTTAACCATGCTCCTAGTAAGGGAATAATATTCTCTTGCCTTAGCATTTTACACACTTCCTTAACCTCATCCAAGTCATCCTTTGGCACCTTGACCTTCCTTCTTTGCTCCTCCCTCCTAGACTGCTCCTTTAGACATTAGATTTCTCCTTGCAAAATCTGAATGACATCCATGGTTTCTTTATATACCTCTTTCTAATGTAAGGTGGTCTAGGTACTTCCCATGTACCAATTCTTCCCTTGAAACCAGGTTCTTCTACCTTGGTATTTCCTTTGTATATGTGGCATCTGCTCTTGTTGTTACCATAACAGGTTCCAATCCTGCATCATGTGTCACCCGTGGTATCCATTGTGTGCCAGCCTTCTTAATGCTTACCATTGCAATGCCCTTGTCTTTTCGATGTTGTTGATTTATGTACTCAAACAACTCAGGGCACTCCTCATACTTGTGTTTCTTCCCGCACCATGAGCACTGTAATAAATCTGGGCACTCATGCTTGTAGTGATCTGTAGACCCATAATTACAATAGGTCCCACATGGGAACTCACTTCTTTCTGCTCCACGATTACCATGACCACAAGATCCTTCACGAAATCCCCTTCGCGTGCACCTCTATCCACGCATCCTTCATAACGGTGGTCATCCTCCTTGGAGCTACTAGCAATGCTAGTCTAGCACACACCATGATCAATGGCCTTATAGATTTGGTCAATCAAGTATGCAGTCCTTAGTATCATGGGTTGTAGAGGTGTAGATCTTACAATAGCAGGACACATTCTTCTAAATTGTGCACTATAACAAGGGACATCTACTTGCATCATGGTCCCATGAAAAATTTCACGATCTCATCACACAACGCGTACTATCCTCTGGGGGAAGCTATCCTTGACATGCCCCTCTACTTCACAATTTGTACTCCATATACCACTGCAAGTCTAATGGGTTGAGTTTACAGACAACTTCTCCAGCTACTTAGCCATAGTAGTGATTTGAGCCTCTAGAAATGGGCTAACACTAGTATCAACACATCCAACTGCTTTGGCACGTAGAGTAGCTTCTAACTTGTCACGCGGGTCTATGAAATTTTTATGAGATAAAGCTCGTCTAAATGAAGTTATCAACCCCCCAAAAACCATTGAGCATGTTGTGAACGGTGAATGTCATATGAAAATTTTGACAGATCCACAGGTCCTTTCTTTGCCCGACCCACCAAATCCACCGAGGTTTTGTTCCTCATAACCCACCAAATCCACTAGGTCCTATAGTGGTTGTGCCAAGGGTCCCCAAAGTTCCACTAAATTACATGTTGACAGTCTATGATAATGCCCCACTACCACTAGTGTACCCCGCACCACTCCCAGACGTGAGACCGAAGGCTTGTGTACTTTCTCCTTGTCCAAAAATTCCTCCAAATACTGGAATAGTATACGTATCCATAGAAGTGGGAAATGAAAAATTATATCTCCTGGGTGCAGATCTATCACTTCCACCGATACCAACTAGGTCAACGATACTCCTCCCTTGATTTGGAAAACCAAGCACTAGGGTTTGGTCACTAGGTGGGTTCAGATGCATGCCAACGACTCTTCTCTCTCCATGTGATGAACTCTCATCAGAAGTCGAAGGGGTATCTCTTACGCACTTGCTAAGATGTGGTAACATATCTTGCTCAGTCCCATGTCCTCCGCTTGAACCTCAACTCCTTCCCGCAACGTCTACCTTTATAGATCCATCACACTTGTAACCTCGCATTGTCTAGCAATCTCCCTTTCATGTGCTTCACTATACTTGAGTCATCTCTCCTCCCTTTCTTTCTCTCGTCGTAATATCTATCATCTTCCTCCACCCTAGCTTCCTCACCAAGACTCAGAATAGTTTAGCCGACCATTGGAAATTCCTCTAAACTCAAGGTAAAAATCAAGATCTTCATTTCCAGAGGAATAACACGTAGAAATGATCCTCTGGGATCCTACAAAAACTCAAACTCAACAACTTCCGGACAAGAATATGTGGAAATAGTGTACTCCAGAGTGTAGCTAGCCAACACTCTCTTCCACCACTGATCAACAACACGTGTCCAAGTCAGATCTACATCCTACAGCTTCTAATAGTCCTCTTGTGTCCACATGCATGCTCTATAGAACCAACTTTCTCTAGACGCATATGTTGAGAGCCATTCATACATCTCTACCAGAAACAACAGAAAAAAATTTCATACAGTTCATGGTAGAGATTCTCTTCCACCCACCTTCATGCATCAAACTCGGGCCCAATATTGAATCTTTGAGCAAACTCATCCTCTGTGCTCTAAACCAAGATTCAACACTCTCTAAAGTTATATGTTTTTTCATTACTCATTATCTAGACCATGATGCATGTCATTTCCCACTACAACTTCAAAAATGGGTCCCGAAAATGGAACCAAGATGTAGTCATTTTTATACCCACCAAATAACAAGGGAATCCCATGTGCGTCAGCCTTTCACCCAGTGGGTACTAGGCACTCACCCGAGGCATGCGCAGACACCAAGTCTCTCTTTTATGTGAGTTAAGTGGGAAACCATCATCTATGTCAAGAACTTAATGAATAAAGGTGGAAATGAGACATACAATCATCATAGGGCTAAGAATGGCCTCTAGACATATGTGTTCATTCCAAATAGAGGGTACTTATAGATAACAGATAGAATTATAGCATAAAGGAAAATACATAAGGATTGACATCTATTCCATTACATCCATAAACAAAAATGAAAAGATATAGATATGAATGAATGAATTACATTCATACTTATTCATGTTTATAACCTCACTACATTCAATGGATCCATGAGACTACCACACTTGATCAAAGCAAAGTCATACATCACAAGTAGGGATCATGGACTTCATCCATATAAATAAATATTTATATCCTAGCCCCTTAATACATTACTCCCTTATATATCCTCTACCCACTCTACCCAATCCCACAAAGTTCTCACAGTATTTTTACAGAGCTCCACTCTCTATATTCTCCTCTATCATATATTCAATCTGCTCTTTTTTCTTCTATGAGTGCTTGTATTTATAGGCATCCCAGAGTGCAAACTCATCCTTTAGTGGCCTCAGATCCAGCACCAAGTGTCTGAATGTGGTCCTCCATGGGAGCATGCTCCATCAGATCCGAGATCTCCACTCCTTATAATGATGGTCTTCTGGAATCCTCTATCGCTAAGCATATTCCTTTCATGGGCATCACATTGCCAAGCTAGCACCTTATCCACTCCTCATTCATTGTCGGGTCACACTTTTCTTGTGTCCTACCCAATATGGCTAAGTTCAAACCTTAGCTCTTTTCGCACGCGCACCACGGGTTTTCTTAAACCCTTCCTTAAACATTATCATGTGTGCCTTCTCCTTGTGCACCCTTCTTCAACTAGACCTTACGCGCTTTTTTGTAATTAGCCAATATTTTGGGGTCCCAACACTAAGCAAACTGCAATCATGTAAGTAGAAAAGCTGGAAAAAGTAAACGCAACCAAGATATGTAAATGGTGTAAGTGTTATGGGATGGTATGTAATATGTGAAGATGATAGGAGTAGTATGCCCCGATGGATGTGTATGAGATGAGGTTCATTTATAAAATACCCATCAACAATAAAAAAATGAACCATAGAATAAGAGTGCATCATCGAGAAATGGTTTGAGAATGTGTTATAGAGATAGATCATGAAGCATTGAGCATGAAAAGTTAATGCGGTTTGGTTCATTTCATATTTATACCCTTAGCAATCGAGTATGAACCATGGAACTAGAGTGCATCACTAGGTAATGATGATATATAATGTGTGTATCAAAGGGGGTGATAGTGCTTAGAAATACTAATCATGAAGCGTAGAGCATGAAGTATAGTAGTAAACAACTTGATAGTAATGGAAGGGGGAAAGTGTGATGCCCCCAAAGTATGCTAATGACATAGAGTTGTGTGACAATGAAAGAAAGACAAAGCAAGGGTGATGGGGCTTGGAATGTATCATAAGAAATCATATTGTCATCACAATGGTAGGTAGAAGTGAGAGTAGAACTAGAGTTGGATTTCGGGTTGAAAGGAAGAAGTATAAATATTTTATCTAGAGTTTGATTATCTTTCTTTGTGTTTGATTACTTATTTGGAATGGTTAGTGCCATATAGAACTTGAGAGGAGGAGGGGATGGAATAATTTTTAGAGGAGGTTGCTTAGTTGGAATTGGTAATGTTGTAGAAGGATTGAGAGGAGGATGAAATAAACTGATTTTTAGAGGAGGTTGCTTAGTTGGAATTGGTAATGTTGTAGAAGGCTTGAGAGGAAGAGGGGATGAACTAATTTTTAGAGGAGGTTGCTTAGTTGGAATTGGTAATGTTATAGAAGGCTTGCGAGGAAGAGGGGATGAACTTATTTTAGAGGAGGTTTCTTAGTTGGAATGGATTGGATAGGCAGCTCCGAAGAAGGAACATGAGTGACTATGAAATGATGTTCACTCAACATAGATGGATTGGATTTAGGATCCCATTGGGATTTAGCAACTGAAGATGAGTATGAAATAGAATGTTTTGCAATAAATGAGATAAAATCTTGATGTGAAGGTATTAAATTCTTTGTTTCAAAGCATATCAATTATCATCATGATGTCCATTAAGTTTATGATAATTTTAATACCTTTTTATTTGGCAAGATGATAAGGAGGGTAGTAATGAGTAGTTGACAAGCTTATCAATTGGTGATTAAGGAGTTCATGAAGAATATTGTATTGCTTAGTATATAGATCAAAATTGAGAGATGTTGGTAGCAGTAATACTTTAGGTTCACTAATATGAGAACATATAAAAGAGATATAAGTAGGATAAGATGTAAGGGAAGAACTAGCATGGGCTAAAGAAGCATCCTTGAGATGTTGGATTTCAGCTTTAAGAGATGTAATCGTTGTTTCCATAGCTTGATTTTTATCTTGAAAATAAACAATGTAAAGCTTGAATTGAATCTAAGATGGGTTTATTTGATGGAGGATTATGGTGATAGATTCATCGGATAGACAATCGAAAAGGAACTTAATTGTGCATCCGGCATATTGTTAGGGAGATACATAGTGTCTAGTGTTTTTGGATAACATCTCTACAAGGTGGGTGCATTTCAAGAAATTGATTGAAGGAGACTTGAGGAATTTTAGGAGCCATGAAATAATATTTGATAAAATATGCAAAGTAAGGATGCAAGTGTTTGATCACGTCGGGTTCACCAAATGATTTAATTTAATTTGAGTAATTAAATCTAAGTATTACAAAGTAACTGGTGTAATTAATGATGTATACGTGCTAAAGTATAGTATGACACAAGCAAATGAGTGAGTAAAGTATGAAACCTTAAGTAAGATGAAGATATATGAGGAATTTGATGATTTACGTGCAATCTGGAAGTGATTTGGGCTGTAAAATGATGAATAGACCGAGAATACTGTCATAATTACTCACTATAAATTTAGATTCTCACAAATAATTTGAATTTTAGGAATTTGATTTTGATAAATTTTACATCAACGGAAGTACCAAGTTTTTTCCCCAAAATTCCACAAACAATAATTTGTCCCATGTGAATTTCAAGGAATTTTCAATCCCATGTATATTTTTATATTAAATCACCATGTGATCACCACATCAGGATTTGAAAACATTAAGGTTTCGCCAAGAAATCGACACATCAGATTTGAAAACATTAATGTTTTCCAAGAAATCTATGGAACCTTATTGGTTCTTTGGGCTCATTTTCCGACATCATGGGAGTTTTTTCTAGGAATTGGATCAAATTCGCCACACACACACACACACACACACACACACACACAAAGGTGGTGTATTCCCACAACTTTCCAATTTATGAATTTTGAAGTAGTAGAAAGGGATTTAGCGAATCGACATATACAATTTGCTTACAAAATTCAAAAATCTAGGTCTTTAGGTCTTTCTGTTTACATCGAAGCACTTTGCGGGTAATGTGTTGTAGTTTACATCCTAAAAGCACTTACTATAGGTGATTCCTTAGTTTTCTATTTGAGACCTATTTTCTTTCATGTCACATTCGTTATGTAACCACTATGATTTTTAATGTCATCTAGAATAGTCCTCCGTTTTGCAGAGAATCATAAGTAGTTTTCCTCTCTTAGATACATCTGCATAATATATATATATTATGGTTTCACTTTCCATTTATTCCACAAGCATGATTGTTTATCATTGTCTACTGGCATTACCTCATCCCATAGTGGACCCAAAGGATATATAAAATGTGGTACATTCCACAAGTTTCATGTTCGCAGGGGAATTTCCTTGGGAGACTGATGGAATGGCGATGCATGGCATAGACCTCCTGGGATCCGGGACCCTTTCTAGACTTGAAAACTTATCAACTATGTCTCATTCCATGGGTTTCACGACCGTTTGGAGGATTTGGTTAGGAATGGGAGGTTAACGGAATGTTGAAAAACAATAATGTATGAAATAGAGACCATACAAGAGATGTCCAAAATGAAAAATCAAGAAATGCAAAAGGGAAAAAAGTTACAACAATGAACCAAAAACCAGATAATTAGCATTTGGAAAAACAAAAGACAAAATAGCAGTTGTGGGAAAATTACAGACATCTTGTCACAAGCATGCTTACTTGTTACCACCATTTTCCTCACTGTGATGTACTTCAAAAAATTTTTAAACCATGGAAACATAATGTATTGAATGTACTCCAAGCATGGATTTCCTTCAAAAATATGAGGAGGACAAAATGCTTTCTTTATCTTCACATTCACTTCTAGAACTACTTGTGAAAATAATTGTGTTATAAATCCATCAGAAAATGTATAGTAATACTAATTCACTTTTATTAATGAAGAGAAAAGTTGGAATCTATCTCTCCACAACAAGAATTTTCCAAAAAATAATGTAGGGGTTTACACCACCTCTTCTTCCTCCATGAAGATTGAAGTGGGATCACTCTTTGACATCTTTTCTTGTCCTTGTTGTAGCATGCTTACTTGTTACCACCATTTTCCTCACTATGATGTACTTCAAAATTTTAAACCATGGAAACATAATGTATTGAATGTACTCCAAGCATGGATTTCCTTCAACAATCTGAGGAGGAAAAATGCTTTCTTTATCTTCACATTCACTTTTTCTTGTGAAAATAATTATGTTATAAATCCATCAGAAATTGTATAGTAATACTAATTTTACTTTTATTAATGTTGAGGAAAAGTTGGAATCTATCTCTCCACAACAAGAATTTGCCAAAAAATAATGTAGGGGTTTACACCACCTCTTTGTCCTCCATGAAGATTGTAGAAGTGGGATCACTCTTGACATATTTTCTTGTCCTTGTTGTAGTCCAGAAAACATGTCTATAATATTTAATATAAAGGAAAAACATGATGTAATGTGAGACTAGATATAAATGACACAAAGTTAGATATTAAAAACATCAAGATCAGGGATATTTTTAATTCTGCATCCTTCAATTTTCTTGAACACATTCTCCAAGTAGGAACATGAAAATATACAAAGAATACCCTTATCATGATTGTATCATATGTGAAACATCATATCAAAGCATTCAAGATTCTCTCAAGAATAATGATACTTTAGCTAGCTTTGACACATTGACATTTCATTGTCAAGCCAAAGAACCCTGCATACATTCTCAACCTTGAATTCATAGTCTCATACCACAATGAGTCATAGATGGAAGACCATATATTTTGTCTCAACTCCTTTGAAATGATGAACACTCTTGGTAATTGGATCTTCTTATGACATACCTCATACCTGATGAATCAATAATCTCTTCATGAGAAGATGCACACCTTATTTGGCTTGATGACAACATTTAGAACCTCTATACAATAGGACAAACCTCTATACATTATGACAGAGCTCGGTCATCAAGACTCCTTCATTAATCAACTAAAGACATATCATACCTTGGATGAATCAATGAACTCAGAGTCCTTCATGAGTAGATACATACTATACTTTGATTTCAAACTGAGCACAGACCTTGAGATCACCTATTTCATGTTTGATTAGCTACAACAAAGACTTCTTATCACTAGAGTGTCTTATCATTAGAGTGTCTTTGGCTGCTCAACAAATCATTTAAGTTGTTTTTTCTCTTCTCAAACCTCGATACATCTTCATTTTGCTTGATGTATGCTCTAATTCTGACTGTAGTAATATTCTTATTCCTTCCAACTAAGTTATATGAGAGATAGCTAAAAATATCACCTCATCCTTTCACTTTGTTCTATATCAATTTTTTCTTTCAAAAGAGTCAAACCTTGTGATTTTTGTACTAAAACATGTAGATTAGACCAATACAGATCAAGTGCATTGAAACTAAATAAATGGTAGGCAATCCTTATCCAATTTGATGTAACATGTCAATCAAGAAACCATGAAAAATTGTGGAAAAATTTTTTTTAATTTCTTCTTATACTAATGTAACACTCTTGCAAAAAGTAGTACATGTTAAGTGACACAATATTATATAGCCCATGTCAAAAATCACTTGAAAATCATTCAAATCTCTTTGAAGAATTCCATTGGGATTAGTTACATTTTTTCTCCTTAAATTTCTTATTTTACATCTAAACTTCTTCTAGGTTTCCATGATGACTCTTCTTTTAAATTATTATTTCGTATTTTTCTATTTCTTGTAAGATGCAATGTTGATTGTTGTCTCCTCTCATATGTCATTATTTTGTGCATTTTTTTGTCAATTGACATCCATTACATGATACATCTTGAGATGCACTATCTAGTGTTTTGAGAACATGATATATGGATATTGAAATCACTTCTTTGTAATCAATGTTAACATTAGCAATCAATCAATGAGAGTGCCTTTGAGATGCTTCATGATGAATTTCTTCTCTTTGTTGTCTTTCTACCTAAATCAATTCATCTGAATGCATTTGCATGCGTAATATTTTTCTTTATACATATTTCTCATGTTGAGATTGTGCACATATCAATATCATTTAATCTAACATGTTGTATCTTTTTTCTTTCAATTCTATAGGATTCACTGATTCAGAAAATGGCACCTAAAAGGGAAGCTCGACCTTAGGGAAAAAAATGTTATTCCAACCCCTCTGGTAGTGGTACTGGCATTGAAAAATAACATCTTATTTTGAGAAACCATCTAAGGAAACCCATCCTTCTCAGCAATGACCATCACAATCAAGGGATAATGATTACATTCAAAATGAAACTCAGAATGAGAATGTGTTCATTTTTTATTTTCCTGATGTTGTCAATGACAACAACAATGAAATGCCTCCCCTTAAAGACATTCCATTGAATGATGTTGAGTTTGACATTGTACCACCTACCCAATTGAATGAAGATGACACTGCATCACTATCGGTGCCCAAGTGAATGTTGGAGGTGAAACTTTTGGCATGGATAGTAAATGAAATTAAATTCCACCAAGGAAAATACTCAGTGGACACCTATTTTTGGAAGAAAAAGAAAGGAAAGAAAATGGGACTTGGGAAGGAGTTTTAGGTTAGAGTGGGTTTCTAAGTTTCCATTTATTGAACCTATTGAAAATGAGAATAAATTTGAACCTCCCAAAGAATGCAAATGTACAATCTGTAGCTAGAAATTGGGCAGGGACAAGACAATGCAACTTAAGTTGGATATTATTGAGAAGCATGTAGGAAAGATATATGAAAATATAATTGTAGATGATGTTGAGAAGAATGTTTCCAGATGGAAAATTATGGATGATTGTTTGCATATTAGGTATGAAAAATAATTTGAAAGAGCACAAGAGAAATGAAAGAATAGTTATAGTGAATGGAGGGACAATTACCTCTCAATTCAACAAGATCATTCAAAACAATCTTTTGGGTAAAACAATTCAGCTAGCTACTTTTTCACATTTTGAAAAGAGGGTTGTCCTATAACATATTTTCTCTAAACAAAATAAGATGTTGTATTTTCTTGGTGTCCCACACTTTCCTCATTCTCATTGGTCAGAAAGTAGTGGTTGGGATTGGGAAAATTTGCCTAGCTATGGTTGAGAAAGAAGACTTGAAAGAGAAACTAAAGTCTACATGATACATATACGTATTTTCTATTGATGAGGTTATAATAATAGATAATATTGCTTGGGTCTGTATGCATGTGTATACTATTGAGAATTATGTGAGACAACCTCACTTACTTTCCATTCACAAGATGAGAGAGAAATCTCAATGTTGAAAACCTTTGTGAGTTGGTGATAAAAATTTTGAAGGAGATCGGTGACATGGATGATGTTGCAATTGCATCAAAGTTGGTATGTGTCAAGGAAGATGGGGCATTATAATGCAAGGTCATCATAATGGCATGTGTGTAAGAATCCAAACATCTCATTTCCCTTATATGATTTTCATTCATTGTATGGCTCATAGAATGAACCTAGCTTACAAAATAGTTAGTTGGAAAATTTAAACTGTAGCAAAAGTTGAAGACCTTGTTCGAGAGGTGCATGCTTATTTTATGTAGTCCTAAAAGGTTCATGGAATTCCAAATATTTATAGAAGGACTAAAAATGGTGTAAACTATTAAAATATGTCGACACCAGGTGGATCTCATTGTACCAACCGGTTTGTAGGGTGTACAAAGAGTATCAATCCTTATTAGGAGTGATGTGGCAGAATCACATGGAAGTGGACAAGGCCCAGGATTTGATACATCATTTTTAACTGATATAGAGTCATTTTGATGTTGTGTGGTCTCCTTCCCATGTTGGAAGAAATGCATCATTTAATTAAACAAGCACAAGAAATAACTATCTATATTGTTGATTTTTCTAGTTTGAGGAAACGAGTTTGTATGGCAATAGAATATTTGTTTCTCAATGAAACTACTTTTATAGGTCCAAAGTTTGATGGTTGGAATGATTTGATAAATATTGGAAATGCAAGTAGCTTTTGAAGCTCAACTTGTTTGGGGAAGTATGTTCTTTTGTACGTGGATATGAGATACGATGTACATGTTTAAAGTAGTAGTAAGGTAAGGTTGAGAAGGTAAATGTCACAGGGCCATTGTTTGATAACATTGTATCATCAAGGGTGAGGTTAAGAGAAATTACAGTGTCCCTACTAGAAGAAATAAGGGAATGATTTAGAAGGGATGCTTTACTTGAAGAAATGGTTGTAGTAAATCCCACCTTTTGGAATCTATCAAAATGAAAGATATATGTAGGAAGACTACTTCAAGAGGTTGACTACATTGATTCAACATTTTTGTAAGCCTATTGATATCAATGGAATGAATATTCCAGGTATTTTAAGAAAGGATAGTTTGATTGATCAATCTCATGAATTCACCTCTACAATGATTCAATAATTCAAAGGTTTGGATAATCCCTTAGAGTGTGGAGCAATAACCGGCTATGAAAAAAAAAATTGGGTTAGTACTATTTTACAACAAACCATGTTCAAGTTTTTCTCATTGGCTAATCTATGTCAAACAATGATTTTGGGTTCAATTGAAGATGAGAGAATTTTTAGTGCCTTGGCCTTTATAAAGTCAAAATTGTGAAACAAGCTTGACAAAAATTTGGAAAATTGTTTGAGAATTTACACATCACGGTATGAAGTGGATAACTTTCCCTATGATAGGGCTCTGGTAGTATGGAAGTCGATTAATGAAAGGAGAGGGGCTGAAAACAATGCACACAAATATATAGATGACCCTATTGCAGCAGTTTGATTGTCAACAAAGAGAGAGTTCTCTAGAGATCTAGTGAATCAAATGATAGAGATGATCCAGGTCCATCAAGTTGGAAGCTTCCATTTGTGGATATCCCATGATATAGATGTTCATATAATAATTAATATATTCAAATATTTAGTACATTGTTTTGATAATATATTTTTCCTTATTTGTATTTTTTAAAAACATTGTGTTGATTTGTAGTCTTTGGAATGAAACTTGAAATACATTGCATTGATTTGTTGTAGTATGTACTGAAATGAGCATGCATCCATCCAACTTTGGAGTTAAAGAATGAAATAAACACCTCACTTCAAAACCCCTTGTAAGTTAAAGAACAAATAAAAACCAACTTTAATCCCCTGCCAAAACTGCAATCTCAACTTACTCAAAAAAATATTAACATTCCTCAAACAAGGATTAACATTCACCCCAAACTTACATGTGCCTAAAGGTAAATCAACAAGGAAAACAATAAACAAACCTACATGAATTTATGAAATATTTTTTGAAAAGAAACTCCAAATGTTGAACCCTGGGTCATTGGTGTTGTCATTGATGTCAAGTGGCATTGATGGAAAAGCAGTGAGTGGTGAAGTGAGGCTCTATGTAGGAGGCATGAAGGTTGATTGGTAGTGCATCTAGGTTGGTTTCAAGGTGTTACAAGCTCAAATTGGCAGGTGGTTGGTCTCTAAAGGAAAATTACATACATGTGGATTGTTGGTTTTAGATGGTCTATAGGTTAGTAATAGTGTTACAAGCTTGAATTTCTTTAGCAAAATGTTGTTCAATGTCTTTTCAAGTTTCATGAAGTTATTTTTCTCTCCTACAAGAGAAAAGTAGTGTGATGAAATCCTTCAAGTGCAATAGTGTTGTATGTAGTATCTCCAAAGTGTATTGATGGTTGTTTTTGTAGAGCTTGTATAATTGTGGTTTCTTGATAAGCTTTATTTCTCAGACAAGGTAATCTCAAAACTTCCTTGAATACCATAATATGAATGAGAGTTTGGTTCTTCAAAGTTGAAGTTGTGGTTAGAGTGATTGAGGAGGTTTTTGGTACTTGAAATTAGTCAACATGGAGATTGAATCTCTTGTGTGCAGGTATAAATAAGCATGGTAGAATTGATCCTTGACCTATAGAAACCTCTTTAGTACTATTTTCTATGGATTTTTAGTCATGGTTAACCTTCATATCAATTGAAATGACTATTCAAGATCATCAAGTTTGCAATTATCTCAAAACCTAGGATTTGTTGTGTATGTTCATCATTGTACCTACTTGCATGACTGTTGGGAGCTAATGGAGAAAGTCCAAGGTTACAATTTGATTGAAACAACTGGAATTTGGTCTCACAAAGACCCAACACTTGGTCTTAAGCCTTCAAGCTTAAGACTATTCAAGATCATCAAGTTTGCAATTATCTCAAAACCTAGGATATTGTTGTGTATGTTCATCATTGTACCTACTTACATGACTTAGAATGGAGAGCTAATGGAGAAATTCCAAGGTTGCAATTTGATTGAAACAACTGGAAGTTGGTCTCACAAAGACCCAACACTTGGTCATAATTAAGTTTTCTCTTTTCTCTAGTCCACAAAGAAGCCCAAGAATCTCATACAATTACATGAACTTGTTTTCTCCTTATGAAGCTCGAACTAGAATGTGAAGAGCCATGGTGCACAAGTAAAAAAAAAAAAATGAAACAAAAATGGTGAAAGTTCAATTTAAAAATAACACTATTCCTCATTCAACTTGCTTGAGACATGCCTTGTATGAAAAAATTGAAGATTGCAACAAATGGAACAATTTTCAAAATTAAATTACTCTTAATTATATCATCTTTTGTAACATGCTCCACTCTTCATCTGTTGGAATTACAATTTGTTGTAAATTAGAGTGACTGACATGTAACTTTGTTAGCAATTCATAACTGAGAGTGGATCTTTCCTTTATTGTTGTATGCAAACTTACTGAAAAGGTTATCAATGGTTTAACAAAGCCAAAATTTTTTGTCTCATCTAGCTTCTCAGGAATTTGGTTCTTCTCTTGCATCATTTTTTCTTTCATGTTCTTCTGGAATGCATCCTTCTTAATGAATTTGTGTGTTTTGTCAAAAGGCATTGGAAAACCAAGCTTTGTGAACTCATGTACCTTTCCATGCAGCTCTCTGTAACATTATTTTACACTTATTCAAAATTCATGTGCTTCACCTAAGCATCACACACACTTCGAATGATAGATGATACCTTTATTGAGGCATCAAATTGGTTTTGAATTCCTCTGGATGTCAGTTTTGTGTCACTGAATTTGTAGATAGCTTCCAAAATTTTCCTTGTTGTATCCTCTCTTAAATCCATCACTTTTCTGCTACTAGTTATGTATTTTCACATGAGCTTATCATAGATTCTCTGTAGATCAACCATGAATTCAAACAATCTAATCAAATCATCAATTTTTTGGTTTATTTCCCCCAAACATTATCCATCATATTAATCAATGCCTTTTTATAAAATTCAGATAGTTTGATGTTGGAAGACTGTATATCCTTTTTTTCTTTTGCCAACTCTGTTGCAATATTTCATTTTGTTTTTTCTCTTCCTTCTGCATTCTGTCCCTGAGTTTTCTCTCTTCATCTAGGCTTTGTTCCCATTTTTTGGCATTTTCTTTCTCTACCTTCAGAACCTCTTTCAATTCTCCCAATGTTTTTTCTAATAATCTATTATTCTTACTTCATTGTTTCTGTAAACTTTTTCTTCACTTCTTCTAGTTCTACTGTCTTATTCATTCATAGTCATTGTTTCCTGTAAATTTTTCTTGGCTTCTTCTAGTTCTCTATTGTGCCTGTTCATTCGCACAACTGTAGTCATAGAGGCAGATGATTTTATCTTCCTCTCCAACTCACTTGTCTTATTAAGTGTCACTTTTCCTTTTTCTTTCTCATTTTCCAGGTTTGCCTCTAACTTTTGAATCTTATTATTCAACTTATTGTTCTCCCTCTCTACCTTTAGAAATGTTGTGTACACCACATCATTGTTCCTTTTGAGACATTTATTTTGTCAGAAGGTTTCATTCCCTTAAAATCCATTTGAAGGGAGGTTACATCGTAGTCACTGGAAACCATTTGATTCTCTGGTTTTACAACTTTGGGCACAACATACATGTATTCCATTGTATTTGTGATTGGGTTATATGTTGGAAATACCCTCATTGTGGCAGGATCTGAACTTATAGTAGCCTGTAGAATTTTCTTCTTATTTTTTATCTCTTTCTAATTTATTAGAAAACTCAGCTCTGTAATCAAAACCTGAGGTGTTTGTAGGAATGAACTGTTTCACCTTGAATGGAGAAGGAGTAATTGAAGTTTGGGGAGAATTTCCCTGTGGAATGGAAATTTTTAGAGGGGTGGTAGTGGCACCACCTTCTAGTTCTATAATTAGTTTCCTTGAGGAAAGAGTAACTATATCTATGTTGCCTCTATTTTTTCCTCTTCTCGGTTCCTTGTTGGACAATAGGAACTTCAACTATATGTATTGGCCTCTTTACAATAATTTGTTCTGTGGTACTTTCTGACCACTACTACCATCATCACTAGAACCACCAACATTAGCAATACTAACAGATTCATGGCCAACTTCTCCTCTAGGATTTTCAATGTGTGGCTAAATTGTTTTTGTTGAGGATTTGACTGGAGAAAAATTGCATTGGATTACCACTTGTAGATGTTGTAGTATGCAGTGGTCCTTTCTCGAAGGTGAAGCTCAAGGCCTGACCTATCGAAACTCTTCTAGGTTGTGCCTCTGGTGGAAGCCAAATGCCTTGTCTGTTGAACCCAAACCACCACCACTAAAACCCATCTTTTCAGCAATAACTGCTCATGTAGAATATTTTTGTTTCAAGCTTTCATCGAGACTTGGTTTATATGTGCTAGGGGAGTGTGTAATTCCTCAGAGTTAGTGTCATCATCACTACTTCTCTCTATAAGATGTGCTTCATTCCACAATTTTGCTGAAATATGCATCTTCTGGAATAGAACCATACTCTGAAACAAATTTTGGATGGCCTAGGTCCTACCTCATAGACCAAAATGTAGTAATTTTTGACCTTGTCAATTTTTATCTCACAATTCATGATCTATATGCTTTGGCATGCTTTTAGAGGACTTTTTATCAGATTTTGCATAAAATTTGGCAGATTGAAAATCCTCTTCCT
The DNA here is from genome assembly GCA_018340775.1 of Taxus wallichiana var. yunnanensis. NCBI lineage: Eukaryota > Viridiplantae > Streptophyta > Pinopsida > Cupressales > Taxaceae > Taxus > Taxus wallichiana. The sequence goes on from CM031236.1 coordinate 536,116,310, forward strand.
ATTTTTGTGGAGGCTCAGGAAATCCCAAAATTTGTGTTGAAAACTCTTGAAAACTAATTCCTTTCTCAACAACAATTTCATCCATTGCTTTTTTTACTTCATCCCAAGAGTTCTTGTTTTTCAATTTTTCTATCAAGGGTTTGCTTTCATGTTGAATTTTAGTGGTAGAGTTCTTGTTCACCACTACCCTTGCTTTAATCACCTCACATGGGTCATACACCCAGTGAGAGTCAACATCAAAGTTAAAAATTTGTAAGATTTCATGTGCCACATTGAATGCTTTTCTTTCAAATGTGAACCCTCCACATGAAAATGGTAAGGAAGGAAATATGCTCCTCTTTTGTTGACTAACAAAATAGAGTTTATATATGCTTTCCATATATTGTATATATTCCAAGGAAAAAACTCTCTCTGTCACATGTATTGGAAATTTGTAAGGTTGTACTCTGATCCATAAAACCTTAGCACAATATATTCCTCCATTAAGTACTAGTCTGCTAACTGTATTTCTGATCCTAGTTGAATGCAATCTCTACAGTTCATAGGCAATCTAGGAAATGTACTTTTTGAAATTGCTTGATAAATTGGAGCCCAAAAATAATCCAAAAATTGATTGTAGTCCCTTATTATCAAACATCCTTATCTTGGGGGTCCACTCAGTTAATGGATGCATCACTTTTGGTTGGCCCTCAACATTATAGGGCTGAATTGCAAGTTTTTTTTTTCCAAACCATTCAACAAACCACCATAGAATTAAATAACACAAGTAGGTAGTGAACCTAAAGGTCTTAGTGTTGAGCCTTCTTTGATTGTTAAGAATTGTTTATGCATAGATTCTGCAATGTGCCCAAAAAATCTATATGCACAAGGTGGAGAAATGAAATGGATATTATATACCATTTCAGGAGGGTTTCATCCACTTTCTCATCACTATCGAAGCCAAGGAAAAATACTAGCATAGAAATGGTATCCCTGACCCATGGTTTAAACATCTCAATTACATGTGGAGGCTTCCCTTTTGGTACCGTTCCATCAACTATTAATTTTCACAAAAACTCATCTCTGTCATTTTGAGTGGTGGCATGATAATCACTAGCAATTTTTTCTAGGTTTATGCTAATGGTTCCTAAATATTTTGCTTTCAAACCCCAACACATGGCCAAGATTTACCTCGTAATGGAAAAATTTCTTCTCCATTTCCATTTGCAACAATTTTTTTTTCCCATCGTAATTTTGGGCACATAGAATGACAAATTCAGGGTAGGGTAAAACCTCGTGGAGCATCATGTGTCCTAATCCACCCCCATGTTATCCAACCTTTATGTCTTAGTCTACTTGATGGGTCCAAATGTTTACTTTCAATTGCCTTATTCTCAGATGAGTATCTAAGTTGTGAAGTTCTTGTGCCAATTACAGGATCATAAATATCATGATATTCATCAGTAAAACAAGGGTTTTAAGTAGTTTGGCGTATGGGATTTGGGTTTTAATTTTACTTTGGGGTCTGTGGAAGTAGACATGCTTGGAATTTTGGATTCTAGAAACCCTCAACCCTGATTTTTCAACCCTTATATTGAAATATTTCAAAGCGAAGGCTTATACAATGTTACTTATAAAAAGATAATATTTAAAGAATCAAGATTCAAATGTAGGATGACACTTACTTGGAAATATGAAAATTTTGAGTCTTACATGGTCTGCAACTTCTATGAATCTATTCTGCCTTCTATTGTAGTATGCCTTCTAGAAACATAAATTAAAGAATTTCAATTGTCAATGGATGTTTAATATCACCTCGCAACTTGCAAGCACTAGCAGATACCACATCACTATAAATGATTAGGTCTTTCATTATACTTTGTAGACATGTCAAATTTAGTCTCTTTTCAAATTCCATTCAGTGGATGACAGTTGTCACTTAGCTAGGCCTATTTCCATGGGCACTTCCATTCAAAATGTGAGTGTGTTAGGCCTTCTTCTGGAATAGAGCATGCATGTTGTTGATCTTAATATATCGAATGATGTAGATTATTTATCAGATGGCCACGTGGTAGGATTTTGGTCCTCCTCAAGGAAAAGGCATTCCCCAGACTCCAAGCCCGTGGAATGAACCGATTCAATAAAGTTTTGGGTCCATGGTGTGGGCATTTAATGATTTGGTCATTGAATTTTTGTGGGTCGTTGATAACATTTTAAACCCCACTTTTTCCCATGCCACATGGAAGAATTCTGTGGATTTATTTTTTCCTTTCCCCCATGGATGTGAACCTCTCAGATTTAGGCGGGATGAATTAAAATTTTGGGTCCGGGTTTATTTGTTCATTGTTGGTCATGGAATATATGATGGGCCCCAACATATTATATATATATATATATATATATATATGTGTATATGTGTATATATATATATATATATATATATATATATATATATAGCTGAAATATGTCACTTCCAAATTTCTAAAATGTCATTTCTTATATTTTATATATGTAGTTAGTTTAGTTAGTTTCTTTTTTCCAAACGTGTCTCCTCATATATGTGATGAAATCTAAAAAATCTAAATAATAAATGCATCACTTTAAAGACTAAAGTTATGGGAATATTGTTGAATAATTCCTCACAATAGCATTTGATTGGGTGATTGCTTGATGTGATTTGATGTGACACATTTTATTTACTACTTTTGTATCAAATTTTAAGTGATAAATTGGCAAGTATTAGTCCCTAACTTTACATCTACCCTCACCAATACCATTATTGGTCCATGCTCGAATGATTGGCTCCTCTCCCTTAATATATTACTCGATATGTTTATTAAGAAGTTATTATTGATTCAATGTATAGCATTCTATCCTTAATGATATCATATTCATCATGATAAAAGGATGTTTAAAAGGCGGAGGCACGTGTGATAGTGATGTTGATTTAAAAGTGAATTTTGGACAAGATTTACATTTAATATTAACCATCATACCCCATTCAGAGGACACATGTAAAGGTTCGGTCAAAAGAACTCACTCAAAAATTATAAATTCAAGGCCCATGGTCATTTTTTGACACTTACTTGTCTTTTTCAAAATCATGGGGGCAAAATTAAGCACATCGAACCAATATCAAGCAATGAATACATGGAGGATGTCGAGGTTTCTTCGATATGGACTCAAACGTGGTTATTGTTGGGAAATCCTTCACCCTCTCTACTTCTAGTTCTCCTTTTGATGGTGCTTCCACCCCCCTCTCCTGGCTAGTCGACTGCTTCCCATGTTCCCCTTCATTCTCTGGAACTTCTCCTACAGAGCTCCAACCGGATTCCCTGTCTGAGAAACTAATTCCCAAAGCATTACTGGAACTCTCTATTCTTTATCCAGAATCCCTGACCTTGGAACCTATGGATTCTCCACATGCTGCTACAAATGATGTGGATAAGGAAATTGATGACAATCAACCCCCGATGGTGACCCCTCAGATGGACAGTCAAGTCGAAATGGTGTCTTCCATCCTTGCAAAGTTGTACGAGCTTTTGAAGTGCTTAAAACCTAGAAAGACTATATATAAACAACACAGAGCTATCATTGATAAAGAATGTGTCAAGATACTAACCATGGCTAACACTGGGTGAAGAAGATCAATCTTGATGCTGAATATTTAGGAAGTGTGGTACAAGAACTAAAAAATCTATTATGATATGTAATATTTATGTTATATCTAGTTATAGTTTTTTTGGTATGCTATGTTATGATATGTAATGTTTATGTTATATCTAGCTGGATGGGATTTTTTGTAAAAGGATGAGGGTCCTTTCAAAACCCCCACTTTACCCTATTCCAAAAAATGTATAGTGTTCTATTATATTTATAAAAACTTTTCAATAACCTTATACTTCTTGAATTATAGGTTTCAACAAATATATGAGAGGTATGTCTGAATTGTATGCAAATGTTCTATTTTTTTGCCTTAGGAAGGTACAATCTAGTTTGAGAACAATAATATTTAAATTAGAGATTCCTCAATGTTTCCTCCATACTCATGTTTTCTATCAGTTAAAACAACTTAAGTAAGAACTAACAAATATATAATAAATGGATAGATAATTAATAAATGTAAAAATTAATAACATCTAAAAATAATTTAATAACTTATAATTTTGAAATATATGTTATAAGTTATTAAGTTATTAAATTATGAAATTATTTTTAGATGTTATATATTTCAAAAAGGATTTAGTTATTTAATATTAGTTATTTAATAATTTAATAACTTATAATATGTTATAATTTATGTTATTATTAAATATAAGTTATTTTTATCTTATTATTAAAGTTATCGTTCCTTCCCTACCCATTAGAGGAACACATGGTAGGATTCTAGTCCTCCCAAGGCAAAGGCATTCCCTGGACTCCAAGCCCGCGAAATGAACCGATAAGTTTCGGGTCTGCGGTGTTGGTGAGGTGAGGTAGATGGCACTGAGCAAATTTGCCACAATTTTTGTAATTTTTTTCATGGGGGTTCCTTAAAATTTTCCCTACCCATAGCAAGACAGGGACATTTGATTGTTGGGGACTAGAATTGGGCACATGTGACTTTGCCACAGTGTTTAGAATCTGATTTTTTAGTGTCACCATGTCTTCGTTGTTTTTCCCTATTAATAGCCAAATATTCACACTATGATCTTTGATAATACTGTAATATGTAAAAGATAATTTCACCTACACAAGCCCACAAACCACATCAAACCTAAAAATAAAAATGCATAATGGGGAGTCATACCGACTCCCGACAATCACCCAACATAGTGAACTTATGAAAAAATTATGCACTACATCTCAGGATCCATGTAGTTTTAGTGTGTGTGTGTAGAAATTATGCCCTAGGATTCCCTTTTGCAAGTTGCACTTAGGTAGCGAGTTATAACTAGAATGTAGCAATGTAGTAGAATGTATGGATGGAATAGAAAGAACTTCCCCTTCCTATGTAGTTTATGAATAGTTGATGCATCCCTTTTTCTTTGAATGTGTGCTAGATAGATGCCTTTAGAGTACTTTGGTGCCTTTAGAATGCAATCTTAGGTGATGGTAGTAATGCTTAGTGTTTGGTCCCTCATTTTAAACACTTAACTATGTATTTATATGATTCCCTTGTTTTAATTTTGTAATTGAAAAATGAAAGGCCGAACCACAAGTAAAAAGGATGCCTAAAAGATAAAATATACCTGAAGGAGAAAGTAAGATAAGTAAGGGTTAAGGGTGCCCAGAGGAGACAGGAGTGTCGGGCATTGTTGTCTTGGTTAGGCATTGGTGTACGAAGCCATAAAAGATAAACAAGTTAAGTTTTGATTGGGTTATAGGGTGTGTAAGAAAAACAGAAAATAAGAGACATAGAAAAGAGGCCAAATATAGTTTTCAATTAGTAGTTTTATTGCTTAGCAATCATGTAAATGATAGTGTGATTTTAGGACCTAGAAATGTACCCAAGTGTGTGATTTTGTGTCTACAAAGTAAAAGACCTTTTAATCATATTAAATCCATCTAAAACTTAACCAAAAGAGAAGAAAAATTATTCCTTTTATGTATTTGGTGAGGTATATAATGTACTCATCACTCCTCCAACATTAAATCCTTATAGGTCCTCTTCCGTGCCTCCTTTCCCTTCTTTGGTTCAAAGCCTCCAAAATTCTACTATAGTCATACTCATTAGTGAAGGAATTACATGCTTCCTCATTTGGTTCATTATGTCCTTTATATTCACGCTGACTATTGATTCCCCCTTTGGTTAAAGAAAACCCGAGGCTTTTTTCCTCTAATTTCCATGAGGGAATAGGTGCCAATAAAATAGGTGGTCTATATCTCATGCCTACCCATTCATGTTGGAAATGATTAATCATCCTGGCTAGAGCTTGTTCCCTTCTCAGAGCCCAATTCAAATTGTTTGGAGAAATAACCTCCCTTTTCTTGAGCTCATTAGGGAGTAATTCCCATCATCTTCTATAAGCTTGTAATGATCTCTGAAAAGAGGTAGCTATATATCTATTGAAATCCCCTAGAGATTCTTGTAATTGAGAAATGTAATTTTCCTCTAGTTCAAGAACATATACATACGCCCTGAATGTTATTACAAACTTTTTGTATCTGGAAATTTATGTCTCATTACTAACCCTACACTCATTTTTTCACTATCATATTATTTCACTTTGTCTCCAAACCTACTTGGTTTTTAGGATAGAAATGTAGGCCCTAATTTGGGTTTCTCCAGTAAAAATATTAATCATAAAATTAGTGACATGCCCAAGAATAAATTTGTGTAGAAAGAACTCACATAGCAAGTTCCTAAGTTGGTTATTACTAATTGTGTATGCCTTCATAAATGACTTTTCATCCTCAAAATCATGAGTTTATTTATTAGACATTCTAAAAAGTTACCATCTGAGGAATTGCTTCCTAAGGAAGAGAGCATAACAGTTGGCAGGTCTCCTGCATGTCAAAATAACCTCTCTAATTTGACAAGATGTAGTCAAGCTCCTTTCCAGCATTGCATTCTCTTCCTTCAATTTTTTATTTTCCTCCTTTCAATTTAATCATTTTCAGCTTCACCTTTTCTTAACTCGTAACATTTTCTCATCCACTTAAGCATTTTTCTAGGTACATTAATTTAAACAAGGGTTGTACAAGGTCAATTTGGTTTATTTGCATTCATATTCTCACCACCGCACTTTGGCTTTGTAATGTTGTAATTTGAGATTGGGCCTTAGAATTTTCCTCACATAAGGTAAAAATGGAGTTTATAAAATTTTATGCCATCAAAACAAAGCAAAATTCTCCTTTTTCAAAATGTTCTCTAAAACTATGATCTAAATTTGCTTGTCCAAGATGTGTCTTCCTCCTCCAACTCTATCACCCATTTTTCTAGTTGCAAATTTTTTTATTTTTTCTAGTTGCAATTATTAGTCTTAAGTTTAAATGGAAAGAGTTTTTACCTAGAAAAATTGCTTTAGGTTTCCCAATTCTTATTTCGGTAACCTCATAGAAAAATTTGCTTTGGATAGAACCATTGCTTGGAATGTTTTCTCATTTTCAGTTATAGGACTAATAACTTGTCCTTCTTCTAATCAAATGGGTTCTTTCCCATTTTCACTGATCCCGAGCTCAATTAAGAATGTTTCAATCGTTGTTTCCTTATCAAGCAATGGTGTAGGGTCTTGTATTGGGGATTCCACATGTTGGCTCATTGTTTGCATGATCTCTCGTTATATAGCATTCTTCCTCTAAATCACTCTTTGGAGTGATGATCAAGAGATTTATTTTTCCTTTCCTTAGATGGGGGTATCATTTTGCAGGGGGTTGTTGTACCTCCTTTTATATTTTATTAGATTTGGAACGCCCATTAAAATTTTAGTCCTAGTTTTGGATTGTGCTAAAGAGGTTTTCTTCCTTTTTGATTCTTGGCTTTCCCTTTCTTAAGGATTGGATCTTCTGTAGGATCTTTTTGTGCTCTTTTCTTATGAACAAGTTCTCGAGATGCGGAGAGGATTGGGAGTAAAATCCTATTAAAATGGCTTATTTCTTAAAAACACAGTCCATTTCCTTATTCCCTTTTCTACTTAAGAAAATGGTGTTTACATATCATTTGAATTAATCCATGATGTTTCAAAGGTCTTGAACCTTGCTTAAACTTGTTGGTCATAGCTTGCAAAGAAGAAAACATAAAATTTGGAAAGTTAACCCTAAACTCAACATTCTTTATGTCATATCTAAGATGAATCAACATTTTCAATATATCACCAAGTAAAATACTATGTTGTATATCATAAGTGAAATATTTCATCAACTAATATGCTATAAAATTCCAAGGCTCAATCAAAATATCACTCATTATCCCCTTGATATTCCCAATTTTATCTTGCAATGTTGTTGTTATTGATTCTTTTTTCTCATGGAATATTTTAATCAATTCACTATAAGGGGTTCTAGTATTTGCAAATTCTTTCCCTTCATCTAGGAGGCTTAAAATTTCATAGAGGTTTGGAGTACTTACATGGATTATTACCCCACATAATAAATAATAATATTATTTAATAATTCTTGCAAGTTCTTCCACAATATCCTCATCAAATCCCTTAAAATTTTCCAAGAAACCGTCCATCCTACATTTCTGAAGATTTTGGCGGTGGTCTCATCCTTAAGCATCTTGTGAATGAAGGTAGGATCTAACTTCTTCTTGACTCCCATTTCTACATACTAGGAAAGGAGAATGTCTAAGTGTTGAATATCATAGAGGAGGGCTCATAATGGTAGGGATAGACTATTTTTTAGAAATGGGTTTAATAGTCACATCTCTAGATGTACATTAACTATGCAATTAATGATCGATCTTCATACCATGTGAGTTAGATTCACATGCATCATGAAATATTAATTTGTCACCCTCACCTCTCTTTTTCATATGGAAGTGATGTATTGTCCCTTCCATAATGAATTTTCTCCTCTTTTGGAAGTTGTTAATAATGGACTTAAATGTGATAAAAGAATACAAACCATTATAGAAACAAGAATAAGGTACACACCTAAGTGTTGACTTCTTGTCATGTATCCATTCACAATTTTCTTTTCCTATCAAAAATATTTTTATCAAGTAATAATTTTTACAACGCAAATAAAATGATTAATTGATTTGGCCCTCCCCAAGAATGAATGTGTGCATGACCACATACACAATAGTTTTCTTTCTTTTTTTCTTTTTTAATAGCAGTCTATATAGAAATTGTTATAATTCTTTTTATTCTTAATCAATTTAGTATTTAGAATTTTTTTTTAATGAAAGAGGAAACCTCTTTCATACATTAAAATTATAGACATGATAGGATGTGATTAGTGAAATGTTCTTTATTAGTTGGTTCCGTATATAGGTGGGTCCTATGTCCATTTACCAGCAAGGTCCTCTATTCTCCATCAAATGGTACAAGACAAACAGATCCATTTTCAAAAATTTCCTCAATTTGATATGGTCCGAACCACCTAGTCTGTAGTTTTCCTTTGAAATATTTATACTTAGAATCAAACAATAATTCCCAATCCCTAACCTTGAAATTTTTAGTTAATATGTGTCGATCTTTCTGAGACTTCCTTTGTTGTTAGATTATTTCAGTATGGTAGATTGCTTCCATTCTATTTTCATCAAGTTAATTTAACAGTAATAACATGTCCCTTTTTGGTTTTATGAGATCAATTCCCACTTCAATTGTTCTCAGACTTTGTATTTGAAACTCATAGGAATGATTGGATTTTTACTGTAGACTAGCGCATATGGAGTAAATCTAGTGATCAACTTCTAGGTTTTGTTATATTCCCATACTTCCTCTAGTATATTATATACCCAATCCTTCCTATTGATATCCATAGTCTTTGTTAATATCTTTTCTAGCTCTTGATTGGTGACTTCGACTGACCATTTTCTTGTGGATGGTAAGGAGAGGATTTTCGGTGTTTGATTTGATATAATTTAGTGAATGCCTTTATGACATTGGACATGAATTATGGTCCTTGGTCTCAAATAATATATACGGAGGGGAAAATATATGGAGAATCTAGTAATAAATTAAATCTACAACCTTCTCATCATGAGCAAAAGGAAAATCTTGGACTTAATGCATATAAGGATGTACTCTTTTCCTTGTGATGAAGGATCAATAGGGCCAATAAAATCCAACCCCCATTTCTCAAAAGGTTCAAGAATTACTTGAGGATGGAGGGGAATTTCATTGGAAAGTGTAGGCTTTCCCATTCTTTGGCATTGGTCACATTGCCATATGTATCTTTTCATATCCTTATGTAAGGAAGGCCAATGACTCCCAAGATTTTATGAATGGTTCTCTTGACTAAGTAATGACCTCTAGATGGCTCATCATGAAATGCTCTTAAGATGTCAAATATTTCATCCTTACATACACACATGCACAATACCATATCAGGCCCACATTTAAACAATATGACATTAAACCTTTTGAACATCATAATTTATTTATTAACTATTTCTTTTATTGAGATGAAAAATAAGGTGAAAATTCCATGTGGCCAAATAGTTGGCCATGTCTACAAACCATGGTGACTTTGTATAAAATGCAAAAAAATGTTCATATATAAATTCATCTTCAACCTGTTCAGTCTCCCCTTCCTTAGTCTTGAAAAAAATCAACAACTATATTATCCTTACATGGCTTATCAACAATAACAACCATCTAACAACTCTGCCGCTAACTATGGGTTTATTCATTAGATACTTAATTGTTGAATTATATATATGAATGATAACCTCATAGCATGTGACATAATGAGAAAACTTATTGATGGTGTACAATAAAAATAATAATTATCTCTCAATAGTGGTGTAGTTTTTTTAGTTGGAGTCAAATTCTTACTAATGTAGTAAATGGCACACATTTTCTCCTCATCGTTTTTTGACCAAGTACAGCTCCAATTTCTTGATTGGATACATTTGTTTGGCTATGAAATGGTAAGTTCCATTCTATCCCTTACAACCTTGGGGATGACATAATTTTTATTTGAATCAAATTCTTGTTGGCACGCTAATATCCATAAGAATTCACAATCTTTCATAAGTAGGGAAAAAATTGGTGACATTATTTTGCTAAAAGATATTATGGATCTCTAATAACCTACATGAGGTAGAAATCTCGTCACATCTATTTGAGTCTTAAGTGCAGGAATATTTGAAATCACATCAATATTTTGAGGTTCGACCTTAATTCTTTTGGAGGATATCTGATGTCCTAAGTTAATTCCCTATTTGACCATTATTAAACACTTTTCATAATTAAGAGATACCTAGTGTTCTTCACACCTAGTGAGCACTTTGTTTAAATTCTCTAATGCTTCATCAAACTTTCCCCCATGGATAGTAAAATTGTCCATATATATTTCCACACATTCATTTGTTAGATTAGAAAATATAGATAGCATTGCACGTTGGAAAGTAACAGGAGTGTTGCTTAATCAAAAGGTAAGGACTCGGTAGGAAAAATTACCACATATACAGTAAATGTGGTTTTGTCTTGGTCTTTAGGAGCTACCTGAATCTAATTATAACCACTAAAACCATCTAGAAAGGAGAAATATTTCTTCCCAGCTAGGTTGTCTAATACTTGGTCTATAAATGGAAAGGGAAAATAATCCCTCTAGGTTGCTTTGTTTAGTTCTCTATAGTCTATACAGACCCTCCACTTCCCATTTTTCTTAGGTACAATGACTAGAGGAGAGACCCATTGACTATTTGATATAGGGTATATGAAACCTACATGTAACAATTTTTCAATTTTAGTCTTCACAATGTCTCTTAGTGTAGGATTAATCCTTCATTCTGGTTATCTTACAATTCTAACATTTTATGTGTAAATGTGATGTGTGCAAATAAAAGGATGGATTCCCTTCATATCATTGTATTCCCAGAAAATAATTCTTAATGTGTAACAAGTACCGAGAATAACATATTTTCCTATTCAATGATCAGAAAAATGTCAATATTTAACATTTTATTTCGCAGTATCATGAGTTGTTTTGTTCCTAGATAGATTGATTTGATTACATAGAACTCATGCATGAGGACATTTAGATGACATATATGAGGTTGTTGTCTGTGAAACACTACCATGGTTTGAAAAAATGCTTCACCGGGGAAGAATTTATTAAAAAGGAAAACAAAAATATGATAGGTATTGGTGTTGGTTATCTAGGATCTAATTTTCATCATGATTATAGGTTATCTTGTATTCATCGTCTTCATCATAATATTATTCTAACTTGATTATGTGTATATAGACTATAATAACTTCCAAGGAAGAAATAATTTATTCCGTGTCATACTCATGGGGTTTATCCACCCATAAATTATGAAGAGAATTAGCAAGAGGCCGTGAATGTGGGTATAAGCATATTCTTTTAAAATTTATTCCATTAAAAATTGTTGTGTCTCTAGACCTACACGAGTCTATAAGGGAAGTTGTTGTGGTGATCCATGATCTTCCCAAAATAAGAGGGTACCCTATATTTTTTGTTCACAGTTTGAGTATCATGAAGTCTACAGGGTATTCTCAAGTCTCTAAAAGATCATCAATTTGAATAGTCTATGGATAATTCCTTCTCCTTCCTGGTGTTTTAGTATACATTTCATTAATATCTCTTTTCAACTCAGGTACATCCTTAATAGTTTGTAGGAGTGGAATCACAATGGTAAGGCATTTCAATTCTTGGACAATCTCTGATTCAACCATGTTTGTTTCCTACAATCTTTTAGGTAAGGCTATCGATTGATCTTTGTGATGTATTTTTGACTTGTGTGGTCTCAAGTGATGGTTATTTCTCTCCATTCTCTTACGGTAACACAAGAATAGTTGGATAAGGGGAGTTAAAATTGTTTTCCTTGATCGAAGGGGTACATTATTACAATTGATTTAATTGAGGGTAAAAGAATTCATATTTCCACATTATAGGTTATAGTTCTATGCCTATCATTCCTAGGTTTAACAACATGTTGATCAAGTAATTGTAGTTATTTACCTTCTCCATATGAGGTTGCTAAGGATTATTGTTGGGAGGACCATATAGCAAATATGCTTGATGGCTTTGCATATGTCATTGGATTTGGAATTACCGGTTATAATTTTTTTCATGACTCCATTATGGATAGAATTGGTTACGCCGATGTTGATTGTTCCATTCTTGAGGGACATATGGCCCCCATTGGAATGGAGGGAACTATGGATCTATTGGATAAATTGGTTACCATATTGATTAGGAAATAAGTCCCTCTTTTTTTTCCTCGTGTACGTCGGTTCTCTGCCTCTTGTTGGGTGTTTCTTTGAAGGTGGTTGTTGATTTTTGGGATCAAATTACATTTGCTAGTAGAATGATTTAGATCACAAAGGGAACAAATACAGCTTTTTCTAGAGGGAAGTCACAAAACACATGTTTGTCCCAACATCTCGGGTAGTAAAGAAAAATGGCTCGATAGTTCTTATAATATAATATAAAATAAATATATGCCTAAATATGATAACAATGTAGTAGTAAATAAACAAGTAATGAAATATAGAATTTACCCAAGCAAATAAGTAATTAAGATTTGAAACCCTAAGTGCAAAGAAGAGATAAAATGACCTAGTTATTTCGTAACCAAATTTAGATTGTGCCGAAGTGTTGATATGATGAATAGAGAGGGGGAAGTGTCACGAAGAGCCTCAAAGAAATGTGCGACTAGAAGATCTACCTAGACTGGGGTGCCTGGAAAGGGGAAGGGGTACCTATGAGCACCCTAGACCTACTATGGGTGCCTATGACTACTAAAACCCTCAAAAATCCTCCTTCGCATGGTCACGAGATGTTCGTTGTCCTTCGCTTATTGTTATTAGTAGGTTGCACAATGATCGCCGATGTCACTAATAACCTGCAATGAAAGATTGACCTGTAAAACCCTCAAGAGTGCATCAAATCCCAAAAAGAAAAGAACACAAATGAGGTTCGATTGTCCTCGGTTGTTAAACAAGTGAACTTATGATCGAACGGTGCACTACATTTCAAGCCCAATGTATTTCTAGGTGTATGTGTGTGTGTGTAGAATTATGCCCTAGGTGGCTCTTGTGTATGTTGCACTTGATATCAAGCAAATAGATAGATGAGAAAATGTAAATAGATGTGTGCATGGAATATAATGAAATTCCTCTCCTATGAAGTGTATGCGAAGAATGTTATCCCTTGCCCTTGAATGGATGCTTGAATGCTCTTGAAATAGTATTTGGATGCAACCTTGGATGGTGATAGCTAATGCTTAGTGATTATTCCATTATTATGATCACATAACTTTATATTTCTATGATTCTTTTTCTTGAATTTCGTAATTAACCCCGAAAAGGATGACTACCAAAAATATAAGATGCTCAAATGGATATAAAGGACCTAAAAGATGTGAACAAAGTAAAAAGAGGTCAAGGGCACCTAGAGGGATGGGGGCACCTGGTGTTGGCATCTTGGTTGGGCGCTAGTGTCCAGGATGAGAAATTCGAGGTATGAAAAGAAAGACCGAGTAAGTAAGAGTTTAAGACCAAAAGTGGAAACAAAAAGTAAGGAAAGATGGCTAAAGACATGGGTTAATTAGTATTTTTCTTACTTAGTAATCATATGAATAGTAGTATGTAATCAAGACTAGATAATTACCCAAAGTGTGTGATTTTGTTTCTATATTTATACCCTTCATTTGAGTCCTCTCGATGAGGTGTTTAGATTTGGAAAAATATTCCATCGGTTAAATTATATCATTGGAATCCTCCATTTATTTGTTCTTTCAAATGTCGGGTCTTTTACATGAATAATTTTTACAAAGATCCATGATATCTTTGAATACCAATTTGTTCACATCCCCCTTTCCCATAATATTGAGAACACCAAGTGCTTTATCATCAAGTTTTTTTATAAATATTGTCTTGACTAGCTCATGTTTAGCTTAGCACCATATCTTTGATAAAGGAAAAGGAATCAGTTGAGGAAATCTTCAAGGCTCTCATCTTATTTTTGTTTTAGTTTAAAAATATCTTCTCTACGAGTCTCGAAACCCTACAATAGTCTTGGTATTTCTCTAGGAATCTTATTTCCATTACTTCCCAGGAGTTGATAGATTTGGATGGGAGACCCATGAACCAACGCATCATTAAATCTCTAAGAGTGGAAGGAAACAATTTTATTTTCTAGTTATCAGTTGTGTAATTGTAGGTTTGTTAAAGGACCTTAAACTCAAAAATAAACTGGTCTAGGTCTTCCAAATCCATTCCTCTAAAAGTTGGAAATATGGATGGGGATATATTCTTCATACGGGCTTCCTCATCATGGTTCAATACTATAGGATAATTGAAATTTTTCCTTACTCCATTTCTATTATTTTTTAGATCTCCTTAATGGGCCACTATGATATCCAATCATTTGATCAACTAGCTTGAAGTTGATGTCAATTTAACCAGGAGTGTCTAAGGAAATATACAATGAAGACAATAGTTATATAACTAGTGGAAAATGATTTTTTGTTGCATGGTTTTATCTATTTGTTTAGGTCTGTCTATTCTCCTTACTAACTACTAAAAGCAATCAAATTTTAAAACTATTAAAAGAAATAAATCTAAATTACTGAAAATAATAACTCTAAACTACTGAAAACAATAACTCTAAACTACGAGAATTAAACAACAATTCAAACAACATTTTTCTACTAAAATCAACATGTAGGAAACAAATTCTTTGTAGAGTAAATATAATTTTAAAGGAAACTTGTTGGAATTAAAAAAATATGCAATGAAATAATTATTGAGAGAGAAATGCTCATTTAACTAGAATATTGCAAATACATGAAATGGTTGTTAAACTTCCTATAGGATGCAAAAATGTAAGAAAAACATAAACATAAATACCACAATAGACAATTCCTTGGTTGAGTGGGCCCTTGGTCTCCTTAAGATTGATTTGTTGACACGATTTTCTTCTTGGATCAACATGATTTTATTCATTCAAAAGGATTTTCTTATTAAAAAAATTGGAAATAACTATATCTACTTCTATTACATCCTTCGATTTCCTCTCTTATATTACATATCTATATATCTTTATATATCCTTTTTATTTTTATTACAATGGTTTTTTCTCTCCTCATGCTCGGATGAGATTTGGGGGAGAGATTAATTCCCTTATTTTTAATGGAATATTTAAATTTTATTATCTTGTGTTGCATGTAGCAAGATATTCCTTATAGTGTGCATGTTCATAAGATTTGAAATTTTCAATGTATTCATCCATAATATGTGGTTGAACACTTAGAAATTCAAGCTAGTAATAGTAAGCTTTGAAATTTATCCTCATCCTGGTCTACACTTGCAAGTTAAGGCCTTATGTAGAATCAAATGGTTTTGGCCTTATTCATGAATTTTTATTGCTTTTACTCCATAAAATTTAGTTATGTAGTAGATATTAAATATCCTTTAACTAAAACTCTCCCACATACAAATAGGAATAACCATATTACATTAAAAGAATTCACAAAGCATATTTTGTTGTTCTTTGGCAAAAGTCTTGTAAATATCCATAAAACTTCTTGTATAACTGCTTCATGAGGTAGGTAGTAGAAAAGTTTGGTAAGCTGCATAAAAAAAAAAAAACTATTCTTAAAGAAAAAAATTGTATCTTGAAGATGGCCTCCTGCAATCTAGAAGTTTATAAGTTATTTCATAAATGGTACCAAGTTTGGATTCTAATTATGTTTTGACTCCTTGCTAGATTCATCTTGTTATTTTAACTCTTTATTTTCATCCAGGTGCCTTTTTTTTCTTGACATATTGTTTCCCATTTTGTGGTTCAATCATCCCAAGCATGGAGCCCAATATCTTTTTGCTTTCTCAAACTAGAAACTTCTAGTTTCAATTTAGAAATGCTCTTATATTTATCTATACTTTGGATATTTATTTGTTGAATCTCATTTTTCAAAGAAGATTTTTCTTCTTCCATACCTTTTAATTTCATCTTCAACAATCCTATGTCCTTTTGTTATTCTTGGGTTATAGCCCCATCTTTAAATAACATGATTTCTTGTTGAAGTTGTCTTCACTCTTCTTATTTTTCTTCTTCATTATATGAGTAGTTGTTGCTCTCTTTAGAAGAAATTTTTTCTTTCCCTTTTGAGACATTAGGTTTGTGTGTAGAAGAATAATGGGATACTTCTTTTCCTCCCATTGTTCTTTCCTAATTATCAAATCTTACTCTTTCATTTTGGAGGTTGTTCTTCCATTTATGTAGCTTACTATTCCATTTATGTAGCTTTCTCTTCCATTTTTGAAGATTTATCTTTCATTTTTGAAGATTTATCTTCCATTTTTTAGCTTTCTCTTTTATTTTTATACCTTTCTATTTCATTTCCAAAGTGGAGACCTTTATTCCATAGATTCATTATAATTTTCTAAAGATGTAGACATTTCAATTTGGGCCAACTCTCCCAAAATTTGTGTAGACCCTTTATCACTTAAAACATGTCTTCTTCTCTTCCTTGTTGGTTTCGAGAAGATGTTGTTTCCATAGTCCTTTTTGAAATATTGGGACTAGGATCCCTTTTAGTATCCTCTTATGAATCTATGACCATAATAGATTCGTGAAGAGGGATTTGTAGTGCATGTTTCGTAGAATGTTGACGTAGCTTAGGACTAGATTGGTGATGGGTGGTGTAGCCTCTAAAGCATACCTAGGGGTGGAAGAAGTGTACAATAAGGTATTTCTTCTTATGTTTTCCTTATATTTAAAATTTTTCTCCAATAAGGTCTCCCATGCCTTCACCCCTTTTGGATTCTTTAAGAAATGATATCTGCAAATCAATTGTATAAGTCCATGGTGCTTGACTGGGGACTTTCCTTTAGTGTAATTTGATGTCATGGTACTAATGTAATTGAATAAGACACATGGGAGGTTAAATTTGAGTTCATATTTTCTCCCCCTGCTTTAGGTGGATTAAAAGTCTCGTGGCATCCCCACCAAGTACATAATGTTTCTCATCACATGTGAGTTATTTATTTACCCAAGAAGTTATAGTTTTCCAAGGTTTTGGAAAGTTTTCCATTTTTAGCCCTTGAGAGTTGAATATGATCTCAGGAATGGTTTCACCTTCATCATGGAAGAGTTTAATGAGGTATTTTATGGGATAATTCCTCGTGAATTTGATGTCAAAGTCAGGCACGCCACATATGTAGTGCGATAACAATACTATTGACTTCAATTTTTATCATGCTTACCTTCGTGTGAGTTTTTCAACATTTATAACAAATTCTTCTACCAATTGAGAATCATACCCTTCAAAAATTTTAAGGAATTCTAACCAACCCGAATCATGGAAAACTTGAGCAAGCTGCTGCAACATTTTATAGGAGTAATATGGTTGATTCGAGTTCGATTTCTTTTTCTAGCCCATCTGTAGAAATATGAAAGGTGAAATCTTCATAATACAAATGTTTTTCTCTTTATAATAAAAAGAACTTATTTTCCGAAGCAACAATATATTAATTATCAAATTCTTCTCTTAGGCGAGATAATTGACAATGTTAGCCATGAAAATGGTGGTATCCCTAATCTTTATAGTCATGTCGCATGTTTTGTGGTGCCATAATTGATGGATAAAAATTCTCATTATTATGATACACTTTGAAATGGATGCCATTACCTTGCTTCATCCATGTGAAATTTTATGCATAAAATGACCAACATCATGTTGTAATCATATCATTAGTTTTTATCATCCTTTTAATTTTTAATCACATTTAATCAAATGCATTAGAATGTTTAGAAAGAAAATCCGTAGGTATGAAAAGTAAATACACCTTACCTCATTAAAAAAGTATGATTATGATTTTTTGGTCTTTAACCCCACATTTGAAAAAAATTATAGTTAGTGTGCATGTTATGAAATTCATTCATCCTTGCCTTTTAGTATCTACATGTTATTACAATTTTTTAGATTTTAAGAATGCATATTTATTTTTAATTATATTTTTAGAATAAGAGAGGATAAAATTTTCCTTTCTAATTATAGTTTTCTCCCTTTAATGCACTTTTTAACCTCTTTATCACATAAAGGTCTAAGAACTACATTCTTCCATGAAACAAGGTTCAACACATGACTAAATTTCCTTAGTAAACTCATCTTTTCTCTCAAAGGCTATTAATACTGTCATGCAATCTATGTCCATTTACTAAAAACATTCTCAAGTCTCCATCAATAGGTAATAGCTTGAGTAATCCATTATCATAAATATTATTTACTTGATAGGGCCCTAACCATTTAGTCATTAATTTTCCTTTAAACTATTGATACCTTGAATCAAAAAAGGGGACCAGTCTCCTTTAAATATCTTGGTCTTGATATGAGATTCATGCCATGAATTTATTTATGTTAAAGGAGGTCAAAATTTTGTTGACCCTCGAAAACCATCTCATCTAACTCATTTAGCTAAATAATCTTATCTTTTTGGGTTACATAAATCTCAATTCATACATCTAATGTTGTCTTTAAGGTTTGTAACTAAAACTCTATAGGAAGCAATGGTTTCATCCCATGTACAATTTTGTATAGAGAGAATCCATTAGTGGGTTTCCATGTTTTATCATATGCCCAAATTGCTTTAGGAAACCTTAGTACCTATTCTTTCATGGTTGTATCCAAAACCTTTGTTAGGATGTTTTTAAATTCTTTGGTTGTGACTTCAACTTGTCGATTGGCCGATGATGGTATGGTGATGACTTTTGGTGCTTGATTTGATAGATCCCTACAAATTTCTCAATCATGTTGGACATGAGTTAAAGTCCTTGGTCAGATACTATGACTCTAGGTGCACCAAACCTCTACATTATCCTATGGTACAAGAAATCAACTATAACTTCTTTATTAGAAGAAGGGAGGACCTAAAATTATGCCCATTTTGTGACATAATTAGTACACACCAGTAAGTACTCTTTTCCATGAGATGGGGGTCTATTGGTCCAACAAAAGCAATTCCCCACTTATCAAAAGGTCCTAAAACTAGTTAAGGATTAAGAGAATTTCACTAGACAAGGTAAGATTCCCCATTATTTGGCATGCATCACATTTCCATATGTATCATTTGACATTCTTTTAAAGGTAAGTCCAGTAACTCCTAACTCTAAGGATTTTTGTATTGCCCTCTTAAGTAAATAATGTCCTCCTCCCGATTCATCATGGCAAGATATTATGATGTCATACACCTCGTCTTCTCTAACACACCTAAAAAGAACCATATAAGGACCACATCACTATAAACGATTAGGCATTCCATCATACTTTGTAGACATTAAATTTAGTCTCTTTTCAAATTTCATTTAGTGGATGAAAGTTGTCACTTAACTAGGCCTATTCCGGGCTCTTTCATTCAAAATGTGAGTGTGTCAAGCCTTCATCCCGAAAAAGAGCCTACATTGTTGATATTAATATATCGATCAATGCATATTATTATCGAGGCGACCACATGGCAAGATTCTGGTCCTCCTCAAGAGAAAAGGCATTCCCGGAATCCAAGCCTATGGAATGAACTGATTTAATAAAGTTTCGGGTCGTGGTGTGGGCATTTAATGATTTGGCTATTGAATTTGTGTGGGTCGTTGATAAAATTTTAAACCCCCACTTTTTCCCATGCAACGCCAAATAATTTCGTGGATTTCTTTTTGCCTTGCCCCACGGATGTGAACCTCCGAAATTTAGGCATGATGAGTTTAAATTTTGGGTTTGGGTTTATTTATTCATTATTAGTCATTGAATATATGATGGGCCCAAACATATATATATATATATATATATATATATATATATATATATATATATTCAAAACATGTCACTTCCAAATTTCTAAAATGTTATTTCTTATATTTTATATATGTATTTGATTTCTTTTTTTTCCAAACGTGTCTCCTCATATATGTGATGAAATCTAAAAAATCTAAATAATAAATGTATCACTTTAAACACTAAAGTTATGGGAATATTGTTGAATAATTCCTCACAGTAGCATTTGATTGGGTGATTGCTTGATTGCTTGATGTGATTTGATGTGACACATTTTATTTACTACTTTTGTATCAAATTTTAAGTGATAAATTGGCAAGTATTACTCCCTAGCTTTACATCTACCCTCACCAATACCATTATTAGTCCATGTTAGATGATTGACTCTTCTCCTTAATATATTACTCAATATTTTTACTAAGAATTTATTATTGATTTAATGTATAGCATTATATCCTTAATGATATCATATTCATCATGATAAAAGGATGTTTAAAAGGTGGAGGCATGTGCGATAGTGATGCCGATTTAAAAGTGAATTATTGGACAAGATTTACATTTAATATTAACCATCATACCCCCATTTGATGGACACGTGTAAAGGTTCGGTCAAAGAACTCGCTCGAAAATTATAAATTCAAGGTCCATGGTCATTTTTTGACACTTACTATCTTTTTCAAAATCATGGGGGGAAAAATTAAGCACATCAAACCAATATCAAGCAATGAATACATGGACAATGTCGAGGTTTCTTCGATACTGAGACTCAAACATGGTTATTATTAGGAAATCCTTCACCCTTTCTACTTCTAGTTCTCCTTCTAATGTTGCTTCCACCTCCCCCTCTCATGGATAGTCAAATGCTTCCCATGTTCCCCATCATTCTACTATAACTTCTCCTACGAGAGATCCAACCGGATTCCCATGTCTCGAGAAACTAACTCCAGATGCATTATGGAACTCTCTATTTTTTATCCAGTAATCCCGACGACTGGAACTCATGGACTCTCCACATGGTGCTATATATGATGTGGATAAGGAAATTGATGACAATCAACCCCAGTGGAAACCCCTCATATGGACATTCAAGTTGAAAATGTGTCGTCCATCCTTGCAAAGATGCAAAAAGATTTTGAAGTGCTTAAAACCTGGAAAGACTATATAGACAACACCAAAGCTATCATTGATAAAGAATGTGTCAAGATACTAACCTTGGCTAACACTCTGGTGAAGAAGATATATACTGATGTAGCTAGGAAAGTGGTACAAGAACTGAAGAATCTATTATGATATGTAATATTTATGTTATATATAGTTATATCTAGTTATAATATTTATGAAGCTTGGAGACTAGGAGAAGGGAAGTGACTCTGGGGGTAAATCATATGTGTAGGTTGTATCTATTTTTGTGTTTGTAGGATGTTTTTGTTATGTATTAAGGACAAACATATAAAAGAAGAGCGAAAGAGTAGTTAAAGTCCTATATATGAAAAATATGAGTAAAGTATGTAAAAGTGTGTAAAAAGAAGTAATAAAATGAAAGTGTACATCAAATGTATAGGAGTGTAATGGATAGAAGGATGTCCTTAAAATGATATGAAGAATGATTTTTTTGCACAATCTCATGCCACGGTGAGTTTTTGGGAGACTTATGAAAAGTTTGAGTTTTTGGGTGATATCAAGCCAATGAGCAAGTGTTGGGGAGATAGGTCTAGTGTTACTCTCCTTCCATGAATCTACCCAATAAGAACAACTACATATGGTACATCCCGATCTAGTTTTGATTGTCCTAAATTAGTTCTCGATTAAATTGATTGCATGAGATAGAATGCATTCTATAATGGTGGGTTTGTGCTTATAACTGTATAATTTTAATGTAAAATGTTAAAGAATGTGTTATACCAAGAAAATGAATATATCTTCCCCTAGGATCTTAATGCCAGGGGAGGATGCAAGCACCTGTGAGTTATTTTTTTATTTTGGGTGTTGGCGTCGCTCTATGATTATAACCCAAGTCTAATTCTTAGCCGGTTTGTAACTATTTTTTTGTGTTGATTATGTGTTGTACTGGTCTGAAATTTAGCTCCGAACTGTTATAGGGGCAATTTTTTTACCCAATTTATTCCCCCCTTGTTTGGGATTAATGCAATGATAGTATGAGGATACGGCCCAAAGAAGAGGACCTAATGTTGATTTGAAGTGGAAACCTGCCAGGGTAGGAGATGTGCATGGTAAAAACCAAGGCACATGCAAAAAAAGTGCATTAGTAACATGTATTAGTAGTAAACATAGCTAAGATGTAATGGAAGACAATGTAATCAAGCAAGTTTGCATACAAGATAGACCACAAAAATTGGGTTTCAAACATGGCACATTTCTCACAATATCACAAGACAATCAGGGCTGAAGTAGCCAAAAGCATATAATGATCATATAAGACATAGCGCATAGCCCACAAACAATAGCATATAATGAAAAATAAAATCAAGTAAAATGTAACAAATAACCATGATGACATATAGTCCTGTAAAGAAAATGTTACACGTGAAGCACCCATTAGCATGTTAGAAAGATAAAAACTATGTCATGAGCATGTATAAATAGCAAAAATAAAGTTCTAGTAAGAAGTAGTAAATGATGAAATGATAGAACCTATAATGTGTGAGACTAGTAAAGGTAGATGCCCCAAGAGCCTCGGTGGGATTGGTAAAAGGTACAATGTCAAGCATCATTGCAGCATGTAAAGATCCACATTCACTAAAAAAAGACCAAGTGAGTGTGCATTTGTATATATGAAAATATAATGACATACTAAGAATAAATCTAGCATGGAAAACAAAGTGTAACATGTAAATAGAATAATCTTAGCAAGATTAAATACAACCAAGATATAAAAATGTGATGGAATGATATGAAATGTGTGAATATGGTAGGAGTAGTGTGCCCCAATGGATGTGAATGAGATGAGGTCCATTTATAAAATCCCCCTCAACAATCAAGAATGAACCATAGAACAAGAGTGTGTCTTCAGGAAATGTGTTTGTCGTGTATGAGTATATGCTAGAAAAGATATTTCATGAAGTACCAAGTATGAAATGTGTAAAAGGTGAGGTTTATTTCAAAATTATACCCTCATTATTTGAGTATGAACACCTGGAACTAGAGTGTGTCATAGGGTAGTGATGATGCAATGTGTGTATCAAAATGTGTAGAAATATTAGATGTGAAGCACATAACGTAGTAGTGGAGACAATAGATATATGATGATATTATGAGGGGGAAGAAAGTGTGATTCCCCCAAGTGTGTGAGGGATAGAAGGTTATCGCATGATGGAACCAAGGAAGACCTAAGAGCATGTCTGACTTTTGATTAAAGGTGTCACATCAAAAGGCACAAACATGATAAGAGGCCCAACTATGATGGGAATCCTAACATAGCCATAAGACTTAGGAACCAAAATTTGAACATTAGAAAATGGATAATTAATAGCCAAAAGAAGTGCAATGAGATCAATATGAAGTAGGAACTGATGGATAAATCATAATATTGTTGACAGTATATGAACCAATAAAAGCATTGATGTGTAATGAATCAGAAGTAAATGTAGCATGATAATCATGATCCGAGAATGAAATGACTGGTGGCGATGCATCAATAGAAGCAACAAGGAAATCAAGAGGCCCCGATGAAGGAGGAACAACATGATATGTATGATTAGCTAAAGAATCGGTAGCTTGGTAGTCATGCTTGGGAAAATGGTCTTTAAATATTTTTATCTTTTTTTTATCATTGACAAAGCGTAGAAGTGTATGACTTAGGAGCTCAAGTGCATTGTTATCAATGAGACATTGAATGATGTGTTTTAGTTTGAAACAATGATCGATAGAGTTCACAATGCATTGGTGATATTTACATCGTGCATTTACATCATAATTTCAGCCACGGGGTAAGAAGGGTCGAGATTGAGAGGTGGTGAAAGAGTGATAAGGTTACTTTCGATAAGTTGTGGCAATAAAAATTGAGGTGTGTATGGTAACCTAGTAAAACTATGCTTTAGAGGTTGCAATTGAAGTTTTTAGGTGGAGAGATGGTATTAACAATTTCCTTTGCTTCAGTGACCTTAGGATATGGCTTGAAAGTAGATTTATCTTGAAATTAATTAGAAGATGATGATGAAGCATGATCGTGATATTTTAATTTTCCCATATATAAGATTTTTCATTTGTGAATTTTGAGTGTATGGCATAATTAATCAAATGATGGAGAGGTTTCAAAGATAACACTCTCTTGTAGTGGTGGTAAAATAATTTGAACAAAGAGATCTTACAATTCAGAATCAATGAGTACATTTTTCATCTTAGCTAGGTTGTTATTATATCGTAACACATAACCATCTAGATTCTTTCTTGATTTGAGTGAGTTTTGCATAGGATATCTTGGTGTCGATATTGATAGAAAAATGATTGAGGAAAGCATCGGCTAAATGTGTAAAATAAGTTACTAAGTGAATAGGTAGATCATGGAACCAACACATGGCATAATCTTGTAAACTCCTAGGAAATATCTTAGCTAGTAGTGTATGATCATCCTCATAGTCAAGACATGTCACATTAAAATATTAGAGATTCTCTTAAGGGTCACCATGGCCATTGATGGTGAGAAGCATGGGTTGAATGAAATTGGGAGGAATTGGATAAGCAGAGATGACAAGTATGAAAGGGGTATGAAGGAGTAAAGAGGACTCAAGAGATAGAGAGGAGCACGAAGTAACTTGCTACAATTGAAAGATTTAAACTTGTAGATCCTGATATAGAGAAGTTAGGTCTTGAGTTAATGAAGATGATACTTTTCATGTAATAGAAATCAGAGGTGGAGCGAAATGGTTGGTAGGAGTAGGAATAGAAGCAGGGATAGTGGAGGTAGGTGCAAGGGTAGAATTGGGAGGCTGTGTGGTAGTAAGAATGGAAACATTGTTAGAAACATGAGGATTGAGATCAGCTAGGTTATTGGCCTCCTCACGAGAAGAGAATAAGAGTATATCTAAATCTTGAGGATATTCAGTAATATGGGCTTAGAGATCATGAAGGTCTTCATCGGTAAAAGGTGTATAGGTTTCAGCCATGGTAGAAAGATTAAAACAATGCCTAGATGGAAGGTAGGGTTTGACCGATGGGATTCACTAAATGATTTAATAAAAATTGATTTATTAAACCCTATTACAAAATAACTAATGTAATGTATGATGTTCAAATACTAAGATACAGTAAATAAATAAGAAAATAAGCATGTAAAGTATAAAATCATAAGCATAAGAGATAGATAAAAATACTTAATTAATTTAAGTGTAATCTAGAAGTAATATGTGTAGGGTAAAGTGCTAAACATGATGAAAACGGTGTCGTAATTGGTCACTATAAATTATGGAGCACACAAATAATGTCGACACGAGTGCACACGTATTTGGATAGGTGCACCTAGAAGCTGGAAACTACTTACTGGGCACCTAAGATTGTACAAATGCTCATAATATAGTTTTCACTATGTCACAAGGGTGTCACAATTATTTCCTATTTATCGTTTGATAGTACTTCCTTGATCTCCAATGATACATGTAACCTACAAAAGAGAAATTCACCTACACAATCCCACAAACCGCATCAAACCTAAAAAGGAAAATGTAGAATGGGGAGACAGTTGGCCCCAAAGTAGCCACCCAAAAAGTGAACCTACGAGTGTTACACTACATCTCATACTCCATGTAGTTCTTGTGTGTGTGTAGAAATGATTCCCTATGATGCCCTTGTGCAAGTTACACTTGATAGTGGGCTAGATGAAGATCTAGAATGTAGAAATGTATAGCATGTGTGGATTGAATATAATAGATTCCCCCTTCCTATGTAGTGTATGTATAAGTATGCATCCCTTGTCCCTTGAATGGATATTAGATGAATGCCTTGGAGTGCTTTAGGTTCCTTTTGAATGTAAGATTAGGTGGTAATTGTAATGCTTAGAGCTTGGTCCCTTATTTTTATTACATAACTATGTATTTATATGATTCCCTTGTTTGAATTTTGTAATTGACAATTGAAAGGCTTACCCAAGGCAATAAAATGTAATTCGGAAGTGAAAGGGTCTCAAAGGGAGTATGAAAAGATAAAGCGGAGCAGGGAGCAACCAGGAGGACATGAGTGCCCAGTCTTTCTACTTGTCTCGAACTAGATGATAGTGTCTCGAAGCCATAGAAAGGTAAAATAGTCAAATTTCGAACACTGTGATATGAGATGTATGAAGCCAATAAAAGTGTAAAAGACAAAGAAAAGGGCTAAGGGGAGTTTTCAATTACATTTTTTCTTGATTATGAACCATGTAAATGATAGCATGCTTTTAGGACCTAGAAATGTACCCAAGTGTGTGATTTTGTGTTTATAATATGATGACCTAAAAATAATTCATTGATCAATAATAATTAAAAATTTCACATGACTCAAGGAGAGTTGGTATTGTTCACATTTTACTAATACTTTTTCTAAATTACTCAAAGATTCCTAAAAATTAGCCCCATGTATGGTAAAAGCATCTGTGTATACTTCAACACAATCATTAGTGAGATTTGTAATAATAGCTAGGATTTCCTGTAAAAGGTAGCATGTGCATTACATAAACCAAATGGTAAAACTTTGTATGCAAATTTTCCCCATGTGCATGTGAAAGTGGTTTTATCTTGATCTTTAGGAGCTATAAAATTTGATTATATCCACTGAATCTATCCAAAAAGGAGAAATATTTATCCTACCTGATTATCCAAAACTTGGTTTATAAAAGGCAGAGGGAAATAATCTTTCTTTGTATCCTTTTAAGCTCCCTATAGTCTATACAGATTCTCCATTTACTATTATTGTGGAACTATAACAAGTGGGAAGACCCATTAATCATCAAATATAGGATTGATAAATCCTACTCTCAGTAGTTTCTCTACTTCATATTTAACAATATCTCTTAGTGTTAGGTTGATCTGACATTGTGGCTATCTGACTGGTTTAACATTTTCAGTATAAATGTGATGAGTACATATGTTGGGGTGTATTCCTCTCATATTAGTATAATCCCATGCAAAGGCTTTAGAATGATTTCTCAAAACATTAATGACCTTAGCTTCTTAATCACCATTTAAATTTCTACCAATGTTCAATTCCTTTCCTAGCTAAATGGATATTTGTTTAATCTCATGTAGATTTTCTTGATTTCTTTTGTTTATCGAGAGAATTCAAAGGATAAAAATGAGGTTGTAACTTATGAAATATTTTTATGTTTTCAAAATTATTCCCCTTAGAAGATATGATTCTAACCAAAGGACAATGAAAATCATTTAATATGTGTTTCTCATGATAAGCACATGGTTGAGAAGGGGCATAATCATATATGTCAACATAACCTTATTTACAAATTTCACCCTCTAGAACCCTATTGTCCTTTTTAGGAGCCAAAGTAGACAATTCTAGAGCTAGACTAGTTCTTTCTGAATCCAACATGGTTCTTTCTCAAGCCAAAATGGTTCTTTAGGGGTTAGAATAATCTTCTCATCTAGGTTCCTATATGTTCCCTCTATTTCATCCACATGTTTTTTTACTGCAATCATTGTTAAATAAGAAAGGCTCATATAATTTTGATCTGGTCCATCAACCCACATATGTTCATAAGTTGTTAAACATGGTTGAGTAGGAGGATAAAGAGAAATTTTCTTTTTTAGATCCATTTGAGATATTCATATTTCCATACCTATAATTAATAAATGCAATAATAGTAGCAAGCCAAGGTCTTTCTAAAATAATTAATAGCCAGATTTTTTATTTTTATGTTGCAAGATCATAAATTCTATTGGATATTCCCATGATTCAATTGTAACCATTACATATCCTATGACTCCATCTAGTACAATAATAGATTGGTCTATCATTTGAAGGATAGTGTTGGTTGATTGTAATCTTGTTAAAGACAATAGATTCAATGTGTTTGTTGTCATTACATTAATAAGCAACTCCAAGATCTACCAAGACATTAGATATTATTTTTCCATCTATGGTAATAGTGATTACTGGACTCCTTAGATCCCCATACTTAGGTAAAAGTAGTTTTCCTACCAATAGATCAGCTAACTTTCCATCAATTTGCATTATTTTTTGGTATTGTTTATTTCTTCCTAGTGTCTTAATATAAAGGCCTCTAATAGTTTTTTTAAGTTATGGGATACTCTTGATTTCTCTCAAAAGTGGAATTTGAATATGCAACTTTCTCAGCTCTTGCACTAATGCAGGTTCTTCCTTGGAAAGTGTTTCTTTTAGTCTTTCTATAAAGGGGTCTATGTGAACATGTTTTATCTTTGACTTTACTACTTTCCTCATTTTATTTTTTGTAAAACAAGATCATCTTCTATCTTTTCCTCATGTATATTTGTGATAATAATTGGAGGGTTTTCCAATTTTTTTCTTGATCTCAACTATAGGTTATTGATAGAGTTTACATGCATTGTCTCTTCTTTTCCAGCTTCATTAGCTAAAGTTGTATGCTGATTTTTGGATATATGGGTGGTTGAGCTAGAATTTGGGTCTGATTTACTTTTCCTCCTTTTGGGTTTAATTGAGGTGATGGCATCAAAACCTTTTGTGGTGGATATTTTCTTGGTTGATCAAATTTTTCTAGTGATACCATTATTGATTTGGCCATGGTTATGGGTTAATTGGTGGTATCCATTTTTGTTGATTAAATTGAGGTATCCATGGTTGTTGATTTAGAAAACTCATCTAGTTTTACTGCATCCAATTAGGTTGTCTGAAGTGGATGGAGGATTCATATTGGTCCATTTCATTAACCAAGGATTTGGAGAATGTTTTGTAGGAAAGGCATGTTTATTGGTTTGTCTCTAGCACGTAGTTTAATTCTCATGTTGGTGACCATATTTCTTCAAAAAAATTGAAAATAAAGAAAGATACGAGTGATTAGTATCATGTTCATTGACATCACAAATCAAGCACATGCCTGCATGGTCTAAAGGATATTCCTTTAAAGGATGCATTCATAGGTTTTGTGGTAGCCTTACTTTTGGATTTCAACCCATCCAAAGTAGAATTTAGTTGTGTTAAAATGTATGTTTTCATGTTGGAAAGATCTTTCACGAGTGTGAAGTGTTAAAGGTGTCTTTGATAGTTTCATTTTTATAATACTTCCCCTTGTTCTATAATAACTTCTACACAACTCAACAATATGTTAGAGGGTAAGCTTATTCACATCTCCTCTTCCTATTAGGTTGAGATATTCCCTAGCTTCTTCATCTAGTACTTTGAGAAATACTATTTTACTTAATTCTTCATTTAACTGATATCCACTCCTTCTATGGAAAAAAAGGAATTTTTCTAAGTAATCTTCCAAGTTCTCATTTTATTTTTTTCTTATTTGAAATAATTCCTCCTTCCTATCCCTTCCTCTATAATAATCCTAGTATTTTTCTTAAAAACAAGATTCCATTTATTCCCAAGAATGAATGGAGTCGGTTCCACCCATAAACCACCTCATAGAAGAATCATTAAGGGTGGAAGGAAAGAGTTTGAGTTTCTAATTATCTATTTTGTAGTCATATGTCTAACATAAGACTTTGAACTCAAACAAAAATTGATCTAGGTCCTCTACTAACATTCCTCTAAAGATAGGTAGTATAAACAGAGATATTCTTCATAGGGGCTTCTTCTTCATTTTTTAAGATAACGGGATAAGTAAAATTTGTCCCATGGGTCTATTCCTTGAAGATGATCTTCCACCCATTCACCTATTTCTTTGAAGATATTTTGTAGAGGAGTATTAGGGGATGTTGGCTCTTTAGGAGGAAAATTAGATTGTGTTTGATTTTATTTTAAATTTCTTTAATGTTGTTATCAAACTCTTTTGTGATTTCTCCACTTGGTGTTATGTGTTGAGATTTCCTAGGTATGTATCTTCCCCTAGTGTCACATGGCCTAGACATCAATTTTTATCTTTGAAAATAGGTTGGGATCACTACTATATGTAATAAAAGAGGGGAAATATAAGAGGGGAAAGAAAAAAAGACATATAGAGGTATATACATATAGTGTTATGAATATGTATATACCTCTATATGTCTTTTTTTCTTTTTACATCACTCAATACAATCATTTATAGCCACTACCTCTCTAACACACACACACAAGAATCTAGGAAGATTGATATGGAAACATATTGGAAGTTGGTTACACTCATAAAATAACTAGGAACCGAGACTTCTTGGTTTCATTATTCATTAACTTCTTCCAAAACAATATTCATAATGGAGTAAGCATGTCCAACCTTTTCTCCGTGACACCTTGCATTAGAGGTTATTATGAATTTATTGTCTTGCGCACATCACCACACATATTTTTAAAGTAGTTAGTTATTAAAACCTCAATCATTGGTCCACATAGTTTTTATCCTTTTTTTCTCGCTTGGGAAAAAATGGACAATGGTGGTAAATTACACTTTGGGACCCAAAGGATTAAAAATGGAGTAATTCATGAAGTTGGTTTATCAAATAAGGCTGAAATTTTTGAATCCATCTAAACCTATGAGTTATTGAAGAAATCAAGTTCACATAATGAGTATTTATTCACAGATCACATAGTTCAAATGGTTGGTGAAAGGTTAAAAAAATGTGTCAAATGGACTTAAAGGTGTTATGAGCTCAACGGCTCGGTGAGTGATTGATGTCTTAGGAGTGAATTAATTTTAGTTTAGTGTGTTTATTGGCTCAGAGAGCTAGGTTTAAAAGAGAATCTCGAGCGAACAAACAGCTCGCTGCATCAAGTTAAGGCTAAGTTGTTTAGAAATCAGTTGAGTATCATAGTTTTGTTCGAAAATAAGGTGCATAGCTTGGTGTTGAAACATAATTTGGCAATGAGAATGAGCTAGAGGAGCTTAAAATCCTAAGGAGTTGAGTCACCGGGATAGATATGAGAAAACCAGCTCAATGCAAGGTAAAGGAACTATGGTGCAAGTGGGATGAGTTTCTCGATATCGGGATGAGCTTGCATGGATACAACATAGAGGCTCGGCAAACCCAAGTCGTAAGTGTATCACGGTACTCAACTGGTTGAGTTGGGAGTTCAAGGTACAAATATTGAATTGAGTTGACATCTTAGGTAGAACCCACGGTGCTCGAAAGGACGATCGACTCAACAATTAGGTAAGCATAGGCATTGGCAAAGAGTTCTAGAGGAGCTCATATCATGAGTTTGGCTCGGTGTATGTAGTTCATCCGAGTTCTTATGAGAAGGAGAAATCGTGTAATCCATTAAGCTCGGAGCGATGCGCAGAGTCATTGAAACCAAGGTAGAAGTTCATCTAGTCAAAGCATATTGAACTAGATGAGTTGAAGCAATCTAAATTCGCGGCTTGCCACCTTTGGTATGAGGTGGCTTGGATGAAATTCATTGACCGAGATATTTTATGTAAAATTTCCCTCGAAGAATAGTCAAGTTTGAACCTACCCATAGAGGTGTTCAGGTGTTTGACAGCTTGAGAGGGGTCTAATTTTGAGCTAGATATATGCCACAGTGGGGTGAGGGTAAAGGATAATGCGAGTTGGTTGTGGACATAGCTTGGTCATCGTAGGAAATAGCTCAGGCTCATCATTGCACCAAGAGCTCAAAGGATGGCATGTCATGTAGAGTCAAGGCATATTGAAGAAAAATATGAGCTTGTGTGGCCCAAGATTATGGTTGATGTGAGGTGATTTCATGAGGAGTTTATTTTGGGCTCGTAGAAATCCAAACTAAAAGCATCACGAGTTCATGATGAATCTCATCTCGTGATCTAGGTTGGCCAGGAAGGAGTTTTAAAAGGTTGAGTCCACATTCATGTGTATCAAAATAAGGAATAAAGTTAATCATAGTGTGTTCTTGCAGGGGATGATTCCAAGTAGGGAAATGTTTTTATCGCATCATGTGAGCCCTTAGGATGGCTTGATTTGGAGTTTGAAGTAAGCCCATAGAAGTGGCATTTGTGAGGTGAGTCCTAACCTGATTCGGGCTGAGTTGGGCCAAGTTCGTAAGTTTAGTGATGGTGAACCAAGATGTAAGTTTCACACTCATGGAATCATGGAGATTAAGAACCAAATGACCAATTTGGTGTTTAGAAAAAATGAATTCGGGTTCCGCAACATGTTGGGCCCGTCAAGGGGATATGGAAAGGAGTGGGTGATCGAGAGCTCTACATTCACATAAATATTGGCTCAATTGAAGGGGATACGTAGAATGGTTCGTTGCCGAGTTTAGGGAAAATGAACATGTGGCGTACGGTGAGTTTTTGGTCGATTCGTTGGTGATGTGGCGTAATGTTCAAATGTAGAGTCATCAGTGGGGTCGTTTGTGTGGAATTGGTGAAAATGTGAAACGTTGAGTTAAGCGGTGGTTGTTCCAGCAAAGACACATGGTGGGGACATGTAGGGTTAACTGTCTGAGTTGTAAAATGCCACGCATGACAACTAATATGAAAATTCATAGAGTTAATTGAAGATCGAGTTATTATGACTAGCCGAGATGGCCTGATAACATGGGGTGACTTGGTGGAGTTTAAGTGTCATCTAATCTAAAAAAACTCAGTCAACATGTTTCAGAGTGGTATTTGAGAGTGATCACATTGCATTCAAACCAATGTTGTGAGTTCAGATAATGTGTCAAGTCACCATTCAAACATTGGCAAGTCAATACAAATAGCTTGGTATTAACGTGTCAATGGGCTCGAGCATCAAGGAAATTTCAAATAACCACTGAGTTAAACTAAATCCCAACCGATGAATATGAAATGGAGGGTAACGTGTCAAATCGATGTCAAGCTATATTCAAATTGGCTACCATAAAAATACAAAGCATTTAACACAAAATATGTGAATAACTCGCTACATAAATGCAAAGTAGAAACAACATCGTGTGTAAATAGGTGAGCTATTGGGTCAAAAGAAGAAGTTGATCAATGATGGATGTGGTGGGAGGCGTAACCCATTCAATGGTGGAAATGGGTAGCTTGCTAAGTAGGCCACGTTAGCTCAACAAGTGGAGCCATTAGGATCAAAGGAAAACAAGACAGGTGCAGTATATACAAAGAGCTCACCAAATCAATGTGATGAAGTAGCTCGCCAGCCAACTCAGCGAGATGACTGGTGAGCCACTTTTCCAAACTACCACATTAAGACCCCTCCAATGCAAACTTTGACCCTGAGTGTTCCATTGAAGGCTCAACTTAACTCCATTGAAAATATTTAATATATTTTTAATTAAATGGTGGATAAATTCAATTTTTGAATTTATGGGCATGATGGGTGAATGCAATTAATAATGTAATTAAATATGTAGGCCATCATGTGCTACATTTTGTCCCAGATTTAGGATTCCTCCTCTCTTCTCTCACAGGTGGATTTTCTATAAATGTAAAGGAGGAACTCATTTCAAAGGGTTAGATTTTTTTCAGATTCCTCTCCTTTTCACAAGTTAGTCTATTGTGGATTGTGGGAACTTTCAAGCTCTTTTCTAAGATTGTAATGGAAAATATTGCCTCTTCCTAATGTAATGATGCATTGTGCATGTGATTGAAGTAATAAAATTGTGTTCTGTGACTAATTATTGGTCCTTTCATCATTCTAGCTACTTCGTTGTGCCTTTCTCATGCTTGTAGGTATACTATGCAATTTCAAGTTTCCATTGCAGGTTTTGGGAGTTTTGTGCTTATCTGGGAGTGAAGCTTTGTATGCGGTTGAGTTGTGGTGCTTGTTCATCCTTCTCAGTTTCATCCTTCTTCACTGGAAGACCAAAAACTTGTCTAGCAACACCCTTTCTTGGTGCATCACCACTTCTAGTATAGGTTTTACTTCTTGCAAATCTCTCTCCCTAAATCCCATGAAAATGTTAGTATATGTCTAGTTAGTTGTTTTATTGCATTAGAAGTAGTGTTTTGTTTAGTTTAGGAAGAGGAAGTTGGCATTCTCCGAGGTTCACCTTAAACCACAAGTCCCATAGCTTGTAAGGTGATCCCATGTTACCAAATCACACCGAATGTCCTATCCATCACTTGGCCATTTGGAGGGTGCAGTGATTTGGTGATAATAATAGTTCAAATAAGGATAAGATGCATTATTTCCCTACTTTGTACTTGATCAATAAAATCATCCTATGCATTCATTAATGTTTTTTAGAGTAAAATTATTATTATTTGATGATTTAATGGGTCAATAAATGGAATCATCACTCCCATATTTTCATCATGTTCCTCCTCAAAAAATAAGTATTGGTTTTTAGGGTAGGTCCTAGTTTTGGGGTTTTGGCAAATGAATCTTCCTTTTGAATCTCTAGGTCTACTCATGAATTGAAATTTTAACTATAATTCTACTCCTAAAGTCTTGTCAAAGTGATGTTTCCTTAAACCAAGGGTTACAAAGAGGCTCTATTCCACTTACTCCATAGGCTCAAAAGTTACATATTGTCACCATAAGTACTTTTTAATTGTCGGTATGAGTATGGAAAGGTTTTGGAGTTTTTTTCACTAGATTGGCTTTAAAAAATTCTTAATGACACTTGAGTCTCCCTAGAAATGACACCAAAAAGTGACAGTTGTCATTAATACCTCACTTTAATCTAATAATTTTTCAAAATATGGGAAGTGTCCAATATTGTGTGTAGTAGGACGATTAGAAATATCATTTAAACAACACTTGTCTAATAATGGAAATAACTTGAATGGAAACCTAATAACTTATCTCTTCTAGACTTATTGACCGCAAAAGACACCTAAGTTAATTCTTCTAAAAACACAACTGAAATCAAACAATAAATCTAAACATAAGATGCTTTATACTTGAATGTATGCATAAATCTAAAGTGGTAATCAAAGTACTAGTGTGACATAAATCTATTCTAAGAAAATTCCAAATGCCCTTCTCCTTGGACAAGAGTAGGACTTTTCTCCTACCTTAGACTTGGAATTAACACTTCGAACACAAATTTCTCGCAAATACTCTAAGATTCTATTGATTGAAAAATTTCTATTACATAGTAGTCCTTTATAGATGTATTATGTTACATTTATGATTCTCTATCCAAACTGATGAGTCACCCAAAGAATATGGAACTAACTAGATTCTTGGGTCGATTTATTAACAGAAAGTAAAACATAAAAAGAACATGGTTTATTAAAAACACTTACTAGTCCTACTATATAACTCATCCCAAAAATAGAGGAGATTGTTTGATTAAACATATGAGAAAGAAGATATAGGAATTAGTTATAGTGGGAGATTGGATTTATGACCTTTACTAATTCTTTCCCTTGTGGAGTCGGTGGTTCTAAAAAACATAGAATTTTAATCGAATGCCACTCCAATTCTTTTTTAGCTCCTAATTGTTCATGTATGCATCCTCCAACTACTTGTGAGATGGTTACAACCAGCAGTCAAGTTTTGGAACAAGATCCTCATCAAAACTTCACTTTAGAATAGTGTGTAGTTTTCTACATACAAAATGATAGGTATGGGTAGTTTGTAGTTCCTACCTGCATGTTGGATCATGTAATTAAGGTAGTATCGAGTGTAGCCTAACACATCTCAAAACTGTTGAAATGCTTTAGCAACACCCCAGCTAATGCTTCAACCTATTTTTTTAACAAGAAATACACCTTTTTAATAAGAAACATTAGTTTTAAATGGATAATAATGGCATTGAAAAAATAAATATATACCTTCTCTTTGTCCTAAAATAGGTAAAAGACCTCTTAATTGCACTAAATCCATCTAAAAATTATCCAAAAGAGAAGAAAAAGTGTTCCTTTTTATGTAATTGATGAGGCATATAATGGCCTCATTACAAATGTCTCAAAATGGGGTAGTGCAACAAGATTTAATAAAAATGGGGATTTTGATCATTTTTACTTCAAAACTACCTTTTCCATTGGGCCAATCCTACAAAATTGGGATGAAGTTAAAAATAGCACTATAGTTGCTTCATTCTAAATAAATTTCTTTAATTCCTCATAATTCAAATAATTAAGAAACCACATACACTAAGATTTTCCTAAGTATCGAGATAGTTGTAACTTAGAATCCACAATATATAATTAAATAAGTTTTTGAGAGCAAATGAAACTAGAATTTCACAAGGATTTTATAATTAAGTGTTTTGGTGATTACACATCTGACCTCTACACCTAATTACCAAATGAAAATTCCAATAATATGAGCACATACACTTCTAAATCTATTATCTCACTAGTGTCCTAAACAACTTAGATAGCTACTCTCTCAAACCTTTATTAAAAATGTATTTGAATTGATTTCTGCTAATCTTAACTCTAACACCTGGAACAAAGTTGAAAATGGACACCTATAGAATACACTATCAAAAGGGATCATAGATCCAACTAAGAATGTTAAGCTAAAAAATGATTCGATGAAGTGATCACTTCATCAATTTATACAACAATAGAACATTCTAGAATTGGAAATGGGGGCTCCAAAATGTGGAGAACCAATGATAGAAGAATAATAAGCATGTTTAAATCACTTCAATGTTTCCACCATGGATCAGATGACAGTTGGCACCAATTAGAAGCTTATAAAAGATCCAACAGGCCCCAATTACATTTCTTTAGAAGATATATCATCTAAAAATCACAATAGAGGCCCCACATACATATAAGAGCAAGAAAAATGAAGGAATCAACTGACAAATGATAGTAAAGGTTGGGAAATACTATGAAAAAAATACACTACAATGTATCATCAATTTTCCCGAAAATTGTGCATAACACGATAGCAATTTTGAAAATATTTCAAATCGTACTAGTTTTTTCTTGATCGGAAATTTGTGTCAAAATTTATGGGAAAAAAACCAAGTCTCTAGTCATTTTAATGAAGCCTCCTAGTTTGACATCCCTGATCAAAATTTTCCACTAGAATAACCCCTCAAATTTAACATAGTGTCATGAATATTATAGTGGGTCACCAATTTTCCATGTGTTCACCTTTCCACTTATTTATAACTTTGTATTCGAGATCTTAGAATCCTTAGGCCCCTTTTCCCACTATTTGCAGATCCCAAGAGAAATGGTTGTCCATGATTGATCCACTAGGACCAATTATGTGTATTTGGTTCATAGGGTCACTAATCTTTGTGGGCTTGATCTTCTCAATCCTAATGAATAAATACTTTCCCTTGGGTTCATGGGATTTTGCAAGACTTAATTATTTAACCCATAGCCACTTTTTTTTAACCCCGAGAGTCTTAGTGGCCCATGATTGGTCTATGTAGACCGGTCACTTTTTTGACACTTCAAGTTTCCTTAATATCTCATGTTTTCTCAAATTATCAAGCATACCTTAGACTCTCAATGTCTTGGTATCACGAGATTCCTTTCCTTTTCAACTTCTTCTTAAGACCTTGAACATCTAGGACCACGAATTACCACCATTGGTCCGTGTGGACCAATAACAACATTATGTGATCTTGAGGCTTCTTTTTCATAAATATTTTTTACGGACTTATCGGAGCTAGGAATTGTGACAATGTGTCCTCCTGCACACTTTGTTGATTTGTCCTAAGATTACACTTAGCCAATTTTCATCTTCGATCCAAAAGGCAAGTCAAGTGGAGCCTTTTCTCCGCTTAATACACTATGTTCTCTCAAATATAAAAATTCCCAAGTTCATTTCCATAATGAATATTGGACTAATGATTTTGCCGAGAAACCTCGACCAATGAATACCATGTGTCCTACTTTGTGACTTGATTAACTTTTACGGGTCAACTAACAAAGTACTTCAAGTTTTTTTATGTCAAGTGAACTTTGGAGGTCAAAAACATCCCAAATCTTATAAAAAAATTTCCAGATCCATTTTTACACATGTACATCAAGAGGGGGCAAGTGTTTTCATGAGTTTAAAATCATAAGGGCACTAAAAATGCTTATTGATCACCAAGAAAATCTTTGAAACTCCAAGTTTTAGTCACAAGGTACAAAAATAAAATTTGAACCAATTTTTATGCCAACATTAACTTTGGTTGTGGGATGAGTGTCCCCTATGGGTAACTAGATATCCTATAAAACTATGAAAAATTAAACTAGTGCCTCTAACATATAAATCTAATCACTCACAAGTTTCAAAGGTATAAGACCGCACTTTGCAATTTCTAATCCATTCGAAAACTCACCTGCAAAACCAACTTGATCAAAATCTTTAAAAATCCTTAGGAGTCTAGTTGTGTAAAGAAATTATTCTAAAATTAAATTATATATATATATATATATATATGACAAGGAAATAGGTACTCTATCCGTCATTCAATAAACCAATTCACAGGAATAGATAAACATGATCTATTTCTCAATAATGTAGAGTTTCTTTCCTATAGATTAGTAGTAGCAAAGGCTTAGAAAAATGCTCCAAAAGCAGAACCCACAATGAATCATTAAGTTTAGTAGCCCCAAATATGAAATTGGAACCAAAAAATGAAAACCAATCAAAAAAGGTTCTTGTTAAGAAAAAAATGATTTTTCCAATTCCAAATCTTTGAACTAAGCTAAAAATAATCGTATCGGTGTGCACATCTAGAAGATCTACACTCATTTTGTCAGTAGTTTCAAAACTTGGATTAAAATTAATTTAGGGAAAGATTATAGTGGCTTTATAAACCTTTAACTTCTAAATATTATCATACCCATAACTTTGACTAATATCTAAATCATAACTACGCATAAATGCATATTGTTCCAAATGAGACAAAACCCGGCTTCTAATTTCTCAATTGATTGATCTCCTTGCTGCTATAAAAATTAAAATGTTACTTAAATTAAAATAAGAAGGCTTAGAAACAAGGTTAGGACTAGAAGCATCAACATGAAAATCCTCAATATCATAACCAAATGGCAACTCACTACTCTAAAATTGAATTAAAAGGTCAAATATAACATGTGTATCTATGCATTTCTCATTAAAAATATTGGTTTGTTAATAGCTACATAAAAATTCATATTATGAATCTAATATGTATTCATAATAGTACTCGTCATAACACTTGTAAAATTATTTACATTCAGTCTCTTCCGACATAAAATCAATCAATGGAAACTTATGATCATTTGAAGTAATGAAACATGTTCATATCCACTTTCTAAATAAAAATATATTTTTAATTCCTCAAAGTGTGTATCATATAGGTTTACTTCATCATAGATGGTTTCAGCAGACTTGAAATCCCAATCACCATTCCTTGTGGTTCTAAAAAGAGCATCCAAACATATTTCTAAGTCCTCTAATTTAATTGAGCTAAATTCATCAATTTCATTTATAAGTTCTATAATTTTACTTATGACATTAGAAAAATAATTATCATCATGATCATACCTTTCCAAATGGGTAGGCAACATGTTACACTCATTTGTGTGATCGATTGCTCATCTATCTCGGACTTGAGTTTACCATCTTTATATTTTGTTCTTCAGCCTTAGTGTTTTAAGATATGCTTGAAGTTTCAAGACTAAAATATTTAAGGGAGGAAAAACTTTATATACATGCAAAGTAATTGGGATCACTACATTCAATTAAATCAAATTGCTCACCTTCATCTTCATTTTCAAGGCTTGAAACAAAGTGGAATTTTAATCAATATCACCATCTACCTCCAATGTCTTTGCAATCTAAAAATAAATAGAATAAGCCTCTTCCTTTGTAACACAAGTTCTTCCCCGATCAAGTAAACTCATGCATATCAACCATAAAAATCATTACGTAAACATTTTGATTTTACACATGGAATAAAATAAACATCGAATGAAATTTCTAAACATGCTCTTCTTTAGCCTTGTAGGCATGAAGAACGTCACTAGATTTAATAAACTCATCCAAGATTCTATCATTACATGCCAATACAAGATCAAATTTAAAAATTATTCACAAAGAGCATCATCATGAAAGGGGGAACAAGGTTCTAGATCAACCATTAAATCAGCATATTTTTCATGTGTTTGGAACCTGAAAGGGTCACTATCATAATAAATAAGGTTCCAAAGCATGTAAAGAGCTGGTATAATTATCAGAAACAAAGTATGAACATGGGGTTTAATAAGGAAATCTAAATCATTGTCAATAAAATTATACACCTCGGTTGTAGATTATTTCAACAAAGTTTCAATATCCTCACAAGTATTTAAAAATTGAATCTAGACCCTCTTTGAAAGTGTTAAACTCATATTCATTCTCATCAACATATAATTTAGAAGCATGAGAGATAGTTTCAAAGTTTAAATCCAATGTGCAAGCTTGATCAATTGTTTTTTGGCATTTGTTTCTTAGATAATAGTTCAATTCATCACTAAATGCCTCACTATAAACACTAAGATCAAAATCTTCACTTTTTCTAATGTTCTCATCCATTGTATTCCATGTTTTCCTAAATCTAAGGTTAAATATTTAAATACTTTCATCCATATTTCGTACCATATTATAAAAATAATTCTTAAGAGAAACCTAATCAACTCTATTAACATGTTACTTAGCAAAAAGGTGTATGAATTTATCTCAAGAATCAATAATTTTTACAAGAAGCTCATAATACAATTCCCAAGCATCATCATTACAAATTTTAATGAATAATCTAAAAATGTGCCTTCTTTATTATCCTCATAATCATAAATCAAATTAATAAATGTTTCTAAATGTTTTTCCCCTTTTTTCTCTACAACTACCATCAAACCAGTGTAGCACTTATCGAGTCACTTTATGGAAAGGAGCATAAAAATCATAGAAACAATCCATATCAATAGGTTTGAAAATATGATCCATTAATGAACATTTATATAAACAATTTTTTTCAACATGGGACCTTCTACCACCAAAGTGTAAGGTTGGTCCACAAATTACATAATCTAATTTACATCCGAATGTGAATAAGAGTTACTTGAATATCTAATAGATTAAATGAAGGCTACCATCTTTGTATCTACAAAAATATCATAATTAGAGAACTCACCCACTTTGTAGTCACAACTTTAAGGATCGTTGATCTAATCCAAAGACTAAGCTCAAGGTACATTTCCATAAGAGGAGTCACCAAGAAAAATGAGAACACTAGTTCTAAATATTTTTTACCAAAATTCATAACACAAACCACAAGTATAAAATGTTTGGAAAAAAATACAATATTGAATCATATTATTAAATAAAACAAGGAGTCTTCAAAAATGAAGAACAAGATCATAACTCTTTAAAATAGTTATAACTAAAACCGAAAGAGTCGGTAGATCTAAAAATGAAACCAAGGCATGCCGACTAAAATAAAAATTGGTGCATTCCTGAAAACGAAGCCATTTTTTTGCTCCCAAATTTGTTATGCTTATTAGATGAATGAATAGAGAAATATATTTCATCTCTGTAGAAGTGTATCTCTTCTCCAATTTGGGGAAGATTCAAGGAAAAAAATTAGAGAGTTGTCAACCTCTTACCTTTATGCTCTATAAAACCCGGAGAGAGATCATAAAACAACCCAAATGATGTCAAATGACATGGATAATGCAAATATAACACATCACACCGACCCAAGTAGCCTAACCGCTATGATTTCCCACCCAATTGGTTGTCACTAGTAGGAAGAATCATAAGACTACTTAAGACTAAGAAATGGTTCTAAACAAACAGATCAAGACTGAGAAAAAGATGTATCCAAAGATATAACAAAGATCCCTTTAAAAGTATGCAGGATTTAAAACTAGGTCTCGAAGGGGGTAGTAACACTCTTTAGTAAAAAGGGGTATTTTGATAATTTTAACTTCAAATGTGTCTTGTCCAATGGGCCAATCTTGTAAAGATGAGATGAAGGAATTACAAATAGCATAATAATTTCTTCATTCTTCACAACTTCTTTAATTCCCCACAATTTAGATAATTAAGAAACCATGTAAACTGAAATATACCTAGTTATTAGAAAATTACAACTTAGAATCTAAAATATAGTATTAGATAAGTTTGTTCAGAGAAAATGAAACTATAATTTTACAAGTATTTTATAATTAAATGTTTTCGTGGTTACATATATGATACACCGATTATGATATGATAATTCTAATAATTTGAGTGAATGCCCTTGTGACCAAAATATGAACTTCCACGTAAATCTACTATATCATTAATGGATCAACAAAATATACATAGCTACTCTCTCATACCTTTATTACAATGTATTTGAATTGATTACTACTAATCTTAACTCTAACACCTAGAACGGAGCTGAAAATGGACACCTACACACTAGACTTCAAAAAAAAATCAAATATTTAGAAAAGAATGGTAAGATAAAAGATTAAGTGATGAAGTGACCACCTCATCAATTTATACAATGATAGAACATTCTAGAATCGGAAATGGGGAGTGCGGAATATGGAGAACTAATGAGAGAGGAGTAATAAACATGCACATAGCACTTCAATGCCTCCATCGTGGATCATATGACAATTGGAACTAATTAAAATGTCATAAAATATCCAAGGTCCCTAATTGCATTCCATAAGAAGTGTAGATCATACAAAAAGCATAAGAGAGGCCCAACATACATGTAGGAGTAATAAAAATAGAGTAATCATCCGACATATGGTGGAAAAGGTTAGGAAATTCTATCAGAACATTTATCACAATTATAATATAAATATTTCATTAATTTTCCCCAAATTTATTCCCAACGTGTAGCCCTTTTTATAATCTTTGCAATAGCACCTTTTTCCCTTAATTGGAGCTTTGTATCAAAAGTTATGAGCAAAAAATTGAGGCTAGTTTTGTTTTAATGGAACCTCCTAGTTTGACATCCGCAAGCCAAATTTCACACTAGAAGAATCCATCAAATTTAACCCAATGCCATGAATATTGTGGTGAGTCACCAATTTTTCTATGTCCACCTTGCCACATGTTTGAAACTCTATATTCTGATATCTTGGGATCCTTAGGCCCATTTTCCCACATGTTTATAATCCCAAGAGAAATAGTGACCCATGATTGGTCCACATGGACCAATCATGTGTATTCAGATTCAAGGGATCACTAATCTTTGCAAGCTTGATCTACAAAATCTTGGTGACTAATGACTTTTCCTTAGCTTACAAATATTTTAAAATCCTTAATTATTTAACCCCTAATCACTTTGTTTTACCCCTGGGGATCTTAGTGGCCTATGATTGACCCATATGGACTAGTTGTGTATTTTTATGTTTCATCTTTCCTCAAGATCTCAGGCTTTCACAAAGTCTTAATCCTGACTTAAAATCTCAAGGTCTTGGGGTCTTGGGATTTCTTTCCTTTGTTACTTCCACTTGAGACCTCAAAAATATGAGACCACAAATTTCCATCATTGGACCACATGGACTAGTCACAACATTTTTTATCTCAGGGCTTATTTTTCTTAGCCTATTTTTTCAGAATTCTCAGGGCTAGGAATTGTGACATGTGTCCTCTTACACACTTAGTTAATTTGGCCCAAGTAAACACTTAGCCAATTTTCCTCTTTGATCCAAATGCAAGTCAAGTGGATTCAATGCTCCACTTATTAGACCAAGTGCTCTCAAATATAAACCTAGTCAAGTTCCTTTTCATAGTGAATATGGGACTAATAATTTTTCTAAGAAATCGGTCGCTGATTATCATGTGTCCTACTTTGTGACTGATTAAATTTGAAAGGCCAGCTAACAAAATTCAAGCTTATGGACTTCAAGTGAACATTTGGAGGCCAAAAACATCCCAAATATTCTAATTTTTTTCATATTGATACTATACACATGCACATCAAGAGGGGGAAAGTGTTTTAATGAGTTTCAAACCATAAGGGCACTTAAAAATTCCTTTTGATCACCATGAAAAGTTTTAAATATTCAAGTTTTAGTCATAGGATATAAAAATAAAATTATAACCAATTTTTGTGCCAACATTATCCTTGGAGACATGTATGCTGCAAATAATTTAACCCATTTAATCCTATAATATTATCAATATAATCCCAATAGTAATTTTTTCCATACATATAAGATATCATAAATATAACACAAATTGTAACATTTCCCAAATGGGAAACATGTAAGAAATATAATATTAATCAACATACATTGTAGAAAGAAGAAACACATCCCCCAATAGATGTGTGATATGAATTATGAAAACATAATCAAGTATTATAAATGGTGTGCATGATATGGATCATGGCATTAGAAGTATATTGTAAATATAGAATTAAATACCTTAGAGGAACTCATCACATTGAATGGATATAAAATATTGAATA
Source organism: Taxus wallichiana var. yunnanensis (assembly GCA_018340775.1). NCBI lineage: Eukaryota > Viridiplantae > Streptophyta > Pinopsida > Cupressales > Taxaceae > Taxus > Taxus wallichiana. The sequence goes on from CM031236.1 coordinate 536,161,026, forward strand.
CAAATTAAATATTGAGATATCATATGGAAGGAACATAGAATATTTGATGCACTTCAAACACTAAATAGTCATATGAACACATTGAAGACACATTAAAAACGACGTAAATAAGACAACTATGTGACCAAACAAGGAGAAAATACTAGAAGCATGGACATAACAACCACAATGAAGATACGAAATATGTTTTGAGCACATCAATATATTCATACATGTCTAGAACATAAGGCATACCAAACCACACATAATACATATCATAGATATAAATCATCAATTGAATCATAGTAGTGTGGAAAGTAATCATTGAAATGGAACTTAAAGTGGGACAAAAAGATGCCTCGTAGTGCCCCCAAAGTTTCATTGGTGTTAACATGATCCATGCCCCTCATCCTATTAATATTATCTAATCGGGATCATATACCCTACTAATAAACTAAAACATGTACCTATCTTGATGGTCACATGAGTAATATTGATATAAAATTATAATAAAGCAAGGTCTCTACACATAAAGTGAGAAAACAAGGTGTGCTCCTACATAGGAATAATATACCAACATTGTGAAAATTTTAATCTAATATTAAATAAAGCGAGAGGAATTTTAAAATACATATAACAATCATCAAAACTTATGAAAAACATCCTAAATAAGCATATAATCACTAAAACCATGTAGTCACATAAATGATGAAAAATTCAAAGGAAAGAGAATAAGTATCCTTATTCCACCACAATTGATATCATATTTCATAACATTAGAGTCCTTTTTCCAAATTGAACTTTCCATCTTCATTTGATCTTGAGAATGAGAAAACAAGCAAAATCAAGGGCATGTGTAAAAAAAAAGGCTAAGAAAAAAGCATACCAACCTGAAAATTTTTAAAAAGTGTAAAAATTTGAGAAAACCATGAATACTAAAATAAAACAAAAGTATGATCCTAAAAAAACAAAAAAAAACAATGAAATAATGAGTCATTAATCATAAAAACTCATAAGAGAATACATGCAAGATATAACTGGTAAGCATTAGTGTAAATAATACCTTAAGTGGTTAACATGTAACAAGGATGAAAGTTGAAGATAAAAGGTGACAAATAAATAAACATGGAAACATATAAATAAATATGTAATCATGACAAAGTACAAACAAGCTAACAATAGTAAAAATACAAAATAATATAGATAGAGAGAGCTCATTTGCAAAAAAATGGTTAGACAAAACTAACCATGTTAATGTGATCATAGTCATATAAGTCATGGAAATTCTCATAAAATATATAAATTGAAGCACATTTATCCTCAAGAGGTAAATTAGAATGTTGTTTAGCACTCACGGGCCTAAGAAAGATAAAATATGATCATCATCATTGTCATTGTCATTGTCATTGTCTTCTTTTATAAAGAATGCAAATCCTTCTCATTTAAATGGTCATGCATAATTGAATTGTGTATAAGACATTTAGTTAATTAGAAGCAAAAGGATATGATAAACACTCTTATAGATATATTCTTTATGTATTTGAATCTAGTGTTCCCTTGTCTTTGGTATCACTTTTTCTTTCCTTTGGTTCTTCCTCATGTAAAACCTCTTATTGATGTTATTATTGTGGGCAACGAACATATCTCTTAATTATAATAATAATAAAAATGTACATAAACTTCAAAATTAATGTAAAATGGACATATTTACTTGCATTTTAGGTATCCATGGTTGACCAAGAAAACTTTCATAAGATTGGGTACCTCATGAAATAATATATAGATTATCTTAGAACCACCCAAATAGTTAATATAACACAATCAATAGTTTCCCTACCAATTCCATCATATCCTGTAAAAATTTGTTTAAATATTTTACAAATATCCTTTTATATATATTGATACCATTACTTAAGTTACCAATACATATATGGATGTTTGAACCATTATCAACCATAACAAAGTTGTGTTTTTTCCAAGTTTTCCTATGATAAAATTTGTGAATAAAGATTTATTATATAAGCTATCATTTGATATTTCACTATCATCAAACATATATTAAAACCATCAAGTGAATGATCAAAATAATCCTTTGGTGTTTCTCTCAAAAAAACTATCTTTCATATCAATATTCCCTTAATCATTTAGTTGATTATCATGATTTGGAATAGGATTGGTAAATATTTTCAAGCATTGATTTGGTTGAAACACTAATTTACTTAAATTTAATTTTTTTCCTTCCAGTTGACTTGATTTTTACTAATGATATCTTATATATTATGCTTCAAAGTAATAGATCTCTTGGAATCATGTATCTGGAAATATATGGTAATCAAAAATACATTTGCATAATAATTCTTAGTTAACAACCTTCGACAATAAAACTCTCTAACATGAAACAAATTAATCATATAACATTAAAGCAACATTTTTGACACATGTTTTGACTCTTAATCAACCTTATAAGTTTCCTATGATCCCTTTGAAAAGATAACATGAGGTTGTTTTTGGTTTTTTAATAGAATTTACCATATTATTTGCATCACTCTTTCTTTCAAATACATTCTCATTACATATATCCTTTAAATTAGCTTTGTCTAAAAACTTTGCACCATTGAAATTCTATATCCACATAAAAATATCGTCTTAGAAATAATAAGTGTTTAATATCACTTTGTATTTAATAATTGAATGAAAATTATGAGAAAATATAGTGTGAAGTTCATTATTTATAAATCAATTAATCGTCTTAATAACCCAAGCCTTAAATATAAAAATATGTTCACTTATAGTTTTAATTGATCCTTTAATTTTATCTTCATGTGTAAATGTAACCTTCATTCCAATATTGATAAAAAAAAATGTCTTAAAAATCCCAAATTGGTCAAGTGCTTGAATAATAATTGGTATTGTGCAATGTGGTGCTTCAAAGGTCCGATATGTTTTACATAATTTACATTCGAAGTTTTCTAGCATTAAAAATTACACCAGACAACAAATATATTCAACACCACTATCATGATTCCCCCAGATCTTGATGCAGAGAAAATACTTGCATTCATATACACAACTGATCAAAAATATTTACAACAATCAACTTTCACCTTTAGTTTGCATTAGAGGATCATTCCAAGCCCAAATAGGCTTATAATTTGATGTATTGCCTTGTTTCACCTTAAATGATTCATATAAAATTCATACCATGTTTTATCACCATGCATACACCTTGAAATAGTCCACTCAAACATCAATTATTTCATTCTTCTTTCAACTCACTTGAACACACCTTGCCCATTCACTCCTTTGTGCTTCTCATATGTCTCTTACTCCTACACATGAAACCTTTGGATTCTAGCCTCACCAATTCTTTTACACTCCTTATTCCCGTGTCATCACCTCAAAGTATTGTTAACACCAAAAATATTGGTCTCAAAAGAGCTCAAGCATAAATTGCACCAAACTAGCTCTAAATCTGTTGTGTTACCCTTCTCCCTAGTTCCTAGTCCCAAACTCGAAATTATTTCCCTTCAAGCCTATTTTTAGTATATCCACTCATATACTTAAAAACCCCAACCACTATTAGATACATCAAATAAATGAACTCTAAGAAATCAAAACACAACTCTTCATTTTCTTTGTCAAAACTACCTTTTCTATGCCAATGGTCTATAGAAACCTTCTAACATTCATATATTATTATACGGTATTCAAATAACTAAACCCTTAAAACCCCACTTGAAAAATGACCTCAATGTTCTATATTCCAAATTTCATAACTTAAATCTTCATAACACGGGAGATATACTCACTTCACCATGTAGGCATTATGTCAAACAGTTTGTATGCATCCGCGGTCTAATTTAGAAATTAAGGAAATTACTTCATAACTCAAAAATTACTCATCATTAAGGAAAAATATTGAAAACCCATCTGCACCATATTATCATCCTCCTATGGTACAAATTTCAGGTCATTTAGAGTTAAATTTAAATTTTATGTTTATTGTTGAACTTTGAAGTTAAATTTAAAAAGTTATGTTAACTATTCCGAAACTCATCATCAACTTGTATACACATTCACATGCCTCTCAATCCTACAAACTTTAACATGCTTACAATGAAATTTTAAGTTACCCAATCTCCAAAATTTAAATGGAAAAATCTATTTCTTTTCAATCACATGTTATTTACGAGATAGAATAACCAAATTAAGGCACGAGATCATTATCCACAAGACCATTCATACACAGCTCAATGCAACAAGTTTCAATTATGCATACACAAGATAGAGTAATGGTTCTTCAAAACTTAATGTTTTTATCCATAATGACTCACTCTTAGGAATAATACAATGAATACAAATTTAATCATACCTCATGAGGAATTATTCTCCATTCATGACGAGAAGACATTAAAACGACTCAAAGCATGTACAAAAACAAACTATCTCTTGCTAAAACCGAGTTTATTAACATCAAAATGTATTACAATTCAAAATTTATACTTATTATTATCTTCATTACCCTTTTCATATTCCAACTCGAGGAATGACTCCCTTCTCCCCTCTTCTCTCCCTCTCTTATTCGAGTTTTTGTAACTCCTTGAATTCATAACTGCCTTTCTTGAACTCATGGTGACTCTTTACATGCCCAACCACATTTAGGAGGCATTTCATATTAGTTTAATCTTTTAGGACTCACAAATACACTTAAGGACTCATTATTTACATGACTAGACCCCTCCATACTTGAAAACACCAAGACTCTTTTACAACTTACCCTTGCCTCTCACATACATGTTTTTAGAAATTCAAATTTAGAATTGGAGGGAAACTATAAATTTTAAACTTATGACAACTTGCCTATTCCATGCCCCATATTAGGACCTCCACACACACACTAACATTCTTTACAATCATGAAAAATAGAAAAGTAACATTTTTTATGCTCTTCCCATGATGCTCCCGCATCACCTTTCTACACCAACTCGGACATTCAATCTTACAAAAATACAAATAACAAATCCTTTGATGGTTGTTAATTTTTAAGAATTAAATAGATGAGCAAAAGTGGTAAATGTTTTAGTGATTAGTTTTTATGTTTTTTTGTAAGTCTTAGACCCAAATGTAGGTTCTTAATTTTTTTGTTTAGTTGATTGTGGTTTAGTCAATTGTTGGTCTTAATTTTTATTTCTTTTCATTTCTTTTTCTTGAGGATGTATTAAAATTTAACAATAATCTCTTTCTATGTAGGGTCAATTATTTTTTAGTTTGAGTATTATTTTAAAAGTAATTAAGTCTACAATATCATTTGTTGTCTTTTGTGTTTTATTATTATTGTTAATTCGTGAAAATAACTTTTTCAAATTTATAGTCATTAACAAAGTTAAGGAAATTCACAAGTTGTCAAAATCTACAATTGTCTAGAGTTAAAAGCTTAAAAAAATTCCTTACAGCGTATTTTCGGTGGAGTCCAACATCTAATAATTTTTTCACCTTGGGGGGTTATATTGTAAAATGAGTCTCAAAGACATATTCAACTGAGTTAAGAAGTGAAAAACTAGAGGGTGGAAACATCAAAGGTTGGAGGACAACCAGTGTCCTTTTACAAGCCTCTAGTGACAAGGCCACACAATGCAGTAGCAGTGAATAAATTGCATGGAAATGAAAAATTTTGAGACAGGAGATGAACAACAATGTAAAACAATTTTTTGTACGAGATCGAGTGATGGTGATCAAGTACAAAGGCTACAAGAGGTGATGAGGACTTAGTCCTCATTTATTTGTTTTTCATATTTTTCAATGTGGTGTGTTTTGGTGAATAAAAATTAATGAAGTATTCATGTTCGCATTTTTAATAAATGAGATTCATTTTCCTATGTAAACCTCTCGACGTAAAAAATGTTGTAGAGAACAAAAGCACCAATGTAATGTAAATCATGGATCTTGAAAATATTGGTGTGAGGTATTATTTTCTCCTTTTATTAACTAGGGAGAATTTTTCATAAACACACATGGTGATTCATCTCACTTAGGTGAGTCATAGGTCATTAGGTGTCATTAGGAGTTATATGATAGATTTTGTCATAGAATTTGTCATATGTGTTAGTGTGTGTCATACATGAGTTACATTCCATTTCTAAATTATAACTCCTTTCTCCCTTGTGGAGGTATGATGAGTCCCTCATTTGGGAGTTACATAGCAATCCTATTTGTACTTCTTATTTTGATCTATGAGAATGACTAGACTTATTCTTTTATGCATATTAATTTGGCTTATAGTTAATTTCTTGTCGATTACTTGGAACACCTTTTTTATTTTATTGGAGTGCAATGATCTTAATGTTCACGAGATTTGTTAGTGCTTTAATATCATATGGTATCGAGTTGCGTTATCAATAAACATGAACTCATTATTGAATGTTGCTAATTACTTTGGTTTTTAATTTTTTATCATGCACGTTTCATTAATCATTTTTTTGTGTTAATTTGGGTTAATCTCTATTTAGAACTGTGTTGTTTTTATGGCGGTTCCTTTGTGTTTGTGCAGTTATGGGTTTCTTAGCTAGATTTGGCTAGTTAATTTGGTGGGAAGTTTTTTTAGAGGTATTTATGCTCCTTGTTTTGGTTTTGGTTTTCTTACTTTGTTACGAGTTTTTCACTGCAACTTGGCTAGTTTCCTCTATATCCTCCCACATATACCCTTCACCTAACTTACTCCGGGCCATTTGTGTCAACTCTTTGAGCTCTTCCACCAGCTTAGTGAGCTTCTCATCGAGCTCTCTCCCAAATTGACAAGCTCTTACCAAGATCCTCCTTCCCCATCTCATCTCGAGCTCTTCATTTAGCTTGGTCATGTCTTGCTTATCTCAATTGTGTTGAGTTTGTTTGTCTCATTGCTAATTTTTTTGGGCTTGGACTTTCTTGAAATCGACATCAACCTACATACTATGTCGATCTTGTCTCAAATGTATCCCGACATCGTCATTAACTCAACCTTGCATGCACGAGCTTGTGTCTCAAAAGATAATCTTCCCTTGTTCAATCCTATTTAGACTCACTATTCTACCAAACCTTTTAGCTCGGCCCTTGTCTAACCATGTTCCAAATCATTTTATTTCATCTGTCTCGGACCTTGTTTAACCATGTTCCAACTCATATGAGTTCATCGGGCTCATCCTCCCTATGCATGCATGTGTGTTTACTATAAAATTGCTAAGTTCCCCCGCATACTTGACCATGCTTGTCATCTTCCCTTCTCACCTTAGTTGGAATCAGCCTTGGTTTTGTGCATGCTTCCCTATGTTGACCATTTCACCTCCTGTCATTTTCTCCATTTTTCGTGCCCTCACCACCTCTTCTGTCAAGTTAAATGGCCCTGCTACTCTACTTTGGAACCATCATCATCCCGACTCGTTCGCGATTCATGCCCGACTTCTCTACCTTGATCCCTCTCTCTCTCTTCCACATGGGCCATCCTCCTCGCCCTTTGACATCCCTTGAATTTGTTTCCCTACCTTGTTTAGTTTTGAAGTCTACTTTTTAATATAAATCCTTTCATAGTTTTTTAACATAGGTTATAAAATTTACAACATAGCTTATATTTAGTTAATTAAAGTTAGGGCTTTGTTATTTTTTTAAGGAACTTTTTAAGTAGGTCCTTTAAATTTAATTAAGAGGTTATATTTTTTTAAATTAAACCCCTTTATTTTTTATATTTAAATTAATTGGGAAAAATATTTGAAAATTAGTGTTATTGGATGTTTCTAATCGTGTGTGCTTGTGAAAGGGTGTTTTTTCACCTTCCGAAGGCCCTTTTGCATTTTGGAGGTTCTTGTGATCCGTTTGGAGTCATTTTTCCTTGTAGTTGAACTCTTTTTATTTTATGGGATTGTGAACGTGTCTTCCATAGCCTTATGGAAAGGGAGTTCCAAGTAACGTGAGACATTATTTCTCACACAGAACTTGTTTTTTCCCTTCCTTCTTGTTTTCACATTGTTTCATGCCTATTACGATGTCAATTTGTTATGATCACTCAAAAATTATTACGGTATCCACACTTGCATGTTTTTATGCCAATTAAAATGTGAATGGCTAATTGTTTCATGATGCACAATCACATCATATTGTAATCAATGTACTAAACTATAAAGTGCCACAAACTAGAGGTGAAATTATTGTTCGGGGTGTGTGTGTGTGTTTATTTATTTCTACATTCTTCCTTTCTCTCTCTTCACAATATATGTTAGATTTGTTCCTTTTTCTCACACCGTTTAAATTATTTGAATAGATATCTAAGATGATTATCAAACTAAGGGGTAAAGGGTTTTTCCACATCACTACGAGAATGAATCTTGAACCAACCGATGAACATGAGAAATCTAAGTAGTTTAACTAATGAGATAAATCCTTAGGTATTATTTGTATGTTTGTATCCCTTGACTTTCTCTTCCACATTGAGTCTTCCAAAACACCTAATGAATCATGGAAAATTTTAGATGGTATATTCAGGAAACAATATGACATGAGAGTTCATGAGTTGGAGAATGAACTGCTAGGATTAACTCTTAGTAACTTTGATAACCTACAAGTCTTCTTCTCAAAAATTTTCCACACTAGATTATTGTTGAAAGAATGTGGAGTTGAGAAAAAGGATGCCCAACTGATCTTGTTGATTCTTTCTAAGCTTGGCCCCGAATACTCCTTTGTTTCTACCTTCCATGCCACAAAATAAGCTCTAGGGACTACTTGGAAGATGCCCTCATTTGAAAACTTTTCATCCTAATTCATTCGAGAATAGGAAAAGTTGATTCAAATGGGAGCAATCAAGTCCAAGTCACATGCCCTAGTTTCAAGTACTCATAAAGGAAAGGAAAGGAAATAGGAAAAGAAGAAATAGGAAAAGGAACAACCTAAGAAAGAAACCATGACCAATCAAACCCAAAACGAACGATTCTACTTCGAGTTAAAAGTGAAGAAGGAAAAGTGTAAGTCTTCCTATTGCAAGAAGTTGGGACATGGAGAGCATCAATACATAACAAAACAAATATATCACCTAACTCATTTACTTGAGAAAATTAATATAGGTGTTCCTCAGTCTATTAAGAAAAATGCTTTGAAACTTGAGTCTTCTAAAGCAAAGGAATCTGAAATCGAGAATAAGAAAGGAAAATCCCTTTTAGATAAAGTAACTCCTTCATCGGCATGGGTCATACATTTTGGTGCCTTACACCATGTGAGCTCTTCATGTGTTAATTTTTGCAACATTGAACTATGTGGTATGTCCCAAATCATTTTGGGTGATGACACTTTAATGTCGATTGCTAGTAATGGATCGGTAGACTTAGATAGTGAAACCTTTATCAATGTTCTAAGTGTTCCCAGTCTCTCTACCAATCTCCTATCAGTTTACCAAATCACTCATATTGGTGAAGGAATGTGAGTGGAATTTAATCCTAACTCGTGATTATTCATGAGCTTCACATTGTTGTTTGGATCACCGGTCTTGATTATACACCTTCTCCCACTTTACTTCAGATTCTTCACCCACTCCCTTTATCACTCATGCATATGACATTAGTATGTTGTGGCATGAGAATTTTGGTCATCTAAAATATTGTTACCTTGAACAATTGATCCAACATGATATGGTCAATGAGTTATCTTGAGTCAAATTTTCTATGGGTCTTTTCGAGGTTTGTACCCTCAGGAATGACCCTAAAGAAAGTTTTGGAAAATGAAAATCATGGAGGGCTTCTCATCTTTTGGATCTCTTTCATGGTGACATTTTTGGCCCATTCTCATCTTATTTATTCACTAGAGCTCTATATAAACTTACCTTCATTGATAACTTTTCACATTACACTTGGGTGTATTTTCTCAAACAAAAATATGAATTTTTAGTCACTTTCGATATTTCAAGCCTCTTGCGGAGAAATAAGTTGAGAGGTATAACAATGTTCTTCACAATAACAATGGAGGTGACTATGTGAGCAATAGGTTTGATGCTTTATATTCCTTGAAATGGATTACTTAAGAGCGTATAATTTTTATAGCCCTTCACAAAATAGAGTTACGAAATAAATATCCAAACTCTTAAGGAGATGGCCACTTGTATGGTAATTCTAAATCCCTTGCTCCATGGTATTGGGCTAAATATGTGAATTGTGCTTGTTATATTCAGAACCACACTCCACATAAAGTAGTAAAATGGATGGAATATTTTGAGGCTTGGTATGGGTGTAAACCTAATGTCAAGCAATTTCACCTCTTCAGATCAATTGTTATGGCTTGGATTACCAAAAAGAGATGTGATGCCTTTGAACCATAGTCCATACCTTGTATCTTTATAGGGTATCTTGATGGTGTGAAGGGTTATAGATTATTAAACCCTAATACTCATCAACTTTATATTGAGAGAAGTGTGAAGTTTGATGAGTCATCTTTGACTTCCACTTCTCCACTCATTGAGGTCCTTATGCCCCTTTTTTACTATGATTCATTTGATGATGATATTTTGAGCCTCATCCTCTTGATCCTCTCACTCCTCATGATTCAAAATATTTAGATTCTAATAGTACTAATGATGAGGACTATGTCCCCTCTCACTCAAGTGAAAAATATATAGATTATGAGCCCAACTCTCCTCCGGGAAGAGTAATGCATATTGGATAGAGGATCCTTCGGATGAAATACAAACTCATTCAAAGTTCATTGGACCCCACACCTTCTTCACCTCCGCTTCCAACCATCATTATTTTTGAGAGACTTATGGGATTCCTAAGTCAGATTCTATCATGGATAATGAGTATTTCTCACTCGTGAATAATGATACTTGGGATTTCACCCCCTTCTCAAAGGAATAAAAATGGTTCAATGTAAGTGGGTGTATCGAACAAGGTAAGGTGTTGATAAGAACATCGAAAAGTATAAAGTGGCACTTGTAGCTAAGGGTTTATCCTAAGTAGATGGGGTTGATTATTCATAAACCTTTGCTCTCATTGCAAAGATTCCTAGAACATAAATTTTCAAGATTTTACTATGGTTAGGACAAAAATTATGCTTGTTTATCACTCTCTAAACCCTCCGAGGTTGGATTTCACTATCTAGAGTCGACCTGATTTCTTGGTATTTGACCTATTAAACCTTACGCATTTACCTTGAAACTTAATGTCAACCTTGGTTATGTTTAGTTCATTCAATTCAACAATTTCTGAAACTTTTCCATGGATAAAATGTCAAATATGCATGTTTTTCTCCTTCAAACCCTAGACCAGGTTTTATCATGTTGAGAGAAGGTGTTTAGAATTTATTTTCACTCATATAGATTTTCAAGCTTTCTAAAGGTTTTAAACACCTTAATAGACCTTATACCTACCCCTTATAATGTTCTATAAAGTTTCTTGGTTCTTTTTATCACCTTTACCACCTTTATGTTCTTGAAATATCAGTCTTAAGGGATTGTATACCTTGTTCTTTAACTTTAAATATTTTTATCTACTCTCTTAGGGTTTCCTACTTCCACCGGGGTTTTTAGATAGCATAATATTCTTCTCTACACATTTCCTTCTCAATATAATTCATTACACCGTTTTCAAGCTTTCAAGCATAAAAATCATTAAAAAAACTTTCAACACATTACCTACCTCTACCAGTATGACCTTGTTATCTCGTAAAATTGACAAGGGCAATTTTGCCGATAACCATACCGAAAAATTTTGTTTCGATCCCTCATTAGGGGTCCCTTGCGTTCAGAACTTTGTAAAATCCCTTTTCCGGGAAATCTGGTTTTCCGAACTTAGTCTTTTTGGTTTTTTTTTGGTTGGGTGCATGGAATTGCTATGTAACATCACTTTTTGGTGCGCCCCCTTAAAACCTTTGGCGTGTATTTTATTGTGTAAATGCTCCTTTTGGTGCGCCTTGATATGTTGAGTCTTCCCTGCGTGCGTCGTGGTGCATGCGCCTTCTTGTCAGCAACTCCTTCCTTGCGCCTCTTTTCGGTGCGCCAAAGGTGCGCATAATCATGTGTCGACACCTCTTCCGGTGCGCAAAGGGCGCGTGTAACACTGTGTTGTCATACGCTTTGGTGCGCCAAAGGGCGCATGCTTTTCTATGTCGACAGAGACTTTGGTGCGCCCTTTACAAAGTTGGTGGCGCATTTATTGCTGATTCATATATATATATATATATATATATATATATATATATATATATATATATATATATGTATGTATATATATGTATATATATATACATATATATATATACATATACATATATATATATATATATAGATATATGTATATATATATGTATATATGTATATATATATATATATATATATGTATATATATATATATATGTATATATATATATATATGTATATATACATACATATATATGTATATATATATATATATATATATATATATATGTTTGCGCGTCCCCAAATGTCATTATCTCCAGACGCAAAACACGTGATTTCTGTTCTCTGAGCCTGTCAGCACCTGCCCTGTCGTTGTCAACGCGTTGTGGACCCGTGTGCAAGTTTTTACTATTTATCCAGGTAAGAGGTTCTTATCTCTTTCGTGCGTTTTACGTTTTTGGTTCTCTGTGTGCTTGGTGGTCTGGTTGTAGTTTGGAAATATTGAAATTTTGATCTAGCCTCCCCCTTTGTTTTCTTTCCATATCCCTCCCCCTCTTTCCAGATCTGCTGGTAGAGGAAGTTGTTCTAAAAGCATGATTTAAACCCCTTTTGGTTGAACCATTTTATTACCCAAATGATCTTGGAAAAGAAAAGATAAAAGAGAGGCTAAACCATGTAAAACTCTGTTTTTCTCTTTGGCGCATCGGTGAGTCCTGTTACATTAAAAATAGTTGCGCCCCTTTGGCGCATCTGTCCCCCTCGCAACATGAATAAAATCCGTGCCAATGGCGCACCCATCACGCCTGTTGCATCAAGAACCTTTGCGCCCTCAAGGCGTGCCTCCTTCACATGCTGCAAGCGCTAACCTTGCGCCCTCTTTGGCGCACCAACCTTCCGTGTTACATCGCATATACATGTGCCCCTTTGACGCACCCCCGAATCGCATGCAACACCACCTTTAATCTGTGCAAGTATGAAGTTATAAAGGCACATGACCACTTTCCTCATCGCAAAAACATCATGTCATGTAAACCCTCCATGCGCCGCGCCAAGTTGCCTTTGGCGCACGAAAAGTTCATGTAACACAAAAGATACATGCGCCTTTGGTGCGCCCATTTCCCATGCAACATGAACAATCTATGCGCCTTTGGCGCATCCTGTCTCTTTGTAGCACCAAATCTTCATGCGCCCTTTGCAAAATATACCCTGCAGTCTCTATGTGCCATGCGCCTTTGGCTCTGATTTAACCTTTGCAACACCTCTATTATTTGCACCTTACCTATTTAGCCCTGTAAGCTTCATCTTTCATGCGCCCTGCGCCCTGATCCTCAAATCAATAACTCTTTCTTCTGATATCACTTCAATGGAAGATCAAATGGCTAATACAACCTTTTTGGATTGGGTCTCGCTTCTTCTTCGTGCAGATCAGCAACTAAGCTTGAAAGAATACATGTCTACATCAAGCAGGAGACCTACCAAATCCAAAGGCAAGGCCAAACTTACAGAAGAAGAGATGAAATACAAGTATCAGAGAGTCAGAATGCCTGACTCCCAGGCCGAATGCGACCTAGACATCAGAGACTCAGAATTGGGTCACATTGATATGGAGGAATTCTGGGTCAGAACTCAGAAGGTGACTAGAAGTCCATGGATGGACAAACTAATGGGCAGCGCCCTACATTTTGCTGGAGGTATCCCAGTCAGCACCGTCAACAATGAATTCATGATGGTGGTCACCGGTGCTATAACAAGGACACAAGGTGTGTCGTAAATGACAAGGGCGAGGTAGTCATTAACCTCACTGCCCGCCATTTCGAAATAATACTCGGCATCCCTCATCACAGGCACTTTGTGGCCGTCAGCCGAGAAGATTGTATTAAGGCCTGGGATGATAACGAAGATCAGTGTATGCAGCTGATGAATGAGGTCTATTTGAAAAATAAAAAGGTGGTGACCCGATGGACCCAAATCGATTCTGCGCTGGAGCTATCAAGGTAGCTGATCACCTATCATGAGAAATGCCTGAAAAGAAAGAAGGGTGGGACTCCTTTCCCCCTCACAGTGGGCCGATATACATGCACTACCCACCACAAGGCAAAGGACATGTTCGCAGAGCTGGAGCTGCTCAATTTAAGACATGATTTCCCGGCCAGGCCTACCTTCGACCCAAGGAATTGTCTACCAAGGGCAAAGCTTGATCCAATCCATGTCCCTCAGATCGAGGACATCTACATCGACATCATCCATGAGGTTGAGCTCAGGAGAAAAGATCACTCTCGCTTAGCCTTGGCAGAGATCATCCAATATGGGATAGCAATTGTGCCCAAAGGCTTCCAAACCACTGAGGACGAAGTCGATCAAGTATATACTAACACGGATGGGGACAATTGGCCTTTTCCAGCTATTGATAGAACTAAGGCACCTCAGATGATTGAGGAGAGGGTTAAGGAGACTCTGCGCAGAACAGAGCATTGGTGCCGGATGAATGGGTTAATCTACCTCGGGGTTGATTTCACAACCTCCCCACTGGGTAACGCACCTCCTCGATCCAAGCAGCAGCCTAAAGGCAAGGGCAAAGGCGTAGAAGGTGAATCCAGCGCCACTCAGGAAGAAGCTCCAGCAAGTCCTCCTTCCACGGCACCCGAACAGGTTATAACTCTGGCTTCGCCAGAGAAAGAAGTAGAAGAGGATGTTCCAATAGGCCCATCCACTCAGGATGTCGGCATTGCTACAACAACCGAGGTCCTTTCTGTCCCTTCCTCTTCTCTTCCTTCCCCTCCTCGAGTGACTCAAGCGGCCATTCCTTTGGTCGTGTCCTCTCCCCCTTCTTCTACTCCTCCCCCCGCTTCTTCGTCTATCTTCTCTTCCCTTGTGGATCTTTCCTCCTCTATTTCTTCCCTCATCTCTGAGCTCCCTTCCCTTCCTATGTCTTCCAAATGCAGAGTTTCCCTTCCTCCCGTGGGCACTTCTTGCCTATTCTCTCCATGCGCCCCCACGTGCCTCCACGTTTTTCCCCTCCACTACTGTAGCTGCCCCCTTTTCCATTTCCGGCCCTTCTCCCATAGGTCCAGCCTGGATCTCCCAGCAGCTAAGTCAGCAAAAGAGGAAAGTTCCCATCACTCCGATGGACTTTTCTGTAATCCCATCTAAGGGGGCAAAGAAGCAGAAGCCCGTCACACGCTTCTCTCAAAGTGTTGCGGGAGAGAGGGTTATGGAGATCGCGTATCCCAATCCCCTCAAGGAGAAAAAGATCTATCTCTCCGACAGATTTTACTGTGACCCAAGTCACAATGGGGACATCTTCTGAAAGCCTTCAGGGGGAAGCCCTTTCTGCAGTTGACGCCCTCTGCAAGAAGCTTCAAAAGACAAAAGAAGAGAAAAGGCAATTGAAAGAGCAAAACAAATATCTGCTCCAAGCCTTACAGAAGATGGGTAGTGCGCCTCCCACAACTGCCGCCGAGACTTCTGAGCTTCTCAGCCAGGAGAAAATTAATGAGTACGTGAAAATTGGTGAGCAGGGTATGGATGTTTCCGCTTAGAGGAGCCAAATCATTAAAGACAGTGAAAAAGTAATCGCCGAGTTCTCTAACTTGTATTTGAACATCAATAAGGCGAATAAAGAGCTCCAAGCGTTGGCGGGGCCCATATCGGAAGAGCTGGAACATGCTAGACTGCAGCACGAGACCTTCCAACAAATGTTTGACTGTTCAGTCGAAGATCTGGTTAAGTTCGGCGTCTTCGGCCATCCCAGGGCCCTCAACAAAATCATGTCCACTCTGGACTACCGGGTGGATCAGCTAGAATTTTTCTTGGAAAATATTGACAAGGTAAAGGAAGAAGCCCTGGACGCGGTGCACCAAATGGAACGAATCATTCTTAACATGTCACCAGGGTTACTTACTCCTTCCTTTACTTTAAGAAAAGATGAGGAGACCATTCGAGATCTTCAAAGAGATCATTTCTCAAGGCATAGGGCGGAGGTCACTTTTGACGCAGAGTCTATCAACAACCTGACTTTCTTGGCTGTTGAGACTTCATTGGGCTACTCATTGAGGCGGAAAAAGACTACTCCAAGCTCCCGAGAAACTCATAGATGAGCAGGAGACTTGTGAGGCGATTAGTGATAGGCACAAGGATCCTTCCCAGGATCGGCTAGGGCCAATGATCAACAAGTTTATAGAATACCCCTCTCAATTCCATATCTCGTCACCTGAGCAACAACAAAAGTAGTCCACCCCCTTTCGGCCATAGGATGACGACGACAAGTACCTTCTTCTTCTTCTTCTTCTTCTCTCTCTCTCTTCTTCGGATTTCTTTTCGAGAATATCTGGAGTATGTTGATACAAACGGTGACATCATCCATGTTGCACCATGGGATGATGTCATCCATCAAGTTGTCAAAAGTCAACATGACTTTTAGATATTTTGTAAATATCTTTGTAAATAGTTGTTGGCTCCTTTTTGCCTTCTTTTCTCTTCTTCTTCTATAAATACCCCAATACTTGTTGTATTATGGATGGATGAATATCTTTCAGATAAAAAATAGAAGTGAAGAAAAAAGACTTTGAGCTTTTTGTAACAGAAGAAAAATATTAATACAATATTTAGACTTTGTGCTGAATACATGTGTTATGTGCATTAGATCTTTCTTAAGTTAGATCTGTGTGTTTATTCTGTTGGATCTGCTTCTATTTTATTGTCATTTATTTATCATCAGTATTGCTTTGCTCGTTTATGCAAGTAGGTTTGGCTCTGTTTACTACCAATCCCAAAACATAAACCTTCTGACCTTTCTACTTTGGAATTCATTTCTTTTCTCCCTTCGGACCTGCTCTTTCTTCATCCCCTCTTCCTTTCCTTTCTTTTCATAGTCGGAAACACCCCTACTGGGATGAGATCCCAAACCCCCGAAGGCAGAATTTGTGAGACTTGCATAGATTCCTGCTGGTAGAATAGCAATAAACCAGTTTCGCTTTGCTGACTCAAAGAGGGCTATGCCCTGCTGCTGTTGGCTCATTTATCCATAGATCTGCCCAAGCGACAGATTTTCAGACCAACAGTTTTTGGTGACTCCGTTGGGGAACGAATAGATCTATCAGATCTATGATAGTGGTAGGATAGAAAATCAGGAAAAATCAGAAAAATCACTATCATTTGTTTGCAAATCTGAACTTTTGTTAAAAATCCAAAAAATTACAAAAGTGCTCTAAATTGAAAATTTTCTTACGAGATCCATAGATCGGCCTAGTTGGAGACCTTTAGTTCATTGAGTTTTTATAAAAATCAGTATTTTGCCATAGATCTGAGTTTTTGACTGTTTGCTAAAAGTTTGAAACCCTTTGAAAAAAGTCAAAATTAGATCCAAAAATCAGCTTACTAATCTTCTCTGCCTTTTTATCCTCGTTGTTATTTGTCATTAACCGCAATCGGTTTTCTGAAGAGGATAGTTTTAAATATTTAGAAAAGTGCATGCTGCTGGTTTTTATCAGAAAAGCCAGAAAATCAGCAAGTACAGCCAAAAAGAAAGTTTGAATCCACGCTACAAAACCGTAGATCGGAAAGACACACTGGCAGGTGAACCCTTTACGCGTAGCAGGAGAGCTCGTGGAGAAACTGATCCTATTTTTGATTTGCTTCAAAGGCACAATTTCAGCGTAACACCGACATGTTTTTCAACGCTGAGCTCGGCTGACCGGTCATCCAGGAGTGTCTCACCTCCATGAAGAAAGAATCTTTCGCAAGGGGCATCCACATCCCTTTGTAGTGCCTTGCTACTCAGTGGAACCACACTTCCAGCTCGTGTTCTTTTTCCAGCCTTTCAAATGGCGGTACCATGGGGAAATGCTATGGGTCCCTTGGCTTTACCACATCCAGTTCACGCGCTCCCTCACAGAAACCGAAAGAATTTTCCCAAATTCGATGGGAGCGGAAATCAAAGCACGGATTCCCACATATCTGCATTCATCATGTCATGCAGTATCCTGGATGTAACTCACGAGGATGTGTCGGTTCACCTTTTTCTGGAAACTCTACAAGGGCCCGCAGCTGAATGGTTTCAGCATTTGCCGGCCGGATCTATTACAAGTTGGGCCACCTTGCGAGATGCTTTTGAAGACAGGTACAAACCTTCAGAAGATGCATTTGCATTATTATCACGGATCACTCACCTGAAGAAAGAGGCAAATGAAACCATGCGCGATTTTATCGCTAGGTTCAATGCATTAATCAATCGTGTCCCTGTTGCCATGCTTCCAACACCGGAAAATCAAAAGTGTTTCTTCGTAAACGCTATGAGCTCGAAAGTTAGTTTCTTGCTCCTTCAAGAACGAGTGGCCACCTTGATTCTCCCAAGCCGCTGCCATTCGAATAGAAGATAATTTGATAATATCTGGCGAATTGAAAAAGGAATCATCCAAGCCTAAATCTTTGGGTCCTTCGCCCCTTGCTTCGTCGATCCGGCCTTTCAAAAGATGGCAAATGACTTGCTTGCATTAAAGAAGCAGTTGGCCCAGGCCTCCCCCAGTTCCTCATACCGGGATATTCCGTGGAGGAATTTCGTTCCTAACAATGTTTCACAAAGGCCGCGCTTACCGCTTGTTGCTCCACGATTGGCGCTTGAGGCTCCTCCTCGGTCAACGCTCGGCTGAAATCGAAAGAAGAAGAGCAGTATTATGAAGAACCTTCGTCTCAGGGCGAAGATGATCAAGATGTCGGTGAACCCACTGGTGACTCTACTATCGGGTATATGGAATTTGATGAGGAAGAATCGATGAAGAAGAGGGTACCAGGGATATGCAAGCGGACACAGTCATCGCTGTTTTTACCCGCTCGCAAGGAAAAGAAGCGGAAGTTGCTGCCCATGTCCAGCAGGAGAAGGCCATGTCAAATGTGCCTCCGATCATTGCTAAAAGAGGTAATCCTCTTCCTACTCAACTCCCTGGCAAATCTTTTACAAGGAAATCCTTTCCCCCATCTCTCCTCCAAATCAGTCCTCTCACGTTCCTACCAAGACCAGTAATCCTATTCCACCATCGCGAAGTGAGGGACTCATTCCTTCACCAACGCAACCCTTGGCCGCATTTGATATCATAGATCATGCAAAAAAGACCAAGATCCAAATGTCTGAAGCTGAGTATCTTCAGTCAAATCCCGAACAGCTTGTAAGATTGACCAAGTATATTCAAAGTCAAGCTGTTGTATCTAAGCAGGTTTCCCCAAAAGGAATCCTTTCCACTCCCCCTGAATCCCACATAAATGTTGCTTCAACATCGGCATCAGGCAAGATAGAGCCTTTCTATCTCTCCCTCCTAATCAATGGTCACAAGTTGAGTAACTGCATAATTGATTCCGGGGCTTCTGATAACGTCATGCCGGCAAAAGTCACCCATGCTTTGGGCCTCACTCTTACCAAGCCTTTTGGCAGATGTTATTCCTTGGAAACCAAGCAGGTTCCGTTGATTGGCCAAATCAAAGACGCGCAATTTGCATTTGCGGCATTCCCAGAAAAGAGAGTAAAGATGACAGTTCTCGTTGCTGACATTCCGGCAGCCTACGAAATTTTGCTGGGAAGAAGCTTTTGCAGCGAAGTTGGTGGAGAGATTCATATGGATTGGTCTAAAGCTAGAATTCCCGTCAAAGGTGTAATGCAGACTTTGGAGCCGGAATCACAAAAGAAGTACTTGGTTACTAGCTCTGAGGACCCCAAAGCTCAAATCCTTTTTGAATCATCAGGGATGGGGAACTATTTCTTGTCTACCGAGTCTGATAAAATGGTTGTTCTCGTTCAAGAAGGAGATCTTAATAAGATCTGGACCTTGCAGTTCGATGGCAGCTGTGCAACCAGCGGATGTGGCACCGGAGCCGTGCTAATATCTCCCGAGGAAGAAGTCATTCCTCTCTCTTTCAAGTTGCAGTTTTTTAACACAAATAATACTGCTGAGTATGAATCTTTGTTACTTGGCATGCAAGCCGCAAAAGAAAGAGGGATTAAGAATCTGAAAGTACAAGGTGATGCGGAGCTAGTTGTGAATCAAGTTAAAAGGATTTACCAAGTGAAGAATGAAAGGCTCAGGCATTACCGTAATGCGGTGTGGGACAACATTGAAGAGTTTGATGCTTTTTCGATTGAATCCATTCCAAGAGCCCAAAATGACATGGCCGATTCATTGGCTGTTTCAGCATCCCTCATGCTTCCTCACCCAGGTTTGAAACAAACAAATACACCATTGAGGTGGTTTTCCACCCGAGCGTGCCAGATAATTCTCAGCATTGGCAGGTGTTCAACGATGATAATCAACTCATTGCCTTTCTAGAGAAGGCGGAAAATTTTAAAGAATTGCACTTTGAAGGATCTACTTCCACTTGCCGTGAATCAGTCACCAATCAAGACGATGAATCTGAAGGGAATGATGGCATATGTCAGCTCAAAGGAAATAAAATTCCAAAGGGCCTAGTTTCTCTGGAGCGGTTGTTCGACAGGCATGATCGTTTTGTGAAAAAGAAGAGGCGAGATGACCCTGACTCATCCCCAGAAACCGAACCGGTCAATATAGGTTCGGTAGAGCACCATCATTTGTGAACATTGGAAAATGTTGCACGCCTGAAGAGAAGCGGAAATTTGTCAAGTTGCTGAAGAAATATATGGATGTATTGGCATGGTCCTATGCCGATCTAAAGTCTTTTAAGCCAAAGGACGTTTAGCATGACATCCCGTTGAAAGAAGATGTCAAAGCCTTTCACCAGAAGCAGAGGCACTATAATCCTAAGATCTCGGGTACTATCCAGGCTGAAATTCAAAAGATGTTGGATGCGAGAATCATCTTTCCTATCCATCACAGTACTTGGGTAGCAAATATTGTGCCAGTGTGCAAGAAAAATGGTGAGATACGCATATGCGTAGACTTTCACAATTTGAATCAGGCTTCCTTGAAAGACAACTACCCACTTCCGATAATGGATCAAGTTCTGCAAGCAGTAACTGGATCAGAGATGTTGTCCATGCTTGATGGTTTTTCAGGCTATAATCAGATTGAAGTTTCACCTGAAGATCAATTTAAAACAGCATTCACTACTCCCTAGGGTACATTTGCCTACAATGAGGATGCCTTTTGGCCTAACTAATGCTGGCGCCACTTTTCAGCGGGCCATGGATTTTGCATTCAAAGGTATGATGGGGAAAGTCATTGTGGTTTATCTAGATGACTTAACCGTGTTCTCTAAACAATGAAATGATCATTGTGATCATTTGGAGCAAGTATTGGCCAGGTGCGAGAACATGGGATCTCCCTAAACCCAAAAAGTCTATTTTTGGAGTCACGGAAGGAAAGTTGCTAGGGCATGTGGTTAGCAAAGAAGGAACAAAGATAGATACCGAAAGAGTTAAGGCTATTCAAAGCCTTACTCTGCCTACAAGCAAGACTGGTGTTCATTCTTTCTTCGGAAAGGTGAACTTTCTCAGGCGTTTTGTTCTGACTTTCTTTGAAAAGACTCGTCACATATTGAACATGATGAAGGGGTCACCAACTTTCGGATGGAGCGAAGAGGGAAAAGGTCATTTGAAGAAATAAAAGCTTTGTTGCTCATGCGCCGATCTGGTATGTCCCGATTTCTCAAGGACTTCATCATGTATAGTTACGCATCGAGCATCTTGTGTCCGCAATCTTGATGCAAAAGAATTCGGAGGATGTTGAATCTCGATTGCGTTCATGAGCTCTCCCCTCAAGCCTCACGAACTAAAAATGTCCCAACTGGAAAAGCATGCCTTCGCCATTGTCAAAGCGGTGAAGAATTTCAGGTATTACATTCTAAACTCTCATACGGTGGTCTTTGGTCACGACACGGCGGTGAAATCAATTCTAACTCAAGGAGTTAGGAAGCTGCGAGGAAATTGGATCGCAAAGGTCCGGGAGTATGACTGGATATTAAACCAACCAAGTGGTGAGGGCGAGGGCACATGTCGACTTATGGCTGAAAACAAAGATTAGAAAACCACGATGAAAGGGGTGACTACACCGATGAAGCACAGGACCGGCTGGAAAAACCGATTCACTACCTCTGGTCCTATTTGTTGCGACTAGTGATGAATGGTATTCCGATATTGCTTTCTTCCTCACCTACGGCGAATTCCCAATGCACCTAACTGCAAAGGAGAAGTGCACTATAAAGCTCAGAGCAGCTAAATATGTCATCTGGGATGACGGTTTATATAAACGTGGGATAGATGGTGTCTTTTTGCGATGTGTTGACAAACCACAACAGGTAAAGTTACTCGAAAGTTTTCATAATTCAGCCTGTGGAGGTCATTTCTCTTCCTCCGTGATAACACATAAGATCATCCGAGCTAGGTACTATTGGCCGACGCTCTTCCAAGATACAGCCACCTGGGTGGCAAAGTGTGAACCTTGCCAGCAATTCGTCGGCAAGCCCAAGTTGGCTGCCTTTCCCCTAAGGCCGGTTATTGTCAACGAACCATTCAGGCAATGGGGAATTGATTTTATTGGTGCACTCAATCCTCAATCGAGTGTCGGACATAGCTATGTCCTTACAGCAACGGATTACTTCACCAAGTGGGTGGAAGCCATACCTGTCAAGCATGCCACTTCTGAGGTGGTTTGCAATTTCATTAAAGAAAATATCATTGTCAGGTTTGGCGTTCCAAACAAAATTGTTGCTGATAATGCTTCTAACTTCTCCTCACGGGAAGTTATTAGTTTTTGCTATGAATATGGGATAACTTTGGCTCACGCCTCAGATTATTACCCTCAGGGAAATGGTCAGGCGGAATCCAGTAACAAGAACTTGGTGACCATCATACGGAAGTTAGTGGATGAGAATCAGCGAATGTGGCACAAGTCTTTGTACGACGCTTTGTGGGCCGATCGTATTACTCCCAAGAGGTCTCTCGGCATGTCACCTTTTCAAGTGTTATATGGCACTGATGCCGAGCTTCCCATTTCTGCGGAACTTCCTGCTCTGCGCTTGGCACGAGCTATCGAAGATGAAACTTTCCAAAATTCTCTTGAAAAGAGAATCATGTATCTGACAGAGCTCGAAGAAAAGAGAGTAAGAGTGGTCGACAGGATCACCGAACATCAGAATCAAGTCAAGAGATTATTCGATAAAAAAGTGAAGCAAAAGGATTTCCAAGTGGGAGACCTCGTCCTTCTGTGGGACAAGCGAAGAGAGCCGAAGGGCATGCACGGAAAGTTTGATTCCCTGTGGAGAGGGCCCTTCAAGATCAAGCAGCTCAATGGAGAGAATAGCTTCTATCTCTCATATCTGGATGGAACCGAGCTCCCGCTTCCTTATAGCGGGCAACATCTGAAAATTTTCAGGAAGTAGAGCTTGCTCTCTTCTTTGTACAGTTTGCTTTCGTTGTGTGTTTGTTTTCGTTGTGTGTTTGCTTTCGGTTTGTTGTGTGTTTCTTTTCTCTCCCTCCGGTCGCCCTTGTTTTTGACTCTGTTACCCAATGGATAGGCACATGAGATCTGGGATTCTCTACCCCCAAGTTTACTCAGGGATAGTCCCCAGAAAGAGCCAGCTGTTATCCCGTAAAATTGACAAGGGAAATTTTACCGATAACCATACCGAAAATTTTGTTTCGATCCCTCATTAGGGTCCCTTGCGTTCGGAACGTTGCAAAATCCCTTTTCCGGGAAATCTGGTTTTCCGAACTTAGTCTTTTTGGTCTTTTTGGTTGGGCGCATGGAATTGCTATGTAACATCACTTTTTGGTGCGCCCCCTTAAAACCTTTGGCGTGTATTTTATTGTGTCAACACTCCTTTTGGTGCGCCTTGATATGTTGAGTCTTCCCTGCGTGCGCCGTGGCGCATGCGCCTTCTTGTCAGCAACTCATTTGTTGCGCCTCTTTTTGGTGCGCCAAAGGCGCGCATAATCATGTGTCGACACCTCTTCCGGTGCGCAAAGGGCGCGTGTAACACTGTGTTGTCATACGCTTTGGTGCACCAAAGGGCGCATGCTTTTCTATGTCGACGAGAGACTTTGGTGCGCCCTTTACAAAGTTGGTGGCGCATTTATTGCTGATTCATATATATATATATATATATATATATATATATATGCGCGTCGCAAATGTCATTATCTCGGAGCGCAAAGCACGTGATTTTTATTCTCTGAGCCTGTCAGCCCTTGCCTCGTCGTTTTCAACGCGTTGTGGACCCGTGTGCAAGTTTTTACTATTTATCCAGGTAAGAGGTTCTTATCTCTTTCGTGCGTTTTACGTTTTTGGTTCTCTGTGTGCTTGGTGGTCTGGTTGTAGTTTGGAAATATTGAAATTTTGATCTAGCCTCCCCCTTTGCTGTCTTTCCATATCCCTCCCCCTCTTTCCAGATCTGCTGGTAGAGGAAGTTGTTCTAAAAGCATGATTTTAACCCCTTTTGGTTGAACCATTTTATTACCCAAATGATCTTGGAAAAGAAAAGATAAAAGAGAGGCTAAACCATGTAAAACTCTATTTTTCTCTTTGGCGCATCGGTGAGTCCTGTTACATTAAAAATAGTTACGCCCCTTTGGTGCATCTGTCCCCCTCGCAACATGAATAAAATCCGCGCCAATGGCGCACCCATCACGCCTGTTGCATCAAGAACCTTTGCGCCCTCAAGGCGCGCCTCCTTCACATGCTGCAAGTGCTAACCTTGCGCCCTCTTTGGCGCACCAACCTTCCGTGTTACATCGCATATACATGCGCCCCTTTGGCGCACCCCTGCATCTGCGCAACACCAGCTTAATCTGCGCCAAGTATGAAGTTATAAAGGCGCAGGTGCTTTCCTCGTCGCAAAAACATCATGTCATGTAAACCCTCCATGCGCTGTGCCAAGTTGCCTTTGGCGCACGAAAAGTTCATGTTACACAAAAGATACATGCGCCTTTGGCGCGCCCATTTCCCATGCAACATGAACAATCTATGCGCCTTTGGCGCATCCTGTCTCTTTGTAACACCAAATCTTCATGCGCCCTTTACAAAATATACCCTGCAGTCTCTATGCGCCATGCGCCTTTGGCGCTGATTTAACCTTTGCAACACCTCTTTTCTATGCGCCTTACCTATTTAGCCACCAGTAAGTTGCTGTGACTTTTTCATGCCGCCTGCCCTGAGCCTCAAATCACTAACTCTTTCTTCTGATATCACTTCAATGGAAGATCAAATGGCTAATACAACCTTTTTGGATTGGGTCTCGCTTCTTCTTCGTGCAGATCAGCAACTAAGTTCGAAAGAACATATGTCTACATCAAGCAGGAGACCTACCAAGTCCAAAGGCAAGGCCAAACTTACAGAAGAAGAGATGAAATACAAGTATCAGAGAGTCAGAATGCCTGACTCCCAGGCCGAATGCGACCTAGACATCAGAGACTCAGAATTGGGTCACATTGATATGGAGGAATTCTGGGTCAGAACTCAGAAGGTGACTAGAAGTCCGTGGATGGACAAACTAATGGGCAGCGCCCTACATTTCTTGGAGGTATCCCGATCGGCACCAAATCGTCAACAATGAATTCATGATGGTGGTCACCCGGTGCTATAACAAGGACACAAGGTGTGTCGTAAATGACAAGGGTGAGGTAGTCATTAACCTCACTGCCCGCCATTTTGAAATAATACTCGGCATCCCTCATCACAGGCACTTTGTGGCCGTCAGCCGAGAAGATTGTATTAAGGCCTGGGATGATAACGAAGATCAGTGTATGCAGCTGATGAATGAGGTCTATTTGAAAAATAAAAAGGTGGTGACCCGATGGCCTCAAACCATCCACCACAGCGACTTCTCAGAGGAGCTCAGCGACACTATCACATTCCTGAGCAGAGTGTTTGGGCTTCCTGACGCCCACTTTTTCCATAAATGGATGTTGCGGTACTTAGAGACCATGAACAAGAACGTGCCCGATCAGCGCTTTTGCTGGGGAGAAATAATAAGCAGCACAATCTCGAAAAGCTTCAACAATTTCTTACAACGGGAAGTTTCTACATGAACTCCTATGTTGTCTACATCTGCTGCATCAGAGAGAGACTACCCAGGCCTGATGCGAAGTGGAGTTTGGCCCCAGGTCAAAATATATGAGTACTACCCAGGTGAGGTGGAGAATAGTATCTCCCAATTCACAAAAATTAACGATGTGTTTTCTATCACATCATCTCACTGTTGAGGCCAAATATGACTTATGGTCACACACGACCAAAAGCATAGTAGCACCCTTTGAGAAATGGGGGCCTGTTCACCTGAGTTTCCCACATTCACCTATCTAAGGGCTGCCTGACTTTTTGGGAGAGCCAACCCGAGGCTACCGAGGTATCTTTGGACCCAAGCTGATTTCTTTGGGCTGTCATCAGAGGCGGTGATCACCTATCATGAGAAATGCTCGAAAAGAAAGAAGGGTGGGACTCCTTTCCCCCTCACGGTGGGCGATATACATGCACTACCCACCACTGAGGCAAAGGACATGTTCGCGAGAAGTGGGCTACTCAATTTAAGACATGATTTCCCGGCCGAGGCCTACCTTCGACCCAAGGAATTGTCTACGAGGGCAAAGCTTGATCGATCCATGTCCCTCGGATCGAGGACATCTACATCGACATCATCCATGAGGTTGAGCTCAGGAGAAAAGATCACTCTCGCTTAGCCTTGGCAGAGATCATCCAATATGGGGTAGCAATTGTCCCCAAAGGCTTCCAGACTACTGAGGACGAAGTCGATCAAGTATATACTAACACGGATGGGGACAATTGGCCTTTTCCAGCTATTGATAGAACTAAGGCACCTCAGACGATTGAGGAGAGGGTTAAGGAGACTCTGCGCAGAACAGAGCATTGGTGCCGGATGAACGGGTTAATCTACCTTGGGGTTGATTTCACAACCTCCCCATTGGGTAACGCACCTCCTCGATCAAGTAGCAGACCTAAAGGCAAGGGCAAAGGCATAGAGGGTGAATCCAGCACCACTCAGGAAGAAGCTCCAGCAAGTCCTCCTTCCACGGCACCCGAACAGGTTATAACTGCGGCGCCAGAGAAAAAGTAGAAGAGGATGTTCAATAGGCCCATCCACTCGGGATGTCGGCATTGCTACAACAACCGAGGTCCCTTCTATCCCTTCTTCTTCTCTTCCTTCCCCTCCTCGAGTGACTCAGGCGGCCATTCCTTTGGTCGTGTCCTCTCCCCCTTCTTCTACTCCTCCCCCGCTTCTTCATCTATCTTCTCTTCCCTTGTGGATCTTTCCTCCTCTATTTCTTCCCTCATCTCGAGCTCCCTTCCCTTCCTATGTCTTCCGCGATAGATAGTTTCCCTTCCTCCCGTGGACACTTCTTGGATTTATTCTCTCCATGCCGCCGCCCCACGTGTCTCCACGTTTTCCCCTCCCTCTTGTAGCTGCCCCCTTTTCCATTTCCGGCCCTTCTCCCATAGGTCCGCCTGGATCTCCCAGTAAGCTAAGTCGTGCAAAGAGGAAAGTTCCCATCGCTCAGATGGACTTTTCGTAATCCCATCTAAGGGGCAAAGAAGCGAGAAGCCCGTCACACGCTTCTCTCGAAGTGTTGCGGGAGAGAGGGTTATGGAGATCGCGTATCCCAATCCCTCAAGGAGAAAAAGATCATCTCGACAGATTTTACTGTGACCCAAGTCTGATGGGGACATCTTGAAAGCCTTGGGGGAAGCCCTTTGCGGTTGACGCCCTCTGCAAGAAGCTTCAAAAGACAAAAGAAGAGAAAAGGCAATTGAAAGAGCAAAACAAATATCTGCTCCAAGCCTTACAGAAGATGGGTAGTGCGCCTCCCACAACTGCCGCCGAGACTTCTGAGCTTCTCAGCCAGGAGAAAATTAATGAGTACGTGAAAATCGGCGAGCAGGGTATGGCCGTTTCCGCTTGGAGGAGCCAAATCATCAAAGACAGTGAAAAAGTAATCGCCGAGTTCTCTAACTTGTATTTGAACATCAATAAGGTGAATAAAGAGCTCCAAGCGTTGGCGGGGCCCATATCAGAAGAGCTGGAACATGCTAGACTGCAGCACGAGACCTTCCAACAAATGTTCGACTGTTCAGTCGAAGATCTGGTTAAGTTCGGCGTCTTCGGCCATCCCAGGGCCCTTAACAAAATCATGTCCACTCTGGACTACCGGGTGGATCAGCTAGAATTTGTCTTGGAAAAGATTGACAAGGTAAAGGAAGAAGCCCTGGACGCGATGCACCAAATGGAACGAATCGTTCTTAACATGTCGCCAGGGTTACTTACTCCTTCCTTTACTTTAAGAAAAGCTGAGGAGACCATTCAGATCTTCAAAGAGATCATTTCTCAAGGCGTAGGGCCAGAGGTCACTTTTGACGCAGAGTCTATCAACAACCTGCTGGCCTGCCGAGACTTCATTGGGCTACTCATTGAGGCGGAAAAAGACTACTCCAAGCTCCCCGAGAAACTCATAGATGAGCGGGAGACTTGTGAGGCGATAAGTGATAGGCACAAGGATCCTTCCCAGGATCAGCTAGGGCCAATGATCAACAAGTTTATGGAATACCGCTCTCAATTCCATATCTCGTCACCTGAGCAACAACAAAAGTAGTCCACCCCCTTTCGGCCGCAGGATGACGACGATGAGTAGCTTCTTCTTCTTCTTCTTCTTCTTCTTCTTCTTCTCTCTCTCTCTTCTTCGGCTTTCTTTTCGAGAATATCTGGAGTATGTTGATACAAATGGTGACATCATCCATGTTGCATCATGGGATGATGTCATCCATCAAGTTGTAAAAAGTCAACATGACTTTTAGATATTTTGTAAATATCTTTGTAAATAAGTTGTTGGCTCCTTTTTGCCTTCTTTTCTCTTCTTCTTCTATAAATACCCCAATACTTGTTGTATTATGGATGGATGAATATCTTTCAGATGAAAAATAGAAGTGAAGAAAAAGACTTTGAGCTTTTTGTAACAGAAGAAAAATATTAATACAATATTTAGACTTTGTGCTGAATACATGTGTTATGTGCATTAGATCTTTCTTAAGTTAGATCTGTGTGTTTATTCTATTGGATCTGCTTCTATTTTATTGTCATTTATTTATCATCAGTATTGCTTTGCTCGTTTATGCAAGTAGGTTTGGCTCTGTTTACTACCAATCCCAAAACATAAACCTTCGACCCTTTCTGCTTTGGAATTCATTTCTTTTCTCCCTTCGGACCTGCTCTTTCTTCATCCCCTCTTCCTTTCTTTCTCATCACTTACAACATTAAATAAAAACTCTCTCTTGAATTACCAATCACCTCATCATTCTCATAATGTCATTTTCTTATCATTATCAAATTCATTAAACTAAGAAGAACATAAACACAATTTTCCACTATTTAGATCATTTATATCTACAAAATTCTAAACACATTTACAAGAAACTTCATTCTCGTTGATGGAAAGACCTATATAAAATGTTTTCATGATCTACTACAAATCAATCTTGAGCCTCTTGGGCTCTCTAACTTCCTACCAAAAGTGTCTCCTCCTTTATAAAACCCGTACTTCCTAATCTACTTTGAATGTCTCTTCTTTAATGATCAAAACAAAGAGGTGGTTGCATTTAGTTAGGTGACCTATTTAAGTGGGAGATGACCATGAGTTATTATTATAACTAGGAGGGTAAGAGACATGTAATCACACCATATAAGGTCCCTTTAGAATGATTCACAAACTTTATTCACACTATCTGGGCACCTAAGCCACTAATATTCATCCTCACATTATTAATTAATTTAATTATTTTAATTAAGTTAATTTCATCCTCACACCTCCACCTCATCATTACACCTCACCCTGGACCCATTCTAAGGGCATTTAACTCACAATGATCAAGTCATCACTCTCAACATTGAGTCATCACTCCTAGTGTTGAGTCACCACTTGACCTAACTAACTGAGACTTCTTCCTAAACCTAATTGGACTTCTTCTATGACCTTCCTACCTTCTCTCATGTGAACTCCACTTCCCTAAGTGGACTCAATCAAAATCATGCCAAAAATAGTAAAGATCTACCTATTTTTGGTAAACCTAGACTTTCCTCCCCACCAACGCCGTTATCCCTCAACCGATGTTGGTCACCTAACCACCATTGGTTACCTTATATACACTTTCACAACTCTTTACATGGGTTGGTCATTCAGTTATTGGAGCCTAATTGCATTCAAGCACATGAATCTTCAAGCCCTCCTGCATCTAGATGATGAACACACACAACCACAGTGCAAGACAAGCAACCATTTTCCCTTCCAGAGCATTGGAATACTCATGGGAGCACATAGGCCGTATTTTCGTGGCACTGGACTCAAGCACTTCTTCTCGATCAACCATCAACCATTCCAACTCCCAAGATCTACAAGACATCAAGTAAGTATTGTGATTCTAATCATTTGGCTTATTCCTTTTGTAGATCTTTTGCTCCTTTTAGTAGTTTATTTCCTTTGTTGCCTGTACATCACCTTCTTCCACCAACCCACTATTCAACCATCCCAAGCCTTTTCATCATTCCAAACCTCCTTCTTAGTATCCCTGAGTCTTCTCAGCCATATTATGACCCAAACCATACTACCCTCTCTCTTTGTGTAATCACAGAGAAGCCTAAAACCTTTTTAATAATTTACTATCAAATTTTCCCCCTACCGACGATCTTGGTCCCTTAACCATCATCGGTCTCCCCTCTCTCGGCATTGGCATCGGTCACGGACCAATATCGATATGGTCACTTTGTGTTTTCTATTAACCTTCACCAAACTACCTCTAACATCACCTAAACTCCACCCAGACCTTACCAGATACCTCTGTGACCTTACCTAACACCCATGTGACCTGTCCTAACTAGAAACATACCTTTCCTGATGCTAGATTAGTTTAGATTTCAATACTTTGCTTAATCTAGTTTGTTGATAACATTTTTGAGATACCTAAATCAAAGTGTTAGCAATAGGACCTTTATTTCTCATATTTACTTTCATTGATTTGATAAAAATAGAGGATTGACAACCATTCGAGGAAGCATCACACTTCCCGGATCTAGCCTTGTTAGGAAGTCCTCTGACTCTTGCTATTTAATATCATTTGGTGGTCTTGCTTTGTATCTATAGGTAGTCCTTCCCGAAAAAAAGGAGTTCTCTATGATCAAGCTTGGATAAAGTCAATAACGTGCACGCATTCAACCTTCAACCTACATATCACAAGTATTCCTCCTTGACCTTTTACCTTATCTATTTTATCAACTTATTTGGTGAAACATTTTCCTCCTTTGGGACCCCTTTTTATTTTATTCTTAGGTGAAATATTTGTGTCTATTTCGGTGAAACATTTTTGCACACACAATTTTGGTGTTAAATTTTTTACAAAATTGTTATTTTCATTTTATTTATTCATTTTCTAGGTGGGACCCATTTGGGTTCTTTTGCATTGTTCATTCCTAGGTGAAAATTATTGTGTCTATTTCCTTTTGAAAGTGTTCACATTAAATTTTCTCCTTTGGAACATTCTTTCTCTCTACTTGTCTCATTGACACTCGTATTTTGGATTAAAAAGAACCATTCTTTTTATTTTTGTATTGCATTAGTGAAAGACATACTCTTGCCTATTCATCATTTCTCTCATCGAATGTCATTGTGGATTTGGGTCTAAAATATTTGCATATCATTTTGAGTGTTGCATTTGTAGCTCATTTAAAAATTGTGGGCAACCTATATGTTGGAAGTCATGCCCAGCTGATGGTTGAAAAATTGAATCATAGTGCACACTTTCTTCTCTACACCAAACCACTAAAAATAAATTACTCATTTTCTTAAACAACATCCTACCGGAAGAAGTTGTCAATGATCACATGATCAAGAGGATTGATAGTGGGCTCCAAACTGGTTTCTCTGTCAGTCATTATCTCAGAGAAAGGATCTCCCTCACCAAAACTTACTGAAACTATCCTTAGTTGTTGGATTTTTGTAGGGCACCTTTTATCAAACCAAAAACTCTACTCTATTCACAAGTCAGTCCTAAATGGCATAAGCTGGAACATAAAATCCACCACATAGGATTTCGTGTTTGCTAGTTTTTGCTTGATTTGTGTTTTGAGGTGTGAGTTTGTTTTCTTCATTCTTCTCTCCTTTCACACTCCATAATCATAGTTGGTGTATTCGACTCTTTTTGAGTGTGTTAGGGTCAATCATTTCCATACTCGGGTTTTGGGTTGGTCTTTTATTTGATCTAAATCACCAAATTCATTTTTTTTCCATCTTTTCACAAATTTCACAGTGACTGGTGTCGGGTCCATGACCATCATCGGTTTACTCATCTAACCATCATCGGTTTTTACTTGACCATTGTCGGTTTCCTGTTATTTTGGTCATTTTAACCAAAGTAGCATTCATCACATTTTGTTCTTTCTAGGGTTTCCTCAGTTACCTCACCATATCTGTGTCTTTGAAATCACTATCAAAGTCCATATTTGCTTCATTTTCATCATTTATTACCACATTTACAAATCCTTTTATTTTCCCATAGTAACGATATCGGTCCTAACATACATTGGTTACCCTCTGTCACACATTGACATCGGTTACCCAACCCATCATCGGTTGTTGTGTTTTAATTTTCAATTAAAATAATACTCATTTTTTCACCTTTAGAACCATTTTCTCCATTCCATTCATACTTTTGTACTTGTGTCATCTACGGAGATCAAATTACAGGTCTACTATAAGTCACATGGTTTTGACTCATAGCCAAGCCAACGCCCTCGTATTCCACACTAGCCTTCAGCCACTCCCACCTAGCCCATCACCACCTTCCATTCTATCACCTATGGATCCCAATCAACCTATTACCATTAGTACGGTGATGAGGAGTTCACAAGACTCCTTGATCAAAACCCCATTGCTTTATAATATTATTTAGCCCATTCATCCACTCGGGATTCATCAGGGAAGCTTGTATATGACATGCATGTGTCCATTCCTCCTACCCTCACACCCACTTCTGCATCGCTACTACTACTAGCTCGGCCTTACCCTCTTCCACCTTACCACATGTGGTGTCCCAAACTTGACCCTACATCATCGATATCTATTGCACCTATGACATCTATGCCTTTGATGTTAGTTTCTCTATGATGTCAACCATTCCTTTATCAACCACCTTGAGTGTAGGTCTATCTACACCCACCACCTCTCATATACCTATTGCATCTTAGCCACCCATGGTGTTGGAAAGCCCATACTCCCTTCCAAAACATTGTCCTCTCCATCCCTGTAGTCTCTTCCTCCAATTACTATGAGATTCGTTACATCCACTCCACCTACCTACACTTATCACCAACAACCCCCTATCTCATCTATCACTTATTCAGGATACTTTCCACCACCATCATCTATTCCTCCCTCACAATTTTTGTACTCAACACCACCATATACTGGGATGCCGACCCATGTCATACCTTCATCATCTACCCCCTTATACTACGGGGGTGCCCAATCATCACAACCTACTAATGATCTTATCAAAATGATGATGGAAAGATGTAGACATTGGAAGCATCGGTCTCGGCTCACGTAATTCTCTGACATATGATGAGATTTGTAATGAGCCCATTCACCCATCCATTCTGATTCATCCATACCCTATGCATTGGGAAATGCCTAAATTCAACCGATTTTAATAAAAAGAAGACCCACAACACTTGTGGTCTTTTAAACATGGGTGTTATCTGATCGCTCATGATGACACTTTTCTCTTATGAACATTCCCAATGTCCTTGATAGGACCTGCGTTGGATTGGTATAGTGCTCTACCTAGGCACTCCATTTTCTCATTCAACCAAGTAGCTCAAGCTTTCCTAGACCACTTTTCTATCAACATCATCAAGAAAGTCACCATGACCAACTTGTACTCAACACACCAATACGAAAGATGAATCTATCACAGATTTTGTCACTCGTTGGTGAAGCCTAATCAACCAGCTCACATTCAACTACCTCAAACTGAGTTAATAGAGTTGTTCACAGGGCTTGTGCTAGGCACATCTCACCAACTCTCCAAGTTCAAACCTTCCACACATTTGATGAGGCATTCACCATGGCCGAAAACTTGAAATTTGTGCCATTGAAGAGAAGAAGATACAATTATGTAACAAGAACATTGCATTTAAATCAAATGATACCTCTTCTTCTTCCAAACCACAAAATAATTACTCAAAAGCAAAAGGATCTTCCCATGTGGTAGTTTTTTGAAATTGGCCCATCTCATCCATCAACCAATCAAATCCTTCTTCCAACCTTTCTCTATTTAGGATTTTTAGTTCAAAGTGGGAGCAATGAAAAATATACTCCCATAGGAGAACCCTACTCTTTGGTTTTAGAAAAACTTCTAAAAATCCAGAGCAATCACTCTTCCACCCATCAAACCACATATTGGTTTTGACCCCTCTCATCTATGCTGCATGGTACAAAGAAAATGATTACTTTACTAACTATCATCATGTTAAAGGTCATAGTGACAAGTAATTGTATAACTTTCAAAAATATCATCAAGAAATGTTAGATAGTGGAGATCTCATCTTGGATAACCCTAACACATGCAATGGCTAATCAGAACCTTCACATCTTCAAGAAACCATTCCCAAATCACACCCTCATCATCTAACCAAACCAGTGAACCTTGACCAATGACAATGACAGTAATGTTTGTGAGGTTCATGTTGTTTTTGACATCATACCAGCTCTTCCTCAATTTCCTCCTACTCCATCTATCGAGGAGATTCTTGCATGAGCTCCTTCATCCATGGAGGATTTGTTTCATCCACTCCTTTACCCACAGAGGAGTCTCCCTTATCTCCCCCTTCACCCATGGAGGATTCCACCATATATCTTGAGATGTAGTTCCCCACACACTCTCTCTCAACTTTGATGAACAACCCATATATTTACTCTCCTACCCATGGGAGAGTCATGCTTACCTTCCTCTTCACCAAAAGATGAACCTACCTCATCCTACTTGTCATCTCCCCTACCCATAGGGGATCCATTAGAAGTGCCCCTTCTATTGGTGATAATTCTCCATTGGCTTTCAAGGATCTGTTGATTTTCTCTCGAGCTCTTTTACCCACAGAGTCTAAAGCCAACCATTTCCCTGTCTCATAGACATTCTTTATAGGGATTACTACCAAATCAACATCATCCCCCCCCTACAATGGTGTCATTTTCATGTTTGGTTGACCACTTGGATTATGTTGACAATTCCATGCTTTGGGGATGCCTTGGCTACCTTTCTCAACTCAGATGCAAATGTTGTCTTGATACTTCCATGATCTATCCAAAGGTGTTTTAGAACAACCAAACCAACCATGCCCATGCTAGTTGTAGTGACCTCTTCTTCATCACCCTCACCCACACCTAAACCTTTACCATCGAATGAAATTTTTTTCCAATGCCTAAAGCCTTACCTACATCTATATCTTCCTCTGTGTCCAAACCCATTGCCACATTGGGAGTCATGCCGACATCAAGCCTAGTCCATCCCCTGTCAAACTAGATTTAGCCACGTCCTCACAAGCCAATGCACAAAGACTATTCCCCACCTAAGAGGAAGACCCAACCTCTTAGGCCACACACCAGTTTCACCCACTACCCCTCTGTCACCTTCACCCTTCCATCTATCCTAGGACCCCACCCATCAACCTTGGCCAAGCAACCTCCTACCCAAGGTAAAAAAAAAAAACACAACAACCCACCTCCTCATCACGATCCTCTATTACACCCAAATTACCTACACACTTATGCCTTCACCATCACCTGCATCCTTTCTACCACCTATACCTACACCACTTCTAGTATCCTCATCATTACCTATGATATTCCTTCTCTTCAACAATACCTTCCACCTTGCCTCTTCCCATAGCCTTCACCACACCTCCATTATCACCTTGGCTAACCCATCCCCTTCCTCCATCTTCCTTCCCTTCTACATCACACACTTCTTCTTCACCTTTACCTAAGAAGGTGCAACCAAAGTCCAAAAACCCACTACCCTCCAAAGAGGTAGTTAAACCTACACCACCTTCAACCACTAGTTCTGCTACATCTTTACCCAAGAAGGTGCAATCAAACCTAAAACCATACTACCTACCAAATAGGTGGTCAAATTGACTCAACCTCTGATTCCACCTCCTGTGGTGCCTCTCCCACCAAAATCACCCACACTTCCATCTAGACCCACACTTACTTCACATTGTGATCCATTGGTAGGGTCTTATGCCAACATCTTAGCTAACCTTTTGGAAACCTTTGTCATCACATTGCCACCACTTAGACCTTATGACCCACTCAAACCTAAACTAGAAGGGTTTGATGATAAAAATTTGTGCTTACCATCGTGTGCTAGGGCATGATGTGGAAAATTGTAAGGCTCTTAAGATTTTCTTCTCAACTATGTCCTCCTGAAGAAAATTTTGATGATGATGATCTTTTAGATGAGGACCCTATTCCACCTCCATCTATCACCACACACCTCCTCATCCCTTACCTATTCAGTGACCTTCATCTCCCCCTCCAACCCTTTTATCCTCCTCCAACATTTGAGATCAATATGGTCACATAAGAGAGCTAGCCAAACCTCCACCAAAATGCCAATGTTTGCATTTTTTCACAAAACTAGTATATGCCCTCACCATATTTTTTCCCATCTTGTCACTACACCTATCATGACTCACTTTCTCCTTTACCACATATTAATATGGTTAACATTACCACTCGAGCCCTAGAAGGAAAAAGGAAAGGAGAAAACAACCAGCCCATCCACCACTCTTTTACCCAATATCCCATCTACACCTGCACCAAAAATCACCATCCATGGACCCACATACCCTATTTTTGATGGGGTTTCCCATCATATAATGATTAAAAAATTACACCAATCTCCTCTCAAAATGTCTTTGTATGACCTTGTCCAAACCTCTGAGTCTCATCGTCAGGCCCTCATTGAGGTTTACAATCTATTGAGGTTTTACCTAATGACCCTACTCTGTGGCATCCATTATCACTCCTCACCATGTGGCCTCTCTCACCACTTCATCCCCTTCCTCTACACCC
This sequence comes from Taxus wallichiana var. yunnanensis, assembly GCA_018340775.1. NCBI lineage: Eukaryota > Viridiplantae > Streptophyta > Pinopsida > Cupressales > Taxaceae > Taxus > Taxus wallichiana. The sequence goes on from CM031236.1 coordinate 536,198,237, forward strand.
ACTACCACTCATCAAGTAGCCACTCTAGTTTCTCTTGATGATGAGATTGTACTCTCTCAATCAGATGATCTTGATCCCACCCTATTCATTTCCATCTACATTGATAATATACGCATTCGATGACATTATGATCGATGGGTGTGCAATATCAACATCATTTCTTCCCATGCATACAACCAAATGTGCATCCCTACCAATTACATGCATAATAACCTAGTTATGTTGTGTTCATTCAATGATGCCATGACTTCCACCCTTGGCACCATCATTCTCCACATTGTGTGGGCCCCCATACCATTCTAGAATTATTCTATGTCTTAGAGGGGGAATTCTAGTATAACATGTTGCTTGGCTGACCTTGGATCCATGCCATGGGTTGTGTTCCTTCAACCTTACACCATTGTTTAAAATTTGAACATGAAGGACACAACTATACCATTCCATGACCCTTCACCATTCAAGACCTGTAACATGTTGTATATCGACCCAATGATGTCCTTATACCAGTTAAGGCATCTACCACCACTACCACTTCCCCTTCACCCATGGCCCCATCCACCAATGTTTTTACCTCTTCCACACCTAACTCCTATTCCCCCCCCCTACTCCATAACTTCTACTTATACCTGACCCATCCACCAACCCATCTACTTCTCAACCAACCAATGCTTCTTCTTCCCAATTGTCATAGTATTCATCCATTCCCACTACCCACATATCAACTATTGATCCCTTAGAAGGTGTTTTTCAATGCCTCACTCTGGGGGAGTACCACCTTTATAATATTGACACATTCCTTACTCCTCAAGAGTATGGTAAACTTCACCAACATCCCCACTATGATCACCACATAGGTGAGGTTTTCCCTTATGGTCCTCCCCACCTTCACACCAACTTAATGTATGGGGGACTTGATGCTTCTACCTACTCACCCGAGCCACCTTCCCAAACTTGACCATTTTCTCGACCTTCAATCTCTCACCAACCACCTTGCTTTTCCCACACCTTCCTCCATCATTGTGCTTGGAAGGGCTTTGGCTTTGGTTTTTATGAACAAGGCCACCATACTATCATCACATGCACCACTCGTAAGCATAAAGACTGTAGTGGTATTGGATTTTGAACCATCTCCCAAGAAGGCCCGAGTCGAACTCATTGAGGATGATAAACATTCCCCACCCCATTCACCAACTTCACCACCTTCACCTATACAGAGTCTATGGATCAAAATCCATTCCTCCTAACTTTTTTTTTTTCATGAACACCATTTCCCTGGGACCTCTAACTTATCAATGAGATGGTGAGGCTCCCTCTTCTCTTCCCTTCCTATATCTGACATGATCGATGATGATACACCTTCTATTAACATCATTCAATCAGGATGATGAGTCTATTCTCACCTACCTTGGTGTAGAAGATTCTTATATTCACCGGTCAGTTACCTTAAGAGACAAACCATGTTGAATGAATCGACCATGAAATCAATATTCACACTCAAGATGACCCACACATTCTAAAAATAGGCCAATCTTTAGATGTTGTTGAACAAAGAAGCTTTTACTTCTTTCCTCGGGATCATAACAACTTTTTGCTTTTTTCTTGGTCTATGTTGATATGCCTAGTATTGACCCAAACATTGTGGTCCAAAAATATCGTAACTATTCTGAGGCCAAACCCGTGAAAAGAAGCTGGAAAATGCATCCTCGCATTGCCCTTCTTATAGAAGAAGAACTCCAATGCCTTCTTTTGGTTTCCTTCATCCTACCCATTGATTATCCCTAATGGATCTCTAACATTGTTCTATCACAAAAGTGATAGAGGGGACTCTGCATTTGCATGGATTTTTCCATGACCTTAACTTAGCTTCCCCAAAGATGACTTTCCTCTACCTAGTATTGACCAACTAGTTGATCTCACCACCGGCCATGAGATGTTATCACTCATGGATGGTTTCTTAGAGTTATAACCAAATATTACTCACCCTGAGAAGATCAACACAAAACCACCTTCATCACTCCTTGGGGACCTTCTACTATCGTGTCATGCCCTTTGGCCTTAAAAATGTTGGTGCTACATATCAGTGGGCTATGACTTATATCTTTCATGACATTATGCATCACATATTGGAAGATTACGTTGATGATCTTCTTGCCAAATCAAACATCGGGCCAAACACCTTACAGTCCTTAAGGTCATCTTTGACCATCTCATCAAGTATTGTGTTCACCTTCAACCTAAGAAGTGTGTCTTTGTTGTTCTCTCTGGAAAAGCTCCTTGGTTTTATTGTTTCTTTGTGTGGCATTGAAGTTGATCCCACTAAAATCAAGGCTATTCTCAAAATGCCTCCACCTACTAACCTTCATCAACTTCATAGTTTGCAAGGAAAGTTGCAAATCTATTCATCACTTTATTTTCATGACTTTCGACCACTTGCCATCCATTTCATCATCTCCTAAAAAAGGATGTCTCCTTCAAATGGGATGATGAATGCCAAAAAGCCTTTGATGCCTTAAAAAATACCTCCTCCAACCACCTGTGCTCATTCCCCCTAAGGATGACCAACCATTTTACCTTTACATTTCTGCTATTGATCATTCCTTGGGTGCCATGCTCACTCATCATGATGAGAAACATAGGGAAAAAGTGGTTTATTATATAAGTCATATGCTTTTAGACTATGAAACTAGATATACTCATGCCGAAAAACTCTTTCTTAGCCTTAGTTTTTGTCACCACTAAACTTTCACCATTACCTACTCAACCAAAAACCTTTGTTTGTCACCAATACTGACCCCTTACATTACATGTATGCTAAGCCCTACCAACATCAATGTGTTGCACGTTGGCTCATGCTTCTTGTAGACCTAGATCTTGAATTCACCCATCAAAAAAATTTGTCAAAGGAAAAACAATTTTGACCAACTCGTAGATGCACCTCTCTCTAGAAATCAATCCTCTAACTTTGATTTCCCTGATGAATCCATCACTACCCTCTCTTTGGATGATACCATTTACCAGATGACCTTATTCTTTGATGGTTCCAAAATGTAGCATGGGGGTGGTGTTGGAGTTATCCTCATTCCTCTTGATGGTGAGCCTATGCCATTATCTTTCAAACTAGATTTTGATTGTACTAATAATATCCGAATATGAAGCACTCGTGTTAGGTCTTCAAGCCACCATAGCCTTAGATGTTAAATCAATTAATATCTTTGGTGACTCAACTAGTTGTGAACCAAGTTAATGGTATATACCTAGTGTTGTAATGAGATACTTCAAAAGTATAAACATCATGTTGACATACTTTTGACTACCTTTGACCATTATGAACTTCAAACCACCCCCGTTCCACTAATAAATTTGTAGATACCATGGCTGTCTTGCTTCTCAAATCCCCACTTCACCCTCGACTCAAAAATATTTGTCATATAAAAGGTTGCAATCACCTTCTTATCTATTTGAGACATCAACCTTGTAGGAAACATTGAAACTGACCCACGTGACCTTTGGTATAAGTAGTTTGTTGACTACCTTTCCCTTTCCATTCTGCCTCCAGATCTTACTCATAATGGACAATGAGCCTTTCTCAAAAGTGTCTCTCTGTTATGTCATCATGGGTGGTCTTCTTTATAAATGTGGTTTTGATGCTATCCTCTTATGATGTCTTATGAGTTCTGAAATTCCCTACACCAGGAAGTTCATGATGGAATTTTTGGGTCACTTCAGTGGTTTAGTTTAGTTTTTCGCTAAATGCATTCTTCACAGGCTATTACTGGCCAACCCTAAACCATGATTTTTGTGACTATGTCAAGCATTGTGTGAAGTTTCAACAACATGCTAATCTTCATCACACCCCTAGTCATGCCTTACAGGTCACACGAGACCTTTGGCCTTTCTCTCAATGGGGTTTGGATCTTGTTGGAGAGATCAATCCTCATTCTTCCCAATGTCATCAATGGATTATTACCACTACCAAATATTACACTAAATGGGTGGAAGCCATACCTCTTATTTCTACAAAAGCTAAGAAAATATGTGAATTCATCAATCATCACATCATTTTTCACTTTGGTGTTCCTCACCACCTCATCATTGATAATGGAAAACAATTAAAAAAACAAAACCCTATGGAAACTCTGTGATGCCTTTGACATTCAACTCAATTTTCTTCACCTTATTATCCCCAAAAAAATGGCCAAGTGGAATCAACCAACAAAACCTTTAAACAAAATTCTTATGAAAGTGGTTGATGATACTGGAAAGGATTGACACACATGCACATTCCTTTTTCCTTATGGGCTTATCACACTAGTATTCATACCTCAATTATTTGCCACCTTTCTCTTTGGTCTATGGTACAGAGGTTGTCTGCCTCTTGAAGTCCAAATTCCATCTCTTCATATCTCACTCAAAGATATGCTCAATGATGATGATTTTCACCAGGACCATTTGGCACAACTCGAGTTATTAGATGAATGTCATCTCAATGCTCTCGATCACCTCCAAATCTACCAAAAATGTATCAAATGTGCCTATGATAAATGTGTCCAAGAATGAACCTTCAGGTTGGTGACCTCATCTGAAGGAAAATCAACATGTAACAAAAGAGAGAGAAAAGTAAATGGGGAAAATTTTCTCCTAATTGGCTTGGACCCTATATCATTACTCATACCTATGGATCAGGTGCTTATCATTTGTCTTCACTGAAGGTAAACCCAAACTGAGCCCCTCAATGCCTTGCATCTTTGACCATTCTATTGTTGAATCAAGTCCTAGATCACCTTATGTCTATTAAATGCTTGTCCCTTGAGCACCATTCACCTTCCACTTACCTATTTTAAGGATCAATGACTAAACAAGAATCATGTGATTACCCATCACTTTTCAGCCTTATCTTAAATATGAGTACCATGACTCTACTCATGGCATGATTCTCATGGATACTTTTCATCCTTTTCAGGATGGAATCCCATGGTCATTCATCACTTAAAACCTCTCTTTCATAGCTAACCCTTGTGTGTTATGGTTTTGTCTTCATAAAAGAAGCCTATACTTCTCTATAGTCTTGTCCATGACCTAAAAGTCAAAAAAACAATTCAAAAGTAATATATGGGATTTTCAAATTCAAAACTCCTTGAGTCAAACTTCTAAAAAAAGATGACTCCCTCAAAAAGGACATCTAATCTTTCTATCTTCTTGCTGCTATAAATAGATTACTCTCGAAGGAAGCTATACAAAGCTAGCCATATTGTACATAGTCTATCACAAAAAGAAGACTATTCTGCAAAAATAAAATAAAAAAATATTTTGAAGCTTCCCGCATCGATCAACTTCACAAAGACCTCAAGGAGATACTCTACTCATCCCACATAGACTTCCCACATCGATCAGTCTATAAAAACAAAAAAAAAAAAAAAAAAAGATGACTTTTTCATCATGGACTTGCCTATTTTGATCTTGGGTCTCTTGCCAAAGAGGCATGTTGTCTCACACTAGGTTATGCTAAAACCAACTTCTTTCACCTCACCACCTTTCCTTTCTAATTTTCTACCTACTCAAGGGATGTGCCACAAATGTGACATTTCATGATCATGTGACCTTCTTCACCCTTAGAAATAATCAATCATGCAATGCCTTTAGGGTTTTATGTTCATACGCCATCTTTGGTATGATAGACTCATAATGGTTCTTATCAATTAGGGCTCTTTTGTCTCCTCTTACCATTCACTTTTTTCTTACTTATTTGATTCTCCTATACAGGACCAGACCTTGACACCTACATTTTAGGAATTCCTCTTTCACCAAAATCACCCAACCTATTGACCCTAAATTAAACCATGCCTAAATGACCTAAAACTCACCACCTAAATGACTAAATGCCTACCATACCTAAACTCAACCATGCCTAAATCAACCTAAACTCAACCATGCCTATGACCTAAACTCAACCATGCCTAAATGACCTAAACTCAACCATGCCTAAATGACCTAGACTCAATCATGCCTAAAACCTACTAACCCATTCCTCTACCTCATCATATTCTTCCCTAGCTTATGGGAGAACTACATCGGCTGAGGCCCCTTTTTGTTGGGGCTATGTAGGAAACACTCGAGGGCATGGGGCCCTTGGAGGTTAGCTCGACCACTCTTTCCCCTAACCAATTTTCCCCCTTTTATATTCACATTCTACCTTAGTTAGTTTCCATTTTACACAAAACTTGGGAAATTAAACAATCATAAAAACATACATACCTACCATTTTATAACATCACCATATCATACATCAATCATTTCACATTTCCATGATATCAAATATTTGGAAATTTACACCACAACATACATATACATCATCATTTATTTTCCATACTACCAATAACTTGGAAATTAAATCAAAACAAAAAACATGACAAATCATGATATCACCTGACTCCATCATGCCTATATGACTCCATCATGCCTAAATCACCTAAACTCCACCATGCCTAAACCTGACTCCATCATGCCTACCTCAATGCCTAAATGACCTAGACTCCATCATGCCTAAATCCACCATGACTCCATCATGCCTAAATCATGAACTCCATCATGCCTAAATGACCTGACTCCATCATGCCTAAATCCTGACTCCATCATGCCTAAATGACCTAAACCACATGCCATCACCTAAATCATGCCATGACCTCAACTCATGACCTCATGACCTCAATCATGCCTAACTCAACTAGTTTCCATAATATAATAACAATGGAAATTAAAAACAAGTACATCATCCATCATCAAACATCATCAACTATATAAATGGGGGAGTGTATATATATCAATATATATATATACATATATATAAATAATATATATAGTATCTCAAAAAATCTCATGTACAATCTCACATCTTGGCACACGTAGCAATATATATATATATATAAAAATAAAAATAATGGTACATATATCACATATATGATCAATCACTCACCCCCACATGATGCCCTCTCTCAGTCAGTCTCACCTGTCTCCCTCCTCTGGCCCTCTTGGGCCCGGTCTAGTCTCTAGAGAGCTCACTCTCATAACCTCACCATGGCCCTGTCTCTGGGGTCGATGACCCCCTGCTACTACTACGAACTATGTGAGTCTTGGATCTCATCTCGCTCTTTGGCTGCTGTTGGGCTCGGTACTCGGCATATGAGGGCACATCAATCCATGGTAATGGCTCATCAAGATGATCTATGATAGTAGTGAGCCTCATTTAGGGCATCCTAAACCTCATGCCATGACATAGTATGGGGGGGTGGTGCCATGGGTCTCACTACCCCCTGTGAACTCTTCCCTACTAATAAGTGCCCCCTACCCCCTATCTGATGCCTTACCCCTCCTATGTGCCATGGGACTCTTGTCCTGTGTGCAGTGTGTACATGTAATATGGGACCATGTCCCTTGGGCCTGGGGTACTGTACCTGTGCCAAATATATAGGCCTAAGGCCATAAGGCTGTATGCATGTTATGCAATGGCCTATGCCCTAAACCAACCACTATGCCTATTCCTGTAGGGGGCTACCTTCCCTCCATCCCCATCTCTCCCTGTGTGGGAACCTCCCTCTTTGCTTACTGGGCCTGTAGGGCCATCACCTATGCCTAAAAGGTGGTCACTATGCCTCTGACCCTAGTTGTCCCCTAAACCTATAATTTGTGCTATGTAGGGGTGGCCACTGACCTGTAATGTATCCCTCTACACTATGATAATAGCTAAATCAGGTTTCCCTGGCCTCGGTGTGTCACCCATAGTTGTGCCACCCACCACTTCTCCTGTATCCATCGGTGACACCCACATCATCAATCCATCTATCTCATACCTTCTCCTCCTACCCTTGTAGGAACACTCGGATGTGGTGGAGACATGGGTCTCTCCATGTCATCTCTATATACTTTATGGGAAAGGGGGGGGGCATGTCTGTCAGTAGTCAAACTACTATCATTGACCCTATCCATGGGTATCATCTCATGCTCCTAACATGCCACCCTTGTATCCATCTCAGTAGTTGAAGCTCCTCTAACTCCTCATCCATGCCTCTATATGATGGATAGTCAACATATGGCCTCCACATGATATCAACTACCGAAAGGCCCTCAATCATTTCATGTAGTATGACACATCATATGTGTCCCTCGCCACCCTCGGTTGTCCATTGAATGGTACCCATCATCTGAAACCAACTCTGAACAAGCCACCCCGAACCAATCTTGTCATGGTAAACCAACTGGGCACACACACACATGATGTGCTCATATGCCCAAGTGTAATAAATAGGTACAACACATACCAAATCTCCTCAATCTCCCATAGGCCCATAGCTCCCTATACAATTTGAACTAGGAAAGTTGGTGCCCAAGAAAAAAATATATCCACTCCTCTATCATATCTGTAGCACCCCATTAGTGCTCATGGAAATCTCCCACCCTTAGAATCTGGAAGAGAAAAACATCCCACCACCACCATCATCAACACATGATAGCCTAGTCTCCTGTGGATAGGCTGCATACATATCTCCATAAGTGAGACTCACGTTGTGATACCTCAGCTGCCCATCACCTCACCAAATACCACTATCGGCTCCATTGATGCCTTAGATGAAATGGAATATATTGGCTCCCCAAAATAGGAAGCCACAAGGATCCTATAAACATCCTCAAGGTGATGGTCATCTCACCCATCGGTAAGTGAAAGGTATTGGTCGTGGAGTCCCATCTATCGATGAGAGTGACCATCAAGCTATGATCTGGGCTATATATGCCTATAGCATCGGATCACACTAAGTCCAACATCGGTCATGTGCTCCCACTCCTCCATGGTCACACTAGGCACATATGTACTAGTAGGGGTGGTACTTTGTCCCTCATCCTCAGCTGATCTCTCACCTGCATCATCCAACATGACCTTGTCAAGACTTGACCACCTCAAATCACCTATTACCCACCACACAATACCCAACCACATCAATCATGCCTACCCCTTTACCTAATTCACCTACAAACCTATTATCCCTTATCATCATTACCCACTATCTTAGTTCATTTCACCTACTTACCTATCCCACATCACCAAAATAACATTTTACCCTCTTCCCTCTACATAAATCTTCACCTACCCCTTCCTCACCTATTTTACTTTCCTACCTAGCCCTTCTTTCACCTATTTACTCTTAATCATGACCAACATTGGTCACCTTGACCATCATTGGTCCTCTTGACCGGTGTTGGTCACCCAAACCATGACCAACAATGGCCAGCATAACGACGATGTCGATTGACCCTTGACCCTTGACCATGACCATGGTCGGTCTTTTTTTGACATCAAAAAAAACCCCCATCCCCATTCTCAAAAATTCACAAAAACTAACCTAAAAACCTACTCTAACCCACCCAAACCTATCCTAGTTTCATTCCCAACCCTATTTAACCTACATTTGACCTTCCCACCCCTCATTTCCTTCATTTTTTACCACATAATTTCAAAATTAAAATTCCACCCAAATTTTTAAAAAAAAAAACAATTTCCACAAACTATTTTCAACCAAATGAAGGATTTGGATTGTCTCCTACCTCTACTGGTGTGCCATCTCTCCATGGTGGCACATCTGGTCATTGCCATTGTGTCGGTGGTCCCCCCCTCCCTCCCACCCTCCTCCATGCCAAAATCAACTCCTCACCTCAAAACCAATCGAATCAATCAACTTGATCTTGTGGACCCACCAATCGAATGCCAATCACCTACTATGTGGCTTGCTAACTCAGCTCAACACCTCATACTTTATTTTCCACTCTTACACTTCTCCTCTGTCATTTTCTAAAAGTGGAAAGGTTAAAATGAATCCAGTAAAAGTGGAATTTTCCTTTTTTAACCCCAAATCGACATGACCGACGTTGGTCATGTCATGCCCTAGAAAAATAATGTCGATTACACTATAACCGACATCGGTCACTTGACATAACCATTTGACCCACCCCATTCCCATTTTTTCCTAAAACATTATTGATCCAACAACTTTTGACCTTACCAACACCTATTACACCTTACCCACAAGCCTACATTACCTGTACATTTCCTTAACTATGTTTAGGGACATGTTATTTACCTATACCTCGGCCTTACCTGTGCCTGACCTACATACCCTGACTGAATCACCTTTTGTGACATTTGAATTTGTGTACTCATTATACCTTGTGATGTTGTTACCCATGTTGTTTAGCCTAATGACCTTACCTTGCCTAATGACGTGATGTTTATCCCGACCATACCTTTGGTGCCATGGAACAAAACCTATTACCCATTCCTACACCTGACCTCATTGTGCTTCATGACCATATCCTATACCTTGGATACCTGAATCACTTCAACCTCGTTTGGATAAACCTATCACCCTTTTGACAATGTAGAGTTTGTAAGCTCTTTACTGGTACCGTATAACAATATATATGTGTGTGTGTTTGATTCCATTACCCATTACCCATTACCCAATATGACCATTACCCATTAAAATACCATACCCTTACCTACTGACCCTCACTTTCATCAATCACCTATTTATCAAACCACTCCCGACTACTTTTCAACCTCATCGGTTCGTAGTTTGAGGGGATCACCTTCAACCCTACTTGGGGAAACCTAACCTCCACTTATACCTAGGACATCGACTCCTTTTTTTGTCAACATCACTTACCAATACAAGCTACATGACAAAAAGGGGAAAATGTAGACACCAAATTTGGGTCACACTCCCCTTGGTCCCCTTCAATCAATTAACGTAATATATTTAAACACATCATGACCCCTTCATCCCATATTAATATTCATCCTCACATTATTAATTAATTTAATTATTTAATTAAGTTAATTTCATCCTCACACCTCCACCTCATCATTACACCTCACCTGGACCCATTCTAGGGGCATTTAACTCACAATGACCGAGTCATCACTCTCAAAGATCTTGAGTCATCACTCCCAGTGTTGAGTCACCACTTAACCTAACTAACTAAGACTTCTTCCTAAACCTAATTGGACTTCTTCTATGACCTTCCTACCTTCTCTCATGTGAACTCCACTTCCCTAAGTGGACTCAATCAAAATCATGCCAAAAATAGTAAAGATCTACCTATTTTTGGTAAACCTAGACTTTCCACCTTAACCGATGCCGGTTATCCCTCGACCGATGTCGGTCACCTAACCACCATCGGTTACCTTATATACACTTTCAAAACTCTTTACATGGGTTGGTCATTTAGTTATTGGAGCCTGATTGCATTCAAGTGTGAATCTTCAAGCCCTCTACATCTAGATGAAAACACACACAACCATAGTGCAAGAAAAGCATGTGATTTTCCCTTTAGAGCATTGGAATACTCATGGGAGAACATAGGTCATTTTGACATGACTTGGACTCAAAGCTTCTTCTTCTCTCGATCAAACCATCAACCATTCCAACTCCCAAGATCTATAAGACATCAAGTAAGTATTGTGATTCTAATCATTTTTGCTTATTCCTTTTGTAGATATTTTTCTCCTTTTAGTAGTTTATTTCCTTTGTTTCCATGTACATCACCTTCTTCCCACCAACCCACTATTCAACCATCCCAAGCCTTTTCATCATTCTAAACCTCCTTCTTAGTATCCTTGAGTCTTCTCAGCCATATTATGACCCAAACCACACTACCCTCACTCTTGTGCAATCACAGAGAACCCTAAAATATATTTTTAATAATTTACTATCAAATTTCCCCTACCGATGTTGGTCACCTTAACCATCATCGGTCTCCCCTCTCTACCGACATCGGTCACTAGGATCGATATTGGTCATTGTGTTTTTCTGTTAACCTTCACCAAACTACCTCTAACATCCCTAAAATCCACCCAGACCTTACCAGATACCTTTGTGACCTTACCTAACACCCTTGTGACTGTCCCAACTAGAAACATACCTTTCCTGATGCTAGATTAGTTTAGATTTCAATACTTTTCTTAATCTAGTTTTTTGATAATGTTTTGAGATACCTAAATCAAAGTGTTAGCAATAGGACCTTTATTTCTCATATTTACTTTCATTGATTTGATAAAAATAAGGATTGACATCCATTCGAGGAAGCATCACACTTCCTAGAGATACTAGCTTAAGGCCTAGTTTTCTCAATTTTAGTTCCTCTAAATTCTTCTATTTAATATCATTACGACCTTTTTATAGAAAAGCTTCGTTTAATGTGTCATTTGAATGACATGTGGTTTGATTTTTGTATGTCTTCATCTAAGCTCAAGGGGTGTTTGATTTGATTTTTAATTAAAAGGAAGAAGAAATTCAATTTTAGATTGAATAGATTGATATTTTGATTTTGATTTGATTTGGTTGGCTTAGATTTGGATGTATGTATCGAAAATACAAGACTTTGATGTGGATTAGATTTGTTTATATTTGGATGTGGGTATCCAAAATACAAGACTTTGATTGAGATTGAGTTTGTTGATTCAATTTTCTTTAGGATAAATTTTGATTGGATTTGGACAAATTTTGATTGGATATGAATATGTTGTATCCTATGAATAGGATCTTGATTCAGATTTGGGTAGTTTTGATTGTGACTTGAATAGGTTGGATGTGAGTATCCAAGGGATAAGATTTTTAGCTTTGATTTTTAGATTGGATTGAATTTTATTGATATAAGATGTGGAACACAAACTATTTTAAGCTAACAATTTGAACAATATGGGATTAATTAGCCCCGATTTGTTAGGCTTCCTAGGGATTTGGGATATTCTCTCACCAATGTTTGTATGAACAGTACACACACCATTTTTTTGGCTATACACTTTACCCCTTAATCAATTAGAATGGGGTCGTTACCATAGACAATGTTTGGTTTTCCTCATGGGTGAAACTATTCAATCAGGATGGGGTGCTACCCTTTTCGTTGGTTGGTCCTCTTAATGTGATAACTACTTTGGGGTTCATGTGGTACTCCTCACAATAAGTTTTAGGGATTATGCCCAAGTACTTCCCATTGTTATGCGGTGAGTATTTACCCTTATCTAAACCTCGCAATACATGTGTGTTATATGTTATATTTAGCAAATTTTAATTGTCTTTGACCAAGGAAACATGCATACAAGGTGTTAGTAATTTGTTTAATTTTCTTTGACAATGCGACTTGCGTATGCAAGGTGTTAATAGTTTTGCTTGATTTAGTAAGATGAATATCCTTTTAAGAAAAGCATTCATGTATAAGAAATATTAGTAGTTCTCATGTAAACATAAAGTTAGAGGAAAAAAGCAACAAAATATTGCAATCATTTTTTATTCTCAAGATCACCCAAAGGCGTAAGAGAAGAGCATACGTGGATTTTGATAAAAATATATGTTAGAAATGAAGGAAAGACATGGGAAATAAGGAAAATTGATTAAAAAAGTTATTAAGAAAAGAGTTAGATTAGAAATTGAAAATGAAGTGAAATGAAATACTTTAAATTTTCAGTTTTGACAGGATTCCTTGCAGAAGGCATAACTTTTCATTTGTTACTTCATTGAGGTCTTCTTTATATCATTGGAAAGATTAGAATGAGATCTATCATGTGAAGGGGCCATGAACTCTATTCGTGGTTGTTTAATACTTAAAAATCTCGGGAAAATGTCAAATGTTGAGATAAAGTTCTTTGTAAAAAATATTTGAAATACAAAATAAATAAATATATAAATAAAATTCAGATTTTTTTAATGATTTAGGTTGCGAGATCATTGTCAGAGATGTATAGAAAATGGTAGGGGAATAAAAATAAAGATTCTAGAAAATTGAAAGAAGAAATTAAAAGCGAAAACAAAATGCTAGCGTAGCTAAGGGAATGCAAACGTAGGAAGATGAACGCATGCATAGGTTAACAAAAATGCATGTAATAGAAAAATAACACAATTAAGGAAATGATAACACATGAAGATGAATATAGGTGCAAGTCACATAAACACATGTAATAGCATAGATAAATAGCATGCAACCAACAAAATGGTAGCGCAGATCTCGAGTCACAAGAATAACACAAGAAACAATATCGCAGATCGGACCACCCTAGCGCAAATTTATAAAACAAAAACTAAATAAGAAACACTAACACACAAATGATAACAAAAACACGCCTTTGGCCATGTTGATGCGGGTATATGAATGAAGATGTACTTTACGTGAAATATTAGTGCACAAAGGGGAACAAAGATGCATATCACCAGTTTGCACAAAAAAATCAAATCACGACTAAAATGACTTTTTTTGAAATAAATCGCAATTTACTCCATGTAAAACACTAAAAATTTGTCGAGAGATTCATGAAGAACAAGAAGAACACAAAAACAAGGTTGATTTCACAAAATATGATGAAAAAAAAAAATATGTGGGTTTATTCCACGTGCATGTAATAAATGTATACAAGAGAAATACTACACAACAAAAGAAAATTTCAAACCTGATCCTTCCTTCACATCTCTTTGCAACTTAAATGAGATTGTAGAAGCTTGGAATGAAGTACCAAGCTTGTTGAATCTCTTAATCAAAATTTTACGGATGCTCTGAATGGAAGTAGATTTGATTATGAGCAAAGCGATTGGTGACTAATTTAATTGTTGATTTGTGATCAATTAGACAACGTAATAGTGTGTGAGAATTGAATGGCAATTCGACATAATAATGATGTAAATTTCAAAGCTTCCAAAGATGAAAATGGAGAGGAATGAATGCTTTTTTATAGATGAGGGAAGAGAATCCCAAATCCTTGATTTGTGTGATTAACTTGTCTGATATGAAGTTAACTAAAGCATGATTTAAGAGATTTGTTTGAGTTTCCAACTTGATTGAGGAGTTGAACTATTGTTTGAGCTTGATTAAATGAGTTTTCATTGAGTTGGCAAAGGTGGCATGCCTTTTGAATATTTTTAGCTTTTGCATTGAAATATTAAATTCATGTCTTTTGTTTTATTCACCAAAAAATGACACGAGTTTTAGCTTTGGGGAGATTTGCTTTAATTTTGGAATGTCATGATTTATGGGATATGTTTAGTTAACTCAAATGCATGATTTGATTTAATATAAACTTGTCCTCTTGCATATATTTAATGATTTAATCTTTAATTGATTTGTTTTACTCTAGTTAACTTGAGATGTTAATTAGTGAAGTGAAAGTGGATAAGAGGTGAGGTGGAAATAGATATATGTAGGATTTATTTAATTATTTGATATGAAATTAACTAATGGGATAGGAGATAAATCAAAGAGTGATATGATTAATTAATTAATCATGTGAGTTAGATACAAGTGTAATAAGGTTTATAGTATGATTATTAAATAATTCAAGGCATATGTGTGAGTGATAGGAATGATTAGGGGAGTTGCGAGGACAATGTCGTAAAATGCCATTAAAGGTCATAAAATAGCGAAATATATCAAAAGTGGGTCAACAATGGTTGTAATGTATTGTGAAGTAATTACGGGATGATTTCGAAGGTTTAGAATGCGTAATGCAATATTTTAGAGTGTTTACAAGTAGTGTAACGACCACAAACCAAACACACAAGACAACATAGCAAAATATAGGATATATTATTATTTTTACTTACTTGAAGATAAAACGACACTAAAGGTGATCACAATGGCTACAACTAACTCTCAAAAATCTTGACACAACCTTAACCACCTAGGTACAAGGAGAATACGATGCCCATCACGAACAAATCACTCTCCTTTATGACAAGACAAGACATAATGGTACAAGAACATGACACATTTACGGTTAGGGCATCCCACGGTGAAAATTATCTTAAGGTTATTTATTTTACTAAAACACGACCTTCAATTTATGACTTATGTTCTAGGAGATTCAGGTTATGATCCGAATAATTCTTCTTAAAAAGTTAGATTCCTTTCCTTTTACTAGAGGCATTTGGCTTTGGGTAAAAATCTCCGAAAGAGGATCATCTTTAATATGACAATTATTTGTTTGATTAGTTATTAGATTTACGCTAAGAGGGGTGGGGTAAACCACTTCCCGCAAGGTTAACTTAAACAAACACAAGCTACAGAATCTCGTTTCAACCTCCATTGCACAAGGAGACGAGTGTAAGCTCCAAAGGAGGGAGGCACCGTTTTAGGTTCGAACAATAATCTCCTTTGTGCAAGGTTCAAAATTTTATCATTTCTTAAGAAGGGTTACAATGTCCAAGGCAAGGATTAAGGGAAAAAGGTCAAGTAGAATTCATCATCATGATCTCATGGGATAATAACCAGTCTTTTACTGAGGCTAAGGATTTATCAAGAATGGTTGAAGTTTCATTTAGGTTTTACTTGATTAAGTTTGACAAAATAATACAATTAGGTTTCAAAATCGATGAGCCGGACTTATGGTTTCTTAACTATTTCCCTTACTTACTAAGACCTATAATTCTCCCAAAAGTTAAATATTGTTCACACTTTAATATCATTTATCATTTCACAACCATAAGGATAAGGTTTATTAGTTTATCTTAGGGGTGGAAGGTAATTCCTTTTACACAAGTAGATAGTTCCTCTTCTTCCACTTAAAGCTCGGGATTTTATCCACGAGATCACAAATTCCTATATTTTACTTATTTATTCATTTATTTGATTGTTCATTTATTTATTTTTGATTAAATTTTACTGGGATTTCCAACCCACTTGATTATGCCTGGAATTATATTGATGCCAAGACCATGGAGGGTGATTAGACAAGAAATTTTTATGACTTGAAGGAAGAATTTACCATTACTTATCGAGAAAACTAAACATGGGTAAAACATTTCTATTCAACACGGCACACAACCCAAAGGTGCCAAAAGATTCGATTGAACTTTAACTGAGGACAAGAAAGTAACAAAATTGGTCAAGCCACGCTACACTATTTTCATGATTGTTATAATATAAAAAAAAATACTCATAACAAGGTGATGATCAAATTTTATTCCTCACAAAAATATTTACAAGTTTTGTTGCAAAAGGATAAGACAACCTTACTTCACAAATATAGAAAATCCAAGGCAAGAGGCCTTCCAAACTCCTTTACAAGCACCATTCCAAGATTTACAACACATTAGACATTCATACAAGGAACTTCATAAATCAAACCAATGAAACCTTTATAAATCTTTCCTTTATCTACTCATAAAATCCATCTGCACAAGTATTAACTTGAGTTAGTTCGCGAGAATTGAGCATGATAAGGCTACACATTGAAACAATATGCTAACATTTAACAATATCATGAAAGGAACATTCTAATTCAAGAAATGGATCAAAGCACAAACCACTAATCAAAATTCTTCACATGAGATAAAAAATTTCACCAGCCAACAAGAAGGAAGTCAAATATTCTAGTTAAGAACAATATCTCAACTAACCAAGGCAAGACCATAGACTTTATAAGTTAGGAACAAAATCAAGAGTATTGGGATTTCAATCATGTAATCCTATAGATTACGTGATTGAAATCTAATACTCAGTCCATCCATCACTAAAATCTTTGAGAAGCCCAAAACATACTAGATACAATCATAGATGTGAAACAAAATAGATAAATAAATCAATCCTTCTAGGAGGAAGGTTTCATTGGCCTAAAAGCTAGAGCAACCAAACGAGTGTAAGAAGGGAAAACCATCACGTGATCAAAGGATTTGAAAACTAAAGTTCAACCCACACAAACTATATTCTCTCATCGAAAAGAGACTCCACAAGGTAATGATAAGAGAAGAATGGTAGCTGAAAAAACCCAAAATGGGCATTACTCAACAACCAAGTTACTTGATAAACAAAGCATGGGACGACAAAAAAGCCTCCTATCTTTCAAGTCCATTTAAGATGAGATTAGCATTTAAACATCCTTCCGGGTTTCATAACATTATGGGATTCATAACCCTCCTTAAAACAATCCATAGTTACAGTCTAAACAAGAAGTTTACCACCTCCTCCTTACAAGATCTTTTAAAAGTAATACTAGTTAACATAATCAAAACCACTCTTCAAATGCATTTAAATGAGTCCCAAAATCCATTATTCTAACAAAAACCCCATCATAATCATCAACTTATCTAAATAATATAAAGGAAAAGTAATCCCAAATGTCATTAATAATTTTTAACAATTTTCCGACATAGGCCAACAATGTATTTATATAAATATATTCAATTCGTAACCTCATGACTATCCTCATAACGTATCATCAAATGTCATGAGTTAACAAGAGTCCTATTTCAATAATGACTACAGTCATCCCAAACACATTTCGAATTCTAAAACCAACACAAAGGTTTGGTCATAAACTTATGACCATTAATAATACATTCACTAATGATTCACATATTATCAATAACCTCTCAAAGAAGGAAAAATCAACCAAGTTAAGGTAAGAGTAATTATAACAGGGCCAGGGTTACAAAGCTCCCCTTCCAATGGCATCAATCCACTCTAACCGGGAGACCACTCAAAGCAGAGAAAACAAAACCCAAGTACCCGGTCGATCCAGTCATAGTTCCCAATAAGAAATATGACATCACATTCGAGATCAGAAACTTAGAAAAATTATAGAATGAAAAGTATTAATTGGTCATGGAGGCCACAATATCATATATATCTGTAATCTGATTACATTAAACGAAGTCACAATACGTAAAACATTTAGTAACCAAGTCTGATAATATATGTTATTCAAGTTCGAATCCAAGGGATTCGATACATGTTAGGTAATACACCATCGATACCCCAGTCTCTATAATGCCTTACCACGAGTTGCATTCCACTGTTAAATAAACAGTGTCGAACCAAATACAAGCAGATGTAAACTATAAACATGAATATATATTTTATATTATTAGGAATTAGCTTCCTGTGACCTCATTGAGACCCAAACTAGAAGCCTTTGACCATCCAAAATAAGAGGAAGACTAAGCAATGATGGCATAATGATAATATCATGGCAGGAGTGGGCATAATAAGCCAACACCAGTTAAATTCCCATTACTTTTGGATCCATGAAAAAATACAAAACCATGAAGTCTCCTTCCCATTGATAATGAAACCCACTTCACAATCAACATAGTAACCTTACATTGTTATTATAACCATGAAGTGTATAGGCTTTCAACACCAAACAATTTTATAGCAAATTGGGCAACCAAATACCATTCAAATAAGGATCTCATTTATAGATGACATATTAGAGGGAGCAAAAATCATATTTTCCTTTAATTTAAATGATTAAAACAACATGCATGCAAGCCTAATCGACCAAGGGGGAGAAAACTAGAGGTTGACGTTTCGAAAGCGAACACGGGGCAACGACCAACCATGACGCCATGACAGGTAATTCCTTCTTCAACACAGAACGAGGCTCAGTCTATGGGAGCGATCAAACGATACAACCAAAAATATTATAGAGATAATTAATATTAATATCGATAACAATCGACAATAAAATAAAATAATAATAATATAAAATAATGGTTGATCGACAAATAACTTAATAATATCATTATTATCATTTTTATTATTAATTTTACAACTTAAAAATAATTATTATTCATATTAATAATGATGGATAGTCAAGCTCGATAATTCGAGAACACGATTTTCCTTTAATAGGAAAATCGTAAAAAGTACGTGCAGGGGACCAACAACTGGAAACATCGACAACGACACAAGAAGGCACGACGAAGAGGGAGGATGCTAATTATTTTCTGTGATAAGGGCGAAGCAACTAATGATCAACAAAAGCACAACAACGTTCAACGCTTAGCAACAAGGTCACCGAAGTATGAATTAGAGTAACGTCGAATGAGGCATTACATGTAGAGGCATAAATTCACATGCTTTCAAGAAAATAAAAACTAATTAGAATAGTTCTTTTAAGTGGAATTAAAATTTGAAATCAAAAATTGAACCACAATAGAGATTACAATTACAATTCGGTGATATGCATGCTAGCTATTCGCAGGTCTTCCAACTTACAAACAAGCATGTGAATATTTCTACAACATGAGACCATTCATTTTTCGTGTAGTTTTCTACGCCGTGAGACCCTTTTCCATGAATGTTTTACACTGACCTCAATCCCATATGATATAGCCTATCAACTAATAAGAAAATATGGGAAATAGAGAGACAAATAAGAAGACTAGAATAAAAAATGATTAAAAAATCAAAGAACGCGTCAACAAAAACATATTATAAACTAATTATCGTCAAACACAAAAATACCTTATAACAATGCAATTTTACAATACGAACATGCTCGATACCAAAATTAGGTGTCCACACATGAAAATTACATATTGTAGTACATAAATATGACTAAATCTCCTTATTAGTCCCTGCCTTTGGCAAGGTTACTATACCTTTCACTCCACTTTAACAAGTTATTATTAAACATGTTTTCAACCAATAAGAAATTAGTATTATTTTCCTACATTGATTTTCAAATGTTTTAAAATTTGGACATGTTCATTTTTTACCCAAAAATATTTTAAATATATTTATCTAGTTTGTGATTGGCTAAAAACTTTTACCCCTTATTCCCACCTTCACGTAAATTGAGGCACCATGATGTCATCATATTTATTGTGGTTGTCATTTCTACATTTTTAGAAATAATTCACTTTTTTGGAATTTATTGCTTAAAATAATTGACCTATTTTATAACTATGCACTCTTTTTGTGTATAAAGGATGGTACAACTTGATGATACACATTCAAGTGCTTTTAAATTGGAGTGCATATTTTCTAGAGAATTCCACTAAGTATTCGTAAGGACTTCTTCAAAAACATACACAATAGTATCACTTTTTTCCTTATATTATACCCTACATATATTTTATTTTGTTTTAGCTAAAAATAATACTAGCAATTGCAAATGAGTTGCAAATTACGCCGGAGATAGTAGCAATATTTAGTTTATTTGAGTTGTATTTCGCGTTGATATTGCCTGGATGTCTATATGTTGTTGCAAAGCTCTTATTTTGCTATTGTCCATATTTTTGTAAGACACAATTATGATAGTCGCCAAACTAAATCACGTTTCATCATTTGGTCAAACACCGAGACATTTATCTATTAAAACTTTCGAATCTCAAAAACTTTGAACAAGATATATGACCAATATTATTTTCCAAAAAGTAAACTATAGAATTTACTTTATGAAGAATAAAATCAAAATCAGAAAACTTTTGAATCTCAAAAACTTTGAACAAGATATATGACCAATATTATTTTCCAAATAGTAAACTATAGAATTTACTTTATGAAGAATAAAATCAAAATCAAATATCTAGGATAGTAAATATCTAGGACTGTAGAAAAATATCTAAAATCCGGCAACCTTTAAAATATCTAAAATCCGGCAAGACAATAAATATTGGAGCCGCCAGAATTTGACACTTTCCAGCAAGGGCATCTTCAAAGTGGACGCCTACCAGTAATTATAAGGACTTTTTAAAATCGGTATAATATTATCTACTTTAAAATAATTTAATGTTAATTATATTAAAACAATAAATTGCTATTTACTTTCAAACAATTCAATATTACAACACTATTGCGACTCTTGTTACATCGATGAACATTCTACAATAATAACCGTGAATGGAGATAAAGTAAAATAATGTTTAAGATACACTTAACCATCACTAAAACATTTTTCAATCTTGTAACTTTAATAATCTTGGCCACATTAATAACCAAATTATAAAGATAGATATAAATTCCATACTCATCTCTACAACCATCATGCACCTCATAACCTTCCTCTCATCTCTGGACTTTATTTCATTCTTTAAAAGAATTAAATAATAGACGATAGGGTGGGACCCAAACACATAATTTAGGCCATCATTGAAAAGACCAGAAAAAAAAAAAAAAGGGTTAAGTAGTGTCTTAACCCAATTAATTATTACCAACATTGGGATGGAAGAATATTCCCCGTTTCCTGGGGAAGCGCGGAGTGAAAAACCCTGCGAATCCCACTGTACATTCCCGTTTGGAATAAATAATAATAGATGCCGTCGCCGTCAACGGCGGGCCCCACTCACATGCCCCCTCTTAACGACTCCCGAAAAGGGGCAACACGCCACCTCCTGGTTTATACATGTTGCCGCGCAATTTCCATCATGTATGTTTGTGAACCATATACGTTAATTTTTTTAATTTATTTTTGGTGGGGCCCGGCTGTTAGCGCCATGCGCGGCGGGGAGTATGGGAGTGCGTCTTTGACTATAGCGTTAGGTTTGACCGTTACGTGGACCGGGCGGTAGTGCGTAGAGGTACGGTCCCATGGAAAGGGGGCTACGCCAAAGTCCTTTGATGAGGGGGACCTCCGACAAAGCTTATGACAAAATTGAGAATGGAATGACAACTCCCTTCAACGTTGTGTTAGCATCCTCACCTCATCTACTTATTTGGTGGAATATACATCTATAAAATGATGAGTTACTCTTTTATTTGCATTTTATATTGAACCTTGAATACACTTGTTTATAAAAGATATTCGTCAATTTTGAGATCTTTGGTACATATCTTATTGCGGTGGAACAATTGGCCTCTTTTAAAATTTGTTTCAGAATGTTGATGGGACCAATTTAATTGAAATTACGAGTTCGTAGATAACTCTCTCCATATCAAGATGTCCGCTCTTATTCGATGCAATTTTGTGAAGCACAAGAGATGGCCTATCATCGACAGGGTAAATAGCTTCCCATTCAAATGTTGTGGTGTTAACGTTCTCATCTCATCTATTTGGTGGAATATACATGTATAAAATGATGAGTTATGTAGAATATACATGTACACTCGATGGAAAAACTAGCCTCTTTTAAAAGTTAATTCCTAACCGTTGAGGAGACCACTTTAATTGAAATTACCGAGCTCATAGATAGCTCACTCCATATCAAGATGTCCACTCTTGTTCAACGCAATTTTGTGAAGGATAAGAGATGTCCTAATATCAACAAAGTTAAACCGCTTCCCACTCAAATGTGTTTATCACAAACTCACTCTGGAATTTCCAAGAGAACAAAAGCTTAAATTGAAGTGGAAATGTAAGCTCAACGATTCTAAATGGCAACACCTTAGAGTTGCCATCCAAAAGTCCAAAATTGTTGCCATGACTCAAATCACTACTTGGAAGCTTCTCTTCCACAAGTTTCCTATTAGCATTAACATTTAATACCTTATAACCAATCCTCTTAAGTGTTTAGTTTGCAAATGTTGCGAGAACATCACTCATGTGTCTTGGAGGGATATATTGACCAAGAACACCTTGGTTGTTCGTAAAAATCATTCTACTATCTTTGGACACCCATTGTATTAGAAGCACGCCATTATAGCCCTTAATATTATTCATAAGGTGATTGTTGACTCATTTAGACAATTGATTATTAGCCATTTGTGGAAGAACCGACGCATTGTTCTCTATAGTTCTCATATTTCGTTTGAAGTTGATTACAAGCTTTACACTAACATAACTTTACAAATGCATATTCTTTTACAAGTGTTCCAAAAATTTCTTGCTTCTAATGCTAAACCGACTCAACAAATGATGAAGATTGAAGAGAAAATAAAAAATCTCTTAAGTGGTTAAGCAAACATTTCTACATTAAGTATACATTTAAAAAGATTGCAATGCTCTTTGCCATATTCTCATCTTTATTTTGAGTTTCATGTTAGATTCTCTTTTTGGGATCTTTCTCCATGATTGAATTGTCTCACTTGCTCTTTGTGCTATTGTTGGAATACTTTCCACATGCCTAGTTTAAACAATGCATTGACTACGATTGTATTACTCAAAGTTTTCAATTAACGGGAACTTAGATCACCACTAGCCTAAAGTAGGAGACCCGACAAGTGTGGAGCTATACGTGTGAGGCACATTTGAGTTGAGGGTTTTATGTCTAAGTTTGAATGTCCCCTTGAGAAACAAAGATAAACATATATGATTTTCATATTGAATGAAAACATACATAAATAATCAAAACTCATAATAGAGAGGACATTTGAAAATAAAAGGCTACAAGAGGCAAAATTTGCTCTTGCGATCTTATTCCAATCTTCTTGGATTGGGAATATCAAATAATGTGATTTTTGAAACATTTAGACAAATAACAATTAAGCATATTTGAAAAAATAGATGTCATTCTTACTTCTTTAACAACATTACTCCTCAGATAGTTGTTATTCACAAACTTTACTTTGATTTTTCACTTGATTATCTTCCATGAAATAGGTTATGCAATTTATTCTTCTTCATAATGAGAACCTATCAAAGCAAATGAAGGATATTAAAGCTTAACTGAAGCACCTAATAGACAATGATGAAAAATTAAACAAAATGATAAAACGATTTAGGCGATTTATGATGTCATTCTAGTGGGGCCTTCTAGTTGGTGAGATGTTTTGTGCTAGGTTGCCTTATTGTTCCGTTTTTGTGGAGCGAGTTTTGTTGATGGATATCTTGCAACTCTCGTCCTATATGGTTGTTGTATACTTTTATTCATATTTTAATATAAAGAAGTTTATAAAACGAGTCTAAAATTGTGTTACCAATATCTTAAGAAAAAAGAGCCTATTCTCAAAGTACTGGGCCCAAAATGTTATCATCTCGGAGGCACACATACAACTTAGAATAATGGAAAAGGTTAGGTATCAAAAGTTCACTCTTGTCTATCTAAATTACTTTCATTATATATTGCTAGATTTCATCATAAATAATTCTTATTTATTCTAAAGAATGATTAGGCAATTGTCAATTTTTTAATTGTCATTTTATTAATGTCAAATCAAATAAATTCAAGATCTTCATAATGAAATCTCATATTCAAATAAAGTGTCGAGATATTAAATAAAGGTAAAAATAGTTCCTAAGGTCACTGCCAAACTAGATACCAATTTAATAGACTCAAGATTTTTATGATGGAACCTTATATTCTAAGGTAAAAATAGTTCATAAGGTCATTGAAGAAATTGATAAGAATATTCTTTTCCATTTATTTTATATATTCTTTAATAAAACTCATATAATTTAGCCTCTAAATTCAAATTTCATATACACACCTTCATAATATCTTTCATTCAACTAACACTTTATACAAATATGAGCGTAATGCAAGTTGAGGGAAATAGTACCCCTTAGAAAGATACAAGAATTTTAGAGTCTTAGAAGTAATTATAAAATAAAAAAATAATAGGTCTATCAAGCTATGCTATGATATGAAGATTTTAGATTTATATAAGCAATTTTAAGATGAAGTAAAACTCGATAATCAGAGAAACAATTTAAAGATGTACTTGAAACAATAAAACTTTTTAATCAAATTTCTTAATAAAAATATGAACCATCATGGTGCCAAATAGTTCCAAATTAAATAAGACCACCCTCTCCATACTATGACCATCGCCTAAAAACAAAAAGAGTTATAGGTCAACAAGCTTTTCCTTATGCTACAGTTGGTTTATGCAGTCTCCTTATGTTGTTTTTGTTTTACTTCTCACTCTTGGGGCATTGTTATCTGGGTATTGTTGTAATTCCTTTGCATAATCTAATATAAAAAGAATCAAATGGGAAATGAAGATGCTCATCATTGAATTGAGAATCAGATCCCTCCAACTTGGATGTAAGACAAGTAGGTAGAAGATCCCAAGGGAAGAGAGAATATATGCCTTTCCTACGCATCGAGAATGCTTGAGACAGAGTGCACTATATCACCAAATATTATGCATGATGTCATTCAAGCTAGATCCTTGGACACCCTACAAGAGGTGTCTATGTCCACCTTATTCAAAGGAGATAACATTGGAACTTTCCACAACTACTGCGGAACAATATCAAAATTTTAAACTAAAAGTCCAATTCTGTAAATCTTCTCTGTCTCTCTCTCTGGACTTTTTCCCTCCTTCAATTATACTTTCCGCTCTTTGAATATGATTAATTGCTCTGGTCTCGCGGACGTTATTAAAATTTCTATCGATATCGGGCCCTCTTTAATGTGACCACATGGGTGGAGCCTTCACAATTGTTGTCACGCAAAGCTCGCGATGGGACAAAAGTATTAATGGATCTGCAGCGGTCTCATGTGACCGTTGTTACAATGGCAAAACATGGCATTTACTAATAAGTTGTTGCGCTAACTAACTCAGAGGGGGCGAGACTGTTGTTTTTTTCACCTGTCCCCTGTTTTTCGGCCATCAAATTCTTAAAAACTATATCTACTAACACGACCTTCAATTTTTTAATATTATTTATTTATTTAGTTGTTTAACTCGCTGTAATGGCTGCTGTCGAAGAATCCAGTCTCTCTCATCTCTCAAACATCTCTGGAGTAAGCATAAAGATCGAGCGCAAAGTATAGCCGTTTACTCGCACTGTTAACCAATCGATCTACAGTTCGACTCCCTCAACTGCAACTTCAAAAGACTGTGTTATTAGAGGGGGATTATTAAGAATGAGTTACTCCTGCTATTTTTGGACATGGCCGGAGCATCACCTGTGCGTCATTTGCAGTCGCTGACGAATTCAACGGTATGCCTTTTTTGGGCCGTGTTTTCGTACTTCTGTCACGGGGAAAACATGATAGTGTGCTGGAAGAAATTTGTAAACAGTTGATTTACTGAACAGATTTGGGATTATTTGATATTTTTATGGTAAATCTGAATGGTTTTCGAAGGCAGCCTGCGTTTTCAAGGGAAAATATGATTATGTTTTGCAAGAATTTGTGCGCAAGAGATTTGTGATTATATAATATCTGTAAGGTAAATCTGAAATGCTTTTACGAGGAGAAACAAATTTTTGTAGTAGTGAGGTGTGGAATAAGCATAACAGTCTGCTAATTGTAAGATCATACCCGGGGATGGATAATTTTCAAAGAACTTAGTGTTGTTGTTGTTTTTCTTTCTATATTGGCAGCCCGAATGTTTTTTCAAGGAGTTTTTAACTTAAATCTGGTACTGAAACCCTCAGACAAAGGTTAGAATAGAGTTAGATACATCATGATGGATTCAGAGTTTTCTTAATTGGAAACAGCGAAAAGAAGAGAGTCTAGTTAGGATTTTTGAGAGGAAGTTTTAGAGAACAAAAATTTTTGCGTGGAAAGGGTCTGCTGATGGCTTGAGTATATTCCTCGAGTTTCCAATAACTTTTTCATTAGAGGTTGCGTTAACTTGCTGTGATAGTTGTTAGAGGCCCTCATATGTTGTGTGACTTGAATCTAATAAGCCACCCACGAAAAAAATAAATGAGAAGCGCAAGGACTTCATAGCTCTTTATCCAGAAGCATTTTTCTAAATATTATGGACTGTGGAAATAAGCTCTCTCTCTTATGGACATCATAGTGGTATTTGTTGTTTCCCTACATGGATTCTTATGTTTCAGGCCTATTGTTTGTGCCTGTAGGTTCATCCATATTCATGAGAACAGGATGAGAACAGACTGGGTAGTGTGAGGGTTCCAATTTTGGGTATCAAAAGAATAAATCAATAGCGAAAAACATAATATTAATAGGGAAATTTGCATTGAACCATATCGTGTGTTGATACAGACAAAAATACAAAATAACAGACGAAGAAGCCTACAGTGACGGATTTGAGCTTTTGTGTATTTGTATGGACAGGCATAAATATATATTCAGGAGAGCAGGGTGGTTTGGGGGAAGTGTTCCAATTGTAGATATCTAACTAATAAAACAGTAGGAAACAAAAAGCAATAAGTGAAATTTGCTGTGAACCACAACATCTGTCAAAAGTAGGGACTGGAGGTCTCAGCAAAGTCCATCACCATAGGTGCAAAACAAGATTAGTAGCCCCTATGGTACTACATATCAGATAAAGTTGCAATCAACCACAGTGTGTGTCGACACAGACATAAATACAAAAGAACTGACGAAGAACCCTAAGGTGATAGATTTGAGCTTTTGTGTATTTGTATAGACAGGCCTAAATATATTCATGAGAGCTGTGTGGGTCGAGAGAAGAGTTCCAATTATGGATATCTAACCAATAAAACAGGAGGAAATAAAAATAATAAGTGAGATTTTCAGTGAACCACAACATGTGTCAGAAGTAGGGCCTGTAGGTCTCAGCGAAGTCCATCACCATAGGTGCAAAAATGGTTGGCAGCCTTTATGGCACCACATACCAGACTCAAGTTTAAATGATCTGTGCTAATTTAAGCGCCTATGGTCTATGTTGACCCTTTTAGAGAAACCTGGACTGTCCAGCCAAGGGGCATCACCCATTAACAATAAACCCACCTTTCTCTTCCAACAGAAAGATTTCATTGAAGGATGCCTTCCCATTTGCCATTGTTTTTGAGTATAATTGGAGAGATTGTTTGTTAGAAACATTTAAATGTAAAAGTGTTTTCTGTTTTTATTTCAATTTTTCTGTTGTTGGCTTCATATATTCGTATAAGTATGGATATGGGGAGGGTTCTGATTGTGGGTATCTAAACAATAAAATAATACAAAATAAGAAATAACAAAACTAAAATTTGCAATTGAACATAATATTATTTAAAAGTGGGGCCTGAAGAACCCAACAAAGTCTATCACAAAAACATTGGGAGTAGCTTTTATGGTTCTATTCTATGAGACCCACGTGCATATGGGTCTGCTAGTTTGCATGGCATATGGGTCTGCTAATTTCTTTTCTCTTCCAAAAGCAGGTTTTTGAAGAAGCATTCCTTCAAGTTTTCTATTTTTGTTGAATATAATTGGAGAGATGGTTTATCAGACGCATTCGGATGAAAAAGGCCGTCTTTTTAGTTCGCTGTTTCTATAGTGGTCTCATATATCCTGTTTTGCAGAACCTGATTATTGATATGTAGTATCTATGCCATTTCTACCTCAAGTAACTATTTCCAGGGCTTAGTGCGTAGTTTTTAATGTTCGTAATCTAATGTCTTCTTACCCCAGTACTTGTCTATTGTTACTGAATGTACTTTTTGAGTCCTATTGATCTACTTATGGTCATCTGTGGATGTTTCGCTTTCTTTGTTGTTATAAAATATAGTAAGAAGCAAAGTTTTAGCCATTAAAAGATGAGTTGTAGCTGATTTTGATGGCTGCAAAATGTGATTTTGAGATCTATGTGTTTTGGTCTAATCCAGTATTTCTAAAGTCTTACCTATATTATGTGTGTACTTAAGTACTTCTAGCTCAGTTTCCTTCAGCATGTATTCTAACAGTGAGTTTGGACCCATCACAACTCCTAAGGCATTGCAATAAAAATTGCATTCTGAAAAGTTTGAATTGGCCTTTACATTTGAAATTTTCACTAATATTATCTAAGAGTCATTTAAGTATCCAGGTTTGTAAATCCTGCCTGTTCCTATTGTAAAACTTGCATTTCTTGTATTATCTCTACAAGAAAATTTGAAAATCCTTTGATTCGTTTGTCCATAAACTCTTTTTCTGATGCAGACTTTTGCTGGACCTTCAGATTATGAGTTCTGTTTTTATTTTTACTTTAAATTCATGGGTTATAACAATCAACTAAATATAATGTTGTGTATCCTACAAGTTTCACATATTAATTTTTAATTCCAGGCGGGCTTTATAGTAAATGGCTAGATAATTTGAAATCCTTTTTCTTATTGGTAAATTCTTTATCTATGCTCTTTCAACAGATATTATCTGGGAATCAGGAAAGGTTGCATTCATCAATGAAGGATTTTAAATCTCCAGAGTATGAAGCACAAACAATACGATCACCGCTAGTTGCTAGGACAAGGTAACTCTGATTTTTTCGGCATAAGATCTCATGCCTTGTGCTCAGCAGTGTTATTAATGCCCTTATGCCAGTTAAAGCAATAATTATTTGATTTTAGGCTTCTTTTTTTTCTATCATGAAACTATAATTTCAGTGATCTTGTGAAGTGCAGTTCTATGAATTTCTTTCTGCTATATACAATGCCTCTTTGATTTCCTTTTACTTCCGTTCCATGTGATGTGCAAGGAATAGTAATACATATATTCCTAATATGTCATTCTGGATAGCATTTCTTTTTCCCAATAAAGTCTAGGGTGATATGAAAAATTGTAGCAGAGTTTGTATAAGGAAGCGACAATAAGTTTGCAGTTACATGAAACACTCCATGCAAATTTTTTATTGGAGAATTGAATCATCTTGGCCAATACGTGCCTCTTTGTCCAGTAACTCCTAATTCAGTAACTTTAGCCTTTTCTGTAACCCTATTTGTCGATCTTATTTAACTGTACTGAGAATTGCGTCTCCTAGAGAATCAATCAGTGTCAACTCCTTGGGTATTGTACCCAGCCCTTCCTTTGTAACTACATGTACATTTGGCATCCTTGTACAAATCTAAGTGGATTGATTCAGTCTGTGCTTGTTGTAGGAAAATGTTCACGCACTGGCCAGTCTCGTAGACCTTGATGTTAATCGAAGCACATTTCATTTTTATTTAATATATCATGGAATTTTCTTAGGAAATACTTTTATAACTGGAATCCACTCCTATAGATTGAGATAAATGATGCCCAAAGACATAGTAAACTTAACTTTTCAGCTTTAAGTTTCCATATTTTATAATTTTAAGATAATTGTTTTCCAGAGACTTGAATGGAGCAGCAGGGATGGAAGATTCAGATGGCATATGGGCAACTATTGCACAATTTATTGAGCAACTCCAAGCAAACACATATACATCAATTGAAAAGGAGCTGGCAACAAAAGGTCTCTTGGACCTTTCAAAGTCTAGAAAAGATGCCAAAAATGCAATAGGTTCTCATTCACAAGCAATACCTTTGCTTGTTACACTTCTCAGGTCTGGAACTACAGTTGTAAAGATCAATGCAGCTTTGACCTTAGGTGTTCTATGTGAGGAGGAAGACTTAAGGGTGAAAGTGTTGCTAGGAGGATGCATACCTCCTTTGCTTGGACTGCTAAGATCTGGTTCTGCAGAAGCTCAGAAGGCAGCAGCAAAGGCAATCTATGCAGTATCACATGGTGGTGTGGCAGCAGAGCATGTTGGGATGAAAATATTTATGACTGAGGGTGTTATTCCTAGTCTCTGGGATCAGCTTCACCCCAGGCACAAGCAGGAAAAAGTTGTCAATGACCTTCTTACTGGAGCATTAAGAAATTTGTGTATTAACACAGAAGGCTTCTGGCAAGCAACCCTTGAGGCAGGTGGAGTGGATATACTTGTAAGACTTATTGCTTCTGGTAGTTCAGTTGCTCAGTCAAATGCATCTTCTCTCTTAGCTAGTCTGATGTTGGCTTCTGAGACTAGCTGTACAAAGGTTCTTAATTCTGGTGCTATCCAGCACCTTCTTAAGCTTGTGGGTCCTGAAAATGAAATCTCGGCCCGAGCAGAAGCAGCTGGTGCGTTAAGGACTCTTTCATCTAAATTAAGAGGTGCAAAGAAAGCTATGGTGGATGCAGGTTGCATTCCCATTTTGATCAGCGCAATTGTTGCTCCTTCAAAAGAGTTTATGCAAGGGAAGCCTGCTCAAGCCCTGCAAGAAAATGCCATGGTTGCTTTAGCTAGCATTTCAGGTGGAATGTCTGCCATAGTCCTTAGCCTTGGAGAAAACATTGAGACATTTCGGTCTGACAGTCAAGTGGCTGACATTCTTGGAGCCCTGGCCTATGCGTTGATGGTGTTTAATGAGAAGTCAGATGCTGCAGGACCACTTGATACAGCGAAAATAGAGAGACTGTTAGTTAAACAACTCAGACCACGTGTCTCTCAGTTGGTGCAAGAACGTGCGATTGAGGCCTTAGCCAGCCTCTATGGCAATGCTTATCTCTGTGTTGGTTTGATAAATGCAGAAGCAAAGAAATTGCTGGTCGGACTCATTACTATGGCAGATTCTGAGGTACAAAATGATCTTATACACTTATTAAGAAGCCTATGTTCTTCCGATTCAGATCTCTGGCATTCACTTAGGGGACGAGAGGGTATTCAAATTTTAATCTCTTTCCTTGGCTTATCCACCGAGCAACAACAAGAACACACTGTGGCTTTGCTTTCAATATTAACTGTAATAGTTGAGGAAAGCAAGTGGGCAATTACAGCAGCAGGTGGAATACCTCCGCTTGTCCAGTTGCTTGAAACTGGTTCTGGAAAAGCAAAAGAGGATTCTGCAATTATTCTAGGAAATTTATGTTCTCATAGTGAAGAAATTCGTGCTTGTGTTGAAAGCGCAGATGCTGTTCCAGCCCTTCTGCGCCTGTTGAGAAATGCTAGTTCCAAAGGACAGGAAATTGCTGCCAAGACACTTAAGCATCTTATTAGGGATGCAGATGCTGCTACTGTCAACCAGTTGGTGGCTTTACTTTTGGGAAATCAGCCAAAATCAAAAGTCCATGTGATAACAACTTTGGGTCACTTACTTTCAGTGGCTACTCATGAAGACCTTTTACAGAAAGGATGTGTTGCAAACAAAGGTCTCCAATCATTAGTTCAGATGCTTAGTTCTTTAAACGAACAAACAAAAGAGATTGCTGCATCAGTTCTTGCTGATGTTTTTGGTGCGAGGAAAGATCTCTGCGATAATTTGGGCAGGTTAGAGATCATTGACCCTTTAATCAGCTTATTAAGTATGGGATCTGAATGCATTGCTATGCAGTCTGCTCGAGCACTTGCAACACTTTTCTCCTCCATCAAAAGTAACAAACACGTGGCTAATATTGCTGGAAGTGCGGTTACACCATTGATCCAACTTGCAAAGTCTTCAAGCATTTCTGCTGCAGAAATGGCGATATATGCATTGGCTAATCTTTTTGTAGATGTTCGGTTTGCTGAACAAGCTATACTAGAGGATACCATTCCATCAGTGACGAGAGTCCTGAAGGATGGCACAAAAGCAGGACAGGAACATGCAGCATGTGCACTTGCTCGATTACTGACTCACATGCCAGTTGATGATGTGCTTGTCGAGACTATTCACCATTGTGGCACAGTTCTTTCATTAGTAGGTTTTTTAGCTTCTGCAGATTTGGAGGATGTAATGTCGTCAGATGCTCTAGAAGCACTTGCCCTATTGGCTAGAGCAAAACCAGGTGGAGCTTCTACCATTCCTCCATGGGCGATACTTGCTGAATCCCCTTACAGCTTGGAGCCATTGGTGAAGTGCTTGGCTGTTGGACTTCCCCGGTTCAAGAAAAGGCAATTGAAGTTCTTTCAAGGTTATGTAGAGACCAGCCTATAGTTCTTGGGGATTTATTGGCAGGAACATGCAGATGTATATATGCTCTGGCCGGTCGAGTCATACATTCTTCTAACTTAGAGGTGAAAGTTGGAGGCACTGCTCTTCTTATTTGTGCTGCGAAAGAACACAGGCAGAGAACATTGGATGCCCTGAATGAATCTGGGTTTTTTGTTCAACTTATTTGCTGCCTTGTGCATATGCTGAAACAGGCAACAAAAATTAATGCTTTAAGGATTGATAGAGTTAAGAATGTGAGAGGGTACAAAAGACAAGGAGGGCATGTTGAAGAAGGAGATGCATTCTCAATGCACGACTGGGCATCAATTTTGGGAGGAACAGTTGCCCTATGGTTGCTATCAATAGTTTCTTCTTATGACGGTGAAACTAAAGTTGCCAATATGGAAGCAGGTGCAATTGAAGTTTTAACTGAAAAGCTTACAAACTTTTCTCCTGATGCGTGCCAAGTATGACTTTTGCTTTTACTGAACTTCCATTCATTTATTAGCAATTTACTGTAGTCTGCTCGTTATGCCTGGTTGTTTCTTCCTACTTGTTTTGCACTCTTGCCACGCATGTTTGCTCACGGTTAATACTCTTCAGTTGAGTTTGTCCATATTCTATTGCTGTTGAAATGATCTTTCTTTATTTTCTGTAGTAAATGGACATGCTTGCTAGCATTGTTTTAGTTGCTTTTTGTTTTTTATTTTGTTGTTTCCTGGATTATGTGCTCAAATGAAAAATCATATTCTTCTAAGCCTCAAATTTTCTATAGATTGGGAGATTTGTAACTGGAGAAGATTGTTATGACTTAGTGAATTAGAACTAAGAGAATTTTTTTCTTATTTTCAGATGGAGCTGGAGGATGGTGGAGGTACATGGGTTTGCGCATTACTGTTAGCTATTCTGTTCCAAGATAGAGATGTTATTCGAGCTGGTGCTACCATGCGTGCAATACCATCTCTTGCCAATTTATTGAGGTCTGACGAAGCCATTGATAGGTATTTTGCTGCGCAAGCATTGGCTAGTCTTGTCTGCAATGGTAGCAGGGGAACACTTCTTGCAGTTGGAAATTCAGGAGCAGCTGGAGGTCTAATATCACTACTTGGCTGTGTGGAATTAAACATATCAACACTTGGAGCATTAGCTGAAGAGTTTTCTCTGGCACACAATCCTGTTCAGGTTGTACTTGAACGGCTTTTTAGAGTGGATGACATAAGGGTAGGTGCAACTGCTCGTAAATCTATACCTGCTTTAGTTGAGCTGCTTAAACCTATGCCAGATCGGCCAGGTGCACCTCCAATTGCTCTAGGGCTTCTAACTGAGATGGCAAAAGCGAATAACGCAAACAAAGTGGTCATGGCTGAGGCAGGAGCTTTAGATGCCTTAGCGAAATATATATCTTTAGGTCCTCAGGATGCCATAGAAGAGGCTGCAACAAATTTATTACGAATCCTATATAGCAGTCCTGATCTCCGGCACTCTGATTCTGCAATGGGCACTGTCAACCAGCTTATAGCAGTTCTTCGATTGGGTTCAAGGGGTGCAAGATACAATGCAGCGAGGGCTTTGCAAGGTCTTTTTGAGTCCGAGAACATAAAAAATGCTGATGTGGCAAGGCAAGCAATAAAACCATTAGTTGAAATGCTTAGTGTGGGGTTGGAGAAAGAGCAACAAGCTGCAATTGGCGCACTAATCAAGCTATCATCTCAAAGTACTTCAAAGGCTTTAGCTATTGCTGATGCTGAAGTCAATCCTATAGAAAGTTTATACAGAATTTTGACATCATTTTGTTCTTTGGAGTTAAAGGAAGACGCAGCATTGCTTTGCAGTGTTTTGTTTGCAAACTCCAGAGTACGAGCAACATCTGCAGCTTCCGATTGTATTCAGCCCCTTGTAGAACTTATTAGTATAAATTCTAATTCAATTCAGGAAGTTAGTGTCCGTGCCCTCAATAATTTGTTGGATGATGAGCAACAGGCAGAGGTTGTTGCTGCACATGGTGCTGTGGTTCTTCTTGTAGGACTGGTTGGTGGAACAAATTATCCATTTCTTGAGGCAGCAATAAGTGCTCTTGTAAAGCTGGGAAAGGATCGTCCCCTGTGCAAGCTGGACATGGTCAAAGCTGGGGTGATTGATGCTATTCTTGAAATTCTCCCTGATGCACCAGATTCTCTCTGTGGCTCGATTGCAGAATTAATATGCATATTGACAAACAATAGTAGCATTGCAAAGAGCGCAGCTGCCGCAAGAGTGGTAGAGCCTTTGTTCCTATGTTTGACCCGCCCAGAGTTAAGCACATGGGGCCAGCACAGGGCATTGCAAGCACTTGTAAATATCTTGGAGAAGCCCCAATCTCTTGCTAACCTGCGACTCACCCCTAGCCAGGCCATTGAACCATTACTTGTATTTC
Source organism: Taxus wallichiana var. yunnanensis (assembly GCA_018340775.1). Lineage (NCBI taxonomy): Eukaryota > Viridiplantae > Streptophyta > Pinopsida > Cupressales > Taxaceae > Taxus > Taxus wallichiana. The sequence continues at coordinate 536,233,883 of CM031236.1, forward strand.
TTGAATCACCTTCCCATTCTGTCCAGCAACTTGGCGCTGAATTACTTTCACATCTTGTTACCCAAGAGTATTTTCAGCGGGATATTACAACACAGCAAGCTGTAGTGCCACTTGTACAGCTGGCAGGACTTGGAATTCCAAATTTACAGCAGAAAGCAATAAAGGCACTTGAAAGTGCTTCTGTGAGTTGGCCAAATGCCATTGCAGATGCTGGAGGTATTATTGAGCTCACAAAGGTTCTTTTACAAGTTGATCCACAGCCACCCCATGCATTGTGGGAATCAGCTGCCTTGGTGCTTTCAAATGTATTGCGCTTTAGTTCCCAGTACTATTTAAAAGTGCCTCTTGCAGTTCTTGTGAAGCTGTTACGATCTAGAAGTGAGCAGACTGTTGTCGTATCTCTCAGTGCACTGATTGTTCTAGAAAGAGATGATGCATCAAGTGCTGAGCTGATGGCAGAGTGTGGGGCAGTGGAAGCTCTTTTGGAGCTTTTAAGGTCCCACCAGTGTGAAGAATCAGCAGCCAGATTGCTTGAAGCATTGTTCAACAATATCAAAGTACGAGATATGAAAGTATCCAAATATGCTATTGCTCCTTTGGCACAGTATCTTCTTGATCCTCAGACACAAGCCCAGTCTGCCATATTATTGGCCACACTTGCTCTTGGTGATATTTTCCAGAGTGATAGCCTTGCCAAAACAACTGATGCGGTGTCAGCTTGCCGTGCATTAGTTAGCCTGCTTGAGGATCAACCAAATGACGAAATGACAATGGTGGCAATATGTGCATTGCAGAATTTAGTTGTGCACAGTAGGACAAATAAGCGCTGTTGCAGAAGCAGGTGGTATTCTGGTTGTGCAAGAGGTTCTTAGCACAAACAATTCTGAGATTGCTGGACAAGCAGCATTGCTCATTAAGTTTCTGTTTTCCAATCATACCCTTCAAGAATATGTGTCTGGTGAGCTTGTGAGGGCTTTGACAGGTAATGTGCATTTACTAAATGTGGGAATGTTGGACAATGCCATTTGTAGGCGTTTTGTGTTTTTAATCCTTCACATTTCTGATTTTGAAAATTTTGTAGTATGGTGATTTGCATTATTTTTTGATCTGTGAATGCTCATGCCTTACATTTCACCATGATTTTTCTGCGCAGTTCTTTGTTTTTAAAAATTTGATGGCTTATCATTGTAATTCTTCTACTTCGCAGTTTCCTGCCTTTTTAATTAAATGTTGTCTTTCTTGGGTTAACATTACTGTGTTGGCATTTATGGCACTGTGTTTGAACGTTTCCACACCGAGACTCTAATCTGTGCACCACCACAAGAGTCTTTTCATTCTTGTGCAATGTTCTGATATTTGTAATTTATGTGTGGAAAGAAAATCACTTATACATGACATCTACCAAATTTTTAGCGAGACAATTATTTATTTGCTGGTTTGTCATGTGTTTACTTCTTTCAGGGGGCCAACTGCTGTCCCTTGATCTCTTATACCATTATGGTTTACAATTTTTAATCTTAAGCATGAATTTAATGGGTGTTTAGGGTGTTTCTGTGGCCGTCAAATTTGTTTGTTGACAAGAGCAGTAAAATATGCCGATGTATACTGAGACATTTGGCTTCATAATAAGGCAATGGTCCCATGGACGGGGCCCACAAAATTTTCTTATCTGGTGCCGCCCAGAAACTTTAGGAGATATCACAGTAAGATGGTCTCATGAAACAGAAAATTCTAGGTCTCTGCCACATGTTTTCAAGATTCTGTATTCATTACTACTAGTTGCAAACTTCTCATGAAAAATAGACTTCACAGAGGCAACCATTTGGCAAAAAAAATTCCTAAAAAATCAGCGGGTGCTGCAAACTGAGGCCTACTTTCCTGGCTCTGCTCAAAGTCCCCTAGCTGAGATTTGAATTATTCCCATTTTTCTGTTTCAAATGTTTCATTAGACCACCCATTCAGAAAAAATCAGAGAGGTAGTCTTCTCCATGGGACTGTGTCCTAACTCTTCTTTTTTTATTCAAAACGACCTTTAAGTAGACATTTACTGTTCCCTCATGATGGATCCCATAGAGGACAGCACGTTGGATCTAAAAACTAGAATGTAGTCATGTCCAGGAAAATCTTCCACAAGATTATCACATGTTCCACTGTATAGCATAAATCCAGTTTTATAACTGACAAGTTAAAAGATTATTTTCTCAACTCTTGTAACTAACTTTTGCTTCTTATTTTTGATTAACTGTAAATGTGCCACTATTTTAATTTATTTTGGCTTGAAATCCTTAAGTTTTTAGAATGGAATTAGTTCCTTACAGTTAGCTCGGTATTTTTGCTGTCCTATCTTGAATGTTCTGTTGTTTCTATGAAATGGTGAAGCCAGAATAATGTTAAGATCAGTAGATACATATAGTCAAATCATACACAAATCTTATTTAAAAGCCTGATATTCTTTGTTGACTAACTGCACAAATTGGTTGCAAGCTAGTCAGCCACAATCTCTGTTAGCATACTGGTTAACAATAGTTTTTAATATTGTTGAAGCACATTTGAAGTCTTTTAAGCTGTATTTATTTTGTTGTTTGAGTGGTAGGCACTTTCGTTTTTGCAGGTGCTTTAGAGAAAGAGTTTTGGGCCACTGCTACTATCAATGAAGAGATTGTGAAGGCTATCAATACTATATTCAGTAACTTTTCGAGGCTTCGGGGTAGTGAAGCAACTACTCTTTGTATCCCACATCTAGTTGGTGCACTTAAGGCTGGAACAGAACCAGCTCAGGAGGCAGCTCTTGATGTGTTATGTTTATTAAAGGACTCATGGTCATCTATTCCTGCTGAATTTGGCAGAGCACAAGCCATGGTTGCAGCAGAGGCCATTCCTGTCTTACAATTATTGATCCGGTCTAGTCCACCTCATTTTCAGGAGAAAGCTGACAGCTTGTTACAATGTTTACCGGGAAGCTTGACAGTAACCATAAAACGTGGTAATAACTTGAAGCAGTCTATAGGAAGCACCAATGCATTCTGTAAATTGACGCTTGGAAATGGTCCTCCACGGCAAACCAAAGTGAGTTGTAGAGCCTTTTTCAAAATTTGACATCATTCAGCTACATTCTGGCTTTTTAGATCTAACCATTAAGATGCTCATCAAAGGAAATTTTTGGTTTTAACTTTTAAGATAGGAATGCAATGGTCAGTACTATTTGTCAATCCAGTGCTTTTGATGATTGGAAGTGGCACTGGAGAAACCATTTTGTGATTCCATGTTACTGAACTAAGCTTATCTGGTTGGTGAAAATGCACAGGTTGTAAATCAGAATGGAAGCAGGGTTTTGCGTGGGCCTTTGATATGCCTCCCAAGGGGCAGAAACTACAAATATCTTGTAAGACCAAGAATACCTTTGGAAAAGTAAGTTGCCTATTGTATTATATTAAAATTTGTGTCAACTGTTTTATTGAAGATAATATAAAAGCATTTGAAGCTATTTAGATTCTCACTTTAATTTTTTAACTGTCAGGGTTCTTTGGGGAAAGTAACCATTCAGATAGATAAAGTAGTGACGCTGGGAACAATCAGTGGGCAGTACAAACTTGTTCCTGATGCCAACCGTGATGGTACATCTCGAACTCTTGAAATAGAATTTCAGTGGTCTAACAGGTGATGGCATGAAAATACCTAATACAAGCTTTTCTGATTACTAATATGCAATGGGCACCATGTGATGGTTGCGGTAAGTTCCAATCTACTGAAGATGGTATTTACTTTATGAGTTGCCAGTAGAAAGCATGCCATACAGAATTCATGACATTTCTAGCTTTTAGGATGACTGGCATCGTAGCATCCCTAGATGTTCATACTAAGTTTGTTCAATTTTGTGAGTAGTAGAAGTGTTACTTTTGAGCTTATGATGTCAATATTGTAAGGTTGCAAAGGCATCCTATAATATATATTATTAATTCTCTTGCATGGGTTAACAATGAGTGATCAACTCAAAGAAAGTTGTGTACAGTGCCCCTTCAAATGATTCTTTTTTGGCAAAACGAGCCATTTTGAATCAAATTTCAAAATGAGGTCTATGTGGATGCCTGAGTTGACAGCAGTACATATGGTGGTTTTCTACAAAGGAAGGGCTGGGTCTCATTTTCTAGTTCAGAATGCAAAGAATGAAGTTCTTATATTGACAGGAATTCATCAGCCAAGCAGAACAAATCTGCAGCAAGAATTTGCTGTCGTTTGATGATGTAGTGCAAATGAAGCCCGACATTGAAAACCTGGAATTGAAATGTATAGTTCGGTTCATATTATTTCTGAATTTATAAGTTTCGGGTCATTTGTGCTTGAATATGTTTGACAGTTGACAATATTGCACAGGGGCAGATTATTTGGTACATGATGTTACGCATGACAATAAACTCCGCCTCCTGTTTGTTACACTGAAAATGTGGATTATATAAGCAAACCTTATGTATGGGCCCAGGGGATGTGAGTTGAATTTTAATGTCTTCTTGCTTGTATTTTGCTCTTACACTGTGGATGGAATTTCATGAACTATAGGTGCGTAAGGAAAATCACAACTTTCATGAACTATAGGTGCACAAGGAAAATCACAACTTTCCACAATGAAACGTTGTTTCTTATTAAATGGTAAATGTTTGATCAGAGCTTCATCTCAGCAGTAGACGAACTACAATACAAATTACACAGATGGACCTGCCAATGCATCAAGGGTATTGACTGAAATGCAGATTTATATTCAGAAGCATTTTTGCAGACGTTTTTGTCCCTAAATCCCAGCAGACATGCATTTGGAGATCTCAAAGGAACAATGGCATATTCTGAACTCTCTACAAAGTGTAACCATAGCTGTCAATGGATATTTGTGTTTTATCAAGGAGTACTGATACATTGTTATTCTTTTCTCAATGAATTGGATGCATTATGAACACAACAAAAACAACATAATTAAATTGCTTTTTCTATTTATCTTATTTGTTTGATCTGGTAATCATTAAAAAAACTTCCAGGAAATGCTGTAGGATCGTTCGCTGATAATTGGAAACTACAGGTTAGGAAAATCATGAACAGAAGTTGTGTGGGAGGTAGGTGGATTAAATTTGCATCTTCAAGTTGACACTGCTGAAGCTTCCTCTATACAAGTCAGGCCTGGTTAAAGCAATCAGATAAATTAAAGTTGGAATTGAAATTATTTACACAAATTTCACATAATTCTTGAAAGCAGTGAACTGAAATTTTGAATGGAAACCAAATTAGTTTATATTTAAGTATATATGGAAAGAAGAGAACCTAAAATGATTTCTCTTTGCTATCTCCACGCATGGAAGTATGCTTCATAATTCTATTCGTTCTTTTCCATTAAAATCACTTGGAACTTAAACTTGGCCTCATCCATCAAAATCCCTTGGGACTTGAATCTCGCTTCATCTCTTGGGTAATTTTAACTCTTTATCACTGTCTAGAGGTGGGCTCAAATCTATGCATTGCTATAAGGTTGACCCCTATCTTGAGGTGTCCCCATGGCCACTAAAGTTCCATGCGAGCCTGTGGGAATGGAGCCTGAGATAGATTCTGCATCATAATTAAATGTCTGTAAAGGTGGCACAAAAAGTAGATGAAGAACAATTGTCGAAAAACACCACATTTTTTAGCACTATCAGAGAGTTTTAATCCTCAAAATTTCAGATGTTATGTTGAATGCTTGTAATGTCTTAAAATGTTTTGCCATTTTAACCTGTTATAAACAGTAGGAAAGCTTATGTTGATCAGCAGTAGTTCTATGTTTTTAGTTTGCTCAATATCCCCTTTTATGGAGATATTGGATAATTATGATTTTCTGCTTGAAGTTCACATTTTTATGTTCATTTAAAAATAAGGACACAAACCAGTTTAGCGCAGTGTCAAAACCGAGTGCAAATTCCAAGGTATTTTGCCCACCTATTTAAAGAGGCATCCACCAGGGTTGATAAATTACTCCAAAATCATATAATCCAAAATACATTCATCACTCTAGCTAGTGTTTCTTTGAGATTTGGCATACCCAAACACATTTTAAACCAGGAGAAGCAGCACAATCCATAATTTCTGTTGCAGAATTGGGTAATGTTCACAATCCCTTTTACTTGTAGGAGCTCCTTTGGCATGATAGTTTCTCAATTGATCAAACCCTGCCTTGTTCTGGATAGTTGCAGCATACCACTTTTGGATAACTTGAACTTCACTAGTTCCTTAGAACCTTGTGCTCCACATGTTAAAGCACTCTTCAACTTGGGAGACATTCTACTTTAGAATTCTCAAAACTAGTGTTGAGCCTGGTATAGCATGCCGTGATCTAATATACTTTACAAGTTAAAGACTATGGTAAGGGAAACGCATTACCCTATCTTCAAAAAAGAATAGCGAATTTCACGGAGTAACTGTTCACAATACATTTCTCGTTATAGATTTCAAATTAGAGAAGTTGGCAATACTGACGTGCATCTTGCTCGACATCATTTTGTCAAATCCTTCTACTTTGTGGAATCTAGCATAGGAATGCCGTCAGAGCATCATAATGTATAAGTAACGTCAATTGAAATAAAGAATACTAATTGACTCCCAAAATGAGAAGTGTATACGGGGAAAGAGGCTTTGGGCAAACAATAACACTATATTAACCCTTTCACATAGCAATTATGTTTAGACAATTACGCATCCATAAATTAGATTCACATTAATTGATTATTCTAGAAATATAGAAAATCAGAAATGCTTTAGATAATTAGGGTTTTAGAGTAATACAAAATTATTTGTAAATTTGGAGATATGCAGTGGACAATGGGGTGAATTAGACCTAGAAAAATCAACAAAATACATGCACCTTGGCCAAAACCATAAAAACCCTACAATGGCACAACTAAAACCTTAATTTTGCATTATTGCCTTGCAAAACTGTGAAAAAAATGGGGGAGTGGGGATAGTTTTAGGGGCCTATCTCAATCAGGGCTCCTTAGGGGAACATGGTTTCAAGATGACACACAAGTATAATGCAACTTGGTAGTTAAGGGGAATGCAAGTGTCCAAACTTTCATTCTTTCGTTATATGCAGCAAGTAGTAAATGCTATATGCTTCTCAATATGCTTGATTCTCGCTCTTAGCACGAGTCTGCATTTTAGAAATATCACTGATTCCTTGTTTTACAACTTCATTATAATCCACTTGTGATTATTTAGTGTTCCTAAATGCACTAATGCACATATGTATATATAGACTTCTTGAATTCAAATTATGACCCTAATGGTGTGCATGTCGACACAACATGCGAAAAATGCCAACATATAAGGACCATAACCTTGAGGCACCCGACCCATGGGTTACAAGGTCCCATAAAACTACTATCTAGAACCGTAGTTGTACAATTTTGATATACCATAATCAAAATGGTACACTTATGCCATACTAGAATTGTAGTGATACGCTTTTGGCAAATGTCAAGAAAAGTAGGGGAAGAGGGGAATGGAAGAGAAAACAAGGCAAGTGAAAAGCAAGAGGAAAGAGAAACAAACATGGGCAAAATGTGGAATAATGGGGAGACTTGATGAAAGAAGAAGACACTTGCAAGGATTTATGCAAAGTTATAAAGTGTTGATGAGTCTCATAAAACAAAGAGGTAACATGTTGAAAGTTCAACAACACAAAGGAACTCATGCCAACAAGAGCCTAACTTGGACTAGTGATGATTACACACATATATACCCTAGCATCATAAGAATTAACTAGTCCCGTAGTAAAATTATTGTGGTACAATTATTTCATACTAGAATTCTTGTGATATGGTTTTGGCAAATGCCCAAACAAGCAAGGGAATAGGGAAATGAAAGAGAAAACAAGGTAATTGAAAAACAAGAGGAAAGAGAAACAAACATGGGCAAAACATGGAATAATGGGGAGACTCGATGAGAGAAGAAGACACTTGGAAGGATCCATGCAAAGTCAAAAGTGTTGATAAGTTTGATGAAACAAAAGAGGAACATGTCGAACGCCGAACAACATAAGGAACTCATGCTACAAAGAGCCTAACTTGGGCCAATGACAATTAAACACATAAATACACTAGTACCATAACAATTAACTAGTCCTATACAAAAATGGTCTACATTGTGCCCCACTTTGATGTGTGCATACATATCAAAGTGAAACCAATCATGTGGATGCAAAGAAGTTGTCACTTCACGCTCATTGAGAGTTCTTAGAGTCAATATGGGAGTAATAATGCACCGGAAGTTAAAATGAAAATGTGATCACCTGATCTCCATAGAGGAAAGCTAGGAAGATTTGGAACTAACATCCACACTCACGTGTCTTGGATATAGAAACTTGTGCCCCTGTAACACATGTAAACATCTACAAGTGAATCAATTTTATGTGAATCTATAATCAAGGAGTTATTGTAATCTAGTAAAAGGACAATAGGAACGAATACACCTATTTGTGTTGAAAATTATGAAGATGCCTCTTAAAAATCCATGTCTCAAAGCTTTGTACTATATATGAATATTTTTGGGCAAGTCTTGCGATGAACAAATAAAATATCTTGTGTAACACATGATTTCTTTCATATGGGGGAGCAAGATAGAGAATGTTGTATAACACCATGTGATTGCTTCCATATGAAGGAACAAGAGAGTGACTTCAAGTTGAAGATTTAAAATAATATATACCCCTTTGGAGGTGCGGGATGAATGTGTGAATTGCATATCTCAAAAGAAAGAGATTACATGCACCATATGCATGATATGGAAATAAAGCTCAAGTAAACATAGTAATATGTTATTGTGAAGATATGTACGTAGTAAACAAATTATAGCTATGCATGTTTGGGAATGATTTATGTAAACACATGTGTAATATACCTTAAGTAGCCTTGTGATATAATCTATATAAGTACGTGTAATATTCCCCAAGTGGCCTTGAGATATAGTCTATGTAAGCAGAGGTGTAATATGCCCCAAGTGGGACCTGAAAAACAGTCCATGTAAGTGTAGGAAAGAAAATATCCATTGTGGATGAGATATAATCAATGTAAACACAAAGTAGGATGATGCCACTAGGTGGGCCATAACGTACATCATATTTTCCCCAAATAGATATATGATATGTATCACGACAATGCACACACGGACATAAAACAATCCATATGATTTGAATTATGGCAAATAATAGATTTAGGGACACATGCATGAGACAAAGTAAAATCTAGTGAAAAAGAAAAGGAAAATTAAGCGTTAAAAATTATGATATCAAAAGGAAAGCATTTTGGTATAAAAATGAAATAAACTCTTCATAAAATAAAGGTACAATCAATATCCATTGATGATGAAATCAATTAAGAACTAGAGAAAAATGGGAAAAGAAATTTGTGAGAAGATCGAGACTCAAACATAAAATCTGTGCAAGTGCATGTATTTCAAGGGTTTACCTTCTAATGTGGCAAGGCAATATGCCCTTGAGCCAAATTTCTAGTTGATAACAAAGGAACCTAACCAATCTTGATTAATTTTTCCTTTTTGTTCTTTATCTACATTGGTATGTGCTTGATTTTATTTGAATACTGAAATCATCTTGATTTAGTCTTCTTGTGATTAATCCTTCCTAAGGAAAATGCTTAATGATAAGAATCCCGTCTCATCCAACATGTCTAACTAATAATACCTTTTGGTGACACTCTCTGGAAGGAATCTCAAGCTCCAAGGGAAACATTGCTTTTTCACCGTAAACCAATGAATAAGGTATTTCCCCCTTGGTTCTTCGTATACTTGTTAATGCACATAAGACATAATGTATTTGATTATGCCAATCATTGCCGTGTATTTTCACAACATGAATAAAATGTTGACAATGGTCTTTTTGGAAGCTTCAACATGGTGGTTCCTTTGTGGTTATAAATATTATACCATCTTAAGTTTGAAAGATGAACCATTATCAATAATAATAGAGGACGGTAGGTCGAATATGGAAACAATATGTATAATAAGAAACTTGGAAACGTCTTCCCCTATGGTGGATCCTAAGGGTGTAACTTCAACCCAATTTGTAAAATATTATGTGGCCATGAAATTATCCATATCACCTTCTAAGGAAGGATGGTGGTTGTGTAATATGAAAATTAGGTTTAAGTTAATTGTTTATTACCAATTGCATAAAATAATTCAAAACAACGTGATAATAAATCATATCGTCCTACATTATTTAAGGTTATTAGATCACTCAATATGCTACATATATTGAAAGTACAATTACGGTTTAGAAAGAAGTCACCGTGCATCAAGCTCAGATTGTGTGATAATGAGATGAAACTACACGAGGAAATTGTCTATGCTGTCATCAAGCTACTTGTAATATCAAGGACTTGAAAATGTGTCTGTAAACAAGTTTGTCAGATAGGGACATGTTCGTGGATGAACTCTGTCAAGGAGATACGATTGTGTCCTCACTGGGATATGAGTTGAAATCTAATGAGATCTACTTCTCCTATGTATTTAGAATTGTTTCTTATGTATGGATATTTACAATGAAAACATTGTACCTATACATGTCTTCTCCTTACGTATTGACTTAACAAGACTTAGTCATCATTTGTCTTTGAATGCTCCACCACACCCCACTTGATGTGATGAGTGCTTTGCGCTATGTATCAATACTTTGAAGAGATATCAATCCACACTTAGCTTTCCCAATCCTATGGTGAGGTGGAGATTAGTAGATAATGTAAACAAGATGGATCCCTCAATACAAACCTCAAAATTGGAAATTGACACTTGGCTTGGTTGTAGTGCTTGCATTTGTGATATAGAGAAGTAATATAAATGTATTCATAATTTTAGTTGCCTTTTGTGGTTTAATCTAAGGTAAAGGGGCTTTAATGATTTTCTTAGTGACCTTTTTAGAGTGTGCCTTTGATATGAGATCCCTAGATTTTTCTACTAATCAAAGGTGGATGTGTTTATATAGATGACCATTTGAATGATTTCACGCTCAATCAACCCAAAAGTAACACCTAGGTTGACCAATATAGCTTATGCATTCAAAAAGATGACTATTGGAAGGTAAAGGATGGGTTTGTAGTGTGTAGACATGTTCTTCGGTTGAACCTGTTGGTTCCCAATCTAACACCTCACACAAACTTGAAGGTGAATTTGCATGAGTTGGGGGCAAGGAAGAAGGATAGACCCATTAGTTTTTAGTTTGCGGTTGGGGATGGATCCATGTTCCTATCGTGGCCTAGTGTGTGGAGATGACAAGGATAAACCTGACTAAGGGTTTGTTCACCTACTACTTTATGGATTTTCTGAACCAAGGTGAGAGGACCTAAGGGGTGGCTTGAAAGGGGAGGGAAATACTATGTTTCAAACCCTTAAACTTGTTGGAACCTCAATATGAGATCAAATGCAACCACAAAATGCAATGCTCATTCAAAATAATGGTCACACAAGCATTGCAAACACTTGATACATCAGACACAAGCCACTAAATATAGATTTAAGGTGATCACAAACATCATTTTGAAGGAATCTATTGACAACTTGGAGTGAAATGATACTTGAGATGCTAAGCTTCATAAATCATAGCAAACCCACTCAAAATATGCACATGATGTTGAGTTTGCAGGCAGATATCATGTTGAATTAGCAATAAGTGATGAAATCTATAGGGGTAGGGGCGATGAGTAGTGTAAGATGAGATGAAAGGGGATGGAGATGGTGGGAAAGGGGACTAGTGAGAGGAAGTAGCTGTATTAACCACTTTGTCTTGACAATTCTTCATGCATTCAAACATGGAATCAAAGGAAAATCACCCTCCAAAGGTTATTTACCCTCATGGACACCCAAATAAGGTAAATAGTGTAGAATAACTCTTGAAACCCCAACACAGACACCATGAGAATGAAGTCTCATGCACTCATCACACCAAATTTCCAACACCAAAGGACACCCTAAGGAAAACAAGTATGCATTTTCAGAAATTGCAGAAAGAAAATTTATAATTGAAGCCAATAATGCAAGGTAATGCTACTATGCAGCAAACCCTCAATGTCCAATCAAACAATCAATTGTAAAATTCTTCTCTACAGTTAGTTGGCATGATCAACACATAATTACAAAGGAGAATGGAAATTTATTGATTTCATATTTGTTTACAAGAAGAAACATCAAAATTATACATGGTAGAAGGGTTTTGTGTGTCCATTTGCAAAGGAGGCAAGGGAAACATGTAAGAATGAGTCTCAAAGCCTGCTAATGGCTATACAATAACAACCACCTTAACATGAACCTGCAAATGAAAACACGAGCCACCAATTCTTTCGCAGAGTTGCTCCACAAAAAAAAAAACAGATTTCAAGTAGATTACCCCACAACTTCCAACTAGGTCCTTGGTGAAGAGAAGCCTTCACTTTTTACACAACAATATCTCAATCCCAACAATTGTATCTCGTTATGTACCTAGCTAAGTTGTAAACTTCTCCTTGTGAAATATTCTTAAGCAACGTGCAAACTACATGGTGTTTACTTGTGACCACCTTCCCGATCATTCAACTTGGTGAGAAAATGCGCGGTCACTGTGTATCACAGGTACTTCCTTATCTTGTATATATCCATCCTTTCGGAACCTTCATGTATCCCAACTCCTTGCTAGTGGCCATGATAGCTGCCTTATCAGTTAGATCATTACTAATCTCTCGTCCCTGTGCCCTTCAACCCCGTCCACGTAGCAATTAAGGCGTTGTGATCCTTACCCGCCATTTAGCAAAATGGAAGAAGTCCTCATGGACTCTACTCATTAGCCATTAGTATAGATTTTCTCGGTTTTCCAAAGTACGGAGTTAAATACCTAGTATACCCTACCTTCTTCAAAACTTCTCTCCAAAGATCGTCGAATCGGTATGTCATCAACCATTCGCTTGTTGGTCTTTCTATTTTGCAATGCCTCCAATTCCTCCTTGTTATCGATGGTGCAATGTTTGTAGGTACACACGTTGCACTCGCGGATATGGGAATCCCAATCTGTCGATAGTTACTTCTTCCGGATATTGCATTTATGAGAAATTTCTCTGGGAGCATCCTCGACCTTAGTTTCTACCTTCTTCTTCCCCTTTGTTCCTACTCCAGGTGCTTTCCTTGGTGCCATGATAAAAGTTACGCCTTTTTCATTTGTCGAGAAAGCTCCTATGCCCTAGCTCGAAACCACGTGCCCTAGCTCCTTCTAAATGATTATGCTTCACTCAAACCCTTCTCTAATGGGGATGTAAGCCAATTCTATGCACAAATCTACTCTCCTTGCCTGGTTTCACATCTCTCTACACCTCAACGTGTTTCGCTCGGTTTGGTCGCAACTAGCTCACTCGAATACTTTTGATCGCAAAGGTAGAAATGAACTCGCATCACGTCTTTATATAGAGTTGCAAAAATTTAACACATTTATTGCTCCTTTACGTACCACTGATCATATCATTAATTGACCATTTTCCTAATTTCCACACGATACACCTACGTGCCATAGCTATAACCTTTGAGCATGCCTTCCTACCTTATGGCTATAGACCTCCTTTTGCGTGCTTCCATGTGCCGAAGTACCTCACCAATGTGCCTTCCTTGAGTAGTTTTTATAGTCACAACTTACCTCATGTTATAATGTTCATTTATTTGTTTCCAGCTATGATCTTCTTTAGGAGTAATTTTCTCTCTAGCAGCGCCTTTCCATACTAAATGTACTTTTTAATCAAGAGAAATCACTTGTAACCATATTTTCTTATGTGTACCCATTTTTGAATGACAACCACCCCACACCAAAGGTATGTGCAGTCCTCTGCGCATAAAAACACTTCAGATTGTAATCAACTTTTGGTGCGAAAACACACTTATTACACAAAACACTAAACTAAATTGAAAAAGCATAACGACGAAGAAGGAAACACATTAAAGGAAATACAATAAGGGAAATCTATACTAAATGGCAATACTACCTTATTACAAACACCAATAAGGCTTATTTATAGTAGGGCTTCAACCTACTCCTGTTGAACTAACCTGTAACCGTGTTCCGTCAAGTGCCTCTAATCGACAAGCGCTGATTCAAGTATGTGAGTGATAACATATGGTCCCAACCAATGCACCTTAAGCTTGCCTAGGTGGCACAAAAACTTTGAATTATAAAGAAGCACCATCTGCCCAACCTCAAGCTTCTTGTCCTTGATATGTCTATCATGTCATGCCTTATGACTATCCTTTTCGATTTTGACTCTAGAATGCTATGACGCGTCTCTCATCCAACCGTATTAAGTTGTCAATTATCTCTTCCAAAGCTTTCTCATTAGCTATACCTCCAACGCACGTAATACGCAAAGAAGGTAACATAAATTCTATAGGAAGAACTAATTTCGAGCCAAACACCAATGAAAGGGTGTGGCCTTATTCAACCTTTTTAAGTTGTTCTATATTTCAAAAGTACAACAAAAAATTTATCATCCTAATCTTTCCTTCCAACATCAATTTTTTTGTCAAGGTCTCGGCTCAATATCTTGTTTAAGGTATCAACAGTCCCATTTGCTTCAAGGTGATAGGGTGTGGTCTTGTGGTGCATGACCATAAATTCATCCAATAATATCCCGATTGTCTTATTCAAGAAATGTGTGCCCCTATCTATCACTTGTCGAATTAACGGACATCCATACCTAGTAAGAATATTTTCCCATAAGAACCTTGCCGATGTAGCCACCGTATGATCCTTTGTAGATGTTTCTTCTTCCCACCTTGTAAGATAACTGTACAAGTGATGATGTAGCGTGATCCAGTTCTACGCGTGGCTAGGGTAATGGGACCCACAAAGTCTGTTGCCCATTTTTCAAACAATTCCGCACTAGTAATAGGCCTTAAACAAATTTCATCTCTTTGCCCATGTTTTCCAATGTGTTGTGGTGATCACATGCCTTACAATCCTTTACAGAGTTTCCCACCATAAACTAGTGAATAAAATCTTCTACGCGATGGCATCACTGCATAGTTCTCACCTACAATCTTTTGTCATGAGCCTCTTCCATGATTGCCGTATGCTCATGCTCCAAAGTACACACCGGCGTAATACTTTGTCTCATCCTAGTTTGTATAGGTCACCACCGATCAACATGAATGGTGTGGCATGAATTACAAGTTATTTCTTGTCCATGGATTTCATTCCTTTTGGCCCCATACAAGCGTAAAAATACAACAATATCCTCCATTCGAGCTTGTACAATTGTGCATTCAAAATTGTATCTTCAATTGTCTGCACATCCTCTCTTGATTGAATTATTGATAAGTCATTTGGACCATAATTGCTTTTTCAAGGTTTTACCACATTGTAAAATCAAACTCTTGGAATACGAGAACCCATCGGCATATGTGCCCTCGTAAAACGATCTTATTTCGAGTATTTCAATACCATGTGATCTGTATAAAACACAAAAGGTGTTCTTCTAGCAAGTACTTGTCTAAACTTATGCAACACATAGTTAATTAACAAGGCCTCGCTCTCTATAGTTATATAATTTTGTCCTGTAGATGTCAACTTTCTACTAGCAAAACGAATAAGATGATCTATAATACCTTCTCTAGGCTAAGCTAACACTGCACCAATGGCCATGCTAGAGGAGTCCACATGTACGTGAAAAGGTTGGTTCCATGAGGGAAAGTGTAGAATGACGCCTGTAGTAAGCCTCTCCTTTAACTCTTCAAATGTGTGCTATTCGGTTCTTGAAATAGAATGTCCCTTTTCATTTTAGTAATTCCTCCAAGGGCATGACAATCTTCGCATATCCTTCGATAAATTTTTTGTAATAGCTTGTGTGGCCCAAGAATCCATGCACCTCACTCTAACTGGTAGGTTCCTCTAGGCCTAAGATAACCACAACCTTTGCTTGGACCTACTAACAAACCCTCCTTGTAGATGATATGCCCTAGCATGAGACTTCCAAAGGGTGTAGCCAATACACACTTCTTGATGTTCAAAGAGATGCTTAAGTCATCGCACCTCTCAAAAATTAATTGGAAGCTATCACAATGATCTTTGACAAGCCCATATCTTTGTCCAATCATCCAAGTAAACCTGTAAAAATTTGTGAATAAAATCCTGGAATGCTTGAACTATAATGCATGAAAATACTACAGTTGCGTTCTTCAATCCAAAGGGCATCACTGTGTATGTAAAACTTCCCCATTCAATGGTGAAAGTTATTTTCTCTTGATCCTCCTTTGCAATTATTACTTGGTGATATCTAGAGAATCCATTTGTAAAAGAATAAATTTCATGCCTTGAAACTCCTAATATTTCCTCTGTGAAAGGTGTGGGAAAAGGATCAATCACACATGTAGTATTCAACTCCATGTAGTCCACAAATATCCTAATCTGACCATCTTTCTTTATACTGATTACCATGGGGCTAACCCACTCTGATTCTTCTAGGGGCTTAATGATGCTAGATTTCAACATCTTTTCAATTTTTTTCTTTAACTTTTACGCGCAGGTTAGGGTTCATCTTGTAAGGTCTCTTCCGATCGGAGCACACCTTCTTTTAGCTTAATCGTCATCTCGCCTAAAGACTCATGCACTCCCTTTACCTCATGGTAGCCCCTAGGAAATAAGTCTTGGAAATTACGTAGTAACTCAATTATCTTATCCACTTCAGAATCAAACCAATAATCTCCAATTATGGCCTCCTTAGGTTCAACATCCGTGCCAATGTTCACTTTATTTGTCTTCATAGGTTCATGATAGGCACATGCCTTCTTATCCGCACTATCTAAGACTTCACGTGTACCCTCTGAATGATCTATGTCCAAATTTTCTACTTCTTCATCATCCACTATGTAGACCATATTTCCTTTCTCCTTCTTAAGGCAAGCACGCTCAAGTAGGTTGACATCAGTCTCATCTACTTCATCAAAACACACTCCTAAGTCTTCCTCACCAAATAACTCCTGAATGAGTTCTTCATCCTTTACACTATCTCCCATATTCAAGTGCTCCATAACTTGTAATGCCTCTTTCACTAGAGGTTTAGTGGAGAAGTAGTCAAAAGTCTAGATCATTCATGCAGTCAAGTCTTGCCAATTTCAATCTCCCTATGCGCAGCTCAACATAAACATACCAAGCGCATGCACAAACTCATGCAAAGTGAAATAAAGTTTGTGTACCCATAGTGAAGGTGGTAAAGCTTCCTACCCCGCCGAACATTGTGTTGAATAGGATGATTACCATGATATGTGTAGATTTGGGTAGGCACATTGCTCTTGAGGAACTAGGTTGTTAGAGCAATTCTTACTTCATTCCGTTTTATGGGATTATCCATATGAATTATCCAAGAATGCGTTTTATTCCGTGTAGGGTATACAATAACATATTTCTTTTGTCTACTTGATCCCTCCATTGTTCCTCCATGACACACAATAATACTACATGGTCTCCTTATCTAGTGTACCGAGGTAGAAAGTGTTTACTTATCCTCCTAATATAACGAGGTTTGTCTCCTCGCGCAAATGCACTCCTTACTTGGCGCCCAACCATCTCATAAGTTCCATGTTCTTAATTGTCACAAACATTACTTGTAGTATCATTAATAGATTGTACATATTCCCATCGGATATTTCCTTTCTTAGATGGCTCAAGTACTTTTGGATCTCGAATGGCGAGCACATAAATTCTATTTAGGTCTTCCTCACTCAAAGGTTCAACATAAGGTGCAGATTTCTCATTTTCAAAGGGATAATAACTCATTCTTCCGGTTCTCAAAGACTATATACCCCTTGTTTAACCATAGATTAACATTATTTGCATAACACCAAGGGTGCCCAAGTAGAGCTGGGAAGCTGTTTGCTTTTGCAAGTGCTAAAACCTCAAAATTCCCAGTGAACTTGGCCCCTTGTATAGTAATGGATGCATCCTTTAAAACCCCTATTGGATTGGCCTTAGTTTGATTTTACATAAACAATACATTAGAGGATGGTTGTAATGGAGGTTTGCCCATCTGTACCCATGCATCTAAAGTAAGCACATTAACTTCCACGCATGTGTCAATCAATATATTTCTCAAAAGCTACCCATCCATAACAACATTTAGAGTGATCTCCTTTTCATAATCCAAGCTACGAGGGGGGAGATTAGCATGCAGGATCTGCCGTCCATTCTCAATACCGAGTGTGAAGTGTTTCCCTTTAACCAATTCCCTAGTAATGGAATAATATACTCCTGGCACAACATCTTGCATACGTATTTCAAATCATCAACATCTGATTGGACCATCTCTGTTACCTTCTTTTGTTCCAACTTCCATGACTGTTCCTTTAAACACTATATTTCACCTCGACGATTTTCGAGCACCTCAATGGTTTCTGATAAACCCCCTTCTTATGTAGGATCTGGGTATCTTACATGCAAGACCTCTTCCACAGTAACGATAGGATTTTGTTGCAACGCTTCTCTGGGTGCACACAACTTCAACACATGTAGTAATTTTCATAGGTACTACCTCAAGTTTTGATGCCAAATTCAGCATCCACTGGTTTTGCATGGCGTGTTTTATTCTAACCATCCCTGCACCCCTATTTTCCTGTTTATGATTTTGTTTCTAAGATTCTCATATAAGTCGAGAATTCCTCATAGTTATGATTCTTACCATAAAAAGAACAAGTAATATTCTAAGGGAATTTGTGCTGTAGTGGTCGGGAGATCCGCACATATAATATGTTCCACGAGGAAACTCATCTCATCCACCTCGACGACCTCAACCCCAGAATCCACCACGGTATCCTCGACCTCTACCACAACCTCCTTCAAAACGCCCTTCGTTATGATCATAGTGCCATTGAGTGTGATCAAAATCATCGTGCTCACTTTTACCTTTAGAGCTATCTAATACTCATGTCTTTCATACACCAATATCAATGGTACATGGATCTAATCAATCAACCTATAATGTTTGGTATTGTGAGTTGTGGGTGGAAAATATTACAGTAACAAGATACGTTCTTCCTTATCGCATGTTATAATAATGGGCATCGACTTGCATCATGGTCTAAATGACATATCTCGTAGTATAGCAATAATGAACACACTAACCTATGGGAACAACTATCCTTAGTGTTTCCCTCAACTTCACAATCTATACACTAAATCCCAGGCGTGTTTCGTGCTCTAAATTAGACGATAGTTTCTCCAACTACTTTTCCATAGTTATAATCTAAGATTCCAGGAATGGGCTCACTGCGGTGTCTATACTTCCAATTGCCTCGAGTGCAACACTACTTCAAGAAATTCATGTGGATATGTATATGTCTTCTATGATAGAGCCCTCCTAAAATGTGTGATTAGACCTCCGAAAAACCACTTTGTGCATGTTGGCTTGCATGGATATCATAGGAAAGTTTGGACAAAATCATTTTGAAATGGGAATCATGCTCCTGAAAACTCTTAGTAGTGCCTTGTTTAATATCCTTGAGCGCGCTTATACTCTTCTGCTAGAACTCAGGGATATAAAATTCCTTAAGGAAAACATCCCACAATACTGTATAATGTACACAAGTCTGATTAGGGTCAAACTTTCTGTACCAACTATGCACACGTCTTTTGCAACGTAGTTGTCAAAGCTGGATTATATTACGCTTAGAAGCCGTGATCCCTTTTGCACGCCACAATATCTCACACATGTGCACATGCTCAACAACATCCTCTATTCCCTATACTCTGGAAGATGAAGCGACATCTTCATATAAATATTTCGGGGTTGGTGAGGACCATGCCCACCGGATCTAGAACCCCCTGTGTTACCTCTGCCTCCAATCCCACCAGATCCACTAGAACCAGAGCCACCTATGCCCCTGATCCTCCACCTGTAGCAGGAAGTGAACCAGAGGATGTGCTACCCGTGTCCCAACGGTGGTACTAAACGAACTCCTACGGTTTATGAGGTGGTACTAATCCTAGAGGTAAGTCCAATTTTGTGTGCTTGAGAGTTACGTGCCGACAACATGCCTAAAAAGGTACCTATAAATGATAAGGAAGACGTCTGCTTGACCATAGATGTACTTTCTATTTGATTTAATTTTATTATTCTACTTGACCAAACTAGCTTCATTGACTCTTTGGTTGTACTTAGAAAATGGAAAACCAAGTGCAAGGGCTATGTTGCTAGGTAGATTCAGATGCGCGCCCACGACCCATGTCATCTCTGCTGTAGTGCACTCTCATAAGAGACCAATGAGGGTTCCCTATCATGATTTCCCGGATGGGGAATTCTAAATTCTCCACTCCATGCCCTCTGCGTGAGTTCCAAATCCTTCACGAGCCATATCTCTCCTCAACACCATCCATTTTACAATCTCACGCTACTTCCCTAACTCCCTCTTGCACACCTCATTATACTTATGTCTCCTTTCTTCTCTTTGCCTCTCTGCCACTAGGTTCTCCATCCTTTACTAAACCCCCTCCTACCCCCGTGTGTAGTGGTGTTTAGCTAGCCATCGACTTATCTTCCAAATTTATGGTTACCTCAAGATTTTAATTGCACTGTGGGATGCCTTGCGGGTAGGTTCCCCAGGATAATGTAAAAATTGGAACTCAGCTACCTCAGGGTAAGAATAAGTGGAAATAAAGTACTCCAAAATATAGCTATTCGAACACCATGAAACCCAAGTATCCACAACGCGCGTCCAAATCGGATCAGCCTCATAGAGGTCATAAAATTCTTCCTAGGTCCAGAAAAGTGTGCGAAACCTCTAATTCCTTTTAGATGCATAAGCAACCAGCCACTCATACAACTCTATCAGAAAGATAGCAAAGAAAATCTCATATAAACAGTCATATAAGTTCTTCTCCACCCACATGCACGTGTCAAACTCAGATCTAGTGCTGAATCTTTGAGCGTATTCTTCTTCCAAATATACTATCCACTCCTCAACACTTGATAAGGTCAATTGGTATGTCTTCATCACAAAACATCCTGAAAATAGCTGAAAAAGAGGTCGACAACAAAACCAATGATGCGGCCTAGAATTTACTGTGAATAACCCAGGCGCACAGGAGCATCACTCGGCCCTAAGTTGAGCGCTCACTCGAAACACATAAAGGTACCATGTCCCTCTTTAGATTTTCTTGTACAAGATGTTATCATGATAATGTTTAAACATATTCAGAGTCATAACTAGACATAAACATTCCACAATGCATAATCTAGATTTATATCCTAAAGAATCATAATAAATGAGCTAAACGAGAACTATGATAAAATTAGCCATACAAGAACCAGATTCAGTCATGTCTAATACCATTATCCAACAAATATACTCTATTACATTAAATACTGTAAAACACATAAGCTTCTTACACTACATCAATATCTCCATGAGTTATGCACATCAAAACCAGTAACACAACTCTACAATAATTCACCACCTACTAAACTACGCAAGTCAATCCATATTTATAGGAGTGGGGACTTTCCCTTCATCACCTATGCACTTTTCAAAATAGGTTGCATGCTAATAATAGCCATGCAAACTTACAATAGTATTCACAAAATGCAAGTGTTCTAACAATAGATGTCCTATAATTAAATCCAAGTAGAAATCCTATTATTAGCTTAAACTATGCATGGCGCTTATCTGTCGATTGTTCCCAAGATACCATTATGGAGTGCAAGTCTTCATCTCTATGTGTGCTCCACACGTTATCTCTAAAAATATCCCTTATCCATAAAAATGGCTAAGTCCTGAGCCAAAGTGTTCTGGCACGTGTTTCCTTTCCTATCTTCCCGCACCTTCAAATGCACCTTGTTCCCACACACATCCTTTGTGTGTATTATCCTTAGAGAAACATTCTATCTACTCAACATTACCCCACACTAAAGTACATTACCATCCCGAAATGGGAATTCTTTTGATGTTCCCAATAATAAAGAATAAGTAATGAAAGAATGAATGAAGCACTGTACAAAAAGAATGAAGTTTTAATTTGTAGCAACCTCTTCTTCAACTGGAAGGATTAACTCTGGATATTCAATTTTGATTTCAGCCTCCAATGTCTTCTAGTCACTTAACATGCTCCTTTTCTTTGGAATATCTCGTGTATATTGCATCCAATTCATCAGAAATATTTTCTTTCTCATTACGTAGCACCTAGACAACATTGGCCATACCTGATAACATTCCTTCCATGAGATCCATATTTTGAGCTATGAGTTTCCCAATCTCATAAATTCTATCCTTGTGTGGATCCTGGGATGCTGCGAGGGTCTCACACTTTTGTTTTACTAGTGTTAATCTTTCTGCACACCCAAGTGTTTCATCTTTCATTGCCTTTAGAACCTCATTGTCCTCTACTAAAGTTCTGGTCCTTATTATGGTGTCTGGCACCACACATAAATTAATATCTTGATCGGCTCTCTTCAGCTCATCTTTCAAGGTTTGGAGCAAGGCCTCATAAGATGATTTTTTTCTAACAATAGTGGCCTTTCCTCTTTTTGCTTCTTGTTCAGAATATTTTGGTGTGGGCATTCAAATTGGTCCATCATCTAATACCAAATTGACCAAAGTGCACACATAATGCATAGCAGAAGGAAATTTTTCAGGAACATGAGATTCTAGATGAGGCCTTGTTTTAAGAATGTGATCACCAAGTTCCTCAGCCATACTAATAAAGGCCTCATTCTTTTCCTGTTATCGTTCCTTCTCTTCTTTTAATCACGCTCTCTACAATTTTATCCTTGTTATCTTCAAACATCGCTCAAATGGTGGCGACCTTAACAACATTCCTTCATGCCACCTCAGTAGATACCTTGACCAAGACATTAGTGACCTGCTCATCAGACATTAGAGTGGGTTTTATCAGCATGTGCCTTATTCACTCTGCTTGTGAGACACATGACTCTTCACACACGTCAAATCAGGTTCTTCCATATGAGTCTGTATGGACAAGGATAATTGCTTCCTTGTGCATGTAGTAGCCATATCTGGATCCATCAGCTCCCACCCATATAACTCTTTAAGGCCCATAATGCTCTGAAAATGGGATCGAATGATTTTTCTCATGTCCTCAGCATAGCCCATATTAGGGACAACATATTCTTCACTTGTCATCTCTCTTTTGGCCTTGGCCCCTTAGGAACTTGGGCATTAAGGTTTGGAGTTAGCCCTTCTCCTTCATGAGTAGTAATGGGCATGCTAGGTAGCTCGCCCACAACTTCTTCTGCTTATTTCATCCCTTCCTCATCATCTCTCATCTCTTCATCCTGGGGCTCCTCTGCATCTTGAGTTAAACCGGGTTCCGGCGCGCTCTCCCCGATTCCTCCTCCTCAACCTCTTTAAGCTTCAGATTTATTCTCCACTTTTTCTCAGGTGTTTCTTTTTGAGGGGAGAGTCAAGGTGACCTTCGCAAAGGTTGAGATGTTCCCGCACCTTGGGTTATGGTTCTTCTGAACACCCTCTTAAATTGGAGTTCCTCATGGACTGTGTTTACATCCAAGTCTTCCTTTTCTCCTTGTGGCTATGGAGGAGTATTTGCGCACTCACTTTATGCTTTGTCGGTGTCTTGCCTCCGATGTCTGTGGTCAAAGCCTCCACTATCCTCGTTGAGTTCTTCTTCCTCATCTTCCTCTAAGGTCAAGGCGGGATTTGGAGCTGCCACATTTTCAACTGTATGCTTGCCTTTAGGTGGCCCTAGCAACATAAAATCATTCTCCACATATTTTCCTTTTCCATCCTAGGCTTAAGCTGGAGATAGATAAGCACAACCCCATTTTCCCCAATAGAAAAACTTACTGGCTTCATATTTATGACATCAAAAATAATCCTCTCAATGTAGGCAGATTGACCTGGATAAAGATAAGTTTTCCTTAAGGTATGGTAGTCACAGTCTACCTTGTCCGCATTGTAGCTTAACCGACGCACATCAAAAAACCTGTGTATTGTTGCCTGGAAGAAATGCGCTATGAAGGCATATGGTATTTTTCACTAGGGACTCCATGTCCCATCCTTCATTACAAACTATGTGATGTAAAAATGTTCATATACCAAGAATTGCACGGCCTTGCCTACTACTGAGGGTAACTCCTTTGGAATGCACCATTCCTCCTCGAAATCTACACAAAGTTAGTCATACCATAATGTTTCCCTTTGCTTGAATGGACCACTCATCGATCCTTCACACATATAATTTTCAAACCTCTTTGCGAGGGACTTCTTTTTCATGGGGTATTCCCAAATTCTATTGTTTGGCCCATCGGGAACTCCAATTTCTATGAACATGAGTGATAATAAGAGAGCACCAAAACTTATTTTGTCACCTATGCACACTTCCTCAACAATTGTATCTACTATGTACCCAACTCGGTTGTAAAATTCTCCTTATAAAATCTTCTTAGCCTTTGTGTAGCCACATTATGTTTACTTGTGACCACCTTTTGTAATCATTTAGCTTGGTGAGTAAATGTGTGACCACCTATATCACAAGGTACTTCATCAGCTTGTAGATATCCATCACACATGGACCATTCATGTATCCCAACTCCTTGCTAGTGACCATGAGAGGTGCCTTATCGGTTAGATCATTGCTAACCTCTTTCCTTGTTCCCTTTCAACTCGATAATATAGCAATTAAGGGCGTTGTGATCCTTACTCACCATCCAAAAAAAAGAAGTCCTCATGGACTCTCCTCATTAACCACATGTATATATTTTATGGTTTTCCAAAGTACAGGAGTTGCATGCAGTGTATACCCCTACCTTCTTCAACAAATTCTCTCTACCATCGTTATTTCTTCGACATGTCATCAACCATTCACTTATTGGTCTTTCTATTCAACAATGCATCCAGTTCCTCCTTGTTCTTGGTGGTGCAATGTTTGTAGTCGAACACCTTGCACTGTAGATATGGGAATCCCAATCCCATATGAAATTTACTTCTTATGGATACCGCATTTCCAAGAAATTACTCTTGGGATCATCCTCAACCTTAGTTTCCACATTCTTCTTCCCCTATGTGCATGCTCCAGTGCTTTCCTTGGTGTCATGATAAAAGTTGCACCTTTTTCCTCTGTCGAGCAAGCTCCCATGCCCTTTCTTGAAACCGCATGCCCTAGATAATTCTCAATGCTTCTTCTTCTCTCAAACCCTCCTCCAATGGGGATGCAAGCCAATTTTGTGCACAAGTCCACTCTCCTCTCCTAGTTTCACAACTCTCTATACCTCAACGCGTTTCACTCAGTTTAGTCGTAGCTAGCTCACCCAAATACTTGTGATAGCAAAGGTAGAAATGAACCGCATCGTGTCTTTATATAGAGTTGTGAAAATTTATTGCATTTATTTCTCCTTTACCTACCACCGATCCTCTCATTAATTGACCATTTTCCTAATTTCCGCAAGATACACCTACGCACCATAGCTATAACCTTCTAGCACACCTTCCTACCTTCTGGCTACATACCTCCTTCCAGGGTGCTTCCATGCTCCAAAGTACCTCGCCATTGCACCTTCCTCGAGAAGTTTTTATGGTCGCAACTTACCTCGTGTTATCTTTTGTTCATTCATTTGTTTCCACTATGATCTTATTTAGGAGTAATTTTCTCTCTAGCAGTGCCTTTCCATACTAATTGTACTTTTTAATCAAGAGAAATCACCTATAACAACAATTTCTTATGTGTACCCATTTTTGAATGACAACCAACCCACACCAAGGGTATATGCGAGTCCTCTAGACATAAAAACACTTGATTATAATAATATTTTGGTGTGAAAACGTGTTTATTACACAAAACACTAAACTAAATTGACAAAGCATATTGATGAAGAAGGAAACACATTAAAGGAAATATAGTAAGGGAAATCTATACTAAATGGAAATACTACCTTATTATAAACACCAAGAAGGCTTATTTATAGTAGGGCTTCAACCTACTCCCGTTGAAATAATCTGGGTAACCATGTTACTTGTTAGTGCAAAAACACAACACCCCCAAATGAGTTCTAAAATCTTCTTTTCTAAATGAGACTCATTTGGTGTGATTGCATAACATGGAAATTTCCCTAAGGTGTGGGACCTTACAAAATGGGAAGGCTCTCCAAATTAAAGGCTGGTTCCTTATTCCTCTATTTAGATACATACGTTAGAATTTGCAGAGGATCTATCTCTAAACCTAATCTAAAAATTGCCAAGGAGACAATGATAAGAAAGGGGTACAAGAAATAAACAATAACTAAACTACAAGGTCATGCCTTTGAAGGAATGATGAACACTAGTTCTCTTGATAGACACAAACCTAATAATACATGTAATAATCAAACACAAATAACCAAATTTATAACGAAAGACCAGATACGAGGAAAAGAGACAGAAAAGGATTAGAATTGATCACAAACATGTTTTATTGCTCTCTGATTGATACAATACATTACAAAACAACCTTGGGAGGAAAGAAATATATTGCAACTTTGATGGAAGGCCTAAAATTCCACAAATTCCTTTGCTAGATGAAAAAGGGAGCCTGCAAAACAAGGAATGTCCAACCCTTTACAATGAATCTCGTGTTGGGATTAGCACACCGGTTGTACAAACAATATATTAGATCTAAGAGTACATGCAAATAAAAGTGGATATTCTACCGGAAGAATTATACAAAACAAGAGACATAAATCAACACTGATTTAATGTGGTTCACCCAAGTGTGGGCTACGTCCACCAAGAAACAAGCTGATCTATTATCCAAAGCTTTGACAAGATATACAATGAAGATTTACAATCTTCTACACTTCTCACATGTTCGTACTTTCTTCGTTCAAGCCTTTTTGATTCTTCACCCTAAACGTCTCAATACTCTCATTCTAAATCCTAACTTTATGCTTTAAATAGTTGTTTAAGATTGTAGGGCATTTAGCCATGCAATTACATTCATTAAATATATTCCAATGCTAAAAATAGAAATAAATGGAGAGTTAATTAAAATCTCGTCGCACGCAGTAATCGATGTCGGTTACGCCCAATCGTCACCAATTCCAACTTGCCCCGATTGATCTTTGGTCACACTCTAACCGATGCCGGTTACTGTCAACTTCCAGTAAGTTCTATTTACATGCTAAAACATGAGTAATTTAGCTCAAAATCCACAATCTCCCACTTAGAGATTAATTCGCACACTATACCTGTATAACGCCATTCTTGGATCCTCCTAAGCTTTGTTTCTTCCTCTTCAAGTCTCAAACTTGAAGACCAACAGAAGTGGAGTGTAGCTCCAAATTCTCCTTTGCTAATGGCTTCGTTTGCATATCCGTAGGGTTCTTGCTCATATGAATCTTTTCTAGATTCAATTTTCCATCCTCCAATACTTACCGTATGAAGTGATATCTCAACTGAATGTGTTTCATTCTTGAATGAAATGTTGATTTATTTTCCAAATGAATTACACTTTGTGATCATCCTTTGAACAATTTACAATTACTTTACTCCTTTCCCAACTCTTCCATGAACCTACTCATCCATATCAGCTCCTTGCTAGCCTCGTATCTGCAACATACTCGCCTCTGTAGTAGAAAAAGCCACAACCTTCTACAATCTCGAAATTCAGCTAAGCGCCATTCCACCTCGTGAAAATATATCCGGTAGTGCTCCTCCTACCATCCAGATCTCCACCATATCCAAATCAACATAGCCACGTAATGAAATATCCGAACCTTCATAGCATAAGCATGCTAGATGTCCCTTTAAAATACCGAGTATCCATTGATTTTGCTTTCCAATGCTCTTTACCTAGATTAGCCATATATCTACTCACAACTCCCACTATCTATGAAATGTCTGGTCTTGTATAAACCATAGCATACATGAGACTTCGAACCGATGAAGCATATGGCACTCGTGTCATGTATTTGAACTCCTCTTGTGCTGAAGGACACTGATCTTTACTCATTTTGAAGTGTCGAGCCATAGGTGTGCTAATAGGTTTTGCATTTTGCATGTTGAACCTTTCTAACACCTTGTAGATATAATCCTCCTGAGACAAATACAATTTCTTGTTTTTCCTATCTCTATGTATTTGCATGCCAAGAATTCTTTTTATAGCTCCCAAATACTTCATTGCAAATGTGTGAGCTAGCTTTCTCTTAAGCTCACCAATGTCCTCTCGATGCAACAAGATTCACCTCTTTACCTTTGTCTAGTTGTTGGTTCTCTTTATTCTTTGACCAACAATCTTTCTTTACATGTCCTTTCTTTCCACATTTCCAACAAGTAATTCCCTTACTTCTGGATTTAGATCTGCTATCCCTTGACTTTGATTTCCCATTACTCTTACTCTTGGATCTCTCCTTCTACTTGCCCCTACTTTCTACATTCAAAGCATTTCTAGATGATGTTTCCTTTGTACTTTTCCTACAATTTCTTCATTCAAGATTATACTAACCACATCATCAAACTTCAAAATATTATTAGCAGATGTTGTATTACTAACACCATTACCAAGTTGTCCCAACTATTAGGCAAAGAACATAAGAATAAAAGTGCTTTTACTTCATCATCAAACGGTATTGAAACTGATTTTAACTGATTTATAATAGATCAGAAATCATTCAAATGACTAGAGGCAGATTCACCTTCATGCATCTTAGAACTAAAAGTTTCTTCATCAAATAAAATTTATTTGAAGCACTAGGTTTTTCATATAAATTAGCAAGAGATTTCATTAAGTCTACCATAGAAGCTGTTTCTGTAATATTGGAAGCCACAGATGCTGGCTCAATCTTATAGATCCCAAAGATTTTCTATCAAGAATCTTCCATTCTTCATCAGTCATCTTCATAGGTCTAGACTTATCATCCAATGGTAAGTACAAATCTCTCTGATATAGATAATCCTCAATCTGCATCTTCCATAATTGATAATTTCAGCCATCAAACTTCTCTACCTTGTATTTATTATCTTCTGTCATTTTTATAGCTCCCACTCAATCAAAAAATCCTCTGTGAGTAAATATTTCAACACACAAAACCCTCAAACAAAGCTCTGATACCAGTTGTTGGGTTTAGCACACCGGTTGTACGAATGCATAATATATCAGATCTAAGCATACATGCAAATAAAAGTGGATATTCTACCAGAAGAATTATACAAAACAAGAGATATAAATCAACACTAGATTTAACGTGGTTCACCCAGTGTGGGATACGTCCACCAAGAAACAAGCCAATCTATTATCCAAAGCTTTGACAAGATATACAATGAAGATTTACAATCTTCTACACTTCTCACATGTTTAGTACTTTCTTCGTTCAAGACTTTTTGATTCTTCACCAAGAATTCTCTCTCACATAATTATCTTGTAATTATGATCAATCCTCTCATTCTAAACCCTAGCTTTATGCTTTAAATAGTTATTTAAGACTTTAGGGCACTTAGCCATGCAATTACATTCATTAAATCTATTCCAATGCTAAAAATAGAAATAAATCCCGAGAGTTAATTAAAAGCTCGTTGCAGATAGGTAATCAATGCCGGTTCGCCAACCGTCACCTTTGGTTCTAACTTGCTCGACCGATGCCGGTCACACTCTAACCGATATCGGTTCTTTACAACTTCCAGTAAGTTCTATTTGCATGCTAAAACATGAGTAATTTAGCTCCATACTCAACATCCTACCCTCGTATTTATAGATTCGATCGAGAGGAGAAAGAGAAGGGTAAGCTAGAAAATAGGTTAAAGGTCAACTATCATGTTGTTAATGCCCTTGATACAATCTTCCCCCAAATCCGTCTTTACTGCATCAATCTTTGGTTCGACACCTTGAAGGAAGAGGAAACGACAGAACAGATCAAATCTAATTTGGTTGTTGAGGCAAGAAGATCCTGCATTGAAGTTCCAAAGACATTTACTCCATTTTCCTTTACCTAACCTCCTCAAAATTAAAGTTTCAGACCTCCATGGCATAGGTGAGGCCGAGATCTTTCCAATGGTGTCAGATTTGTAATATTTTGAGCCTTGAGTCGAAATATATGCCCCTTCAAAGTTTGTATCGAGTCCGTACAAATGGGCGGGAATTTTTTTGAAAATGGGTCCCCTTTTTGATATGGGACACATGGTAGCCACATTAGAGCAATAATCGGGTTCAGTCTCCTGCAATTTATCTTTTTTCCCTTTTACACAAAAATGCAAAACTCAAAAACTCCCGCAACCCCAAAGCTCCACTGGACATGTGGCACCCTTTGGTTGGCTGGGGATGCGCTTCCATCTTTATCTTTGTGCTTTTTGACAAAAGGAAAAATTTCACCTTTTCCTCCGATTCCCGCTTTGGCTTTGACTTGGGCTCGAATGCTGAATTTTTCCTTTGGGCGGAGTTACTGGGGCATTTTGTAACTTTTACCCCTTTTAAAAAAACAAGGGGCAAAAGACCAACTTTTCCCTAACAACCCACTTTGGCTTTGAGACACGAGGCAGCCGGTGCTAGTTTAGGTTTCCCTTTTTGGATTCACATTTGGAGAAGCATTGTTAGGACACGTAGCTGCTTCTACTGCCTCCCCATACTTAGTCGATTTTGGACCCTTTTCAATGAATCCTAGCCTGGGACTTCATATCTTAGCCATTTCTTCCCCTTCTTATTTCTGGTTCCTCTATGGCATCGCCCCTTCTTATCTACCCCTGCTATTTCATAGTTGAGTCCCTCTGCAACCAATTTACAGATCCAAATGATTTTTCTCAGGTTCCTTCTATGCGAGGGTCGTGGCTGATCTAATATTTGGCCGGGGTGAAATATGGATAACAATTTGGTGACTTAAAGGGGCATCTACCTGCTAGATGAAAAGACCAAATGCCTTATCGTATCCATTGGGCATGGAGTCAAGAATGATGGTCTGATACTGATTCTACCTCTAATTCATGAGCCCAGTTGTTTACACTCTCAATTTTCATAAGAAATCTTCAAATGAAGGTTTATGAGAGTAGAAAATTGTTTTAACCTAGGGATTCATCTGTCTTTCCGAATGGACTGCATAAGAGCAACAAAACAACACCACAACTATGTACAAAATTGAAATCATACATGCTCCAAATGGAACATGTAGAGCATGCAAAGCACTTAGGAGAAAAAAAAACCTACACTACAACAATGCGATGTGCACAAGCACTTAGAGGAAAGAGAAACTAAACTAATATGTATAGGGCGAGACTTTCCTTTTAGTAGCAGTGCTTAAGATAGATCCCGTTCACTGGAATCTACAACTCTTTTCCCTCTAATGTAGACAATTGGAAAGAATTTCTACTTTTGCATCTTGTGATCATATAGGGGCCACTCCAGAGGGCGTCAAATTTGGAATGCCTTCCTAGTTTTGCTTGATCTGCATCCCATTTCAAAACTAGGTCTCCTTCCTGGAAGGTCCTTGCTTTTTCCTTCTTATCAAATCATTTCTTGATTGAAGCCTGATTCTTCTCTATTGCTTAGAGAGCATGCTCTTTGGTTTCTTCTAATTCTATCAGCTCTACATACCTAGCCTCCATTGGTTCAAATTCAAACATCTCTAGTTGCTTTACGAGCTCTAATGCTGGAAACTCAAGTGATATAGGCAACACTACTTCTTTCCCATAGACAAGTTTGAATGGAGAGCTGCTGTAGATCTCTTGGGTGTTATTCTATCATCCCATAAGGCCATTTTGAGCTTTGTATGCTAGGTCCTTTGATTCTCATCAAGAGTTCTTCTAATGATCTTTAGTAGGTTCTTATTTGTGGACTCGGCCTGGCCATTACCTTGGGGGTAATAGTTTGATGAAGTGCTCAAGTAAGTTCCATTCTTAACAACCCATCCTATGATATTGGAACCTATGAATGCTAATGTATTATCTGATATGATGGTGGATGGCACTCCAAATTTAGTTACTATCCCTTCATAGAAATCTAGGATACTAGACTCATTGGCTTCCTTGAGTGCCAGTGCCTCGATCCACTTGGTGAAATAATTTGTAGCTATCGTAATCCATTTATGGCCTTGGATTGAATTTGGATTGATGACTCTAATGAAGTCCAATCCCCATTACATGAAAGGTTGGTCGATTGAGATTGGGTGTAATGGAAGTGTTGTTAGCCTTTCCTTGCCTTTGAAGAATGCACAATTCTTGCACCTCTTGATCCATGCGTAGCAGTCACTAAACACTCTGGGCCAATAATAACCTGCTTTCATGATTTTGAGTGCTATCACTCTTGGAGAAAAATGGCCTCCAACTACTTCAACATGGAATTCTTGTAGCACTCTCTCCACCTGATCTGTCTCAATGCATCTCAGTAGAATGCCATTGATGTCTCTTTTGAACAAGACACCATCAATAAGAACATATGGGATGGCTTGTAACCTGAAATGTCTCCTTTTTTCTTACTCATCCCATGAGGACACATGCCTATTTGAAGGAAGTGCACCATGTCTTGGGTCCAACAAGGAGCAGGTACATCATCTCTCCCTTCTTCTTGATCATCTTGTAGAATAAAAACAACCTCCTTTTCACTGTTTGTTTCATCTTGTTGACTTGAGGCTAGTTGTTCACACAACCCCTTCCCATGGACCAGCTTAGTGACCTTGATCTCAATGTCATATTCCATGACACAAGTGATCCATCCTACACATTTTTCATTCAGGTCCTTACTAAGAAGGAATTATTTAACTCCCGCATGGGAGACCAATAGTTGGATTTTGTTGTTTGAAACCAAATGCTTAAACTTATTCAATCCTCTGATCACCACTAGGACCTACTTCTCAATGAAGGAGTACCTCACCTCATAATCTTCTAGACTCTGGTGAAGAAAGCAATTGGCTGTTCTATACCTTCTCTATTCTGCTGAACCAAGATTGCAGAAATCATGTCACTGCTACTAAAGGCATACAGTATGAAGTCTTTGGAAAATCTGGATTCACAAGAGTTGGGGCTTGTGATATGGCTTCTTTGATAGCCTCAAAGCTTTCTTTTCCTTCAGCTGTCCACCTGAATGCTAAGCTCTTTTTCAACATCAACATTATTGGCTTAACAAGGGTAGCAAAGTTTGGAAAAAATCTGCGGACAAAATTGATTTTTCCCAAGAAGCTTTGAAGAGCCTTCTTGTGACTTGGTAATGAAAATGCTCTTATTGCTTGAACTCTCTCGGGTCAATTGCCAATCCTTCCTTTGATACAATATGGCCTAGCAGCTTGCCTTCATGGGCCAAGAATATGCATTTCTTAGGGTTCAATGACACCCCAAAACTCCTGCATCTTTGGAATACCTGCCTTAGGTGGAAAAGATGATCTGTTGCATTCTTGGAAAAAATAGTGATGTCATCTAGATAGATCAGTACTATTTTGTTGATCAGCCCCTTGAATGCCATATCCATTGCCCTTTGAAAAGTGGCTCCAGCATTGGACAATCCAAATGGCATTTTTCTGTAGGCATAGGTGCCCCATTTGGTGGTGAAAGCTGTTTTGAATTGATCATCTTCTTTTACCATGATCTGATTGTATCCCGAATAACCATCTAGGAGAGAGAACCTCTCTGATCCGGACACCACTTGCAAAATCTGCTCCATCGAGGGGAGTGGGTAGTGATCCCTGAGAGATGCTCTATTCAAATCTCTGAAGTCAACACATAGCCTAATCTCTCCATTCTTCTTTCTGACTGGGACCAAGTTTGCAACCCAACTTGAGTGTTTGATTGGAAATATGATACTCACCTCTATCAGCTTGTTCAACTCTTTTTTCATCAGAGGCTCAATGTGTGGGTTTATTGGTCTGCTTCTACCTGATGGGCTGAGTAGTTGGATCTAGTTCGATTGTGTGTTGTGCTAGTTTTGGATTGAACCCTCTTAGGTCTTCATAACTCCAAGAAAACACATATGGAAATTCTTGGCAAAGTTGTATGAATTCATATCTTTCTTGCTCGGTGGCCACTTTTCCAATTTGAAGTGTTTTGTCTTCTCCAACTGGGATTGACTCTGAATCTTCTCCTTTGATATGTAAGTTAGCCTTCTCTTTTCTAAACTGATCATTAGGATTGAAAATAGATTCCAGTGTCACTAAGCCTTTAGGAAGCTTTTTTTGTATGCCGTTGTACTTTATGATTCCCGTATTGCTGCTCTAGTCTACTTTGATTTATAGTTGAGAATTCAACTTCTTTGTACAAAAATTTAATGATCCACTGATCATTCTTAAACACTTGCCAACATGTATTATTATCCAGCACTACTAGCCTCACAACTACATGGATATGTGGCTATTTCTCTGTCCCTCTTGATGCTATCAACCACATCAAATGTTGCTCCAACTGCTGCAAGTCTATCAAAGCAGCTTCATTCTCTTTCCGGGTATGGACACAATGCTAAAGGCCTTGAAATCCTCCATGAGATCCCATACCCTACTCTTGTAGTTCTTGAGTAGGTCATTTTTGACAGCATTAAGTCCTCTAACTTGATTGGCAACTAGTTCACTATCACCAAACACTTGTAAGTTCTTTATTCCTAGCTTTCTTGCCCAATGAAGACCATGGGCTAAAGCTTCATATTCAGGAGTATTGTTTGAGCAAGAAAACTAAAATATGAAGGTTGAATAATATTTCATACCTTTGGGGGACACGATCATAGCTCCTCCTTCAACACCTTGTCTACTCCTTGAGCCATCAAAGAACAATTGCCATACCTCATTGTCATCTTTATATATTGGCTTAATTAAGTCAGGAAGAGGATGATTCTCTTCATGTAGACAATAGACACCTTGCTCAAATTCTTCCATCTACTTATAGGGGTCAAAAGCATGTCTTTTGTTATCCCAGTCATCAAGAGTCAAGTCTGGGATACATCCCACCTTAATATCTACTTCATAAATGCTTAGGAGGTATTCTTGATCAAAAGATGAGCAGTTGACATTGATTGGGCTAGGCACATAAGATTAAATATGATAATCTATAATGGGTTCAGATCTGATTGTGGCCTTTGCCCCATACCTTGTTTGAAAGAGCATATGTGACCAATCAACAAACAAATAGCCTCCAATTTTGGCAGTGAAGTCCCTGGAAAAGCACAAAGCAAAATGTGGTGGCAAATCTATAATGGATACGTTTTGCAAAACAGTCACATTGGGGTAGAAATGCAAAGTGATGTTCAAATATTTGACGATTCCAATAATTGTCACTTCTGTCCCCATCTAATTGGAGACCCAGTTGATCAGCTATTTGTTTGGGCATCACAGAACTACTAGCCCTAGAATCAATCATACAATTGTGCACCAATTTGTCTCCAATAATCAATGAGACATAGAATGGAGGAGGTCTCAGGCTCTTACCTTGTTGTTCTCCTTGGTTCCTCCTAGGTTGAACTACATTAGCAAGCACTCTCTCTTACTAGTTAGGGGTTGATTTGAACTTGACCAATTCTACATGGTAGTCTGCAATGATCCCTCTAGCCCTGGAATGGCCAATGACTCCCATAGTGAAATGTTCACACTTGTCCTCTTCATTTGATCGATAATATTGAATGAGCTATCCTTTTGCTTCCCTTCCTAGACACATTTATTTCTTGCACATGGGTTGTTACAACCGGTGTTTGACTGGATTTGGAAGGTGGCTTAGATTGGTTCTACATGTTGGGAGTTGTATTTGGAACACCAGGACCTTGTGGAGTGATGGAAGGTTAAGGGTCACCTGAGTTTAGTGGTTGGCCCTCTCCAATATTTCTCTTTTGGACCGTATTGACAACTACACTTTGAGAAGGGAATTGATTCATTCCACAAAATTCTTCAGCCTACCAATTTACTAGCATAGTTTTGTTTGGGGGTCCACCTTGTTGAGCTCCTTGTTGCTGATCTCCCTCTTGGCTAGGTTCTTGTGGCACCATACTAGTTTGCACCATCAAGGCCTGATTTAGAGCACCATTAAAGCACATTGATTGGTTATGTGGCTGATTGCATGGAAAACACCAATCATATTCTTATGCCATATTGTTCGTGGCTGGGACCAATGCCCTTGATGTTGAAGCTGTGTTTGGATCATACGACCTGAAAGGTCTAGCAGCTTGGGGTTGTCCTTAGTTCTGGCTCTGATTTACAGTCTGAGGTGGTGGTCTATTGTGTTGATATTGGGGTCTAGCTTGATATTGAGCCTGGGGCTGATATGGCCTGGAACTCTGAGCTTGCTGTCTTTTGATGGTCACTAGCTCATTTCCTAGGTTTTGTAGTTGCTTCATCACTTCCTGAAGCTCCTTAGAGGTGTTAGATGATGAAGTGGAAGCTTCAGCTGAGATTTGACTCTGGGGTGGGTATAGGAGCTAATGTAGGTGTTTGGCTAGTATCTGGGTTTCCTAACTCAGGGTATAGAGGCATGGATGGCCTAGGGGTAAGTTTTCCAGCCTGAATCAAATGGTTCTCAGCTCCTATGGAAAGGCTATAGGATGTAGGTAAGGTTGTGCCCCCCATTGACTGAATCATCAAAGAAATATCAGAATTTAAAGTCCTAAGAAAGTATAAGAAGGCACCTTCATTAGTGGGCTTTACTGTTGTTGGAATCTGTCCCAGGTCCGTTGAAACCTGAGGTTGAAATCCATCAGTTGCTCATTTGGGGCTCTCTTGATTGTTGTCAGTTGCTCCAACAAAGACAAGTTATCACCCTTTTCTCCAAACTGGTTGTGAAGAGCTGTGCACACTGGTTCCTAGTTTTGAATAGAGCCTGCCTCAAGGCTCCTGAACCATTGTGAAGCTTTTCCTTTGAGTGAAGAGGCTAGCAACTTGACTGTAATGTCCATCTCATGGATTTTGTGGATTATACAGACATTTGCAATATCTTGGACATGGTCACCAGGAGAAGTCTGGTTTTCCCCAGTGAAATATGGGATGCTCTTTAATGCTGCAATCGGGACCAGATTTTGTGCATTTAGGGTGAGTGGGCTACTACCAGTGAAGTTGACATATGGATTTGGTTTTGCCATTCTGATTGGCCTAAAAACCCTTGTAAACTAAAAGAAAGGCCTTGCAGGTGGAGGTGTTGACAAGGTTCTGCTTGGTGGAGATGGAGACCTCTGAACTCTTCTTCCTCTCCTTTCTCTACCTGGGGATAGATGCAAGTATTCAAATATACCTTCTTTCCTTTCTCTAGACCGGGTTTTTCTCATGAATATCCCAAGCTTGGGCTGCTGAAACTAGTGGATTCTTCCTCTGTTGGAGTCGCAGATATGCAAATTTGAAGCTTCTTATAAGTTAAAGATCACAACAAGTGCACATTAATCTTGTTGCGATGGAATGGAGACTTCTCTGTCCCACTGGGCATGCCAAAATTGTTAGTGCAAAATCACAACACCCCCAAATGAGTTCTAAAAATCTACTTTTCTAAGGCAGACTCATTTGGTGTGATTGCATAACATTGAACTTTCCCCAAGGTGTGGGACCTTGCAAAATGGGAAAGCTCTCCAGATTAAAGGCTGGTTCCTTATTCCTCTATTTAGATGCATATGTGAGAATTTGTAGAGGATCTATCTCTATACCTAATCTAAAACTTTCCAAGGAGACAGGGATAAGAAAGGGGTACAAGAAATAAACAATAACTAAACTACAAGGTGATGCACCGAAGGAATGATGAACACTAGTTCTATTGATAGACACAAACCAACAAATACATGCAATAATCAAACACAGATAACTGATTTATAATGAAAGACCAGATGTGAGAAAAAGAGATAGAAAGGATCTAGAATCGATCACAAACATGTTTTATTACTCTGTAGATTGATACAATACATTACAAAACAACCAGGAGGCAAGAAATATATTGCAACTTTGATGGAAGGCCTGAAATTCCACAAATTCCTTTGCTAGAAGAAAAAGGGAGCCTGTAAAACAAGGAATGTCCAACCCTTTACAATGAATCCTACCCCGTATTTATAGATTCGATCAGAGAGGAGAAAGAGAGGGGGAAGCGGGAAAACAGGTTGAAGCTCAACTACTATTGTTAATGCCCCTGATAAAATCTGCCCCCAAATCTGTCTTTACTGCATCAATCTTTGGTTCGACGCCTTGAAGGAAGAGGAAACGGTGGAACAGATCAAATCTGATCTAGTTGTTGAGGTAAGAAGATCCTACATTGAAAGCCCAAAGACATTTCCTCCATTTTCCTTTACCTAACCTCCTCAAAATTAAAGTTTCAGACCTCCATGGCATAGGCGAGGCTGAGATGTTTCCAATGGAGTCATATTTTGAGTTTCAAGCTTTGAGTCGAAAGATATGCCCCTTTGAAGTTTGTATCGAGTCTGTACAAATGGGTGGGAAAACAATTTGAAAAATGGGTCCCCTTTTTGATATGGGACATGTGGTAGCCAGATTAGAGCAAAAATCGGCTCGTGGGTCCGCAATTTATCTTTTTTGCCCTTTTGCGCAAAAAATGCAAAACTCAAAAACTCCCATAGCCCCG
Source organism: Taxus wallichiana var. yunnanensis (assembly GCA_018340775.1). NCBI lineage: Eukaryota > Viridiplantae > Streptophyta > Pinopsida > Cupressales > Taxaceae > Taxus > Taxus wallichiana. The sequence continues at coordinate 536,272,337 of CM031236.1, forward strand.
AAGCTCCACCTAGACACGTGGCACCCTTTGGTTGGCTGGGGGATGCACTTCCATCTTTATCTTTGTGCCTTTTGAAAAAGGCAAACTTTCACCTTTTCCTCCGATTCCCCACTTTGGCTTTGACTTGGGCTCAAACGCTAACTTTTTCCTTTGGGTGGAGTTGTGGGGAATTTTGTAACTTTTACCCCTTTTAGAAAATAAGGGGCGAAAGACCAACTTTTTCCTGACAACCCGCTTTCTTTGAGACACGTGGCAGTCTAGCGCTAGTTTGGGTTTCCCTTTTTGGATTCACCTTTGGAGAAGCACTTGTTAGGACACATGGCTCCTTCCACTACCTCCCCATACTTAGTCGATTTTGGACCCTTTTCAATGAATCCAAGCCTGGGGACTTTGGATCTTCACCATTTCTTCCCCTTCTTGTTTCTGGTTCCTCTGCAGCATTGCCCCTTCTTGCTTTCCCCTGCTATTTCATATTTGAGTCCCTTTGTGATCAATTTATAGATATGAACGTGTTTTCTCAGGTTCCTTCTATGCGGGATCATGGCTGATCCAATATTTGGCCTGGGGTGAAATATGGATAATAGTTACATCAAGTTCCTCTAATTAGCAAGGGCCTAATTCAAGTATGTGAGTGGCATAGAAACTTTGAAACTTTGAAACATACGGTCCCAGCCAATGCACATTAAAATTTCCTAGGTTGTGTAGAAAATTTGAATCATAAAGAAGCACCATCTCGCCCAACTTCAAGATTCTTGTCCTTGATATGTTTTTCATGTGATGCCTTCCGTCGGCCTTTTCCTACTTCTAACTCTAGCATGCTATGGTGCATCTCTCATCCAATTGTATTAAGTTGTCAATTCTCTCTTTCAAAGCTTTCTCATCGCCTAGACCTCCAAATTGCACGCAATATGTAAAGAAGGTAACATAAATTCTATAGGAAGAAATGCTTCCACGCCAAACATCAATTGAAAGGGTGTGGCCTTATTCAACCTTTTGTAGGTTGTTCTATATGCAAAGTAAATACAGAAAGTTTATCATCCCAATCTTTCCTTCTAACATTACAAATTTTTGTCAAGGTCTGCTCAATATCTTGTTGAAGGCCTCAACAATACCATTTTCTTGAGGTTGATAGGGTGTGGTCTTATGGTGCATGACCATAAATTCATCCAATAATATCCCGATTGTCTCATTCAAGAATTGTGTGCCCCTATCAGTTTTCAAACTTAACGAACATTCATACCTAGTAAGAATATTTTCCCATAAGAACCTTCACTTTGTAGGCCTTTGTCGTACAATCCTTTGAGGTGCTGCTTCTACCCACATTATAATATAATCTATATAAGTGATGATGTAGCATAATCCAGCTTCTATGCGTGGCTGGGGTAATAGTACCCACAAAGTCTATTTCCAAAATTTCAAATGGTTTTGCACTAGTAATAGGCCTTAAAGGCATTTCATCTTTGCCGAAGGTTTCAAGGTCTTGCCGACAAGTGATCACATGCCTTACAATAATCCTTGCAATCCTTGTATAGGGTTTCCCACCATAAACCAACAAGTAGAATATTCTATGTGGTGGCATCACTGCATAGTACCCACTTGTAATACTTCCATGAGCCTCTTCCATGATTTCCGTATGTTCATGCTCATGCTCAAGTACCATTGATCAACATGAAAGGTGCGACATGAATTGCAAGCTATTACTTTTCCAAGGATTTCATTCCTTTGCGCCATACCTATGTAAAAAGATGCCAATATCATCTAATTATGAGGGTACATGGTTTAACCTATAGAACTATGCATCCAACATTATATCTTCAATTGTCTGCGTGTGCTCTCATGATTAAATTGTTGATAAGTGGTCTAGATTAGAATTTATTTTGCTTGGTTTTACCATGACTGTAAAATCAAATGCTTGGAATAAGAGAACCCATTGACATATGCTCCCTATAAAATAGGCTTATTTACCAAGTATTTCAATGCCATGTGATCTCGTATATAAAAAAAAGGTTTTGCTTGCAAGTATTGCTTAAACTTATGCAACGCGTAGATTATTGACAAGGCATCACACTCTGTAGTTGTATAATCCTTTTCTCGCAGTGTCAAGTTTATAATACTAAAATATATCCGATGATCTATAATAAATTCTCCATGCTAAGCTAACACCGCACCAATGTCCATGCCAAAGGCGTCTAAATGTACGTGAAAAGGTTGGTTCCATGAGGGAAAGTGCAGAATAGGTGCCGCATGATAAGCCTATCCTTCAAATCTTCAAATGTGCGTAGTTTTGGTTCTCCCCAATAGAATTTCCCATTTCCTTTAAGTAATTCATCCAAGAGTACAAAAATATTCACATACCATTTGATAAATTTTCGTAATACCCTATGTGACCTAGGAATCTGCACACCTCACTTTAATTGATAGGTTCCTCCGTGCCTAAGATAATGAAACCTTGACTGGAATTACTAAAAACCCTCCTTACAGATGATATGCCCTAGAAGAATTCCAAAGCGTGTATAAAATACACACTTCTTGATGTTTAAAGAGATGCTTAACTTTCTACATCTCTCAAACATTAATCGTAAGCTATCACAATGATCCTTGACAAGCCCATATACTATCCAATCATCCAAGTAAACCTACAAAATTTGTGAATAAAATCCTAGAATGCTTGAATCATAATTGCCAAAAATATGCAGTGTGTTCTTTAGTCTAAAGGGCATCACCACATATGTAAAACTTCCTATTCGGTGGTGAAAGTTGTTTTCTTTTGATCCTCATTTCCAATTCTTACTTGGTGATATCTAGAGAATCCATCTCGTAAAAGAATAAATTTTGTGCCCTGGGACTCCTAATATTTTCTCGGTGAATGGTGTGGGAAAAGGATCAATCACACATGCAACATTCAGCTCCCGTAGTCCACAAAATCCTAATCGACCATATTTCTTTATACCGATTACCATGGGGCTAACCTAATTTGACTCTTCTAGGGGCTTAATGATGCAAGATTTCAACATCTTGTCAATTTCTTCTTTAACTTTTACGTGCGGTGTTAGGGTTCATCCTATAAGGTCTCTTCCGACCGGGTGTGAACCTTCTTTTAGCTTAATCCTCATCTTTCTCAAAGACTCTTGCACTCCCTTTAACTCATGGTAGCCCCTAGGAAATAAGTCTCGTAAATCACGTAGTAACTCAATTATCTTAGCCACTTCAGAATTAGACCAATAATATCCAATTATGGCCTCCTTTGGATCAACATCCATGCCAATGTTCACTTTATTGGTCTTCATAGGTTCATGATAGGTGCATGCCTTCTTATCCACACTGTCTAAGACTTTGCATGTACCCTCTGAATGATCTATTTCCAAATTTTATACTTCTTCATCATCCACTATGTAGACCATCTTTCCTTTCTCCCTCTCAAGGAAAGCACACTCAAGTAGGTTTGCATCAGTCTCATCTACTTCATTAAAAAACACTCCTAGGTCTGCCTCACCAAATAAATCTTGAATGAGTGCTTTAGCCTTTGCACTACCTCCCATAGTCAAGTGCTCCATAACTTGTAATGCCTCTTTCACCGAAGGTTTAGTGGAGAAGTAGTCAAAAGTTTGGATCATTCCTGCAGTCAAGTCTTTCGAATTTCTAGTCTCCCTATACAGCTCTGCATAAACATACCAAGTGCGTGCGTAGCCTCACAAATTGAAATAAAGTTTGTGCACCCAATGTGAAGGTGGTAAAGCTTCCCCCTCTATCTAGAGTCTCTCACACTATTGAATATGGTGCTGAACAAGATAATTACCATCATATGTGCAGATTTGAGTAGGCCATTTCTCCTAAAAAATTGAGTTGTTAGAGAAATTCTTACTTCATTCTATTGTATGATATTATCCCTATGAACCATCCACCAATGCATCGCTATCCTGTGAAGGGTATACAATAACATATTTGTTCTGGTCCACTTGATCCTTCCACTGCTCCTCTATGGCGAGGGAATACCATAGGGTCTCCTTGTCCAATTTACCAAGGTACAAAGTTGTTACTTATCCCCTAATACAACAAGGTTTATCTCCTCACGTAGATGAACCTGTTTACTTCATGTCCAACCATCTCATAATTTCCATGTGCCCAATTGTCACATGAAACACTTATAGTATCACTAATAGACTATGCATCTTCCCATTGAAGAATTCCTTCCTTAGATGGCTCAATTACTTCTAGATATCAAATGGAACACACATAAATTCTGTTTCATCTTCCTCACTCAAAGGTTCAACATAAAGTGCAGATTTTCCATTTGTCAAAGGGATAATAACTCGTTCCTCCTTGTTCTCAAAGCTTATATACCCCTTTTTGAACCGTAGATCAAAATTATTTTCATAACACTAGGGCACCCAAGTAGAGATGTGAAGTTGTCTATTTCTACAAGTGCTAAAACCTTAAAGTCCCCAATGAACTTGGCCCTCATATAGTAATGGATGCATCCTTTAAAACACCTATTGGAGTGACCTTATTTCGATTTTCCATATACATTAGAGGATGGTTGCAATGGAGGTCTTCCCATATATACCCATGCATCTAAAGTAAGCACATTAACTTCCACGTCGTGTCAATTAGAATGTTTCTCAAAAGCTACCCATCCACAACAAAATTTAGAGTGATATTTTTGTCATAATCCAAGCTATGGGGGAGGAGATTAGCACGCAGGATCTGCCATCTATTCTCAATACTGTACATGAAGTGTTTCCATTTAACCAATTCCCTAGTAATGGAATAATATTCTCATGGCACAACATCTTGCATACCTCTTTCAAATCATCAAAATGTGATTGTACTGCCTCTGTTGCCTTCTTTTGCTCCAACTTCGTGATTGTTCCTTTAAACACTGTATTTCACCTTGAATATTTTTGAGCACCTCCACGGATTCTTGACAAACCTCCTTTTGATGTGTAGGATTTGGGTATCTTGCATGCAATACCTCTTCCTTGGTAATGGTAGGATTTTGTTGCAATGATTCTCTAGCGTGCATAACTTCAGCATGTGTAGTAATTTTCATAGTACTACCTTAGGTTCTATTTCCAACTTTCGCATTCATTGGTTTTCCATGGAGCGTTGTATTCTAACCATCCATGCACCCTTGTTTTCCTATCTATGTTTCTTGCTAAGATGTTATTATAATTTGGGGCATTCCTCATAGTTATGATTCATCCCATAAAAAGAACAAGTAATATTCGAGGGAATTCATGCATGTAGAGGTCAAGAGATCCGCACGTATGTCCGGGAATTGTCCTCTTTTGAAGCGCATGATATGAAGAACGTGTCTATACAATGTAATATTTTTCATGCTCATACCCATGGCACCACCGAATGTAGCGTGATTGATCATATCCATGAAGCCATTGAAACATGAGTGTGCCCGAATAGTGTGGCAAGTGGATCCAAGGAGATGGAAGGATAACATAATAAGGGGCACAAAAATGGTGATAATAGAAATGGAGGATTTTGAGGAGGATATCATGGAGGATTTTGAAGAGGATATCATGGCTGAGGTCATGGTGGTGGTAGAGGTAGGTTTGCTTTAGGAACTTTTTACACTTTGGATCTTCTGATCATTACCAACAAGATTTCCCTTAGAATACAACTTGCTCATGGTTTGGGAAGTAACATAAGTTAGAGGATTTTTGGACCTATATGAGCACATAAATAAGAACAAGAAGAAGGAAAAGTGTACAAGAATGATGAATGTGCAACACATGAATGATGATCAATGGATGCCTAATTAGATGTCGATCAATTACAACCCATTCTAGTTATAACACGCACCAAGGTAGAACGTGCTTGTGAGCCTCTAAAGGCAAATATTCTCATCATGAGGGAGGAAGTAATACATGCTAAGTACCCAGACACAACATATTAGAAGGAAGTCTATGAAGAGACTATGGGAGTCATTTGAGATTTACATGGTGAAATATAGTTCTTAAAAGAATAAAGTGCATGAGAGGGAGCGTAAAAGTATGTTGAGCTCCCATAAAAGGATGTGGATGACCTGAAAGAGGTATGTAAGATGTTGTGCTAGGAGAATATTATTCTGCTACTAGGGGAATGGATTGAGGAGAAGGTACCATGCATTGTAGTTGAACATGAAAGGAAGATACTTCATGTAAATCTACCACCCTAGGATCATGAATTTGATAAGGAAATCACACTTGTTCCGGTTATTGATAGGTGGTTAGTAAGAAATATATTAATAGATAGAGATGTTGAGGTAAATGTGTTGACTATGGAAGAATGGAATTAGATAGGAGGCCTACATTACAACTATTTTTGAATGTACCTTGTATATGGAAAAAAACTAAGGCTATGCTTATTGGGGTACTAAAGGATGCATCTATTATTATTTAGGGGGCCAAGTTTACTGGGGACTTTTAGGTATTAGAGCTTATCAAGAAAAATTTCCAACACTACTTGGGTGACCCTTGTGTTATGCAAACATTGTTAATTTGCATTTTAACAATAGATACATTAGTTTTGAGAATAAAGACAAGTGCATGATTATACCTATATTTGAAAAGAAGGTAGAGAACTATGTTGAGCCTTTGAGTGAAGAGGAGATTAATCAAATTCACGCACGACGGTGCGCCATCCGAAAATGTAGAACCATCAAAGGAAGGTGTATTTTAGTGGGAATACATGTAGTTTTTAAGTGACACCACTAGTGTTTCTTGTGATAATTGGGCACATGGGACGTACGAGATGGTTGGATGTGAATTTAAAGGGCGAGTAAAAATTATGATTAGGTCATGCATGGTGAGGCACTTAGGTTCGGCTTAACTACTAAGATATACTGGTGAAGGAAAGCATGCTACATTCTTGTGTGCCATGGAGACTTAGTGGCAAACTAAAGGAGATAGAAGAAACATGTTGGTCTATACATTGTGCTAGAGAACAATGTGTTGGTGGGAAACACATAGAGATAACCTCTTGGAATGATGAGAAGTGAGAATCACCTTTTCCACCAGGTTTACTTAGAACAATGTACCTACGCACATCTGTGAATTTCATGGTAAGACTCTAACTTCGGTACTCTTCCATAATTGTGAGAGAATATGGGTGTAAGGCAGGAGGATTTACCACCATCCTTATGGGTACATAAGTTCTACTCCACACTGCATGGATGCACACGGTCTTGGTATGTCCATGATGAGTTGAAAAGAGAGACAATAAATTGACAAGATATGACTACGAGATATGGTTCAAACTTTTGATTAACGTTCTACTAAACCTCGGGTCCATGATGCATTGCAGATTATGAAGTACATCACATTGGGGGATAACACAAAGGAGGAAGAGATCATGCTAGAGATGTTTTGTGAACGTGATTTCGAGGAGTGCCTTGATTTTGAGGAGACAAGAAGAACAAATGGGTAGAGTCTGGAAAGATAAAGAGAAAGGAAAGCTCTTGTACATGATTGACGATGAGGAGGTAGACCACTTGGAAGTTAGCCACACCGAATGTGCATGCGAGGTCATGGAATATTCCTAAGAGAAAGAATGCACGTACATCATGCCCCCATGAAAACAAAAAGGTGAATTTTGGCATGGAAGATGAGCCTAAAGAATAAATAATCAAGGATTCTTTGGTCGAACACGAAGTAGCCAAGATTATAAAATTGTTGCATGACTTTTAGGATCTCTTTCCAAGAGGTTACCATGAATTAAAAGGTGTGCATCCTTCCTTAGGTGAGATGAAAATAAAATTGAAAGAAGGTATGTGCCTAATTAGGAAGAGGCCTTATAGGATGAATCCTAACCTGTGCGTGAAGGTGAAAGAAGAAATTGATAAGATGCTCAAGTATGGAATTATTGAGCCTATTGAGGAATTTGAATGGGTTAGCCCCATGGTTATTAGTATCAATAAGGATGGGTGGATAAGGATATTTTTTGATCATAGATAACTCAATGCTTCATGTGTTATAGATACCTTTCATATGCCTTTTACTGAGGAAATTTTGGAAGGAGTAGTTGCGTGTGAGATATATTCCTTTAGAGATGGGTTTTTAGCCTACCGTCAGTGCACATTGTGAAAAAAATCAAGAGAATTTTTTTTTCACCACCGATTGGGGAAGTTTTTCATATACAATTATGCCCTTTGTATTGAAAAATGCACCAACAATATTCTCATGCATTGTTATACAGGGCCTTTCAGATTTTTATTCATAAGTTCTTGTAAGTGTACTTGGATGATTGGATGGTATATGGCTTACTCAAGGATCATTATGATAATTTAAGGCTCATGATTGAGAGATGTAGGTAGTTATGCATCTATCTTAACATTAAAATGTTTATATTTTCTACACCTTTGGAACTTTAATTGGGTACATCATTTTGTAAAGGACTATTGGTAGACCTAACCAAGATAGTTGTCATTTTGGGTTTGGAAGATCCTACCAATCAGAGTGAAGTGAGAAGATTTTTGGGACATACATGTTACTATACGAAGTTTATCAAGGGATGTGCAAAAATTTTCACACCCTTGGAAGAGTTATTCAAAGCTAAAGGAAAATTTTATTGGGGTGACACGTAACAACAAGCGTTTGAAACTTTGAAGGAAAGGTTAACTACTGCACCTATTTTACACTTTCCTTCATGGGATAGGTCATTTCATGTACATGTTGATTCCTTTGGCATGGAAATTGACACAATTTTGGTGTAACCAGAAGAAAGGATTGTAGATCATCATCTTTTATTTGCAAACATGAAGTTGACACCGCGGAGTAGAATTATACAACAACGGAATGAAAATCCTTATCAATGATTTATGGGCTTCAAAAGTTTAAGCAATACTTGTTGGTTACTCCATTTATTTTCTATACAGATCATATGACATTGAAGTACTTAGTTAACAAACATGTTTTGTAAGGGCACATCTATAGGTGGATTATTTTGTTTTAGGAATTTGATTTAACAGGTTGTTGTCAAGATAGGAAAGATCAATTCAGGGTTTCACCATCTATCAAGGATTAATTCTAGCGAGGACACGTAGAGAATTGAAGATAGTATGTCTAATGCATAATTTATTAGGTTAAACCATGTTTTTGAAATTTGGAAGATATAGTTTCCTTTTTGCACATTGGGATGCCACTAGAGGAAATTAAGAAATTAGAGAAAACCATCTTGCTTATTCGAAGTTGTGCCTTAATAGTTGATTGTAGGTGAATTATACAAAATGGATAGAAATGAGGTTTTGCATCGATGTGTTCTCAAGCATGAGTGTGAAGCTATTATAGAAGAGGCTTATGGTGATATAGCCGAAGGACATTATGCAAGGATGTGACTAGATGTAAAATCCTTATGGCTATCCTTTGGTGGGAGACATTGTACAAGGATACCAAGGAGTATGTAAAATCATGTGATCATTGTCAACTCCTTGTGAAACCTGGACATAGAGAAGAGATGCCACTCATAACTATTGCAAATGTGTAACATTTTGAGAAATGAGATATTGAATTTGTAAGACCTATTGCACCACACATGCGTAGGATCAAGCATGTTACATTATCACTTGCAAAAATTATTTGACAAGGTGGTAAGAGGATGCACCTATAGAGGAATGTAAAACAACCAAAACAAAAATATTTCTTTGGGAAAACATTATTAACAGGTATGGTTTTCCATTAAGCTTGACAAGTGATAAAGGAACTCATTTCTTAAATGAGATAATTAGAATTCTGTTGGCATAGTTTATGGTGAAGACACCGTAAAACTAATCCTTATCACCCTCAAGCTAATGGCACTATAGAATCTTTCAACAAGATATTGATACACACATTTACAAAGATCTGTGATGTTGGAAGAAAATATTGGGATGATAAGGTGTCAGCTATACTCTAGGCTTACAGGACCACTTATAAAATTTTGAATAAGGCCACACATTTTCAGTTGTAGTTTGGCACAAAAGTTGTAGTATTGGTTGAATACATGTTACCATACCTATGTATTGCATGCACAAGTGGATTAGATGATGAACAATCTATAGAGGAGAGAATTAACAAACTAATACAATTAGATAAGAGGCATGCTATTGCATGTTAGAGCTAAAATATTGAGAACGCACAACTGAAAGCATGACATGATAGACATATTAAGAACAAGACATTTGCACTTGGCAAGATGGTCCTTCTATATGACTCCAAGTTTGTGCTCTACCCAAGAAAGTTGAAGGTGCATTGGTTGGGACCTTTTTTTAGTAACCAAGATAATTGAATCAGGGACCTGGATGACAACATATTGCTGGTTACTTCAATGGGAGTAGTGAAGCCCTACTATAAATAAAGCTTCTTGGTGTTTTTAATATGGTAGTATTACCACTTATATTAGGTTTTCCTTTTCATGTAGTGTTTGTTTTCCTTTTATAAACTATGTTTCTTTTTAGTTGGTTTTATTTTTATTTTTTGTTTTAATAAGTTCCTCGCACATAGGAAGTTGATTAATATCTATTGAGTTCATGCGCAAAGGACCATGCATAATTTTAGTGTGGGGTGAACTAGGTGCAAGTGCATGAAAAGGAGATCTTGTTGGTGCTTGAAGGTGAGTTGAAGTGAATAGAGATATATGCATGTTGGTATGGTGTTCTGGTTGTAGGGTGCGAGTATGGAAAAATGGAGAAAGGTGTCATGAGAAATGAGAAGGATGGTGATAATAAGGAAATTGCTTGAGAAGGAAGGCCACATGTGAAAAAGGGACATGAGTGAAAATGGTTGCGCAGTTGTAACACAAGGTAGGCATCAACATGATGAACTACTAGTATATGACACAAATTTTTATGTCTTGTCAGTGAAAGGAAGTGCGTGTGAGGAGGTTTGCGGCTTGAAAAATAGTAAGCGCACTGGAAGGTTATGACTACAATGAGCACGAGAAAGTAGTGGAAAGTGAAGAAAAGAAGGAAAATAATATTTAAAGTTCTTGTATGGTGGTAGTTGGCAAGAAATAAATGTGGAAAAATCATGGATATCTATAAAAATGAGGTCGATAAAATTCATTCTTACCTTGCACAAGAGAGTATTTGAGCATAGAAGAGTGATTGGAGTGCAAACCAATGTGAGAATATTGAGAAATAGAGAAATTTGATGACCCTGAAGAAAGCTTTGGCATGGATTGAGTTAGGAATCCTTCATAGTAAGTGTAAGGGAAAGATAACAATGCTCTATAGGGCTTGGGAGGTGAGTTGTAGAAGCTAGGGTTTGGAAAAAAATTGTAGCTAGGGAACATGGGTTAGGAGAACAGACGGGAAAATATATAAGAAATTGCAAGAGTGAGTTGTGGAAGTTGAACATGACACCTAGAAGAGCACCAAAATTGGCCACAAAGGGTAGAAAGAGGAAATATCTAAAAGCGGAAGTAGAGGAAGTGCCCAAGGAAATATTTTTTGAAATGTAATATCTAGAGGGCATGATTATGGGACGTGTTTTTAATCCCACATCTGAAGATGCAAAGTGAGTGATTAAAATCATCACACCAGTTTAAATGAGGATAAAATAGAAAGAGATTTGGAAAATAATACCAAGTAGAATGAAGATGACAAACTTATTTTTGATTTAAAAGGGTATAAGACCTTCGAAGGCATGGGAGTATTGCAAATCTATGAGTTACCATATTTTGGCGAACTAGAGTTCCTTTACCAATGGCTCATGTCAAAATTCCATAAGGAATTCTTATACTTCACTAGGAAATGAGTACGCATTATTGTGCCATTGATTGGAAGGATCACATGGTTACGAAGCTTGGGTACAAATATTTCCACTAACATAGATGATGAAGTGGGTGTGGAGGCTACTGTGGTTGAGTTGGCATACCAAAAATTGGGGTGCATTATGGCTATTTGAAAGGTAATTAACCCTATTGTTGATGGGTGTCATTATTCCCTTCATTTAATCAAGTCTTTGTTGATGTCATATTCAAACCAAGGGTGTGTCTAAAGCTATATGCAACAAGAGAAATATTAGAGATCTAGCAATTGATTGTACATATTTTGTATTTTCTAGGGGATATTTTCAATGTCTTAAGGACTTCTTAGTTAAAAACCTTATTAGAATCAAACTATGAAAACCTGTTGGAAGTAAACACACTTTACATAAATGAATTGCTGGAAATAAACACACTTTGCCTTGGAAGTAAACACACCTTACAGAAATGAATTGCTTGAAATAAACAAACATTACAGAAATAAACACACAATTGAGAATGCTTGGAAAATGATTGCAAAGAAATAAGAACTTAATCTAGAACACCTGCAGGGACAAGTCTACAATAGATTTCAACTTAAGGAATTGAAAGCGATACAAAATTAACAGATCTAAACTATTGCTTTAAAAATATAAATACCAACAAAATAAGGATCCTGGTTCTTGGAGGAGTGGGCCCTTGCTCCACCTTGAAACAGGATTGAACAACTTAATTTTCTCTCAAAACAGAAATGGATATTTTATTGATAAAATGTTATGCATTACAAAAACATGTTGGATCTGTGTATATCAATCTATATCTATCTCTTGTTCTATATCTATATTCCTCTATATCTAACCTATCTGCAGTCTATATATATATATACTTCTTCTAGGGGTGCATTTATGGCCGTAATTGTTCCACTAATACAATGGAACTGAATCATGCCCAAAATAGATGCTGAATTGGAACATGGATGGATGTACAACTATGTGATAATTATCCTGGATCTACAAGTATGGAGAGTTGGAAGTCTTCTAATCTTCTCCTGATTGATAGGATCATTGATTTGACAAATCATTGGCCATTTGGAATAGATTCTTATCGGTTCCGGAACTCTAGAAGAGTTCGGAACTAAAGGAAATCATTCTAGGTTTAACCGAGAGAGTTCCAGAGCTATCTGCAAGAGTTCCAAAACTAATTCCAATAATTTCCGGAACTAAGTACTAGAGTTCGGAACTAAGTGACAAAGCTTGTGACTATGTAATGGAGTTCCGGAACTAAGTCTGTCAGTTCCAGAACTAAGCTGTATTGATTCCAATGCTTCCAAAAACATGTTGACCGCTTCATACATCATTCTTCCACCTGATTGCAACCTGCTTTATTACAAAACTGAGTTTCCAAAACACTTTGTTAGGAATTATAGAGCTTTTAAACATTAGAATCATAATCAAAAAAATATGGACAATTACATCCTAACTCATATCAGATCAAACAAAAGTCACAAAATGCAGTCAAACTTAATCAAAAGGAGAGTAAGATGAGATCATTTATTGTACATTTAATGGGCATATTCTAGCCTCATCATTTCCCCCATACTTGTTTGTAAGTCCCTTTACAAACTTTACTCTTCAAATTTGGGGTTATATATTCTACATTCCATTTGATTGCTTAGGTCAAATGGCTGGTACTGAATATCCCAATGCTTTAATTTAGATGTACTATACCCTGCTCCTATTTCTACTTTCCTCTGCCATGCATCAAATTTAGTGGGATCTTGTGGTTCTCTGTTCTACCATGGTGACATGGGGGTGAGAAGGAGTGGAGGTCTTGTTCTCATTCCCATCCATATGCCTATGTGCTTTTCATTGATATGAGGAATTAGTGTACATAAGGATTTTTCTCTATGCAAACTCCAAATTAAGTTTGTGGGAGATATTACTTCCCTTATTCTCAATGCCACCATGAGAAATTCCCATCTTTTCAAACATGCCTCATAAATATCTTCAAAATTTTCCTCTTCATAAGAGGTGAAGGCATTAATACTTCTTTGTAAATTGGCAATATAAGATTCCTTGAACCTTTTGTCAAATGCATGGGATCTGAAATGTGTAGCAAAGGTGGATGGTTTACCATAATGAATCCTCATACAGAGACCAGATGAACTAGCATTTATCAGATGCTTTGACTCCCTTTCCTTCCATGCAATATGATTTTGGAGAACATAAAAAAATGCATTAAGTTGGATCTCCTCTATATACAAATCTATCATAAAAACTGAGTTCTTTTCCGACATGAAATTATAGAGATATAATTCACAGAGAAGATTTTTTTGCTCTGCATTGGATAAGGAATAGGCTGCTATTAAATCAACTTCATCTTTTATTTCATGTGGGAGGCCACATGCTATCCTTGACAACTGCCAACGAATGAATTGTTCCTCCAAAAACACACTATATGTAGGAGAAGGTCTCCTACATGCAAGCAATTTCTCACTCATCATGCAAACCATTTGTATTTTCACAAGATATTTAAATTTGTCATTTTCTTCTTTGTAAAACTTTTCTTCCCATTCTTTTCTTGATTTCTTCTCTTCTTCTATATTGCTTCTCAAGTCCTCATTGGATGTCTTGGATTCACTGAGTTCTCTACAAGTATCATCCCATAGCTGTCTAAGTGGCCAATAAGTCAATTTAGTTTGTGCAGAGACTATTGACAAAGCAGTTTGTTTTCTAGAATTTTGACATTCTTCCTCTTTCTCCATTATCTGTTGTTTAAATTTTGTCAATTCCTAGTCTTGTCAGTTAGTTGAGTTTCTAATTCCTTAATAACCATTTCTCCCTGTTCCAATTTAAGTTTGAGAAAATTCAACTCCTCATCCTTTTCCCTAATAATGAGTTCTTCTCTAGAACAAAAATAGAGCCTGTTTAACCTGCTGTTTTTCTTCTTTCTCTAAAATTTCTTAGGGAGTTGAGAATTCTTCTTCTACCAAAGGAAATTTCCCTTTTCATCTCCAAGATGCCAAATCTTCTTCTTCATGTGATAATGCTTCTGGTTCACCCAATTCTTGAAGAACTTGTTCTTCAAATCTCTCATCTTCTTTTTCTATCTCTATTTGGCTTGGTCCAGGAGGAGTCATGGCCATGCTACCTAAAATATCAGTAGCTTCCTTTTCCATCCCTTCTTGATCTTTCATTTCCTTTAGAATTTCTCTAGACCTTTTATGAATTTTTGTTCTTTGAGGAGCCTCAAAATGTATAAATGGGTCTCCTCCTAGAGATTCTTCTAATTTTCACCTCTTTCTCTTGCCTAGGTGAATTGTCACTATCAGAGACAAATATTATCTCTCCTATAGCTACTGCAGAGGAAGGAATTTCTTCAAGAGGCACATTAGGTTTTGTTTTAATTTTATCTTCTTTTTTGGTATTTCCTCTCCACCTAGTTCTTTCTTTTCCTCTATAGTGGCATCAATTTCCAAATTACTTGCAGGAGCAGAAGGAGTTGCTATCACTCTCTTGAGAATATCAAGGCTCTTCTTAAACTTGCTAAGAAATTTCTCCCACATTTCCTCTCCATTTTTCTTGAAAGGAAATGGTGCTGACACACTAAATGCACTAACCCATGATGTCTGATTGTTCCCACACCCCAGGAATACCTCTAGGCCATTGTATGGATGGAGTCAAAAATAAACCCCGAGAAGGTTTACTATATATTCTGGTTTTGTAGCTCCATATCTAAGGTATATGAGGATCTTCAAAAACTTCTCTTCCTATCGACCCGAATTGACCATCACAGGTTAAATACTTGACTATCCAAAATGCCACTCTATCAAAGGGTTTGGGAAAACTGGCCCTTTTGACCCCTTTTATGATTTTCTTCGTGTTGTAAATATATTGGGGTTTAGCTTCCCCCTTTTAAGAAGGGTTTCAACTAGTTCTTTTAATGTCCCTCTGACAGGGTTTGGGACATACAATTGTCACTCCAGATACATTACTTATTATATTCATAGAAAAAGGAATAAATTTTTTTCTAACCTTTGTCTGGATTGCTCTAAATTTATAATGAATTCTCTTACCAATTTGTCGTTATACTTGGGGAACTTTCTTAGAAATTCCAGCCATCCTACTTGATGAAAGATAGCTGCCACTTCTTCATTTGTAATGAGCTAGGTATCATCCTCTAGTTCTGACTTCTTTTTAATCCCCATGATACAAAGGTCATTCAAATTCTTCGACTTTAACCTTGTGTGGGTTTGCTAAAGAAATATTTGCTTAGTTGTGGAACCGATGAAATTTAGTTGCAATTATTATACTTAGTCTGAGAACTTGTATGTGTTGTAGCATGGAATGCAAACCTAATTCATTGCTTCTTCCTTGAAATTTCTCTGCAACTAGTTTTCACTTTTTTGATTCCACACTAATGATAACTCATTATAACTATGCCACCAATTTATTCTATTAATATCTTTCTCATGATTACTCACTTTTAATCATGATGTACAATAGATGACTCATCATATCAAATTTCAAATCAAATCTAATCACACATGCAAAATTTTAATCTAACCTTTAATAAGTTAAAGATATAATTACCATCCTTGATGATGTAATCCCTCCATCATGATGACTCATCATTCCTAAAAAGTGAAACAAAAGGAAAATGGTTAGAAAAACAACTGGAATTCAAAGAATTTTAATTATTATTTTGAATTAGCCATTTATTTGAGAAGATCAACCGCCATTGCTAGTTTTCAATTGATCTCTAAGAGAAACTTTTGTTTGGGGAAGAGAACGCCATTTATTGGTTTTCACTCTCTTCCCTTGTTTTTCTTTTTTTTTTTTTTTTGGGGAAGAGAATGCCATTTACTGGTTTTCATTCTCTTCCCTTTATTTGGATCTATCCATCTGATTATTTGATCATTTTGGAAGAACTAGGTTCTTCCATATGATCAAATTCTTTATCTGCTTCAATCTGCCTCAAGAATTCATCCTTATTACGAGGCTTCTTATAAAGTTTTTTCCTATGACCATTGACTAAAAGTGTTCTTCTACTGCCATCAATGGGAAGTAACTGAATAGAACCATTGTCAAATATTTGTTCAATCTGATAGGGTCCCAACCATCTGGTTCTCAATTTTCCTTTAAATTGTTGGTACTTAGAATCAAACAACAATGCCTAGTCCCCTACTTTGAATTTCCTTTTCTTGATATGTGTATCATGCCATTGCTTCCTTTGATCTTGGATTATCTCTGTCTACTGAAGTGCTTCCATCCTTAATTCATCCAACTCATTGAGTTGAAGGATTATCTCCTTTTGAGCTGCATCCAACTCAATACCCACCTTAACTATTGTCCTCAATGTTTGTAGTTCAAACTCAATAGGAAACAAGGGATTTTTCCCATAGACTAACTCATATGGTGAAAACCCTATTGTAGTTTTCCAAGTTGTATTGTAAGCCCAAAAAGCTTCAGGTAGTCTCTTTACCCAATCTCTTCTTCCTGCTTCAACTATTTTGGTAAGGATGTTTTCCAATTCCTTGTTCATTACTTCAGCTTGTCCATTTGATTATGGGTGATAGGGATATGACTTCCTATGATTGATCTGATAATACATTGTGAAGGCTTGGATCATATTGGACATAAATTTTGGTCCCTGATATGAAGCTATACTCCTTGGTGCTCCAAAATTTAAAATAATTTGTACAAAGGAAATCAACAATTGCTTCTTCAGTGGCATTTGTTAAAGCCTACACTTCTTCCCACTTTGTCACATAATCAATACACACAAGAATATGTTCCTTCCCTTGTGAAGAAGGACTAAAGGGACCAACAAAATCCAACCCCCATCTCTCAAATGGTTCAATCACTACTTGAGGTTGCAGAGGAATTTCATTGGTAAAGGTTGGCTGTCCCATCCTTTGACAAGGATCACACCACCTGATATATTTCTTCACATCTTTGTACAAAGATGGCCAATAATAACCAGTGCCAAGTATCTTATGAGTTGTTCTTTTCACTGAATAGTGTCCTCCACTTGGTTCATCATGACATGCCCAAAGGATGTCAAATATTTCATCTTCTCTTACACACCTACGTAAAACCAAATCAGGACCACATTTAAATAACATTCCATTTAACCATTTGAATTGTGCATTGGTTTTGATTAACTTCTTTATTTGTTTCTTGGTGAAAGAAGGAGGAAACTTTCTTGTTGCAAGATAATTTTCCATATCAGCAAACCATGGTGTATCAATTGAAATAACAAACAATTGTTCATTTGGAAATTTTTCCTTGACTGGATCTTGCTCCCATGTAGTGGTTAGTCTTGACAAGAATTAAGATACCACATTAGATTTACTTGGATTATCCATAATGATAATATAAAATTCTTGTAAAAGCAATAACCATCTAATTATTCTACCTCCAACCATTGGTTTGTTCATTAAATATTTAATTGTTGAGTGATCTGTATGTACAAATATTTTGTACCTGTAATGTAATGTCTAAATATATTAATTGCATAGATCACAACAAGAAATTATTTTTCAGTGGTGGTGTAATTTTTTTCAGTGGGAGTAAGATTTTCGCTAAGGTAATAGATAGCATACATTTTCCCTTCTTCATCTTTCTATCCCAAAACTACACCAATGGAATTATTTGAGGCATATGTTTGGATATGAAAAAGTTTCTCCCAATTAGGTCCTCTCAATATTGGAGAAATTATTAATTTCTCTTTAATTTCTTCAAAAGCATGTTGAAACTTTTCATCTCAAAGAAATTCACAGTCCTTGGTAAGAAATTAAACATGGGGGAATTTTTTTACTAAAATCTTTGATAAAGACTCTATAATACCAAACATGTCCTAAAAATGACTTGATATCGTGGGGGTTTGAGAAACAGTAAGTTTGAAATAATTCTGATTTTGTTTTGATAACCATGAATTCCTCTTTTTGAAATATGGTGTCCTAATACAATCCCTTCATCAACCATCATCAAACATTTTTCATGGCTAAGAGACAAGTGGTGTTGCTCACATCTTGTCAATACTTTGTCCAAATTTTTCAAGGCATCATCAAATGTATCTCCATGCACAGTAAAGTCATCCATATATACCTCTACATAGTCATTTGTTAGGTCTACAAAAATTGCTAATACAACTCTTTGGAAGGTTGTTGGAGCATTGCATAATCCAAATGGTAATACCCTATAGGAAAAGGTACCCCATGGACATGTAAATGTAGTTTTATCCTGATCTTCAACAACAACTCTAATTTGATTGTATCCACTAAAGCCATCCAAGAAGGAAAAGTATTGTTTACCTGAAAGGTTGTCTAAGACTTGATCTATGAATGGTAAGGGAAAATAATCTCTCAGTGTGGCTTTGTTTAGTTCCCTATAGTCAACAAAAATTCTCCATTTTTCATTCTTTTTAGGGACAATTACAAGAGGAGACACCCATTAGCTATCTGAGATAGGGTAGATAAAACCTACTTGTAATAGTTTTTCAATTTCTTGTTTGACTATATCCCTTAAGGATAGATTTATCCTTCTCTAAGGTTGCCTAACTGGTTTAATGTTTTTAGTATAGATGTGATGAGTGTAGATACTTGGGTGGATTCCTTTCATATCTTTTTAATCCCAAGAAAAAGCTTTAGTATGATCTTTCAGAACATCAAACAGTTTAGCTTCTTCATCGTTCTTCAACTAACTATTAATATTCAAAATTTTACTCGGTTGAATCTCAACATGTTTGGTTCTAGTGTATGATGAACTAATTTGTTGAAAGGGTTCCATTAAATTATTTAGTGGACATGCATGTGGCAACAACATATGATATGTAGCAACATCTCCAAAATTTCCTTGAGACAAAATGCTAGACAAAGGATAGTAAGAAGAATTATGATACTTATCTTGTTGTAGGTTAAACTCTTCATCACTGCTACTTTCCAGAAATTCTTCATCATCTCCTGATATATGTGAAGCTGAAGCTACAGATTCTTCCTCTCCCCAAGAGAAATCTCATTCCTTTGGAGCAAAATTATCTTCATTTTAGGTGAATTGTTGGTGTGGTTCGGAACTAATTGTGATGGTTCTAGAACTAATTGTGATGGTTCTAGAACTAATTGTGATGGTTCTAGAACTAATTTCGTAGGTTTCAAAACTATTCCCAACTGCTCCAAGGACAATTGGTGTACATTCAATGGTGGGTTAATCATATCTTCTATCTCTCGTACGTGATCCTACAATGTGATCATGGCCAATGAAGAAATTTTTTTCTCATTAATATCAGGATTATCAACCCATAATTTCTCTTGATTATTACTAAAAGGTCATGCAGAGGGATATAATGAAATTTTCTTAGAATTCTTACCATTTGAAATAGTCATATCACCTGACCTGTAATCAATTAAGGCAACAATTGTAGCTAACCATGGTCTGCCAAAAATAATGGGATAACCAAGTGTTTTACCTTTGATTTGTGTAATATAAGGAAGTCAATTGGATATTCCCATGAATCCACCATAACTACCACATCTTCAATAAATCCTTCTGGTTTTTCTACAAACTGATCTTCCATCTGCAATATAGTGTTAGTAGGTTGTATACCTATTAATGGCAATGTTTTTAGAGTGTCCATTGTCATTACATTTATAGATGCTCCCAAATCAACCAAAACGTTATGTATATCTTTATTCCCTATAGAGATAAAAATAACAGGGCTTCCAGGATCTCCATATTTGGGAAGTAGGAGCTTTCCTGCTAATAAATTAGCAAGTTTCCCATCTACCTTAATAGTCCTGGGGTATTACTTCTTTCTTCCAGGCCTTTTCAAACATAGCATTTTGATTAATTTGTTTAATTATGGAATGTCCTTAATAGCTTGTAGCAGTGGTATTTCAATATTCAGTCTCCTTAGTTCCTGCACCAATTCAGATTCCTTGATTTCTATAGCTTCTTTAAATCTCTATGGAAATGGAGTTTCAGTAGAGTTTCTTTCTGGTTCCTTATCTCTCTATTTTTCATCTTTCTTGGGGGCAACCAGACTAGGGGTTTCAGTTTCTTATGTCATTTTAGTGATAATAACAGGTGGACCGCTAACTATTTTTCCAAATCTAGTTTATATATCCTTATAATCCATGACATTTAGATCAATAGATTTTTCTGGTTCTATTCCATAGACATGAGTTATTTGTTTGTTTCTTGGGTTTTCTATTGGCTGTGTTGGCATTTGCGTTTGGACTACATTTTTAGCCTATGAATTTTATGTTGGGTGCCCATTATGGCTTGTTGATTCTGATTAGGATATGTTTTCCCTTGAGCATAATTACTAGGGCCCCATCTAGGTTGTGACCAAGAATATTGGTTATTTTGACCAGTCCATGGTTGTTGATGTCCTTGAGCATACCAAGATTGACCGCCCAATCTTGGGGATTCCAAGTTGGCTGAGGGGCCCAAGGTGGTTGTCCCCAACTTTGTGGTACTATTTGAGCAGCCCATGGCATCATCCAAGGGTTAGGAGATGACCTTGGCATGAACTGTCCTTGGATAGGTTGTCTCTGGACAAAGTTTACTTCTTTTGATGTGTTGGTTTGTTTGAGCTGATTCTTTAGGAATGGAAGAAGAGAACAAGCGTGAATATCATGTTCTTTAGATTCACATAGATAAGACATACTTCTATTTTATCCAAAGGACATTCCCTTATTGCATGCTTCTTCCTGCATCTAGGAAAATACATGGCTAATGGTTCAGTTTTGGCATTTTCTTTAGCTTGTAATCCATCCATAGTAGAGGTTAATTGAACTAAAATGTCTGTTTTAAAGTTTTCTAATTCATCCATTAGTTTGTTCATATATGGACTAAAACTTTTCATTGATTTTCCTTCCTAGGTCCACCCCTTGTTCGGAATAGCTTCTAAAATGTCTTTAATTTCATTCATCCTTAATTAATCAATTTTTCAACCTCCCATCAAGTTAAGAGATTCCCTAGATTCATCTTCCAAACCTTTAAGAAAAATTGTTTTACTCAACTCTTCTTGAAGTACAAATCCACATCTTTTACTCACAAAGAGGAATCTGTCCAAATAATCTTCTATATTCTCATCCTCCTGCTCCTTGATTTTGAAAAACTCTTCCTTCCTATTTATCACTCTATAGTAATCTTGATATTTGTCTAGGAAGGTAGTTTCCATTTGTGCCCAAGTGGTAATAGAGTTGGATGTTAATCCCATGAACCACCTTATTGCTGCATCCTTCAAAGTGGATGGAAACAACTTGAGTTTCTGATTATCTATTTTGTAGTCATAGGTCTGACATAGTACCTTAAACTCAAACAAAAATTGGTCAGGGTCTTCAGATGACATCCCTCTAAATGTGGGTAAATGTGTAGGTGAAATATTTTTCATTGGTGTATCATCATCATCCAATTGAATTGGATAAGTAAAGGTCCTATCAAGTTCCCTTTCAGCTTCTCGTGCCATTTCTGAAGTATTTTCTAAATTCTTCTCCCAATCAATGTGGTATGTGATCTGCTTTAGGGAAGGTGAAAAATCAAGAGTAGGAGGTTGACTACTTAATTGAGAATCAAAACTTACCCTAAATGGATCTTGAGAAATAATCCTTCTCCTAAAAGTTCCACTCCTTCTGGTGACTGATCTAAGAATTCCAAAGGTGGAAAAATTCTTCTTTGTCTTATAGGGGATAATGGTGCCTCCAATTCTTGGTCAACTTCCTTATTTAAACTAGAGGATGATGTTAATTCTTGTTTAGATATTTTTGGGAGAAATCTACCCTTGGATTCTCTTGGTCTACTCATAAATTTTGTGATAGCTTAGGGAAGATTTCTTCAATTACTAAATGTATGATTATTGCTCTTGTTGACACCTAATTAGAAAATTATAACTAGTGTTTCCTTGGCATCGGCACTAAAAATGATGGGTTTGTTATTCCCTTAATTTAATAAACTCTCTATTGATGTCATATTCAAACCAGGGGTGTGTCTAAAGTTATATGCAATAGGATAAATCTTAGTGATCTAGCAATTGATTGTAGGTATTTTGTATTTTCTAGGGGATATTTTCAATGTATTAAGGACTTCTGGTTAAAAACCTTATTGGAATAAAACTATGAAAACCTATTGGAAGTAAACACACTTTACAAAAATGAATTGCTGGAAATAAACACACTTTGCCTTGGAAGTAAACACACCTTGTAGAAATGAATTTCTTGGAAATAAAAAAACATTACAGAAATAAACACACAATTGAGAATGCTTGGAAAATGATTGCAAAGAAATAAGAACTTAATCTATAACACTGTAGGGAAAATTCGACAAAATATTTCAACTTAAGGAATTGAAAGTGATACAAAATTAACATATCTAAACTATTTCTTTAAAAATATAAATACCAACAAAACGAGGATCCTGGTTCTTGGAGGAGTGGGCCCTTGCTCCGCCTTGAAACAGGATTGAACAAATTAATTTTCTCTAAAAAAATGGCTATTTTATTGATAAAATGTTATGTATTACAAAAACATGTTGGATCTGTGTATATCAATCTATATCTATCTCTTGTTCTATATCTATATTCCTCTATATCTAACCTATCTACAGTCTATATATATATACTTCTTCCAGGGGTGCATTTATGGCCATAATTGTTCCACTAATACAATGGAACTGAATCGTGCCCAAAATAGATGTTGAATTGGAACATGGATGGACGTACAACTGTGTGATAATTATCCTGGATCTATAAGTATGGAGAGTCAAAAGTCTTCTAATCTACTCCTGATTGATAGGATCATTGATTTGACAAATCACCGACCATTTGGAATAGATTCTTATTGGTTTTGGAACTCTAGAAGAGTTCTAGAACTAAAGGAAATCATTCGGAGTTTAAGAGAGAGTTCGGAGCTATTTGCGGGGAGTTCCGAAACTAAGTCCGGAAGTTTTGGAACTAAGTGAGAAAGCTTGTGATTGTGTAATGGAGTTCCAGAACTAATTCTATCAGTTCTAGAACTAAGTCAGTATCGATTCTAATGCTTCCAAAAACATGCTTGACCAAATCAATGATCCTATCAACATTTCAAAAACATGCTTTATCGATTCCAATGCTTCCAAAAACACGTTGTATCATTGATTTGTCAAATCACTAGCTATCTGCAGATAGCACATGAAGGTGAAAATAGTTTATAGTTCTAGAAGAGTGTCGTAACTAAAGGAAATATTTCAGGTTTAATCAAGAGAGTTCCAGAGCTATCTGCAAGAGTTCCAACTAATTCGATAATTTGAACTAAGTATTAGAGTTCGAACTAAGTCCGGAAGTTTTGGAACTAAGTGAAAATCTTGTGGTATTGTAATGAGTTTTGGAACCAAGTCCGTCAGTTCAAATTAAGCTATATTGATTCCAATGCTTCCAAAAACATGTTGACCACTTCATACATCATTCTTCCACCTGATTGCGACCTACTTTATTACAAAACTGAGTTTCCAAAACACTTTGTTAGGAATTATAGAGCTTTTAAATGTTAGAATCATAATCAACAAAATATGGACAATTACATCCTAACTCATATCAGATCAAACAAAAGTCACAAAATGTAGTCAAACTTAATCAAAAGGAGAGTAATATGAGATCATTTATTATACATTTAATGGGCATATTTTGGCCTCATCAATTGTCAAAATTTTACGCACACCTATCGACCAAGTTCAATGGGCAAGAGAGATGGGGCCAAGTGAACAAGAAGTGGCTCCACATCGCAAAGAAAATGGTGGAGTGGACATTGTATAATCGGCTGCCTTTATTGTAGAGGGAATTATTAAAGAAGCACATGAAGGTGAAAACAGTTCATAGTTCATGATCCTCTTATCTATTGTGTTTGCAGAGATTGGGGTCCTAGATGGCCCTAAGGACAAGATGTGGAAATATCCACCAAATAACAAGTCATTGGCTAAGAGATTCGTAGACTAAACTTGTGAAGGGGTCACATGTGCTTACAAGTTAAGTGTGAAAATGTGGTACATGAGAATGTGTGAAGAATTTGAGCATGAATAGTGCATCCCAAGTAACTTACCTTTGGTTTTGGATGGGAAGGCAGACTTTTTAGTTTACTAGCATTACTGCATTGGGATATTTATTATGAAGGATGGAAAGAAGAGCCCTAGTGTAAGTTTTCATATGCATTTACAACATGCTATTTTTGAGCATCAATGAATAGGTTCTCGATGTGCACAAGATGAGATTTGATGCGAGATAAGGTCTTGTAGAAGACCTATGTGTATCCAGGTAAGGCAACTTATATTGAGACTTTGATTTCGATGATATCAACATAAACTCCATGACTTTGGTAGTCGGGAAGGAAGAAGCGGCCAAGGTACACATATACTTGAAGCCAAAATTGGTTAATGGAAAATACATTGAGGATGAATTTAAAGTCTCATAGCTACTAAAGGGTAAATAAACAATCCCGGACAAGGTAAGTACGCAAGGTAATTTCTTTAAGGTCGAAGAGGAAGTAAAGACTAAGGAAAAGGAGAAGGAAGAGGAAGAGGACAATACCACACTTAATCATAGTGACAGAGGAAGATTTAAAAGGATGCATGAAGGGTGAGATAGTGGTAAGGGGCCCTTGGAACACAGGAAGTCAACACCAACTCCACCACCTAACAAAATAACAGTGAAGAAGAAGAGAATACCAAGAGAGGTGTTGAAGGGTGACATGTATGATGAAGATGTGGTCAAAGGGATACACCAAGAAAAGGGAGTCGGAGAGAAAAAAATCACTAATTTGATAAATCGAGGAAGAAGTAGATAGGGAAGAGAGTTTCACACATGATGAGGAGATGCACAAAGTCCACAAGGTGAACGAAGTCCATGAAGGCTCCTTAGAGCATGAAGAAGAGGAGAAAATGGAGAAAATTTAGTGACGGATAAAGTGTCGGGTAGAAAAATGTACGTACAAGGCACACGAAGCATGTACCCTTTGTAAGATGCACTAGTGGAAGGAGGAGGAAGTAGGAGGTCGTGTGGATGCCTCGGATCGGATACATCAATAATTAGTCTATGATGTTGCCCACACATTTTGAAAGTACTGTGGCCACATAAGATTTGTATGGTTGGGAGGTATTCAATAATGAAGGGGCGTGCATACATACAAGGAAGATTTTATATTGGAGCATGAAGACACACATGGATGAGCCATATTTCGAGATTTTAGGAGATGTATTGCTACGTGCAAATTGAACAAGGCACCCAAGAAGTTGTTGATGGTAAAACCAACTAATTTGATTGATGTGAAAGTAAGCAATGCTTTAAATAAGATGGTGTAGAGTTAGCATGCAAAAATATGGACAAGGTTTCCACCATTCAAACCTTGGTGGAGGATAAAAATGATAAGGCATAGGAGGTCTAGTGATTCACAAAAGAAATAGAGAAAGCACAAAGGTGCACGAAGGCTGTTTTGGGCATGACAAAATAAATTGGGTAAGAAACTTTAGAGGTGCACCCCAGGTTTTGAAGAAAGAACCAAGGGAACTCATGCTTCAATGTTTTACTACTTACATGATTTGGTTCATACGCTGTTATAAGAAAACCAGGTGTGTAGGGTCCAAGTACAAAATATATGGTAACAAAGAAGGAGAAGAATAAGAAGATCATCGTGCGCAAGATTAGAGAATATGAAGCCATGCTGTAAATGTTAAAGGATGAATTGAAGAAGGAAAGATGAGCATTAAACAACTAGTAGGATCTAAAACATATCCTTAAGGTGCATATAATCAAGGAGGAGAATGAGGTACTAATGGCTAAGAAGGATGAGAAAATTGGGAGAGAAGAGAAGATGGCTGAGATTACAAGGAAGCATGACACACTTAAAACAACAAGCGAGACTTTAAAAATACAAATCAAAGAACTTGGATCGTATGTGGCATGAAGAATGGATGTTATGGAAGGGATGATTTCAAACCTGGCTGGAGTAATAAGGAGTTAAAGCACAAGGGTGAGGATATGAATTCGAAGGAAATGTTGGAGGAAGTAGGAACAATTCCGGATATAGCTAAGAGAGTATTGGTAGAATGGAGTGACTTGGAGAGCATTCTTAGTAAAGAGTACCCGAGATTTTACAGAAAATTGAGGAGTAAGGGATCAATGCACGCGTTGGATATTCATTCATTCTTTCATTCTTTGTGAACATGACCTTTATTATTCTTCATTGGAATTATAAGAAGCAAAAAAACCCATTACCGAGGACAACAATGAAATTAGTGTGGGGTAATGTTGGAAAAGCAACATTGATAAGTATGTAGAGTGTGTAAAGAAATGTGGTGCACAAAGGAGGCATGTGTGTGTGCGTGGGGATAAGATGATGTGGCATGCAAAAGGCTCGCATCCGAGTAAACAAAACCTAGGACTTAGCTGATTTTGTAGATTAATGGCTAAAAATAGAAAAGTAGGGTGGAGTGCTAACCAAGCAAAGGACAAAAGCATGATAACTTAGCAGACAAGCAAGGGCTATTTTTGGAGAATAAGCATGTAA
Source organism: Taxus wallichiana var. yunnanensis (assembly GCA_018340775.1). NCBI lineage: Eukaryota > Viridiplantae > Streptophyta > Pinopsida > Cupressales > Taxaceae > Taxus > Taxus wallichiana. The sequence goes on from CM031236.1 coordinate 536,299,587, forward strand.
ATCAAGTACACACATGGAGGCTATTAATAGGATTAAAGCATATTTATTCATATGATAATCTATTATTAGCTGGTGTTTTACAACATGCATGTAATATATTTTTTACACGCCTATTATTAGAAAGTGCATGGGTGGTGAAGGGAAAGTTCCTACCCCTATATATATCTATTATAAACCATTGATTTGGGACCAAGAGTTATGAGTTATTATGTTTGAGATTTGAGAGCCTTTTCTATGTAGTTATGGTCTAGGGTTTGATTCTTGCGCATGGTCCAATGCCTTAGAAAGATACTTGTTATGTATTCAACTTCTATAATACTGAAATATGGTGGATGGATTATGATCATTGATATGTATGAGTATGGAAGTTTGATGGTACAATTGATATTGGTAATCATATGATCTATTATGCTCCCTTATTACATGCATTTCCAAGTGAATGTATGCAATGGTTTAGTATGTTTGAATGAGTACTTGGTTAATTATCATCATAAATATGCATGCTAACATCTTGATAAGAAAACAAAAATGAGGGGTCTGGTAGCTATGCATGCTTTGGGTGAGCATTTAGTTATGATGAATGAAGTGGCAATGTGTATAACATTTAGGTGAAATACAAGACTAGAAACAGGGTTTTGATGTAATCAATAAGTATATGTAATAGAATGAATGGTGTTTATGATGTATATTTGAGTGTGGATTGTTATGTAGTGATAGAAATAAATTTTTATTGATATGTTGTAGTATTTTATTACCCAATGTAACTATGCACATTGGCTAAAGTTCATCCAGACAAGTTTGGAAGCTCACCCAAAGCACTCGCATCGCCAAGTCCCTCCTTTTTTTTTCTTATAAATATGTTAACATGCATGTTTATTAACCATTCAATCATTCATACAAGAAGATACATCATGCTATGTTAATTTCAGCAACACATATAATAATGAAATAATTTGTACACAATAACTAACAAGATCGAATACCAAACAACCTATGTTTAGACACAATGATTTTAGTAATCCATAAGTAATTGTCCATTATAAACATAATCCATCACATAACATTGGAGCCGAATACATTACAAACCATTACATGAATGTGCTTAACCTACACGCACTCATATAGACTCAAGAACAATATTACATCATGATCTCTCAAAATCTATACTAATTGGTCTCATATTACAATGAGGTATGACCTATATTTATAGGTTATGGAGTTGCCCTTGAGTGCCTACATGCATCTCTCCTAATAACGGGCATGTTTTATTAACATCATGCATGCTCTTATAATATTTTCTTTACAATAGTTCAAGCTATAAATAGCTTGCTTTACTCATGCTTTAACTCTTATTTTTATCCTGATTCCACGCAATGCTTCTATTTTTAGTTGCATGTGCTTTTCCAAATTATAGCCTTTGCAAACACCTCAAGTCACCTTGTTTTGCTCTATTCTTAGCCAAAGCTCTAAAATGGATAAGTCCCAATATTTTTCTTACATGCCCACATCCATGAGCACCGACATGTACTTCTATGGTGCGTTCATCCTCACACACTTCCCTATTGTAACTTCTCTCCCTATGCGCATGCTTTCGCATGGTCCTCTATACTTGACTGCACTGGTTTTCTTTTGCACACGTCCTTCTCCAAGCAATATGACTAATACTTAGCCATTTATTGTGACCAACATTACCCCACACTAGGATATTATCCATCCTCAACAATATTTTAACAAAGAATGCCTCCAAAGAATGAATGAATAAAGAATCTAAACAAGAATATGGGCTTGTGCCCCAAGAATTAAAAGAATCAGGATCCATAATCTATGCATATATCAATACTTAGGAATTTTTAGGTGGAAGGCATCCTAGAAATTCCTTGTCTAAAATATTCTCTAACTCCTTCCAGCCTTTTAGCTCATTTTTTCTTTCACCAACACGACGTGGAAAATGGCAAGAAATTCGAGGGTTAAATCATCTATCTTTATCTTGAGGTCCATTACCATTTTATAGATTTTTGAGGCCACATCATCTAGCACATCCATCCCGTGCATAACAAAGGGAAGAGATATTTGAGTCTTTCCCTAAGCGTGACCTTTATGTCTGTAATCAAATCTCTCTTTTTCTCCAATTTAGCCATCACCTTCTCCTGCTCAGCCTTGTTATTCTTTATCTCATCCCGTATTTTCCGTAACTCTACCTCTTCACTAATGGTGGGCATGCTTTACAACCTGGTCAAAATATTGACATTTATTAAAAACAAACAATTCCCTCCATGCATCTTCCTTGGCTTCCGCTGTCGATTGCCTCATATTGCTTAAGCTATATCTCTATCCGTTCTCTGTCATTCTTCTTCTATGTGGCTATTTCTTCATCCATTGGCCATTTCCCCAACCTCTTCTCATGCAATATTATCCACACCAATTCCTCGTATAAAGTATTTATGAGGGGTAATTATCATGGGCATGCTCAACTAACTTTGGATGTGTGGTTGTGATAACGTTAACTATGTGCTCTACCTTCTTATATACAACACATGTTTGACCTATTTCTTGCTTCAAATCCTACTCAAGCTCCTGAATCCTTTCATCCTTTCATCCTTTCACTACTATTCCTCATGCATCCTCTAGATTTCGGAATCATTGTTAATTATTATCAATCCCAACTTTGATGTTATCCTATTTAGCACATTACACACTTGTTCATCACTAAACATCTTGGAGTCAACCACTGGGAAGGATTCTCTTGGTGTATACTTTTCCATGTCTCAGATAATGATTATACATTTATTTCAAACTCTGACTCTTCCATGTGTGACTGATAGGTTGATTAGATAATTTTTTCGGCGTAGAAGAGGGATTCATTCTTATTGAAAAATGAACAACAAAATAAGTCCTCTATGGCCACCAAGTTTTAGTACCTTTCCCTAAGGACCTTTGCATGATCATAAATATATTACAACTCATCATTAATCAAGTCAAAGGCATCTATCAATGTAAAAATTAGGTCCTTCAAAAGTATAAGGATACTATTAACTTCTTTCGGGAGTATTTTATTTCTACACCATCTAAACCATCCCTCGATGATCCAACTGCTTTGCAAACACTATGGTCTCTCTCGCATATCTTATCCCTTAGTCTACAAAAGATTCTAAGCTCTCCATTATAATTCACCACCTTGAAAAACCCACTCATCTTAGTGAACTACCTGGTGTCAACCTCATTGAATCCAATCCTCCGATCTTTGGTATTCTCAAATCTTTGACTATATTTCTCAATCAATCATCCCCTCCGACCTATCTAAAAATGGTAGGAGGTATTTTCTTCAACATGCTAACCACTATGTTATTCTTGGGGAATTATTTACAAGCATGGCTTTGATTGTATCTTTCTTCATTTCATTAAGTATCACAAATCCACTCGAGCTATCCAAGAAGTCCACGATGGTATTTGTGGTGGCCATTTTAGTGGTTCATTATTGCCAAGTGTGTCCTTTGTATGGGTTATTATTGGCCCTCTCTTAATCAATACTGTTGTGAATATGTTAAGAAATGCATCAAATGCCAACAACATTCTAATCTAATATGTATTCCTAATCGGGACTTACACCGACTCATGATCTTTGGAATTTCTTACAATGGGGACTCTACCTCATTAGCCTCATCAATCTGCATTATTCTCAAGCCATCATTATATCATCATTACTACTGAATATTTTACCAAATGGGTGAAATAAATTCCACTCGCATTAACTAAATCTAATCAGATCGTTAATTTCATCTATCAACATATAATTTACCGATTTGGAATTCCTTACAAGCTCATCATGGACAAAAAAAGTCCTTAAAAAAAAGATCTCAAGAAGATTTGTGAATCATTAAATATTAAGATTAGATTCTCTTCGCTATACTATCCTCAATATAATGGCAGTGAAGTCACTAATAAAAATATTTGCAATATACTTTCCAAGACTATTGATAAATTAAGTCCTAAATGAAATCTTCATACCCCCTTTGCTCTTTAGGCTTATCAAACTAACATCCACACATCTATGGGTGCTACTCCTTTCTCTCTCATCTATGGCTTTGAGGTTGTTCTTCCTCTTGAATTCCAAATCCCCTCCTTGCCCGTTTCTCTTCACAAATTCATTTATGACAAATATTATCACTAAGAGCATTTAACACAGCTCAAGTTGTTAGATGAATGTCACCTTCTCACCCTTGAAAATCATCATGTCTATGAAAAGTGCATAAAATGTGCTTACAAAAACATCTCAATGCACATGAATTTAACATTGGCAACCTTGTCCTTCAATAAAATCAAAACGTCACTACTCTAGAAAGGAGTCAACATGGAAAGTTTTCTCCCAAATGGATTAGACCTTATATTATCATGCATAAATATGAGTTTGACACCTATCGTTTGGATTTCCTTGATGGTAATCTAGAAACAAAACCTCTTAATGCATTGCACTTGTGGCCCTTCTATTGCTAACATAACTAGCAACATAAACTTAGTTATCTCATTAGTCATCCATCCATCATTATCCTCTTCCATATCTCATTGTAATGATTTAGAATTATGTGGCTTGTCGTCATTTTCCTATATATGAACTTGAATATGGGCACTGTTGGAGCTCAATATTGCACCCTTCCCTGAGTCATAAACAACCCAGGATTTTGAGGCAACATGGGACTATCTCAAAGCTATGGGACCTTGTGACCGAGATAGACCCCTAGAGAAGGCCGGTTCCTCTACCTAATTCTAATGCTAAAACTACTCCTAATGCAAAAAGAAAATCCTAAACTAAACATGCCAAGGGACTAGGGTTAGAAAGAGATGCAGAAAAGGGAAATCCTAAGCTAAAAGGGGTGATGATAGCACCAGAAAAAGGGGCAAGAGATCTCCACAAGGGGAAGGAAAGAGAGAAAACATGGGAGAGAGGGAAGACAAACATGCCACAATTCGAGAACCATGTAAACTCACTCACCCATGCATTGAAAAAATAAAAAGATGGAACTCGTAAGCAATAAATATATACAACATGCCAAAAATGAATAGAAAGGAAAGATTAAAAGTAAAACAAGTTAGAAATGACATAAAACATGCCATGAAAAAGATTCTACCACTTAAAATATACGGCTTCTATTATATTCATGGTAGAAGGTGTGAGATTACATTGTAGAGACCAAATTTGAGGTCTAGAACTCATGGGAAGTCAGCCACCATTTTGGCATGGCACCGTTACAACAAAGAGCCTCTAAGCTCAGCTAAAAGACATCGAAAAAACCCTTTAAATGAGCTAGTTTTTACATTATATAGAAAAAGGGCTGCACCAACCAACAATCTACATTCAAAGTTTTAAAAAGAGCTATGAGACGCCTTATAGATGCATTTCCCAATGGTAATTTTCTTGTAGAAGAGACATGGGTGCCATTCCTCATTAATATGGTTGTTGAGATACCTTGTATTGTGTTTTGTCAAATGTGTAACTAGTTGGTTGCATTATGTACATGTTGTGGATAGGTAGCATTTCTATTTGGTGATGACCGACGACTCTTTTATTTTTCCTTTGTTTCTGGTGTCATCCCGTAACACTATTTCATGCTACTGGCTGGTAACATCCATACTAAAATCATCATTTACTAACTCGCCATCAAGCTCACGCCAAGTTGACATGCGTGACACCTTTTCTTACTACCGAACATTAACATTCATACTCCCGTAGTCATCCTGGTAGAAAAATTTCATGCTATCGGGTAGTAGTATTCATACTACTACTAGCATCTTTCCCTATTGCCAACACTCTTGGATTCTCATCCCCAACCCGTTCTTGTGTCTTACTATTGGCCAAGAGCACTATAACATGCTACCAACTGGTAGCATCTTTTTATGCTATTGGGGGATGAAAATCACACTAACATGACTTGCTCCGCACTCTCTTTTTCTAGCTTACTTGTAACTCACCGAGATCACCTACCTCACTTTGTTGCTCGATCGTAATGTCAAAAATACACTATGAGACTAAATCTTTCCAATTTGTTGATCAAGACCCCTTCGATTTTCTCAAGTCCAGATTCTATAAGTTGTCAAATTTTTTGAAAGGGGTGCAAAATTTAGACAACAATTTGGTAAATTTAAGGGGACATCTACCTAATAGATGAGCAGATTAGTTTCCTTGAAGCATTCATTAGGCATGGATTCAATCCTAACCTTGAAGAAAATGATCTTTTCCTTTGAATGTTTTTCTCCTCGATCCATGTGAACTTATCACTAAATTGAATTTTTTTGGTGACTAGCCTGAAATGATCTATGGAGATCCGAACAATGCTTGGAAATTTCTCCAACTATCCGATTCCATCATGAATTCATTAAAAATATGTAAAAAGTAAAATATTACATGCTCTAAATAGAACATAGCATTGTGCAAAAACTTCTTCCGATAAAAAAACTACACTACCTACTCTAACAAGAGGTAAAAGAAGATAAATAAAACCTATAAAAGGTTGTGAGAAATAACATCCTTTCCTCACAAAATGCATCCATGTGATCTGTTTGGAAACAAAATCACATGGTGGGAATGAAAGCTTGCCTTGCACTCCTAGTTTCTTTAAATTATCAACTACAAATATGATGAATACCTCCTCTAGTTTTTTTGAATTTGGTTGGAAATATGAAGCTCTTCCTCATGCCCTGAAATGAGCATGACTGGTTATAACTTTGATTTTGGCTCTAGACTAGACAAATACCTGATTGGGTAAGGACTGATAATTTTGATTTTCCCATTTCTTTGAAGCTCATCCCCATGGATGGGGACATCCTAAAAAATTTCTAGAGGGGAGTGTTTGTATGATGGATTAGAATTTTATCTACCTCTATAAATAACTTTGCTTCAAACTCTTCCTTTTCCGTGATGAATTCTGGTTCGCAATGGTGTCATCATCTTGTTTCTCTCCTCATCACCCAACATGAAGTTTGCAAGATCATACTTATTCATGTTTATTCTTCATGAAAATGATTTGGGTAGGTTATTCCTCAATGGTTTACTCTAGGTGTTCCTCTTCTTTTAGAACATATCCCTCCTTCTCTTCAAATTTTGCAAGCTAAGATGAAGGAACAACTTATGGGAATATGGTGCTAACATGCACACTACATTAAAAAAAATATTGTTTATCATCTTCTTCTTGTACTTGCTTTAATGAAAAATCAACTTCCACCTTGTGTTCTTCATCTCCAACCTCTGTTGAAAGTTTAAACAACAATGACATATGATTAGACTTACAATTTAAGGCCCAATCCTTCAATTTTTACATAAGATGTTCTCTATTGAGCTCTTCAACTTTCTGCCCTCCTTATTTAATTTTTTGATCCATTTCCTCCCAAAATGGGTTTGGGAAAGAAAGAGGAGGGGTGGGATGGGATTCAATTGATTTTTTAAATGGTTAAGGTGGAAGGGTAGGTTTAGAATCTTCTTATGGAGGGAATTTGGAATTGGAAGAAAAAAAGATAGATAATTGAAGGTGGGATGGAAGGGAAGAAGATGAAGAAGTGGAATCCTCAATGGGAACAGCAAAAATTAGGGACATGGAAGGCAAGCTGATATGTTGTAGGTTGGGAAGGCTAAGAGGGATATTTTATGGTGGTGAAGGATTAACCCATTGACAAGGTTCTTCAAAAGTAGGTGCATTAGCTTTCCTCTTTTTAATTGATTGCAAAAATATGTTTAAGGTTTCAACCATTACGCTTAGTGTTTTATTCAATACCTTTAACTTCTTCTCGTGGGCTATACCAACTTGGAAGAGGTCTACCCCATGGAAAAGGTTCACCGAAACTAGGTAATTTATCCACCATGATGTTTTATGCCTCCTTTCCATGTAGTAATGTTGCATCTATCTCTTGAATCTTTGAAGATCAACATATCCTTGTCCTTAAAAAGCACCATGGTTAATAGGATAACCATAAATATCAATATGTTTTGATTGATATGCATATTCCTTATGATAATGCTTATATAAATGATTTGGAGGAGGATTCTAGAAATATGGGGATGGAGGGGATTGGTGCTCTTTGCTGCAAATAAGAGTTCCAATAAGGAAATGAAGTCATGATTGCACAACTTCATGAAAGAGGAAAATGGAAAGATTGGAAAGAAAGGGAAATAATGAATGGAAGGAAAGGGAAAGGTCTAATAATGAGATAATGGGTTTTTTGGAATAATGGAGTCGCCATATATGCTTGAAAATGCCTCCAAATGCTGAAATCTCACCAAGAGCACATCAAACTTGGTGAAATGAAGATATAAATATCTTCAAACTCTATCCCACCAGGCGTGCCAAAACTATTGGAGCTCAAAATTACACCCTACCCCAAGTCATAGACAACTCAAGATTTTGAGGAAACATGAGACTGTCTCCAAGTTGTGGGACCTTGTAACTGAGACAGACCTTGGGAGAAGGACAATTCCTCTACCTAATTCTAATGCTAAAACTACTCCTAATGCAGAAAGAAAATCCTAAACTAAACATGCCAAGGGATCAGGGTTAGAAGGAGATGCAAAAAGGGAAATCCTAAGCTAAAAGGGGCAAAGTGATAGCACTAGAAAAAGGGGTGAGAGCTCTCCATAAGGGGAAGGAAAGAGAGAAAACATGAGAGAGAGGGCAGAAAAATGTGCCAAAATTTGAGAACCATGAAAACTCACTCACCCACACATTAACAACACAAAAAGATGGAACCTGCAAGAAAGAGATACACACAACATGCCAAAAATGAATGGAAAGGAAAGACTGCAAGTAAAACAAGTTAGGGCAGACAAAATGTGCCATAAAATAGATTCTACTACTTAAAATATGCACAATTCTATTATATTCATGGCAGAAGGTGTGAGACTACATTACAAAGACCAAATTCAAGGTCTATATCTCATCGAAGTTGGAAACCATTTTGACATGGTTTCATTACAACAAAGAGCCTTTAAACTTAGCTAAAAGACATCGACAACAAACCTTTAAATGAGTGAGTTTCTACATTATATAGAAAAAGGGCTAGCGCTAACCAACAGCTTGCATTAAAAGTTCTAAAAAGAGGTATGAGCTGCCTTAGAGATGCGTTTCCCAATGGTACTTCACCTAAAAAGAGACATGGGCACCATTCCTCATTAATACGGTTGTTGAGCTACCTTGTACCAAAGGTATCATTGTGTCAAATGTGCAACCAACCGGTTACATTATGTTCATGTTGTAGACCGGTATAATTTCTATTTGGTGTTGAATGATAGCTCTTTCTTTCCTTTGTTTCTACTATCAGTTGGTAACACTATTTTATGTTACCAACCATTAAAATTTATACTCCCGTAGTTTTCGGAAGAAAAATTTCATGCTTCGGCTATTAGAATTAGTATGTACTTCCGATGCATTTCCTTGTTACTAGCACTCTCGGTTGTTCATCATCCTAGACCGTTGTTGTTTCCCTACTACCAATTGGTATATATGTAACATGATACCAGCTTGGTAACACTATAACTTGCTACCGAATGGTAACAATATAACATGATATCGGCTAGTAAAATCAGTACTTACTACGTGCCCTGCAACACTATAACATGCTACTAATCAAGAACATCCTTTGATGCTACTAGCGGGTCAAAAATCCCACTAACATAACTTGCTCCGTATTATATTCTTCCATCTCACCCCAATTCCCCTACATCACCCAAAGCCTTGTTTTATTCATTGGATTGAGCGCCAATAATACACTACAAACCGAATCTTTCTAGTCTATTCATCAAGACCCCTTCGAGATCTTTGAAGTCCAAATTTCAGAAGTTGTCAAATTTTACAATGAGTGTAAAATTTGGACAATAGTTTGGAAACCTATAGGGGACATTTTCTTGCTATATGAAGAGACCAGCTCCTTGAAACATCCATTGGGCATGGAGTCAAGCCTAACCTTGAAGAAACTGATCTTTCCTTTGAATGTTGGTATCCTAGATCTGTGTGAACTTAGCATTGAACTAAAATTGCTTGTTAGAAACTATCCTAAAATGATATGTAGAGCTATGAATAATGCTTAGAATCTTCTCCAACTATCTGATTACACCATGAATTCATAAAAACTATGTACAAAAGGAAAATCATACATGCCCCAAATGGAACATGTAGAGTGTGCACAAACACTTATTCTACTAAAAACAAACCTACACTACCATACTCTAACCAGAGGAATAAGAATATAAACAAAACCTGCAATAGATTATGAGAAATAACATCTGTTCCTCACAAAATGTGGCCATGTGATCTGTTTGGCAAAAAAATCACATGGTGGGAATGAAAGCATGCCTTGTACTCCCTGTTTCTTCAAAGTATCAACTACAAAAATGATGAATACCTCTTCTAGTTGTTCCAAATTTGGTTGGAGGTGTTGTAGCTGACCTTTGGGACTCTAAAGCTCTTCTTCATGCCCCGAAATGAGCATGAATGGTTGCAACTCTGATTTTGGCTCTAAATGAGAAAATGCATGATTGGGAAAGGAATGATCCTTTTTATTTGCCCATTTATTTCAAGATCATCCCCACGGGTGTGGACATCCTACAAAATTTATGGAAGGAGAGGAATGTTTCTAGGATGGATTAGAATTTTCTCTACCTCTACAAAAAAATCTTCTTCAAACTTTACCTTTTCTGTGACGACTTCTAGTTTGCAATGGTGTTATCATCTTGTTCCTCCTCCTTATCACCCAACATGAATTTTGTAAGATAAAAATTATCCATTTGTTATTCATGAAGAATACTTTGGTAAGGTTCTTCATGAATGTTTTCCTCCATGTACTCTTCTTTGGAATAGATTCCTCGTTCTCTTCAAAATTTTTAAGCCGAGATGAATCAACAACATGTGGGATTATAGTGCCAACATACACACTACATTAAGAAAAAAATATTGTTGTTCATCTTATTCGTGCACTTGCTTTCTACTATAAAATACACTTCCACCTTGTGTTCTTTAGATCCAACATCTATTGAAGGTTTAACCAAAAGAGTGGCATCCGATTGGACTCAAAATTTAAGGCCCAATCCTTCAAGTTTTGCATAAGTTATTCTCTACCGAGATCTTCAACTTTTTGCCCTCCTTCTTTGATTTTATTATCTATTTCCTCCCAAAGTTAGTGAATGATGATGGCAAGTATGAATGCTACCGACCTATAGCATGAAATAATGCTACCAACCAAAAGTAGAAATAAAGGAAAGAAAGAGCTATCATTCGAAACCAAATAGAAATGCTACCGGTCCATAATAGGAACATAATGTATCCGGTTGGTTACACATTTAACACGGTGAAGTAAAAGGTAGCTCAATAACCATATTAATGAGGAATGATGCTCATGTCTCTTCTACAGAGAGATACCATTGGGAAATGCATCCGTAAAGCAACCCATACCTCTTTTCAAAACTATTAATGTAGGTTGTCGGTTGGTGACAACCTTTTTCTATATAACGTAAAAAATTTCTCATTAAAAGGGTTGTTGTCGATGTATTTTAGCTGAGATTAGAGGATCTTTGTTGTAACGACACCATGCCAAAATGGTGGCCAAATTCTCATGAGTTCCAGAGCTCAAATTTGGTCTCTACAATGTAATCTCGTACCTTCTGCCATGAATATAATAGAATTCTACATATTTTAAGTGGTAGAATCTATTTTATGGAATGTTTTATCTGCACTAACTTGTTTTTCTTGCAATATTTCCTTTCCATTCATTTTTGGAATGTTGTGTGTATCTCTTACTTGCAGGTTCCATATTTTTTGTGTTGTCAATGCGTGGGCGAGTGAGTTTACATGGTTCTCATATTGTGGCAAGTTTGTTTGCAATATCTCCCATGTTTTCTCTTTCCCTCCCCTTGTGGAGATCTCTCACCCCTTTTCTGGTGCTATCACCACCCCTTTTAGCTTAGGATTTACCTTTTTGCATCTCTTTCTAACCCTGGTCCCTTGACATGTTTAGTTTAGGATTTTCTTTCTCGCATCAGCAGTAGTTTTAGCATTAGAATTAGGTAGATGAACCAGAATTCTCTAGAGGTCCTGTCTTAGGTCACAAGGTCCCAAAACTTGGAGACAATTCCATGTTGCCTCAAAATCCTGGGTTGTTTATGACTCGGGGCAGGATGCAATTTTGAGATCCAAAAGGCACAATGACTTTTCTCATAGCATTTTTTTCTTATGGATCAGTTCTTCCTTCTTGGTGAGATCTCTACAATCATTAAATCCAATCCCTACTTATTTATCTTCTGGAACCACATGATGGGTCTACATGTGTCCTTCGTACATTCTCAATCCCTTCTTAAGTGGTCTACCTAGCTATCCCCATATCTTTCATTAAAATTCAAAATCTTGGATGCTTATTTTAAAATATATCATATCTAAAAAACTGCTCCTCGAAGGAAAAATGTTCATAAAATATAAAATATAAAAGTAAATAGAATGATCCTCGAAGGAGAGCTATCATGCATATCTTATTTTGTCATTTATAAAAGAAAAATTCAAAATCCAAAATAAAAAAATGAAAATTGTAGATAGATTAAACTAAAATAGAAAATAACATCCTATTGTAGTTTAATTTAGATATAATGGAAAGAAGTAAATGATGGATAAATAAATAAATTAATTTTCCCAAGAAACTAAGAGAGTAGAAATTGAAACCCTAATGTGTGAAGAGAGTTAGAAAGAGGTTATTTGGTTCGATGATGTTTGGGACCTGTCACAAAGATGACTAAATAAACATAATACAAGAACAACTATCCGAGGGCTCTTAAAAGAACATATTCGAGTTTACTTAACAAAATGGGGTACCCTATTCTAAGATCCGGGTGCCCTAGTCTATAGAGGAGGTCCGGAAACCAAACTTACAGTGGTCACTAGATGATCTCGAGGCCTTCACCGCATGTTGCATTTTTTTGCTACACTATATCGGATGCCGATGGTAATCAATGATTAAGGAGAGACCTATAAAACCCAAGCCAAACATCAAAACCCTAAAAAAGAAAGATACAAATGAAGGGGTTAGACTGTCCTCAACAACCATAATGGTGGACTTACTAATTGAGTGATGCACTACATTTAGACCCAAATGTAGTTCTAATATGTGTGTGTGTGTGTGTGTGTGTGTGTGTGTGTGTGTGTGTGTGTGTGTGTGTGTGTGTGTGTGTGTGTGTGTGTGTGTGTAAATTGTGCCCTAGGTGCTCTTGCGTTAGTCACACTTTGTGAAGTAGTAAGAAATATATAGATGTAGAAATGTAAATATATGACAAAGATGGAATAGAATAAACTTCCCTCTTATGTAGTGTGTTGCAGATGAACTAGCCTCGTCCCTTGTGATGGAGCTAGATGGATGTAAATGGATCCTTTTATAGATTTAACCTTAGGTGATGATAGTAGTGCTTAGTTCTTGGTACCTCATTATGGTATCACAACTTTATATTTATATGGTTCTCTTGTTCTCGATTTTGTAATCAACCGCAAAAGGCTGAACACTAAAAATATGAAAATCTCAAATGGCTAGAAAGTTACCAAAAGATGGAGGTAAAGCAGAACAGGGAATAAGGTGCCCCAAATGGGACCACTGTGCTTAGGTGCCCTAAGTATAGGGATGGGCACCGCTTGTCATAGACAAAATGACACGAATGAGAAAAATAGACTCGGGAAAGTATGTGCTGAAGGTCAAGACTCAACAATGATGATAGAAAGCAAAGTAAAATGGCTAAAATATGGGGGTTAATTAGTAATTTCTTCACTCAAAACCATATGAATAGTAGTATGAGACCTGGGCATAAATAATACCCAAAGTGCGTGATTTTGTGTCTACATTTTCCCCCACTTTATGTTGGTGAGTGAAACACTTGGTAACATAAAGTAGATAGAGATGCGTACTTGATGTCCATGTAGAGTGATGTAGAAAGCATGCCGAAGGACTAAACAAAGCATGGTGTGACAAAAGGATGGAGCGTGGAGACTAAAGATGTAAAAGATAAAAAAGTGATGAGAGTGAACCTAGGGTAGAAACATGTGTGTAGTTTCTAATGTGTGTGATGTACCTACATGTTAGTATGAGGTGTGTGTTGCTAAAAATGTTGTTGTTGTTGATGTCATCATTTTTTTGTTGACTACTTTCTTCTCATACGGTCGGACCTGTAAGGAGAAGATGATCAAGTAGTCAAATACACATGTATATATGTCAAAAACGTATTTAAAGACACAATTATATAGTAAAAATCATGTAGTGGAAATAAAAAATATAAAAGGAACATGTGCACTGATCGGTGATGAGAAAATTTTTGAGAGAGGATATCCTATATTGTGAGTTTTTTGGGTGATCTCATGCCACCCTGGACGAAGAAGTGTAGGGAGAAAGATGCATTATTCTCTAACATGTAACTACTTCCCTGATAATGTATGAAGAGATATTTGTACTTCCTAGTTTTTTGGGCGATCCGACACCACTAGATGAAGTAGTGTAGAGAGGAAATCCGATGTATCCTCTAACCTTGTAACTACTCCCTAGAATGCTAAAGACAACCATGTCCTATAAAATCCATTGTGTACATGGGTTCATAGATTGATCGAACCCACTTGCCGTATAACCTATAATTTATAGGACAAAAATTGAATCGAAGTGTACCGGTAGAAAGAACTAAATAGTTTGTAAAACCCCAAATGATGCCCCCTCTTTGGGGGCACATGTGACATCACTAAAAAGAGAATGTGGCCCCAAAAGAGGACCAACCACATAAAATGTGCCTTGTAGGGGGAAGGGAATGCGCTTGGTAAAATCCAAGGCACATACAAACAAGTGGCTAGAAAAAGTGTTACTAAGAATAAGCATGCATGTAAAAGTCAAGTGTACACTACACATAAAATATAAAAGTTAGAAAGAAAGTAATCATGCAAGAAGGCAATCATAGATCATGAAATGTGGGTTGTAAACATGGGAAATCACTCACAATGTCACAAAACACTCAATGCCATAATGTTTTACATATAAAAAAAAGTATGCACACCAAACAAAGGGCAAGGCCCACATACAATAGCAAATAAAACAAGCAAGTACAAACACTAGATAACCATGGAAGAAAGTAATCCTGCAAACAAGTGCTGCACATGAAGCACCCGTTAGCATGTTAGAAAGATAAAATGTATGTCAAAAGCATGTATAACCAAGTAATGAAATTTTTTTAAGTATAAAATGAAACAATAACATCTATAAGAGATGAATGTGCATGCCCCTAACAACCATTGTAGGCATGATAGAAGGAGAGAATTCATGTTGCATGTAAGAGACTTGTATCTATGATCATAACTAGAGAAATATGTGAATGCGCATGTGTGGATGGTAAAGATAATGGCATACAAGAGATCTATCTAGCATGTGTAGTAAAGATAACATGAACAAGTAAATGTAAGTAAAAGTAAATGCAACCAAGATATACAACATCTGTGGATGGATGGAGTGGATTGCAAGACAAATGATAGGAGCCACGTGCCCTCCGAGTGAATGGAGTTATATACAATGAGGTTATTTTAGTTTTTCCCTCTCAGCATCAAGAATGAATCGTAAACAAGAGTGTTTCATCGGGAAATGGTCGAAGTGTGTGTTATGTCTAACGTGCTATGATGAGTGTGTATGTGTGTGATGATATGTGGCCTAGAGATGAATGCGTGATGATGTATCCTAAATAGTATGTCACGATGAGAAGAATATGGGGAGTGGTGATGTGGCCTAAAGCGTATACCACTATAAGATGAAGGAATATGTGACCATTTAGCCTATAACATATGTCACTAACCTAGTAATTCCATGTGATATAAAGGTAAATGATGAATGTTTGAGTATGATAAGGTCCATTTGATTTGTAAACCCTTGGTAGTCGAGTATGGACTAAGGAACTAGAGTGCATCATAGGGTAGTTAGTACAACACGTAAAAGAAGATGTAGTATATGCAATGATGATGATAGACGACCATATGATGTGTAAAAATGTGTAATATGCGATGTGTAGAATGTAATGCCAGATGTGTAGATAACCTAATAATGTAGTATGTAGGATGAGTAGGATGTAATGCTAGACTCATAGAAAATAGAAGTGTGACACATGTATGATGAAGACTAATATGATATATGATGCATAGATGCGCAAATGTCCAAATACAGATGATATAGACTAAATGTGGAATTAAAAAACGTATGAAACAAGATGTGTGAAGAAATAAAATGTTTAATACTATGGTGCAATGTATGGGGTTTAGTCAAGTATGCCCTCACAAATCAAGTGTGAAACAAATCACAAGAATGTGTCATCAAGTAATGGTCGATGCTAAACTATAAATGAATATGCCTATGTGAGGAGAGGGATGGATGATAATGCACAAATGATAAATGTGTTGATGCTAATATGAGGGGGAGGGATGTGTAAATACTATGCCCCCAAATGTGTGGTAATGCGTGTACTATTTGATAAATGATGTATGAAGGTGGTGAAGTATCATAGATTTTGTAAGATTGATTTAGTAATGGGATAAATAATGAGAGATCATATGGTATGTGTGATGAGCGATAGATGATTATAGAGGTATGTATGTATGAGTGGTTATGTAATAGATAAATATGTTAATGCAAGATGAAACGAGGTTCTTTATTGTAACATACCCCTCAACAGTCATATAAGAACCATAATAATATGAGTGTGTCATTAGGAGGGTAAGGTGATAAAAGTAACCTACAAAATACCAAGTTTGCATGAAGTGGTGGAGTTGTGTTGGGAAAAAGTAACAATAGGACCACACGATGGTGGTGGGATTTTAAATGTGTCTTGACCATTAGTAAGAGAAGTAGTTTCTTTGAAAAAAATGATTGGTTTCTAAAGTGGTGGAGTATTTCGTAACGGTGGAGAAATACTAATAGAATAGGTGTTAAACCTGGTCTTTAAAGGAGGTTGGCTAGTTTGGCTTGGGAATACTATAGATGACCTAGTAGGAGGTTGTTGGACTAATTAGGAGAGGTGTCTACTTGTCTTGAATATATTGCACATTAGAAATGGTGGCATGATTCTCATTTGACACAGAAGGAACATATTTAGGATCCCATGTGGATGTAACATTTGTATATGGGCATGCAAAAAAATTTTGTGCATTGAATAAGATAAATCCGTAACACTTACGATATTTGATTCTTTGTTGTAAAGCATGAAAATCATTGTCATTATGTCCATTGATTCAATGAAAGTGGCAATATGGATGCCCTTGATACTTTTCTAGTCAATAAGGAGGATAGAAATGAGTAGGCGGTAAAGTGATCAAGTGATGACTAAGGAGATTAGTAAGAAGGTCATGTTGTTGAGTATTACGATCAAGGACAAGAGGCTATGGTAACAATATGACTTGAGGCTGACTAATATGAGCACATGTAGCAGACATAGAATGAGAATGAGATGTAGAAGGAGAACAAACATGCACTTGAGAAACATCCTTAAGCTGTTGAATTTTAGATTTGAGAGATGTAATCGTGGATTCAATGGCCTTAAATTTGTCTTGAAATAAAGCATGAAAATCTTGAATTGAGTGTAATAGGAGTTGATTAGATGGAGGAACACTAGGGTAATTAAATAGACAAGTGAATATGGGACTTATTTCATGTGGCAACATATTGTCATCAAGATACATGGTGTTTAGGGATTTTTGTAAAATATCTTACAATTGGGATATCTCTTAAGTAAATAAGATAAAAAACTTGAGCAAATTTGGGATCCATGATAGAGGAAAGCGTGAAAGTGGTCAAAGCTCACAAAAATGATTAAACTAAAATGGAAAGTAACAAATTATTGTAGTTTAATCTAGATGTTATGCACATCAAGTAAATGATGGTTGAATAAATAAAGTAAATGACCCAAGCAACTAAGAGAGTAGAAATGTAAAACCCTTGTGTAAGGAGAATTAGAAAGAGCTTAGATAATTCAATGATGCTTCAGAATGTGTCACAGAGATGAATGAATAAATAGAATGCAAGAATGACCATCTGAGGGCTTAGAGAAGGAAAAATCTGAGCTATATGAGTAGAATGTGGTGCTTGGGGAAGGATAAGGGAACATAGGGCACCTTGGTCTAATATCTGTGTGCCTTGAAGTCTCGTGCAGAAGGTCTAGAAACCAAACTTGTAGGGTCACTAGATGATCCGAGGCCTTTATTGCCTGTCACATGTGTTTTTCTCCACTATTTTGGATATCACTAGTAATCAATGATGAAGAAGAGACCTGTAAAACCCCAAGCCAAGAATCAAAACCCTAAAAATAAAGATGCAAATAAAGGGTCAAACTGTCCTTAGCAGCCATAATGGTGGACTTACTAACTGAGCGCTGCACTACATTTCAAACCCAAATGTAGTTCTAGATGTGTGTGTGTGCAAATTGTGCCCTAGGTGCTCTTGTGCCAGTCAAACTTTGTGAAGTAGTGAGCAATAACTAGATGTATAAATGTAAATAGATGGTGGATGGAATATAATAAACTTCCCTCCTATGTAGTGTGATGTAAATGAACTAGCCTTGTCCCTTGTGATGGAGCTAGATGGATGCAAATAGAGCCTTTGATGAATGAAACCTTAGGTGATGATAGTAGTGCTTAGTTCTTGGTCCCTCATTATGGTCTCATAACTTTATATTGATATGGTTATCTTGTTCGATTTCATAATTAACTCCAAAAAGGATGACCACTAAAAATATGAAAACCCCAAATTGCTAGAAAGTGCCCAAAAGATGGAGGTAAAGTAGGAAAAGGCTCGGTGTGCCCCCCGAATGGGACCAGGCACTTGTGGCATGCACCCCATTATAGGGATGGGTACCCTATTCAAAATTAGAATGACGTAAAATGAAAAAAATAGATTGGGTAAGTATGTTCTAAAGGTCGGAAGTGATGAAAAAAAGAAAAGTAAAATGGCCAAAAGATGGGGGTTAATTAGTACTTTCTTCACTCAAAAACCATATGAATAGTAGTATGAGACCGAGATTAAATAATACCCTAAGTGTGTGATTTTGTTTCCACATACTTAAATCCCTTGAAGGATGGATAGCATCTCATATCATGGAAGTGAGGGCATCCCACATTGATTAACCTTCTATATACTAAAAAAAGCATAAAGTTCAAAAGAAAACATCCTAAGAAATCTTCTCACGTCGATCAACTTTATAATCCATAACCAACTTGTGGAATTGATTTGTTTGTATCATATTTATCAGATCTGGGGTATAGACCTATAAACACCCACCTATGGAGAATCTATATTCCCGCGTAAAAGTGTTGTCAAAACCCCTTATGTCGTGTTTACATTAGGTTTCATGAGTCTGTTTTCTATTCTCCTCATGACCCTTGGGGTTATTAACCATCGATGGTTATGTGTTAACACCTGCTATTGGTTACAAGTGCATTGTATCCATTGGATCCCTTTCTTGTTTACCTCTAATCCAGTTTGAAGCATTTTTTCTTTGTGTGCTCTTTACTATGAACAAATTTCATTTATCTCCTTTTGGTCACCTTCTTTCGAAGTCACATCCTTTTTTCTCGCATCAAGTATATTCTTCCTAATTTAACCATATTATCCATTCCTATATATATGATTTAAGTATAACATCATCCATAGTTGACATATTTATATATCCACCACATCATTTATCCATTATTTCACCATGCCTAACAAATATCTATCCATTCGAATCACATTTATTTAACTTCTATATATCCATCATGGGAAAGCACAATGAATTCATTATCATATTTTAATTTCCATTACTACCTATCCATGATAATAATATATTCAACCTAATGCATAAAATTTCTATCTAATAACATCTACATTAAATCCATAATCATCAAACCCATAGTCATCAATAAAAATATAATCCCATCCATAACACTTCCATCTAATCCATAATCATCATAATCATATCCATAATCATTATAATAATCATATATAATCCACATCATCTATGTATAATCCATAAATCATCATAACATCATCTACATCTAATCCATAACCATAATAATCAAATCTATAAACATCATAATCAAACATCTAAATCAAATCCATAATCATCACATCACATCTAAATCTAACACAACATCATCAAAACCATGAATATAAAACACATGACACATTATGAATCACAAAATCATATATATATATATATATATATATATATATATATATATATAGATATATATCTCATCATCATCCAAGTACATATATACATCAAGTCATAGGACACTAAGGGTCTTGTCTCAATCTAGATACATCATCAAAATCAATAAACTCTACATTAGATAATCTCAAATATTTCCCCCTTGGGGGAGGTTCCTGAATCAATCCCTGGGCCTCATCATCTCCATCATGGCTTGCATCTCACTTTGTGGGTGAGATACACTCATATCAGTACTCTTAGATGGTGCCGGTTATGTAGTGTTACCTACTCCCTATTTCTTAGTTAGATATGTTGCATATCTCGTATCCGTGGTAGCTTCGATGTCACGATACAAACATAGTATCATGTCTCGGCTTCCATTTATCTATATAAATCAAGGGGAACAATACCTAGAGGTGTCATCTATCTTACTCCCTATGATGCTGCTAGAGTAACACTCCCTAAATTTTCCGCCACTATCAAAGGTGTGAGATCTCTAAATCTAGATCTATATGCATCTCAATGTCTCTTGTATTGATCTCTTTGCAGAATGGTTATGTACCTCTCCTAATGAAGGATTATAGCAATCTGGTGTGTCACCTCTTGCTCTTGGCATGTTGTGTCCTTCTCTAGGTGGGCTAAGTCACGCTTTGCACAAAATTGATCTATATATGTAGTAGGCTCTCCGTCATCACCCTCCTCACCTCTAGGTTCCATATCCTCCTTAGCCGACACCTCCTCCTCCTCATAACCTCCCTTGGCTCCCTTTGCCTCCATCCGGGCTGCCCATATGGTATCATCCAATATGCAAATCTAGCTCCAACCCTATGTCATAATCATCATCCCATAGTTCCCCCTCCTTCAATGGGTCATCCATATCTATAATCAATAGATCTATCTAAGACTCATGTTTCCTATATCTAGTAGGATCTTTAGGCATTTTCTCGCACTATGCCAAACTACCACCTCACCCTATAAAAAAGGATGACCTCTATCATCTATTTCCTCCACCTCTCGCAACCACCTCATCTACCTCATGCCAATCAACTCTACATCCACTCCAGGCCATGAAATATACTCATGGCATGACCACCATCTAACCTGTTCTACATCAAGATTTGCTAATCTCTTTGCATACCAATTTTCATCTATCTCCCCTCTATCACCAAGATCCCGATCGAATCACCATCTAAAGAATCCAATGGCTAAATCAATGTGGTCACCAATCACCCACGAGAGCTCCAATGGCCCGATCACCGCTATATCCTCATAAGCCCAACAATGGAGAAGGAACCCTATATCCAATTCTATCTTCCTCCTCTCTATATACATGGAAAATTATGATATATTTATGCTAATATCATAATGACGACATAAAACAATGTGCTATGATCAAGAATGTCTATGATCACACTGCCGGTCTCCATGGGAATCTAGTGCCCCCTTAATCCGGTAGATCATAGCTAGAAATCACCATCATTACTAAACATATCAATCTTCTCTCGCCACGCCCGCTCATATCGGGTCTCTCTATGGAATGAACCAGATGAGAATATGATTTTTGGGGCATCGAATCCAAATATCCATGTAAAAACCCTAATCTACTATCTTCTATGATGATCCGAATTGTCTCATCATGTATAGGAAGCCTCAAGATGTGGTATACATCCTTGAGTGTGACGATCATCTCACCTATCCCGAACTGAATATGCCCGTATGCACATCCCATCTATCAAAAAATGTAATCATAAGCCCAACATCTAATGGAATCCATTGGTAATGATAGAATTCACTCAATCTAACTACAGCCAAGAGATCGAACTCAACATCTATGACATATCATCTAATCTGATCATACAATGAAGACACCCTATTTCACAAATACAAGATCTCTAAAGCTTGAAAAACTAGTCAAAAACGTAAAAATTAGAATCCACACCATCAAAAATCCAAACATCATCATTTTACCCTAGGTCAATGCCGACCTAGGTTAGGTCGATGCCTCCAAGCATGGGTCGATGCTCTTTTCATCCTAGTGGTCGATGGTGACTATACTCGGTTGCGCCAACAAACACCCCTTACGCCAACCCCAAAATTTGAAAAATGCAAAAAATTAAACAAAAACATAAAAAAATGTTTAAATGCAAGCATCAAAATGACCACCTTACCATCTTGTGGGTCTTCTGACACTTCTTTTCCACTCCTCCAACCTCCATCTCTCTCAAAATATCACTTTTTATTTTTAGCTCAAAGCTCTTGATCGTCACTTTGCACAGTGAAAATGATCCTAATTGGAAAACCCATGGGATTATATAGCCCACCAACCCTAGTGTCCATCAACCACCTTGGGTCATCATCACTTCATACTTGGTCACTACCAACCCTACCAAGTCATCATCAACTTGGTTATTCCTTTTTCATAAATATTACTCTTGGCTCTTTTTGATCAATCCTCCCTTTATAATTATGTTTTCTTCCACTTCTTCCTTGTGTGGTCTTCATATCACATCCTTGTTATATGTCCCGCCTGGGTTTGTTAGATATCTCATCTTACATTTTGTAGCATCCACTCCTTTGTGGCCATTCTCATGTTCCCTCTTGGGGCACCATTATCTTATCCTTCATCACCTCACCTTTGTGGCTATCTTTGTGTTCCCTCTTGGGGCACCATTATTTTACCTCTTTTTTTTGCCCCACGGGATGCATATTTTTATTCCTCCTAATAAAGGACATCACATTTTATTTTTTTCCCACCCATATCCTTTTGTTAGAACCCTTGTCTTGACCATTTTCACATTTTTTGTGCATATTTGATGTCTTCCTTTGACTCGTTGGTCCACGGCTTGCACATCCATTTGAGTGGATTCCATCCATTTTGCAAAGTGGTTTTTTTCTTACTCACAAAAGGCCATAGGACATTTATGTTGTCTCTATTAAGGTCATACTTTGTTCCCTACTAAAGTGATTCTGAAATCACCGCCATATTTTTATTTAACTTTTTTATTTTTGTTTATCCTCGTCTGGGATATCTTATCCCCTCATCTTATTTTCTCATCCTTTCCATCCTTCTTTATTTATCTCTTTCAAACTCATGAGAAAATTCCTTTCATGTCGTCGATCCCTAGTTTAAGGGGGGAGTACTTCATCAATTATATTTTCATCTCTTCTCATTTTTTGTCTCATGGCTTGCCCAACGTAAACCACTCAACAAAAATGGGCAAATGTAGACACCAATTTTTTGTATCACTACCCCTCATCTCACGTTTGCTCTCCATCCTATTTTCTACATACATACCTCTCTTTCTTTTCAAATTTCTTTCTTCCTCCTAAATTCAATTTATCCCACCTATCATTATTTCCCATCATTATTCACCCATTAATCATCCATAAACATGTTTAGTTAATTATAAACCCTCATTTATTTTTTTCTTCATCTTAAATATCCTATTTTATCCTTTCTAGGTTACCATTTAATCATTTCACATCTCCATGGCCTTCATTTAATAATTTTCACCCTTCACCTACCCATTTATTCATTATAGGAAACCTTAATTCACCTTAATGCTTTTAAACCCTAATCCTGCCTCTTATGGGCTCCTTGTCTCGAGGTCACCATCTTCCCACCGCAAAAATGGATGGGTCCCAGCAATCGGTGGTGACCCATCTAGTTCACCATTGACCTTATAAATTTTCCCCTACCTCTCCTTTTCTTAGGATACAATTTTGAAGTATTCAAGCTTTCTTGCGATCTTTCTTTCTTTTTTTGCTTTCTCTGCACTGCTATAGCCCTCTTGGAGTTATCTTGGAGATCTTATATCTCTTGGGAGATTTGAAGTATTATTTCGTCATTGCATGCTTGGTTCCATGATTATAATTTATCACCATATCATCATCAGATCTTATCCATTTCATTGTCATCGAGGATCTCTTTGCTTTATTCATTCTTAGGCCTTCATTTTCCTTCCACAGGTATTTTTTTGGTCCAACCATTTTCATCCAAGCCTAAATCATTCCAAGTTGGTGTCAACCCTATCTCGGTTTCATTGAACAAACCTTAATTTTGTTTCCTTTTTTCCATTCGACCCCACTCATCTATTTTATGTTTCCACAACTTCTAAACAACCAGATCTTGTTATTCTACCTTTTTGTCATCTCAAATATGTTCAAGTTATCCCTGGGGTTTCCATGGACTCAACCCAGTTTCCATCGACTTGATCTATCTTCATACCATTCATTATTAGTTTTCATAATTATCTTGCGTCCTTTTAATTAGATCTATATCCATCATAATCTGTAGTGTCATGTTTTCAGCCGTATCAGATCCTTGAGATCCATCTATGGGAGGTCTTGCAGATTGTTTTTCTATATTTTCTTCTCATCCAACCTTGGTCTCCATCGACTATGCTCTATAGTCTCAGGTCACCGTCGACCCACCTAGGTTTGATTTAGTTTGCACACATTTAGATAAGATATGCATTTCCATCTTATATCTAGCATTTCGATTTTGGTCTCATTTCGATTCTCGCATTATATCGATTCCACTACATCCACTTTATCAATATCTAATTTTATATATCTTTATCAAAACATGGGTTGACATCCATCCTAATAATTTTTCACTTCTTAGGACTGACTTCATCAGAAAATCACCCATCAATCTACTAATCATTCCTCTCGTTGAGTTCTCTTGATTTGCGGGTCATCTAGCTCACTACGAAAAAGGATCTCTCTTTTACGCCCATACACATCGACATCCCATCTCAAGGTACCTTAAACCATTGCATATTTGGAGTTACTTATTTTATTTAGTACTAGTTCACTAATCCGAGTAGGAATGAGATAAGTTTTTCAACAAGTTATAGTCACTAATTTTGTATTTTGTAAGTTGGGAAACCCATTTCGGGCCACTATTACCTTGGGAGGGTGTTGTATGTTGGGAAACCATTCCTCTAGTGTGTCCTAAAAATGGGATTCTTTTATTTTCCATTTTCCTTTCCTTTGGGTGACTGTGTAAGAGTGGATACTTTCTTTGGTTCAATTTTTCAACTGCGTAAGGTTTCAATCTAGTAGTCCACAACTTCACCCTTACCTTCACCAATTTTAAAACTTTCACAATCGTAGAGAGTATGTGCCTTATATGATGAATGATACTTATAAAACTCATGTGTCGAGAGTTTAATTATTAATTCCTCCTTAATTGCTTCAAAAATTTCTCCTATCTAGTCGATTTTGTTCCCTAACTTTGCACTCTACAACGTTGTGACCTAATTTTAACTATGAGTACTTACTCTCTTGCAAACCCTAGATCAATCCCCTTACTTCCTAATATAATTTTTGAGAACCTCTCCCTTATGTGTCTACTTATAATAATGGCATTCATTTTACCCAAGGCTTCTCTTAGATATTCTAAAAGATCTAGTTTGACCTTGCACTCTAGGTTGATCCTTGCACTCCGGTTTGATATTTACACTCTCTTACTTTGTTTCACACTTCTTCGATCTTTGATAGCTCAAAATATTAGCAAGGTAAGGTAAGAATGAACTTTCCCACCCTCATTTTATAGATGTCCAAAATTTTATCGCATTTATTACTCCTCACCTACCACCACTACAAAGCATTAAATAATCTTTCTCCTTTATCTCGTGCTTTTTCCTACCTCATGTGTGGCAAGTCTATCCTATTGTTTCCTCCCTCAAATTACATTACACGGCCCTTTGCGTAGTCTTCAATTTTGAGAAAATTCATAACCTTTCAACACCATCATTCCTAAACACCTACAATACTCTCCTTTGCTTTTTAGTATACCTAATTCATATCCATCAAGTACCCTTCTTTAATATTGTCACGTACACCCTTACACCAAATCCAATAGACATACCAAAATCACATATTCTCTACCGTACACAATCACACCTATTTCACCCCATACTAAAGGTATGCATGGTCCTCTCGCGCATCATCTTCACAAATAGTAATCAACTTCGCACATAAATGTGCTTATTACAAAAAAATATGAAAGGGAAATATAATCTAAGTGATAATATTGCCTTATTACAAACACAAATGAAACTTATTTATAGTAGGGATTCAACCTAATCCCATTGAAATAACCGGGAAACATGGTGCCATCCAATGCTTGCAATTGACATGCGCCTAATTCTAGTATCTTGGTTACTACAAAGGGTCCCAACTAATGGAATTTAAACTTCCGGGATGGCACGCAAACTTGGAGTCATATAGAAGTACCATATTTCCAACTATAAAAGAATTTTCCTTAATGTTCCTATTGTGCATTTTCTATCTTTTGACTCTAATGCACAATGGTACACCATTTATCCAATTAAATTAATTTGTGAATGTGCTCATCCATAACTTGTTCATCATACAATCTCCCTACACGCGCTATACGTAGGGATGGTAACATAAATTCCATAGGTAATACAACCTCCATGTCAAACACCAATTGAAAGGGTGTGGCCTTGTTCAACCATTTATAGGTTGTTCTATATGCCCAAAGTATGAATGATACCTTTTCATCCCAATCCTTTCTTCCAACATCACATATCTTCGTTAATTTTTCCCAAGATCTTGTTGAAAGCTTCAACAGTTGCCATTTTCTTGAGGGTGATAAGGGGTAGTCTTATGGTGTGCCACCATAAATTTTTCCAACAAAATTCTAATGGTCTCATTCAAGAAATGAGTTCCCCTATCACTTGTTAGACTCGAGGACATCCATGCATATTGATAATGTTTTCGCAAAGGAACCTGCTGCCATTGTTGTAAAATATTTTTATGCACAACCTATGCCCACCTTCAATATTTTTCAAATAGTTAGTACATGTGATGATGTAACACACTCCTATCCCGGGCAAGGTAATGCAATAGGTCTTACAAAATTAATCTTCCATTTTTAAAAAGGCTCTGCTCTTGTTATAGGCCTCAATGGTATGCCATCTTTGTTTCTAGGCTTTCCAAGTATCTGACATTGGTCACATGCTTTGACATAATCCTTAGTGTTCATGTATAATATCTCCCACCATTGACCAACTAAAAGTATATTGTGTGTGACCGCTTCCCTTGCATATTGTCCTCCTGCTATGCCTCCATGAGCCTCCTCCATGATGGCTTCACACTCATGCTCTAGAACACATCTGCGTAAGACCCCATCTCTACCCATTTGATACATGTATCCTCTAATAAGATGATATGGCATGGATTGAATAACAAGATGATTCTTTACCAAGGTTCATTCCTTCTCGGTTGAAGTACAATGCACAAAAATAATGCAATATCTTCTAAATCAATGGGTGGGTAGTTCAATATGAATAATTGGGCATTAGGCATAATATCCTCAATGCTCTATGTGTCCTCTCTAGATTTTATCCTTGAAAAGTGATCAGGTACCAGGTTACTCTTTCCTGTCTTTACTATAAATGTGAAATCAAATTCCTGAAAAAGAAGTATCCAACGGCAGATGCGCCCTTGCAAAACTAGTTTTTTGACTAAGTACTTCAATGTCATGTGATCTATTTACAAGATAAATGGTGTGGAAAATAAGTAATATATGAACTTATGAAGCGTGTGGATCATTTATAATGCCTAAAACTTTGTAGTTTTATAGTTCTTATCAATCTGGTGGCAACTTCCTACTTATAAAACAAATAGGGTTGTCAAAATTTCTTTCACTGGTTATGCCAATATCTGCTCCAATTTCCATACCAAAGGCATCAAGATTTTCATTAAAAGGTTCATTCCAGGAAGGAAAGTGCAAGATGGGTGCAAAGGTAAGCTTCTCCTTCAAGGTCTCAAATGTCTACTATTGCGCATCACCCGAATATAACTTTCCTTTGGCCTTGAGTAATTCCTTTAGGGGAACAACATGTTTTTACATAACCTTTAATAAATTTTCTAAAGTAACCAATGTGCCCCAAGATACCACACACTTCAATTTGATTGGTTGGTTCTTCCATCCCCAAAATCACTATAATATTAGTTGGGTCTACCAATAATACATCCTTATAAATAATGTGCCCAAGTATTGTACCAAAGGGGGTGGAAAAAATACACTTCTTGATATTAAGAGAGATTCTTAATTGCCTTCATCTCTCAAACATCAGCCTCAATTTGTCATAGTTATCTTTCACTAGACCATAGATGGTCTAATCATCCAGATAAACCGTAAAAATTATGAATAAATTCCAAGAATGCGTGACTAATGATGTCCGAGAACACTATTGGCACATTCTTCAAACCAAAGGGCGTAATAATATATACAAAACTTCCCCATTCGGTGGAAAAGGTGTTCTTCTCCCGATCCTCAAGGCAGCATACGTGATGGTACCCTGAGAATCCATCTGTGAATGAATAGATTTCACACCTCGTAACTACCTCAAGAATATCTTTTGTAATGACATAGGAAAAGGATCTATGACACATGAACCATTGAGTACCCTATAGTCCACATAAATCCAAATTCAACCATCTTTCTTGATACTAATTACCATGGGACTGACCCAATCAGATTCCTCAATAGGCTCTATGATCCCTGACTTAAGAATATTTTCAATCTCCTCTTTTCCCTTCTTGTGAAGGTTCAGGTTCATCTTGTGAGGCCTCTTATGAACCGGACGCATGCATTATTTTAGGCTAATATTAATTTCTCCTAATGAAGGGTGCACACCCTTCGATTCATGATAACCTCTTGGGAATAATTCATGGAAGTCACACAACAGCTCAATGATCTTTGTAACTATTGGTTTTGACCAATAATATCCAATAATAGCCTCCTTAGGTGCATCTTCAGTGCCAATATTCACCTTATTAGTTTTCATAGGTACATGGTATGTGCATGCATGTTCATCGCAGAGTCTACCACCTCACGAGAACCCTTTGTATTCTTGATGTATAAATATTTGAACTTCTCATTATCTAAGAGGTACACCATCTTTACTTTTTCCTTCTTTTTCCACGTGTACCCTAGCAAAGGTCTCTTTTGTTTGGAGAATCTCCTCACACGCCTCATCCTTAGGTTCTCCCAAAAACTAAAATAGAAGTTCCTCCACTTTTTGCTAGCTCCCAACGTTATACACTTCATTATTTGCAAGGCCTCATGACTCTTGGCGGCTTATTAGAAAATAATTTAAAGTGTGAGGCATAACTTTAGTCATGTCATGCCAACTTAAAGTATCTTGCTTTAACTTGGCATACACACACCATGCTCGCACACATTTACACAAAGTAGAGTAGAAATTCTATACCCAAAGGGATCTGATATAGCCTTTTTCCCTTACACCCATTATCTCTAATAGTTGTGAATGTGTGTACCAAAGAAGGGTGCAAAGAAGGAGTCTTCCCATCATAATCAAGTATAAGAGAGGGAATTGTTTTTGAGTAAACCTTATTAAAAAGGCTACCCTCACCTCGCACCACCAATGTGTTATTGTTCCACATAATGTATATACCATCGTATTCCATCTATCCACCTCATTATTCCATTGGTCCTACATCACACGTAAGAAAGAGTCAAGATTATCTTCCCCAATGTACCTTGGTAATTGAGTTTTTCCCAAGCACCTGATCATGCATGGCCTAATCATCTTGGTAACTCTTCCTTTGACCTTGTGACCTACCATTTAAAAATTTCCATGGGTGCAATTGTTATAAGCAATAATCGAAGTGTTAATGATAGATTGTGCATCTTCCCAATGAAGTATGCCTTCCTTTGATGTATCCATATTTTGAGGGTTGCACACTATATGTGCATAGATTATATTAAGCTCTTATTCATTCACAGGCTCAGTATAAGGCTAACCTTCACATCATCCAAAGGTATGACAATTTGCTCCTTCTTGTTCTCAAAACTGATATATATTTTGTTAAAGGATAGGTCTACATTATTCACATGGCACCATGGATGACCTAAAAGAGATGGGTAGTTATCTATCTTTGCAAGTTCCAATACTTCAAAGTCACCTATAAATTTAGCTCCTTGAACAGTGATTGAACCATCCTTCAATACCCCAATGGGTATGGCCCTAGATTTATTTTCCATATACAAAAAATTAGAAGATGATTGCAATTGTGGTCTTCCCATTTGATTACAATAATCTAATGTTAGAACATTAACCTTTATACTTGTGTTAATAAGAATGTTACTCACCAACTAACCATCTATCACCACATCTAGTGTAATCTCTTTGTCATATTCATGGTCATGTGGTGGTAAATTTTCATGAAGGATCTGACACTCTCCCTTAAATCTTCCACGCAATACTTTCTCTCACAACCATTATCCTTGTGAAGGAATGATATTCTCCTGACACATCATCCTACATATTTCTTCCAAATCATCCACATCCCTTTGAGGAAGTTTGGAACTCTTTAGTTGTTCTCTTTCGTGTGCCTATTCTTTAAAGAAATGGATCTCACCCTGTAAATCCTTGATAACTCCCATAGTATCTTAATAGACCTCCTTCCAATGACCCGGATCTGCATAGTTAGCATGTATCTCCACCTCTCTCCCGATACAGGATTTTGATTTAAGAGGCTCACACACGTGCTACTTTCGCACACGTAGTAATTAACACAAGTTGAAGTTATGGATTAGTGGTCTTCTTAGGTGCCCGATGTTCATTATAATTACACTCCACCTTAATCATCCCCATGCCTGTCCTTCTTTTTATTCTTACAAATATGTTCATCAAGGTCAGAAATGCTCAACCTTGTGTGCCTTTCCATAGTACGCATAGATATTATTTTTAGGAAACTCCTACAGATAATGCTATAGTGATCCGCATGTATAACATGTACCATGTGTAAACATTCCTCTACTACCATGGCCTCTACTCTAATATCTACCTTGAAATCCACCATCTCTATTGTTATGCCCTTAATTGGTCTATCCTTCTTGCACCTGAAAACTACTAGCCAAAATGGTTTATTGTAATCCACTCTTACATGCCTCACGAATATTATCGATCAAATGACAGTTAGCTGTGTCACGGGTATGTGCGGTGTAAATTTTTTAGTATGTAGAGATGTTATTTGATGTAGCGTGCTACAAGAGGGGAAAATTTTAGACATCATGATTCTTGTGGAAACTCTCACAAGATTATAACAAGGCTTGCACTTTCTTGAATGGAAAACTATCCTTTATATGTTAGTCCACTTTGTAATCAGTACATCATAAACCACCGCATGTTTCATGAGCCGAATTGGAAGAAAACTTCTCCAACCGTGTAGTCATAACTGCTATTTACACCTCTAAGAAAGGACTTATGCATTTGTCTACACTATAAACTAATTATTCGAGTAGAGCTACTTCAAATGGCTTGCATGGATCAAGTAAATATTTTATGTAATAAATTTCGTTGAAAGGGAGTTATCAAGCCTCCAACAAACCACTGAACATGTTGGCTTTGATGAATATCATAAGATAACTTGGAAAATAAAGTCTTAAACCACATGTCATACTCCCTCACACTTTTAAATAAGCCTTGTTTGATGTCTTTCAACACACCAATGCTTTTTTGATCGAACTTTGGGATGTGAAATTTTACTAAGAAAGAAGTGCATAATACATCATAATTAATCGTAGCATCTTGTGGATCACATTTCCTATAATAGTTGTGTGTGCACCCTTGAAGTGTGGTGGCAAATGAATTTCCTTACTATAAGGAATTATTATTCCCTTAGCTCTCCATAATAACTCACACTTATGCACATGCTTAGCTGCATCTTCCAAACCTCTTTACTCTGACTAGTGAAGTGACATCTCAAAGTAAATTTGAGGTGTGTTTATGGCTTATCGAGGCTACAATGGTTGTAATGGTTGTTATGGTTGTGGCCCTTTCCTAGAATGGGGCCAGATCTTGAACCTAAACCTTCACTAGGATGACCTTAACCTCCTGAGCCTCCTTTCGTGACCTGTGGTCTTGGAGATGAACTTCCTTGTGTCTTAGTTTTTGTGTTGAACTAGATACTAACCATCTATGATTTAACAACACCTATATGATTACTTCTAATGGGTTACATGCCAATGCTCTACCCTATCGACACACCTCTAAAAATATGTCAAAACTACTTGTTACAAACACTAGCACCTGTCTTGTTTTCATGTGCGGGACCTTAATGTTTTACGCCTCTTGAGTAGTAACTAAAATATGTATACATGTATCTCCTACCCAACTTGGAGATCCTCCTTTCTCACCTTCATTATGATGCTCCTCTACAACTACTTCTAGATTTGTAACACCTTACACAAGGGCTAGGTAGCTAGGGTGGGTTAGATATAGGCCCACAATTCTCATTCTCTCCTTAGACTCACTCTCATCAGATTCGATGGGGTCTCTCTACCATGCTTTCATAATGTTCGGAAGACACGATCTTGTAATCCCCCACCTTCTACGTGGCTCTCATCACTTCCACTAGTCATCATTCTTCTCAAACTTAGTGCCTCATCAACCACCATCTGTCACACATCATTATACCCTAGCTTTCTTTCCTATCTCTATCTTTCTTCCATCGAGCCACACCTATCCTTCCCAAACCTTTTTCATGCTACTACACATGGTGGGGTTTTAGCTCACCATTGGTATGCTCTCCATTCCTATTTCAACCATCAAGATCTTGATAGCTAAATGTGTCACACGCAAATAATATCCTCTTGCCTTGTGTTAAAACCAAAACTATGCTTCCTCTCAAAGAAGAGTATCTTGAAATTACATACTCAAGAGTATAACTGCATAACACACCTTCCCACCAACAATCTACAGCTTCTGTCCATGGCTCGTCCAAATCAGAGAGTGCTTAATATTCTTCCTATCTCCAAATTTTCTTCTTTCCTATTTGGAAACCTCTATTATCTCGTGTAGGCTTCCAAAAATTGTACAATTCTACTAGGAATAAGTTGAAGAACATATCATACAAATATTCATAGAGATTGTATTCCACCCACTTTCATGCATTAAAATTGGGAATAATGCTATACATCCGAGTGAACGTACTCTGGCCATCATATATCCAATTCTCAATATTCTCTAAGGACATTCAGAAAACCATCTACACGGAACATCTTGGTAGATAATTTTGAAAAGAGATCCCGATAATGAAACCAAAATGTAGTATTTTACTACCCAATGTAGCTATGTGCGGTGGCACTTCATCCAGATAACTATGGAAGCTCACTAAAACAACACGTAGCCACTAGGTCCCTCCTTTATTTTCTTAGAAATATGTTAACATGCATGTTTATTAACCATTCAATTATTAATAGAAGAAGATACATCATGCTATGAATATTTTAGTAACACATATAATAAAGAAATCATTCATACATAATAACTAACAAGATCCGAATACCAATCAACCCATGTTTAAACATAATGGTTTTAGTAATCCATAATCAAATTGTCCATTATAAACATAATCCATCACATAACATTAGAGCTAAATAAATTACAAACCATTACATCAATGTGTTGAACTTACACTCACTCATATAGACTAAACAAAAAAATTACATCAAGATATCTAAGCTTTGTACTAACTGGTCTCATATTATAATGAGGTATGAACTATATTTATAGGGTGGGTACTTTCCTTAACTACATACATACATATTTCCTAATAATATGCATTTTTTATTAACAACCTACATGCTCTTCTAATCTCGCTTTACAATAGTTCAATCTATAAATAGCTTGCTTTACTCATGCTTTAAATCCTAGTTTTAGTATTTGTCTATGCATTGCTTCTATTCTTAGTTACATGTATTTTCCCCAATTATAGCCTTTATGTGTGCCTAAAGTCACCTTACTTTTCTCTATTCTTAGCCAAAGCTCCAAAATGGCTAAGTCCCAATCTTTCGATTATAGGCACGTAATCCCGCACATTGATACATCCTTCTCGGTGTGCACATCCTTGTGGACTACCCCATTCTCACTTCTCTCCATGTGCATGCAATCTCACGAGGCCCTCCATACCGAGTATACTTAATTGTCTTATGTGCACATCTTTCTCCACATAATATGACTAATAATTTGCCATTTTTGTGACCAACTTATGTGTTGATTAATTTCCTTATTATATGTGTTGCCATTTTTTTATTGTGTCGTATCTTTATTCATGTTATAATGGTTAATTATGACAACCACATCTTGATAAGTAATACAAAGGAGGATCTCGATGGTCATGCACTTGGTGAGCACCTAAGAATCTATCTAGGTGAAGTTCCAGTGTGTATGACCTTGTGAATTATTGGCTACTAGACTCTAACATTTTTATTTCATCATTGGAACCTTTTTTATTCTAATCATCAGGATTTGGTGTGCATATGGCGTTCCATCTATCATTGGAGAATATTGAGCATTGGGTAGACGAAGACCAAGATGAATTTACGTAGAGATACAACACTAGATGGGATTTTAATTCGTGTAAATGGGTGGAAGAAAATATATATGGTTCCTTATATGATACTTTTTTAGATTCTTTCTAGTAGAGTTATACAAGTGGTTATCACTTACACATAGAACATGGATTCCTAGTTGTAAAAAAGAAAGTGTGGAGCCAGGATAAGTACCAAACACTATTTGATTTGGATGCATCATGGAAAAGAGCTATAGATGGTTGGTGGGAAGGTGTGTTGCATAATTATACCTTAGAATACATTATTTTGACATATTTGTGCCCAAAAGAAGTGGAGTTTTGGTTTTTTGTAAACACAGGGGATCATACTCACGTGCACTACCTTTAACAATGAAGATCTTGATAATTGAACTTGAGATGGATAATTTACCTATGTTTAGATCCCATATTTGGACAAACCTTGTTGGGTCATATGCACAAAAATAAAGGCAAAGTGCATCGGATCCCATGTTTGGACAAACCTTGTTTAGAAGTAATCTGGTTAGGCGACTACAAGACAAAGAATTGGCATGCTGCCCATTGGACAATATCCTATAGGTGGAGTAACATGACGAGATGGTTGGTGTACAATTCAGAACTACTATGGGGATGCAAGGTATTTCTTCTACATGTCCCTAGGTCATGATATGACACTCAAGAGGCTCGGGATCCCAACCTCGTAGAGGAAATCCTAGTTGAGGATCAAATTCAGGATCTAGCCCCACTTTAGGAAAATGACCACAATAGAAAAAAAAACCTCATCGACCACAAAAATAAACCCCCGTATCTTATTTGAGATGACCCTTCATTTGATAGAGTATTGGGGTGTGGAAAATGTAACAAAGCATGTGCACAAGTGTGAACTTCTATGGAGAGCAAAGGGAATAATAGATTTAGATCGAAGGCTAGTCACTTTGTAGAAGAACACTTTTAAGTTCGTGTGCATTGTTTGTATAGGAAGTATGATTCACATCAAACAACAATGGACTATGACACATTGCGTGCCATCTTCTTAGCTAAATTCCACATGCTAGAGTTTGAGAAACAAAGTATTAAAGCGCATTTAAATGATATTAAGAAGGGCTTATATGAGAGTGTTAGGGAGTATGATGTGCATTTTAAGACATTATTGTCTAATTTTTCCTATGATATTCATCATATTCAATATGTAAAATGGTTTTTAAGAGGATTTCAAACACATTTTTGAAGGGCATTATCACACAAGATATTCACCGACCCTCACGAAGCTTTGGAAACAACATTGCACTCGAAGTAGTTGGGAGCATAAATACTAGGGTAAGTCCATTCGTTGAGGCCCATATTGCAGAAATTTCCTCTAAGATGGAGAATATATCTTCCAATTCAGCTCATGAGACAAATAGTGGAATTTGGTGCACTAATTGTGAAGTAGAATGAAATTCAAAGGATAATTGTCCACGTAGGAGTGTGCCTGCGCTATTGATAGCTTGTGAGATTTGTCATAAGAAGAATTATGTTTGTAACTACCTAGTTTTACAATGTCTTACATAGAAGAATGCTTATTTGTATTATAATATTTGTGATGTGCATACTCATGACATAGGTGATTTCTATCTAATTGATCAGATTCATGAGGCTTGTGAAAAAGGGCTACGCTAGACCAATGTAGAGAGCAATTCGTAGGGGCAAGAGGGTCAAAATAAAAAGGGCGCAATAATGGAAATGGTGGATTCAGAGGTGGATATAGAGGCATACGTTGTGATTGTCATAGAATTTTTACACAGGAACATGTTATAATTATGGATCACCCGACCACTACGAGTGTGAGTGTCTAAATAAATAGTCTTATGCATATTGTGGCAAACCAAATAAGGTTGAAGATTATCCGGACTTATATGCCCACATGTGTAAGAACAACAAGAAGGATAAGGGAACAACCATGATTAAGATTGAACATACCAAATAGGGGAAATGTACACCTAATAAACTAGATGTAGTAGGAAATCATCATTTCTTAGTTGTTATGCATGCGTAAGAAACATGCACATACAAGTAAGAAAAATATAGACCAATAATTCAAAGAGAGGAGGTTGTTAACATAATATATCCAGATGCAAGAAAGTAGAAAGAGGTATATAAAGAGACTATGTGCATTATTAGAGAACTCCAAGGAGAGATACAATGTTTGAAGGAATAAGTACTCGAAAGAGAATGCACTAGGAATGTTGAATTTCCTCAACAGGATGTGGATGACCTCGAGAGGTCAGTAAGATGCTTAAGCGGGAAAATATTATACCTCTGTTAGGGGAATTCTTACAGGACAATATGTAATTTACGGGTTCGTAAAGAGAGCGCTAAATTATCCATTCTAACTTACCACCTCAAGACCATGAATATGACAAGGAGATCATGTTGTATGTATAGATTGATATATGGTTGGTAAGTAATATTCTCAATCATACATGTGCGGAAGTAAATGTGCTCAAACTTGATGCATGGAACTAAATGAAAAGACCACAATTGCAACCATCCTCTAATATTTTGTACATGGCAAAAAGACAAGGTCTATTCCCACTAGGGTTCTAAAGGATGCTACCATCACCATTCATGGAGCTAAGTTTAAGGGTGATTTTGATGTATTATAGTTAGATGAAGCGGAAAAATTCTCTCGTGCCATTAGGCCATCCTTGGTGTTATGCAAACAACACGGACTTACTCTTTAACAAGTGATATGTAGGATTTGTGAATAAAGATGAGCGCGTTATGATACCAATGGAGGACATAAATATTGTACATTATATAGATCCCATCGTTAAAAATATCTTAATAGAATCTATACCCATATGGTGTGCGACCCGAAAAATGGAACCTTTAAAGGAGAGCATGCTTTAGTGGGAAGACACATAGTCCATAAGTGATACTATAAGTGTGGATTTTTATAATTGGGAACATGGTACCTATGAAATGGTTGGTCACGAGGTTCAAGGAAGAGTGACAAGGATGATTATATTGTAATAAGTTAGGTGAATTGGAAAATATAGTTGCCAAAGTACACCAAAGAAGATAAGACCAAATCATTCTTGCATGCGATGGAAGAACAATGGTGTAATGAAGGAGATAGGAAAAACATGATAATGCAATTTTCAAGAGGGATGAAATCCTGCTAGTGGTCTACACACAAAGATAACTTACTTGGTTGGCGTGAGATAAGAGTAGCCTTCTTGATGAGTTTTATTCGAACAATCTGCCTTCACCAATACAAGATTATGATGGGAAGATTTATCCCATGATATATGTTCAAAATTGTGAAATAAATTGGATGGAAGGGAAATATTTTTTACCACCATCTCTCTAGGTACATAAGATCTACTCTAACTTGCACAAATTTTCTTGTGCCTAGTATATACATACTGAGTTGAAGAAGGATACAAAAATTTGTCATGACTTGACCGAGGGTATTGTTCATACTTTTGATTACTTTTCTACTAAAAAAATGGTTCATGAAGCTCCCTAGATTATGAAGCGCATCACATTAGGGGATAATGTGAAAGTTGAGGAGCTTATGGTTTAGTTATTTGGCAAGCCCTGATATAGAAGTGTGTGATGACAAGGTAGAAGAATAGGAAACTTTGTTGGGGAGAGCAAGGAAAGAAAAGGAGAAAGGAATCTTGTCTATATGATAGATGATGAAGAAGTCAAAAATATGGATATCAAGCACATAGAAGGTGTGCGTGAGGTATTAGACTATGTAAATAAGAAAGCGCAATAGTACCATGTGCTATGAAGATCAAGAAAGTGAACATTAGAAAGAAAGACATGCAAAAGGAAGTAATAATTGGTGAACATGAGGTGTAAAAATAATTGAACTATTGCACAAATTTTAGGATCAATTTCCCAAAGTATAACATCGTTAAAAGGTGTGCATCCATCGTTAGGGGAAATGAAAATCAAGCTCAAAGATAGCTCATGAACAGATTTTGTAAG
This sequence comes from Taxus wallichiana var. yunnanensis, assembly GCA_018340775.1. NCBI lineage: Eukaryota > Viridiplantae > Streptophyta > Pinopsida > Cupressales > Taxaceae > Taxus > Taxus wallichiana. Next base: position 536,338,153 of record CM031236.1, read on the forward strand.
AGACCTTACCAGATGAATCGAATATGTGCTTCAAAGTGAAAGATGATATTGATAAAATGCTCAATTGAGGAATTATTGAGCCCATTGAGGAGTCAAAATGAATAATCCCAATGGTGGTAAACATTAAAAAGGATGTCATGAAAATGATTTGTGTTGAATCTAGAGTTCTAAATTCTTCATGTTTCAATGACCCTTTTCCCACCCCATTCATTGAGGATATCTTAGGAGATACAGGTGCAATATATATTCATTTACAGATGGATTTTCATGCTATCATCAAGTAAGGATCGCACATGAACATCACGAGAAGACCACTTTTTCAATTTAGTGGCGATGTTTTTCCTAGATGGTTATTCCATTTGGGTGAAGAATGCACCAACAATGTTCTCGCACATTGTTTTATAGGCATTTCAAGACTTTATTAATAAATTTCTTCAAGTTTACTTGGATGATTGGATAGTGTATGGTTTGGTTAAGGATCATCGTGACTACTTGAGATTGATATTTGAAAGATGCGGGAAGCTTAGCATCTCCTTGAACATTAAGAAGTGTCTTTTTGCCACACCGTTTGGCACATTTCTTGAACACATCTTTTACAAGGAAGGATTGCTAGTAGACCCATCCAAAATTGTAGTTTTCTTGGGATTGGAAGAAACAACTAATTAAAGTGAAGTGTGCAAATTCCTTGGACATATTACCTATTACCACACGTTTATCAAGGGGTATGAAAATATTTCCATTCCACTTGAGGAGCATGTTGAAAGAAAAAGAAAATTCTATTAGGGTGATACGGATCAATGAGATTTTGAGACTTTAAATGAGAAGCTAACTCATGTGCCTATCTTACGCTTCCCTTCTAGGAATAAGTTGTTTCATGTCCATGTGGATGATTTTGGTACATTTGTTGACACATTATTAGCTCAACATGGAGAAGGAAATTTCAATCATCCCATTTTTTTGTAATTAGGAAGTTTGGTGCCAATCGAGCAAAAATATACAACCACAAAATGCGAAGTGTTCTCAATGGTGTACACAATTCAAAAATTAAGACAATATCTTCTTGTGATACCATTTATTTTCTATACTGATCACATGTCACTTAAGTATCTCGGTTAATAAGCCCATCTTGTAAGGGAGAATTTGTCATTGGATCCTTTTGTTCCAAGAATTTGAATTTTCAGTTATAGTAAAGTCTGATAAAATCAATTTGGAACTGAGATCACTTATCAAGGATTAAATCTTGATAGGAAATGTAATGCATAATAGACATTATGTTAGATGATCATATGTTCAGACTAAACCATGCACCAAAATATTTGGAATACATTACAATAGTCTTGTGCACATGAGTTACGCTGAAGGAATGAAGACATTGGAGAATAATCAATTAGTAATCCACACAATGCCCTATCATCTAGTTAGATGATAGATATATAAGATGGGTACAGATGAAGTATTGCATAGGTGTAAGTTTAAAAATGAGTGTGAAGTCATAATGGACGAGGCACATGGTGGAATAAATGGAGGTCACTATGTAGGTGAAACAACAATGTGTAAAATATTACATGTTATATTATGGTGGGAGACTCTTTATAAGGATACTGTTGAATTTTAAGCCACCTTGCCCATTTGAATGACTATTCCTTGTACAAGCCATGTAAAATTCCTAAGTTCCATTTTTGCACTTTTTGTGCATTTTGGAGGTTGAGTTCCATTTTTCCCTTTTTGTGCTTTTCAGAGGTTGAGTTCCATTTTATACTTTTAGTGCATTTCAGGTTTGGAGTTCCATTTTTCACTTTTTTTACTACATGTCGAAGCGCATGTTGGAACTGTTTGTTAGAATTGCATGTTATAACTACAAGTCGGAACTACGAGTTAGAACTACATGTCGAAAGCGCATGTTGGAACTACATGTTAGAAGTAAATGTAGAAAATGTAGATGTGCATCACAGGGAAGTCAAAAATTGAAAATAAGATTTGACTAGTCAAATTTGCACAATTATCGGCTATTTTCATGGGAGACTATTTCTAAAATGTAAATGCATCCTACGTTTAGTACGTAGTGATTAAGAAGAGTAGCTATAATTACTCAACCTTTTTAATCTATAAATAGAAGGATTCATTATGTAATCAGCAATTTTGATCATTTGTAGAAGGAGACTCTGCCATTTTGAGTACTTGTATACATGCTTAAGCCTCAATATTATATACATAAATGATATTTAGCCTCCTTTTAATTTAATGTGTTATGTATTTCAGTATTAATCTTGTACTTGAGAATATTTCTTTCCTTGTACTTGAATGATCCATTTTACCTTCACATTAAGTCTTTCCTTCTTAGAAATTTGTATGTTTTGATTCATAAAACCTATCAGTAATGAGTTTTGGAATCAAATTAAGTCCCTTATGTTATTGTTAAGTTTTACCTTCATATAAATAACCCTTGTTATGAGAAAAGGTATAAAGTTGTGCAAGTTATTATCTTTTTGTTAAATATTTTATGCTTGTAGAAGCTGATATTTTGTTCCTTAAACTATTGGTGCATCACCATTTTTAGTTAGTTTTAGTTATCCCTCTCCTTTTTCTCAAGAAATATTGGATAGTGTAGTTTGTTTTCAACATAATATGTTTTGTAGCCTAATATTTTATCGTTGCACATAGTTTAAAAGGAATTCAGACTTGTCCAGATGTTCATCCCAAGGAGCCAAGGTCCCACACCTTAGGGATGTTCCCATGTTGCACTAGATCATCTAAAAATTCAATGGGTGTGTGATCCAAGGAACAACAGTTTTTGGCATGCCAGTCTCGAGAACTTGAAGCACTCTATAACTTCATACCAACAAGTTTGATGTGTTCTTGGTGGTATTTGACCTTTGGAGGAACTTCTCAACACATCTGGTGACTCCACTAATTCAAACCAACCCATTTTCTTAGGTTTCAGACCTTTTCCTCCATTCCTGCATTCATTTACATGCCCCCATTTTCTCATGGCTCTCCAAAGAGCTCTTCCATTTCCTCATTTCAACTATATTCCCTGCATTTGTAGAAGTGGGATGATATTCCCAAAACAGCCTTGAAAAACTTACCCCTCTTCCATGGAAATGGAGATCAATCTCCCATTGATCACATTTAGGATATAGTGAACCATTGTGTCATTCACAACATCAAAGAAGAGAACATTTTCCTCAAACTTCTTGTTTCATCTTTTAGAGGTAGAGCAAAATATTGGTATAACAATTTAGCTTCACAATCCATTTCCACATGGGATCAACTAGGAGAACAATTGGATAATCGGTTCAAGGAGAATGCAGATGTCATCACTCTCATGGAACATCTCAGCAAATACATCGGGCACCAGTGGAGTTTATCTCTAACTTTAATACCAAGTTCACAAGGACTTGGCATAGAATTCCTCAAGAATTTAGACCCTCATAAGGTATGGAATTATTGTATTATTTAAGGTCCTTTGATGCTGATTTGGCTATGTTAATCCAATCCCTAGGAGGCAACACCCTTCCTCAAGATTTTTCATTGCATCACAAGCTGAGAAGATGCTCATTCAAGCTAGCCAAAGGATACCCATCCCCATTGCCACCATTCTCCCCTCACCATCTCAAATTTTTCCTTCCCTCATACCCTACCCAACACTCACTAAACCAAATTATCCTACAAGGTTAGTAGAGAATGAATTTTTCCATGTTTTTGGAGAGAAGAAGCAACACATGCAACACTCCCAACAATTTTTTTAATGCAAAATCATACAGTTGTTTTGGAAAGGGCAGATCAACAACAAAGGGAGTATGTTGTGGAGGATCATTTGGCTTCTCCAATTGATCAAATCAGATCTCTTGAGCACCAAACATATCTTCCCAAGCATGCAACACATCAGAAGCCTCTTGTTTATGCTTCTTCTCCTACCAATTCTACCAAAGAAGATAATTCCATATATGTTGAATATTGGTTTGATTCAGATTGGGAGGATGAGAGCATGAAAACCATGCAAAAATAAGGGTGAACATCAAAATAAATCAGATAAATGTAAATAAGTAGCATATTAGAGATGTATGATAATACAATTTTTTTGAACACTAGTGCCATCCATGTAAGAGAGGAAGAAGGGATTCCAAGTGAGCAAGATGTTACAACTGAATGCAATGATCCTCATTGCTTTGCATGTCTAGAACTTGTTACACTTTTGGAAAGTTGTGGTGATACATCAAGAGCATCCGTAGTCACTGCAATGAACCAGGAAGGGCCTCAATATTTCAAGGAGGATGAGTTTGAGATCTCTAGCTTCTTGTTTGAGGAAGAAGAGCATGAGAATATAGGGGTGGAAACAGGGATGTTTGTGCAAGAGAAAACAATATCAATTCTAGACAAGCTTGCAGACATCCACCATGAAGAGGAAAGGGTCTCTACTAGCTCCAGTCCTAGATCTAATTGCAAAAAAAATGAGCAAACCAAAAGGATCAACCCATGCCCAATCAGGTATATGGCTAGCTTGGATCCAAGAATAGTTTCCACCATTCATGCTCATTAGAGCATGAGGAAGAGCTTCAACAAACCAAAGGTCGACAACAATGCCTCTCAGATCCAAATGTAGAACAACTAAAGGAGGTATTCTTTTTTTTGTTGTTGATACCTTATGGAATGAGGTAGGAAATCAGTTTCGAATGAGTTTTCCACTCTTATTAAAGACCGTATTTAGTTCCAAATCAGTTACATGGTTTGATCTTGTGAGGAAAGGAAGCTACTTCTCCCCTGCATGTATCAAGATTTATTTAAGCTTCATTTGCCTTTGGTTAGAATAGGGTAGGTAGGTTTTATTTCAGTAAAATAAGTTCTGTGCACACTCTGCATGTTTCCTCTTAAAGCATGTATGATTTTAAAATTTTTACATATATTTTGCACCTCGGGTTGCTGTTATGCAAACTTTTTTCCAGGTTTGATTCCTCTCAGATCATTAAGGGAACTATGGAAAATAACTAGAAAACATTACATACTCAACTGAAGACCACTCTTTGGGCCGATGGGATCACCCTGAAATGAGCCCTTAGAAATTCCTCAATTTTGTCATGGGAAGAAAAAAATCCATTACTTTTGGTTTGAGGCTTTAATTAAATCCTTTCCCAATGGACTCGATTAAGGCTATTTAAATTTTTATTAGCCAGAAAATATTCCCTAGAGGTCACCAAAAATGTTGACTTTTAAGCCACCTTTCGCATTTGGATGAATATTCCTTGCAAAATCCATGTAAAATGTCTATGTTCCATATTTGTACTTTTTTTGCATTTTGGAGATTGAGTTCCATTTTAGAATTTTTTGTGCATTTCAGAGGTAGAGCTACATTTTGCACTTTTTAGTGAATTTGGAGTTTGAAATTCCATTTTGCACTTTTTATTGCACGTCGAAACTACATGCTGGAACTGAAAGTTTAAATTGCATGTCGAAGCGCAAGTTGAAACTGCATGTCGGAACTACATGTCGAACATTCTAGGTCCCAAGTTCCCCCCAGAAAGTCAAGAGTTAAAAAGTAGGTTTGAATGGTCAAAGTTGTACAAGCGTCTGGCTATTTTGTGGGAGATTGTTTCTCAAATGTAAATGCATCCTATTTTTATTATGTAGTGATTAATAAGAGTAGCTATAATTGTTCAACCTTATTAATCTATTAATGGAAGGATGCATTATGTAATTAGAGAATTTTGATCATTTGTATAAAGAGGCTCTACCATTTTGAGTACTTTTATACAAGCTTAAGCCTCAATATTATATACATAACTGATATTTAGCCTTCTTTTACTTTAATGTGTTATGTATTTAGTATTAATCTTATACTTGAGAATATTTCTTTCCTTGTACTTGAATGATCCTTTTTACCTTCACATTAAGTCTTTCCTTCTTAGAAATTTGTATGTTGTGATTCATAAAACCTATCAGTAATGAGTTGTGGAATCAAATTAAGTCCCTTATGTTATTGTTAAGTTTTACCTTCATATAAAGAACCCTTGTTATGAGAAAAGGTATAAAGTTATGCAAGTTATTATCTTTCTGTTAAATATTTTGTGCTTGTAGAAGTTGATATTTTGTTCCTTAAACTATTGGTGCATCACCATTTTCAATTAGTTTTAGTTATCCCTCTCCTTTGCTCTAGGAATATCGGATAGTGTAGTCTGTTTTCCGCATCATATATTTTATAGCCCGATCTTTAATCAAAAGCACATAGTTTAGAAGGAATTCAGCCTTCTTAATAGAGGTTCATGCAAAGGAGCTAGGGTCCCACACCTTGGGGATGTTACCATGTTGGGTGGATCATCGATAATTTAAAGCGAGTGCATGATCCAAGTAAAAACAAATATTAAGGCATTTTTAAGGCTTGTGACCACTATTAACGACTAGGCAAACTAGGAAAACAGGATGAGATTCTACCGCAACCTAAAGCAAGTACATAACCATTTGAGAAATGGGTAATTGAATTTTGTCCTAATTACACCATCTACACATAAAAAGGTGTATGTTACATCATAACATGTACATATTACTTGAGAAGGTGGGAAAAAGTAGCTCCTACAAAGGATTGTATGACAACAATAACAACTAGATTTATATGTGAATATATCATTAATAGGTCTAGCTATCCATTGAGCCTTACTAGTGATAGGGGAACTCATTATTTGAATGAGACTATTAGAAAAATACTAGCAGAGCTTATGGTAGCACACCATAATACTACACCTTATCACCAATAAGAAAATGGGGCTGCAAAGGCCTTGATAAGATTCTAGGACAAACATTGGGAAAGATGCGTGATGTGGGTAGGAAGGATTGGGATGACAAAGTATCATCAGTGTTATGGGCATATAAAACTACATACACCATGAGGGGTTCACTAGCTAGGCAATATCCTAACACGTGGGTTCATATTGAGGTAATTAAAATTAATAAAAGTAAAGTCAATATACTGGTAGACAAGAGGGGGTGAAAGGGTTTAATTTATTAATAATATGAATTAGTTATTGGGGGTAGGTTAGAGAGTTGGGCCAAAGGAAAGGGAGGTTTGATTTTAATATAAAACTTAGACATTTGGACCCTAGTTTTTAAAACTAAATACCTTAAAATTGTAATTTAAGGAGTGTGGTCATAAATTTAAATTATAATCTCTTTTGAATAAATAAATCTCAATTAAGGGATTCTTAACCAATAAATAATAAGATGGTAGAAAAATAAGATTGAGTATGCTTTTCAACACAATTGATATTATTTTACCATCTTAATTATTTGAAGAACTACTGATAAATGATAAAATATTAACATTTATAAGGTAATTGGTAATAGGTCTTGAGTGGATTCAAATTATCTTTCGAGAGAAAATACATATTAAAAAATTGAGTGAGAAACATGATATATTTTCTGTTTAATATATTAGGGTAGAAATAAAAAGGGGTAAATAAAATTGTCATGGAATTAAGGTACATGGAAAAATAGGGGGTACTTTCATTCTAATAATATAATGGGAGGGGGTATTATAAATTGAATAATTAGAGGTAAAAACTAGAATAATGGGTATTCTTTAATACCCTTAGAATGAACATGCTATACCATACTTTTACTAAGTGAACCCCTAGTGACATACACAAGGTTAAATAAGGCCACACATTTTTATTTGTGTTTGGCACAAAGGAAGTTTTTCTGTGGAGTTCATGTTACCCTCCCGCAACTATGCACAATGGAGGCCTGTATAATGACAAATCAAGAGAGGAGCGCATTGATAAACTAGTTTATTTGGATGAGTAGACCACTATCACATGATGGAGTTAGAAGACAAAGAAATATAGAAAGAAGGCATGACATGATAGGAACATTAATAATAAGTCTTTTGTAGTGGGAGGTATGGTGATTTTATATGATTCAAAGTTTACGCGCCATTATGGGAAGCTCAAATTTCATTGGTTGGGAATATTTATAGTAACAAAGATACTCAAATCATGTGCATGCCAAATATAGGCATTGGATGGTAATATGTTTCCTAGTTACTTCAATTTGAGTAATCTAAAGCTCTACTATAAATAAGCTTATTTTGTGTTTGTAATAAGGAAATATTGCTACTTAGATTATATTTCCCTTTATTTTTGTTTTTTTGCTTTGTTTTGTTGTAATGAGAGCATTCACACACAAGAGATTATTACTCTATGTTAGACTGATGCATAGAGGATCTTGCGCATGCATTTAGTGTGGGGTGGAGCAGAGATATATATACTTAGTGCATAAAACATACTTGGTAGAAGGTTGGTTAACAAGTGCGCTATGGGGTAAGACAGAGGTGTGTAAAAGAAGGATAAGGTGTACATTAACAAGAGTCACATGTACACATGTGTAAAAATTCAAGGTGCACGAAGGCAATATTATTATGATCAGGTATAAGGTGCAGATAACATTAAAGATGATGGAATTTCTCATATGAAAACCATGCAAGTGAGAAGCCATTTAGTTTAACGTGAGGGAGGTGGTGAGAAGATAGACTACTTAGCAAGTGGCGCAAAGGAAGGATGTGTGTAGCACAAGAAGATGCGTATAAGAGGGTATGTAGCACGGGAAGTAGTAGCACGCTAGAAGGTTACAAACTGCTGCACGTGGGAGAAAGTAGGAGAAAAAGTGAAAAAGTTCCTTAAAGTCAAAAATTGGTGGTAGGCAAGGAGAAATTAATGCAAATGAAATTGGAAAATATACAAATAGGTCATGAGTGAAGTCATTCTTACCTTTATTTTAAAAAATTGTGTGATAAAGAGCTAATTACAACTAAGTGTGAAGTGCAAGAATGAACCAGAGAGCTAGGAAAAAGGAAAAATAGAGAAAAGTGAAGGAGAGATGAGGAAATGTGCATACATCCTTAAATTCAGATATCTCATGTGGAAGTAGAATCAAGGAAATGAAGGGCATGTGTGTCCATGTAAAACTAACTAAGCTAATATGAATTGAAACTAACATTTAATAACTTCAAAGCAATGTTAATCTAACAAAAACATCAAGATAAGAGCTTATGGGAAACAAATTCTTCAATGCATGAATAAATCAAACTACATGCTAAGCCATTTCCTACTCTCTAAGATTGCTAACTTAAACTATGAACCTATGAAGATCATAAGAAATCAAATGGGATGTTGGTGACCTCAAGAATTGAGGATGGAATCTCACCAAGAAATGGCTACAAGGCCATTTTTGGATCTTCCCATACTACTCAAATTTGAGTGAATGGATGCAAGATGGAGAAGCTATTTCCAACAATGGAGAATTCTCAAAGTAAAATGCCTATAGTTTACTCTAGGGAAAACAAGGTGTGTCTTTAGAAGGAAGGAGGAGGGTTCTTTATATAACCTTCCTATTTGAGAAATCTTTACAACTTAGTGCATGTGGGATAAGGGTAAAGCAGGATTAGGAATGGATAAGGTTGCTTTAGAAAAGGTAACCTTGATTTAGAAGAGTTTAATTTGTCATTAGTAACTCATGGGAATTGGGGGATGTTTTAATTAATCAAAGGTGATTAATTAATAGGTAGAGGTAAGCTTATAAAAGCTAATTAGAGGAAAATTAGTATGATTTGAGGATGTAAGAGAGGAATTTTATCCAATAAATGGTGATTTATTGATTTAGAGTAGCGAGTGTAATTAATTAATAATAATTAATTAACCCAAGTAGAAGTGAACACTAATTAACGAAAGGTCATTAATCGACATCTTGAATGATAGGAAGGCTAATTAATTAGAAAAATGTAATTAATTAACAAGAATAGAGGAAAAATGGTGGTTTATTGACGAAGTGTCATCAATTGACCAAGAGAGAGTGAAGATCATGGTTAATTAGTGAGAAATCACTAATTATGATGAGAATGATAGAAGAGAGGATAATTAGTGCAATTTTAGTAATAAAATTGCGTAAGCATATTTTAGGTGTCTAAATTTTCCCCTCTTTGGGGTGGTGTAAGCAACAAAAATTCAAAGATAGTAGAGAATTATAGACATAATTTTTTTGAGGGGACGAGAAGAAAAATTATTTGAATGAAGGATGCCCCCTCGAGTGTCAATGGGGTGATGGAAGAGGTCAAAAGATGAAATAAATGAATAGAAGAAATATGAGGGGGTGGGGGGGAATAAAAGGTGATACCTATTACCTCCAGTGATTTGGAAGAATAATGTTGATAAAAGAAAATTATAGGGAAGAAAAATGAAGGTGAAGGGGATGGAAATAACTTTCATCCAATGTTCATTCAAAATAATTGTATTTCATCATATTACATGTGATTTATGTCATCGGTCCTTATTAAAATATACACATACAACAAAAGTGTATAATAACATGAAAAGCTATAATACAAACATTTGTGTATTGCCAAAACACTAACTCAATGCAACATACATAACGTAATGCAAGATGAGAAAGTACAAAGCTAACCTAACATGGAAACAAGTACAAACACACATACTCAAATAACCAACATTCAAGACAGTTGCACAAATTTTTTTGTTATAAAACTTCAATTTCAACCTGTGTGATTTAACAAAAAGGGTTAAGAATGACACCCCAAACAAGGATACATGTGGGGTGAATAAGCAAAGGACATAAAAGTCCCATAAAAATCAATAGTACATTATGAAATTGTCCCGAGAAACATGTTAGTGCGAGGAAGAAAATAATATCAAGCAAACCAACTTTTATTGATGGAAGGTAGATCCAAATGATCCAAAAGTCACACATAAAAACATGTGAGAACCAAAGAAGGATGTTTTATAGGAAAAGTTTTGATGTTTGAGTGTGATGCATTTGACATAGGCTTCAACTGAGTGCATGCTTGTTACCAATTTTGATTTTTTTTTGAATTTTACAATTTTTTAGAATTTTGAAAATTTTATTGATGTGTAGGATTTTTGATGTTTTTACTAATTTTTAAGGATTTTTGAAAATTTTCCAAAGCTATGTATAGGAAAATGAAGAAATGTGGATTCCCTAGTGATAGATGGGAGTGTACAAGGGCATAACGCCACACATATGTGTAAGAAAGTGAAGATGTGAAGATGCCCTCAACGTTATATGGGAATGTAGAAAGGAAAATCCTGCATGTAAATACAAGAGGAAGATAAGTCGAATCAAGGAAAAAATAGATATGGTCAACATGATGATGAAAACAAACCAATGAAGTGCCAAGGAGAAATTTTTCCCCCAGTGCAAGCTAACCAAGAAACATATGATAGAAAGAAGGACAAGATTGTTTATTGAAAGAATGTACAATTTTCCCTCAAACATGGAAAAAAGGAAATATTATAGACATGGATATTTCGAAAAAGAAGAAGAACATTGTGAATGCTATGGAAGGATATAAAAAATGTAACGAGAATCCTTGCAATGAAAAGGTGATTAGCTAAAGGCACAAATCATGAGTCAAAATGAGGACTAAAGTAAGATTTTGAACAAGGTCCAAACAACACCGATAACATACTAATCTTGTTTGCTCATAGAGATCCAGTGTGTGCACGTGGAAATTAATTACTTCTTGAAGTGAATATTTGATAGGAAATAAGTGAAGACAAACTAGCCAATGTGTAGGAATGATTTATTTTGATAGGTGATTTATGAATGGAGGGTGGAAGGAGATCCGCACATTGCTCCGTTGCAAGCCATGCGTATATAACCTCAACAAAGATGTATTTGATTCTAGTCACAACATTTCTCTACTACCAGCCAAGTGTCCATAACCCCGATAGAGATACTGGAAATACCCCAAGAGAGAGTTATATATTGATTTTTAATTTTTGATTGATTTTGGGAAATTGGGACCAACAATGTCACTCTGCGTGATAGGATCCAACAACAATGTTTGTGATTTATTTAATGAGGGAGACTAGGAGTGTTTTCTTATCAAGAGTAATATTATCTCCAATCTCGATGATCGTGGTGAGATCATACTCAATAAATGATTATGACTTATCTTGAAACATGGATTTTGTATGTGGGAGCTTGAGTTCCCTATCCATAGGTTTTTGCACTTTGTGCCATACTTGATGGTTGCATTGGTGTGCATTTTTGAATATCATTTGATTTTTAAATTGATGGTTATTTGACTTGTTGGGAGCTTTGGAGCTCTATGGAGTTTTGATTTTAGCTTGATAAAGAAACTGTTTGGGTTTTGTATAAGCTAATGCGTGATTTTTTTGATCCTAAGAAGTGGGAGAAGAAATTGGATGTTTAGGATTGATGATAGGAACATGAAGAATGATGGTGGGCTTGCCCCAGTCATTGATAAAATGATGATATTATGGAAAAGATGATATGGTCCAAGGATTGAAGAGGATGGGCTACCGATAGGTGTCCCATAGATGCAAGAAAATGACTACTAGGACATGGTCCAAGTATAAAAGATGATGGGCTACTAGGCAGTGTCCCATAGATGGAAGAAAAAGGACTATTAGGGTGTGGCCAAAGTACAAAAGATGATGGGCTACGAGAAGGTGTCCCATAGATAGAAGATCGGGGGCTACTAGGATGTGGCTCAACTATAGAAGATGATGGGCTACCCGAGGTGACCCACAAGTAGAAGATGAGGGGCTACTAGGACATGGCCCAAGTATAGAGGATAATGGGCTACTTGGAAGTGACCCACAAGTAGAAGATAGAGGGATGCTAGAAGGGGTTCCACAAATAGAAGAAGATGATGGGATACCAAACGGTGACCCAAGGTTAGATTGTGATTGTGGATTTGAGATATGTAAAGAATGATCGGGTGACAAGAAGATAGGCCGAGGATCAATGATAAAACCGAGAGTTTATCCAAAAAATGGTGATGGTGAAAATGGAAGAATAAGGATAGGATCAAGTTTGATGGTCTTAGGATCTTTCATTGTTTTTTGACAAAAGGAATCAACCTCTTCCCCACAATACATGAACACATCAAGGTCAAAAGAGAATCCTTGCTCATGGTCCTTTAAATGGGTGTCATTGTGTAGCCCAATAAATTCTTTGATTTCTTCTTCATTCTGAAAGAAATTGATCGATATGGCTTATTGTTCTTTGATCATAATAAGTTGATTAGAAGAAAGAGGTCCAACTGGTGTGGAAGATTTAGAAGATGATGACTAAAAAGACGAAGTAGATTTGGATTTAGATGCCTCGTGAGTGGAATAAGATGTATATTTGGAATGTGTTGGTATTGGTTTTCCTATAAGATGACATAGTGCAGGTAGAAAAAGAGGATCACGTAGCCAGTCAGTGGATTGCGACATGGGGGTCGACTTGGATGATTGATTAGATGAATTTTGAGTCATATGGATCTTCGACAGAGGAAAAGGTCATTGAGATGGCTGATAAAAGGGGTTTTGCAAAGAAAGGAAGGACCGTGACTCAGGAGTCAAATTAGAGGAATGATTAGAGGACCTTTAAGTCACACGGATCTTTAAAGGAGGAAGACGTCATTAAGAAAATTATAAATGGGGTCCTGTAAAGAAAGGGAAGACCGTGAATTATAGTAATGATGGGGAGAATTTTTGGTGACACAAATCTTTAGAGGAGGAAAACGTCATTTAGGTGGATTTGGTTAATCTCTAGAAGAAAGTTGATAGGATGAGGCTCGGGAGATACAGAGGAATCTAAAAGATATTTTGGATTAGAATCATCATAAGATTAAGAAGAATCGAAGAATAATTTAGATTAGAATCATTAGAATCATACCACTTTGACTATGAGATGAAGTTAGGGAAAGTGGTAAGCTGAATGGATTCCTTAGTGCGAAGAACCAATCGAGGTTTATTTGTGATGGATGTATTTTGATGTAAGTGCCTAAACCTAAGTTCCCTATCATCATAAGTGTGAGGAACCATGTGATAATCAATCATTGTTGGCATCATTGGGTATAAATTCCTAGAACTAGATAGTGTGAGTGAAATCCTTCATATGGAAAGAAATTGCATGTTGATTTGGGTAGCATAATGACAACCAAATAGACATTTTGTAAGTATGGAGATGTTCATGTGATTTTCTGAAGGGAATCTAAGGAAAAAATACATTGTGATGACATAATTTCGACAATCCAACAAGGTTTGGACAACAAGTTCATGAGTACAAAAGGATTTTCCTCAAAAAAATAAGTATAAAAGATGAACGATCACAAGAAACAATCACACAAGTTTGGAAAAAACAATCTAATCTACAAGCAAATAATCTCTATGCAAATGTGTCTCAATGATAGTTTGATGCAAGTTGATCAACAAAATGTCAATAATTAATTCAAGTTTAAAATAAAAAAGGTGTAAGTATTAATAAAGGGTTGAAATGAATTCCAAAGAAAAGTATACTATAACCAATCTAGATACAAACAAGACCTAAATCCCAAAAAGTGGAAGTTACAAATGTGAGCAACGTAACAATACCACTTAAATATGTTAATCAATATTTCCAAAAAGAAAGATATTAGTATCGAAATAATATTGATACGATGCAAAAATGTAACAACAACACTTTTCAAGGTTGAGGAAATGTTTGGAAGGAGACAAGGTCAAAGTATACCAAGGAGTTGTTAAGGTGCGAGCAACGTAGTGGTACAATTTAGACACTTAAATCAAGTTTATGAGAAACAAGATGTAAGTATTAAAATTGTATCAAGATGATGCGAAAAAAGTAACACCTCAAGGGAAAATCAATGATGAAGCAAGCCTAACTATGATGAAACATCTTAATGTGGGTATCAAGACAAGGCTACTCAATATTTGAGGATGTACCAACACACTTTCAATGCTTACTATCATAGTCACAATAAAAAAGAATATAAGTGGGTGTCAAAGTGGTGGACATAATCTTAAGTAAAACTACATATATATGCTTTCTTTTGTCCCAAAAGGGAAACAAGAGAACAAAAGAGTAGAAAAAATGGGGTTGAAAAATGCTTGGCATAACTTTGGCAGAGTTTTGCCTTGTCTTATGACAAGTGAAAAACTAAGACAAAGTAACACTTCACAAATTTCGTGATGAATGTCACGTGGCGCCAACTTTGATGGACTCTCCCCTTGTTCGACAAACAAGGTTTTGACTTTGAAAAAGTTGTTGATTTGTGAGAGCTCTTTGAAACATGATTGGGTTTTGGTAAAGTTGGCTCCTGTGCAAAATGGCTTCCTATTGGTTCACTCTCTAGGTGTCACAAATTATCTCTGCAAGCATAGTTTTCCAAGGAATTCACACTGAATAAACCAAGGAGTATCCTAACTTTACTTTACCCCTTCGATACAATGAGAAATAAATTACGTTCAGTTGTATCTCATTGGGGTCGCATGAAGATAATTTTGATGCTAATCTCACAAAGGTGTACTAGTCAAGTGGTAAGTGGAGCGCTTCCCATTTCATCCACCGGTTCCCTCAAGGTGTGGACTACTTTGGGGTTCCTGGGGGAATCCTTATGGGTTATATGGCTTATGCCAAGGCACTTCCCTAAGTTCAAAGCAGATGATTTGTATCTCTTAACCAAAAGCTGTAAATATAGTGTTTTAAATGTGGTGTTTTTTTAATCTTGTATCTTATTGTGGTTTTGTACACCATTGGCAACCTACCAAAAACTGCATTAGTATTGGTTTAGATCCTGATTCTTTGACAAGCAAATTTCATTCATGTAAGTGAAAGATTAGTAGTTCTCCAAAAAGATCAAATCATCATAAAAGAGGATTTAAGTGTTGTTTTTATTCCCAAGATCACCTAAAAGGTGCAAGGAAGAGCATACACAACACAAAATCCCAATCATAACGAAAAATGAAAAATACATGCAAAATCAAATTGCAAGGCAACTCATTTTATCCAATTTGTTTTTCATTCCCTTAACCATGAATTTAATGAAGTGTTTTTTAAATGCAAGAAGGTTTAGAGTTGTTTCTGATTTCCAAGATCACCTAAAAGGTGTGAGGAAAGATCATACGCAACTTCTATCCCAAGATATTAAAAGCATGACATTCATTAAAGATCGTTAAACAAGTTAGTAAGTAAATTGTTCAAAACACCCTACAAACAGAAGCTACCATTGAAAACATTCAGAAGATGTTAGAACTATCAAAGACCAAATTTTGCAAAGCATTTAGATCTGTTAGAAAATAACTAGTTTTCTAATAAAGGGAAAAGCTGTAATTTTTTTGTAATTCAAAATCCTAATCTTATGTTTCATTGCGTATTTTGCTTCAATACCTTCCACGAAAAAAATAGGGTTGTTTGAGTTCAGGAGCAAAAGTTATGGCCTACGGAAGATAGGTTATGCACACAATTTAACACTAGCATGCCTAAAATAATATATACGTGCCCCTAATGACATATACGCACCCCTAATGACATATACGTGGCTATGAGAAAAAAATAGACATTGCAATATCTACGTGCCCCTAATGACATATTCACACCCTTAATGACATAAATGCCCCTGGCACATAATGACATATATGCACCCCTAATGACACATATGCGGGTGCGCTGGCATGATTTTCCTGTGTGACGTCATGAACACGGAATGTGACATAGGAAAACTCAAAAAAGGTCAATTTTTTGGCATTCTAACCCAAAATTGGAAACAACCCATCACTTTTAAACCTACAAAAGAGACTCAACACATGCAAAGTTAAGAAAATACATCAAGGAATGTAAGTTATTTAGCATGTGCATAATAAGGGTTAGCCAAAATTGAGAAAAACAAAAAAATTGAAATCAAATGTAGTGGACTAAGGATCTATCCAACAAGGCGTGACAAATGTCTTCATGTAAAACTAACTAAGCTAATATGAATTGAAATTAACATCTAATAGCTTCAAAGCAATGTTAATCTAACAAAAACCATCAAGATAAGAGCTTATGGGAAACAAATTCTTCAATGCATGAATAAATCAAACTACATGCTAAGTCATTTCCTACTCTCTAAGATTACTAACTTAAACTATGAACCTATGAAGATCATAAGCAATCAAATGGGATGTTGGTGACGTAATGATTAAGGATGGAATCTCACTAAGAAATGGCTACAAGGCCATTTTTGGATCTTCCCATACTACTCAAATTTGAGTTAATGGATGCAAGATGGAAAATCTATTTCCAACAAT
Source organism: Taxus wallichiana var. yunnanensis (assembly GCA_018340775.1). Lineage (NCBI taxonomy): Eukaryota > Viridiplantae > Streptophyta > Pinopsida > Cupressales > Taxaceae > Taxus > Taxus wallichiana. The sequence continues at coordinate 536,355,252 of CM031236.1, forward strand.
GGAGAATACTCAAAGTAAAATGCATATAATTTACTCTAGAGAAAACAAGGTGTGTCTTTAGAAGGAAGGAGGAGGGTTATTTATACCTTCCGCTTTAGAAAGATTTACAACTTGGTGCATGTGGGATAAGAGTAAAGTGGGATTAGGAATGGATAAGGTTGCTTTAGAGAAGGTAACCTTGATTTAGAAGAGTTTAATTTGTCATTATCAACTCATGGGAATTGTAGGACATTTTACTTAATCAAAAGTGATTAATTAATAGGTAGAGGTAAGCTCATAAAAGATAATTAGAGGAAAATTAGTATGATTTAGTGGAGTACGAGAGGAATTTGATCCAATAAATGATGATTTACTGATTTAGAGTAGCGAGCATAATTAATTAATGTAATTAGAAGCGAATATTAATTAACGAAAGGTCGTTAATCAACATCCTAAGTGATAGGAAGGATAATTAATTAGTGAAATGTAATTAATTAACAGGATAGAGGAAAAATGGTGGTTTATTGACAAAGTGTTGTCAATTGACCGAGAGAGAGTGAAGATTGTGGTTAATTAGCGAGAAATCACTAATTAGGATGAGAATGATAGAAGAGAGGATAATTAGTGCAATTTTAGTAATAAAAATGTGTAAGGTGATTTTAGGTGTCTATAATGTGGATGAAAGAGAAAGCTAGGGTTTGAAGGTGAAAAACTAACTTAGGGAAAGTGGTGATTTGTAGAGAGTAACTAGGGCAGAAAGTTCAAAATGATAAGAGCAAGGAATTGAGAAAAGAGTATGGCTATTCGACACCAAAGGCATGAAGAGAACAAGTAATTGATTAAGTTACAACACCTAGGGCACAAAATTTATAAATTTAAGGGTTATCTTGGTTAGAGAAAAACAATGACACCAAATAACTCACAAAGGAACAAGAAGGTTTTTTCGAGTTACGAAGATTGGTTTTATATTTGTAATATAATCTAGAGGAAATAGTAGGAAAACCATGGGATTCTTTGTTGATAAAGTGAAAGATCAAGTGATTATAACCATATGACACAAGCCCATGAGACCGATATTAGGAATGATGTTTTGAATGAGATGGATAAATGGATGGTGGAAGGAAAAATTGTATGTGATGAAAAGGTTTGGAAGGATTTAGAGAGTGCAAGAGTTTTCAGCTATATGAGTTCTCGTATTTTGGCAAACCTACCGCTTATAATAATAGCTCATGGCGAAGGGTGCATGAAGATTATTTCTACTTTGCAAGAAGGAGAATGTGCTTAAATGCATAGTTGATTGGAAAAATTAATGGGTTTTGCGATAATGGAGCTAAGATTGAGCTAGATTTTGATGATGAAGATGTGGTTGAGGCCACAACAACAAATTTCAATTACAAAGGGGACTCCCACATTTAGTATTGTAAACATAACTAACCTAGGCACTATAGTGCCCGTGCACCTAGTTAGCTTTAAATTGGGAGCCTTTGAGTGTTGGACAGAGGAAAACAAAAAGTTTTAACATTTCACACATAAGATGGCGTAGAAGACACAATATAATATTTCCTTGTTTATTACTTTGAAGGAATCATGAGGAGGTCGAGAACCAAGTGAGTAAAGCGAGAGAAGATCACTTGGGGCGATATTCTTATTTTTATTGTATTTTGGGAGATCGGGGTACCTTATGGAACAAAAGATAAGATTTGGGTCTATCCAATTGATAATAAATCTCTTGTGCAATAATTTTTTCAATATACCTCGATAATGCGATATCACATCCATACAAGATGTGCATGGAGAAATGGTACAAAAGGTTACATGATGCATTTGAGAACGAATGGTGCATTCCAGGAGATATACCAACACTCTTAGATAAATAGGTGGAGTTCATGGTATTACAACACTACTTCCTTGGTTAGTTTATTATAAGTGACGGGGAGATGAAGCCATGGTGAAAACTATTGTTTACATTCACAAAAATTACTTTTAGGCCGCTATGAACCACATAAAAGATGCGTGAAAGTTAAAATTCAATGTAGAAAAGGTGGATGCTTGACTACCATACTTTGTACTAGAATATGTGTATCCATTAAGAGGAGCATACATGGAGACTATGGAGATGGATAATATGAATTATAATCTCATGACTGTAATAGTAGGTAATCATTCTTATAGGATATACATCTATCTAAGGCCAAAGATCAAAATGGGGAAGTATATCAATGTGCATCACCTTAAATTGTTGTAGCCTCCAAATAAAAATAAAACAATCGAAGTCCCTAAGTTTAGGTGCAAAGAGACACCCTCACAAGGAGAAGAAGATGAAGAGGAAGAGGAAGATACTACTCTTGATAAGAGAATAAGAAAGAAGGTGTAAAGGCAGTGGAGGAAAGAGCGTCAAGATGTAAGTGCCTCATGGAAACAATAAAAGTATCCATCGTCGGAAGCACCAAATTATATCCCAGAAAAGAATAAACCTCAAGTGGTTTATGACACCGAGGAAGAGGAAGATGACTTAGAAGAAAAGGCACATGAGGAAGAGAAATTATAAGAGGAGGATCCACTATGAGAAGAGGAGTAAGTGCTAGTGAAGCGAAGAAGAAGAGGACGAATAGGGTAAGGGCACTCATTAGGAAGAAGTTCAAGAAGGCAAAGGCCATGAACATGAAGAGGATATGCATGAAATGTGAGAGGAGGATCCTAAGGGAGATGGAGAGGATGGAGAGAATGATGAAGAAAGGTTATTGAGGAAGATAAAGGTGTTGGAGAGAAGCAAGAAAAGAATAAATTAAAATTTACACAATAGACCCCAAATAAGCCATGCACAAAAGGGATAAAGCTAAGGAAGATCCCAAATACAACCCCAATATCTTACATTGATGACCCTTGAAATTGCTAAGGGAAAGGTTTAAAATTTTAGTACTACTAAAGGACCCATTGTGCTCGGAAATGTTAAACAAGGACGAGGAACTTGCACACATAAGGAAGATTCTCTCATGGAGTATGTAGATTCATATGGAAGATCCTGAGTTCTAGGTAAGTAAAAAACAATACTTGAAGATGAGGCTAAAGAAAGAGTTGGGAAGGGTTTTCTTTGTTGTTGACCCCACCAAGCTTTCTAATGAACAAGCTGTAATGCGCTCAAAAATGACTCATCGAGGTAGGAAGAAGAAACATTGACAAAGGGGTCATAATCAAAAATGTGCGGGAGGAGAAAAAGTGGAAAGATAAGAAGATTCAAAAGCTCGTAGAGGATTTTAAGGAAGAGAATAAGAGAATGGTCGGTGCATAAAACAAAGTGGTAGGTATAGTTTCTAGTATCATGCATGTGTGTTAGGACTTGGTTGATCAATCTCAACTAGAGTATACTATAGAGTTGGAATATATAGAAGATCTGGTTCGAATGATGTTGATCAAGGTGGAGAGTGGACTAGGGCCAACATATGAAGAATTACCAAAGGTAAAGAAGAAAAATAAATAAAAGGTTGAGAAGAATATTGTAGAGTATGAAGAATTTGTCACAAAGGTGGAGGAAGCTGCATAAAGAGAAGAATTTTTCTTGTAACTACTAAGATTTCTTTCCTATACTTAACGTGCACAATGCAAGTGAAGAGGAAAATTTGAAAAAGATACATGACACAATGAAAAATAATAAGACCAAGCACAAGAAGATTATGATAAAAGTCACGGTAAAAGAGAGAGCTTATAAATATCTGAAAAAACACTTGAGGAGAGGCTCAAATATATCCACCCTTTGGTCTTACACAAAATGGATACTCTAGAGGGTGTGACCTCATAACTAGATGTGTTGGTCAAGGAGTTGAAGGAGAAGGTAGATGAGCTGACTTTTGAGCAAGTACCAAATATTGCATAAACAATGCCAAACAAGGTTTCAAGGAGCTCAAAGCTTGGAAAGAGTTAGAAAATATGATAAATAGGGAATTTTTAGAACTCTTCCCACCACCGAAGGCTTAAATTTTGAGCATGTGTGGATGGAATATTGTTTATTCTTTGATTCATTAGGGTAATTTCCCTATATTCTTTATTCTTCAAGGATTCAATTAATCTTTCAGTTAATGCTTAGAGGAAATATTCTTTGGTTCATGTTATTTCCGAGGATGGAAAATACTCCTAGTGTGGGGTAATTTTTGACAATATAAATGGATAAGTATTATCCATGCATGGAGATTGGAGACCGTGCACATTAGGGCATGTGCATGTGACATAGGGAGATGTGAAATATTAGGACCACATGCAAGTATGCAAGAAATCATGAAACAATGAATGGAAACATAGGTTAGTGTGCGAAGGTGCATGCAACAAAGAAGAGGAAGTCATCACATATAGGGTCCGCGCACATGTATAAAGGTTTTAGGACTTAGCTGATTTCATAGCTAAGGATAAAAATAGGAAAAAGCACAGATGGTGTAGCATGAAAGAAAGGTCCAGAAATAGGAAAAACATCGATCCCAAAGGTAAAAACACATGCAAAAAGAAGGCATCTATTTATAGGATTAAAGCATGGATGAGGTTGAGCTATTTATAGCTCAATATAGAGTTTAAGAAAAATTGTAAAAGGGCATGCGACCTATATTTAGGACATCTATTATTATAACTAAAACATGTAAGTTGTGTTGGGAAATCTCCCACCATATATAAATAGGTGTTGCACTTTTTGTGAGAGAGGGTAGTTTGTAGATGTGTGTTGAGGATGTTAAGTATGTGATTTACTATGTTTGACTGTTGGAGATGAACAATGTATGCACACATGGATGTAACATGAATTTTATGTAATCAACATGTATATGTAATATAATGAATAGTGTTTGTGATGGATATTTGAGTGTTGATTGTTATATATTGATGTAAACAATGTTATTAATTTGTGTTGATTAAATATCATTGCCATTACTTTATTGTGTTGTATCTTCATCCATGTTATAATGGTTAAGTATACTAATGGTATCTTGATAAGTAATAAAAAGGAGGAGCTCGGTGGTTGTGTGTGTTGTAGGTGAGAACCTAGGCATCTATCTAGCTGAAGTGCTAGCGCGCATGACCTTGTGAAGTGTTGGATACTATACTTTAACAATAAGTCCATTAAAATTGGCTTTATAAGGTCATTTGGTAGTCACTCATTCTTTCCTTCCAAAGAGAGTTTGGTTATTTGGGATGGGAGCATACCTAAATCCTATCTGAAGTCAATATTGAATCACTTTACAATGTTAATTCCTTCTCCTTTCATGCATGGATTGCATATATATGGTATAAGGCCATGTGATAACCATTAGTGCATTTTCAAATATATCCTCAACTTCTTATTACATATTTCCATGGAATTCAGGTCAATAAAATGTTGTTACACATAGACCATCCACATCACCATAATTTGAGAAGTTTAAGAACCCTTTGAACTTATTTCCATTTTATCTTGGATTTTAGATAAATGGGAACTTGTGATATGGATGTTATCAGGGCTATTTCTTAATCCCTTATATCTTCTTATCATATTTCATCATAGAGTCCAATTTTATGGGATGTTTCCACTTTTTCTCATCCATGAATTTAAACTCGGGGATTTTCAACATTTGAATTATTTTTAGTTTCCTTTCTAAAGTGTAGTTTTATAGGATATTTCTATGTGGACACCATCTACAAGTTCGAGATTCCTTAAAACATCCTCCAACTTTATAACTTATTGAATGAGCAATGTGCTCCAATTTGGAAGAATTAATTTGATGATCATTTTGATTAAATTATATAAGGGAAGCATTTACATATATAAAATCCATAGAATCTCATGCTCCTAATACTATGGGACTATAATTCTTAAGTTTTTTTATAAATGACTCTTAGAACAAATTGATATACCTATTTTTACTCTGTCAATTGGAACAAAAAATTCCAAACTTTTTTACAAGAGTATGCAACTATTTTTGAAGGTATTTTAGTGTATCTTGTGTGAGCGTTTGAAATAATCATAATGTAAAATGAATATAATGCAGGGTTGATGCTTAGATTCCTTGAAAATTTATAATTTATTTCATTTTTAAGCTAGTGATGTCTTTTTCAATATTGACACATAAAAAAACTAAAACATACATACAAAAGCTCTTTTACGGGTGAAAAATCAATTGAAATAATAAAGAATGCAATGATTATCCTAATGTTCAAAGAAATGGACTATATTACAAGAAAGTTTAAATTTTTAGTGGGTTTAATTTTTGTAAAAGAAAATTAGGGTATATGTTGGTCATAATAGAAATATCTTGTTGTTTTTTTTGTGGATAATATATCCTTTCTAGTAATATAATATATCCTTGCTATTAACATGAAATGTAATAAAATATTAAAATATTGAGATATTGAGGTTGATATTAATATTGTGGGACATCGAGGTGAGGTCAAATTTATGGGATGTCAAGGTTAGAATAAAATTTTTGGGGTGTTGAGTTAAAATGTTAACTATGTATGAGTGATAAAGTTTTCATACTATCTAAACTAATAAAATAATGCTATGAACTATGTGAGATGCCATGAATGTGACTTAATTTGTGTACTCTTAGTTGAAATCTATGTGAAATTCTAAACAAGATAACAATATGCCCCCTTTTGAGATGAGGGATTTATTTCCGTAACAATCAAAACAAATGAGATAGGTGGTTTCTTGTATCATGTGTAAAAACTATATAAAGATAAATAATATTAAACATGTGTACTAAACATGGTTTGACAATATATATATATATATATATATATATATATATATATATATATATATATATATATATATATATCCCCAAATTACTGCTATACATTGTAAATGTTCAAAATCCCACTACACACATTTTCCCTGTCTAGAATTAATTTAATTAATTCTATTACACCTTATAACCCATCTTAGATAATTTTATTAGCTAATTTAATATCAAATTAATAAATAAATCCACATGTCCACATCCATATTTAAATAAATTAAATAATCCTCATATCCTATCCACCTCCTTAACTCAAGTCATGACTAAATTTGAAAATCATTATTTTAATCAAGAGGATGTGTTCAAATTGACTCAAATCATGCATTTGAGTTAACTAAAGCTATCTCCTTGATTAAGAAAATATTTAATAAATAAATGCCTAAATCTATATTATGTAACAATGATGAATATAAAAATTAAGTACAACATTGACCTAAACATGTAGGAGTATCGAAAGTGTCTATACTAGGGCACCTATAGAGGGTCAAGGGCACTTGGGGTGCCAGAGACTTGTTCTGGGCACTCGTGTCTGCTCAAAAGTTGTGGAAACTAGTTTCATAGGGTCACAAGATGTTCTCATTGTCCTTCGCTTCTTGTCACTAGTATGTCACAAAAAGTTCATAGATTTTGTTTGTAACCTACAATGAAGAAATGACCTACAAAATACCAAAGAACATAAAATTCCAAAAAGAAAATAATACAAATTAGGGGTCAAACTATCCTTGGATTTCACAAAGTGAACTTACGACCAAGAATTTCACTACATCTCAGACCCAATTTAGTTATATGTGTGTGTGAAGAAATCGTGCCCTAGGTGGCTCTTGTGCATGTCACATTTGATAGAGAGTAATAGCTAGATGTAGAAAATGTAGATAGATGTGTGCATGAAAGGATGAACATCCCCTCCTATGAAGTGTATGAAGAATAATGCAGTCCCTTGTCCCTTGTGTGAAGCTAGATGGATGTTTGAATGCTCTTGATAACGGCCTTTGAATGTAACCTTAGGTGGTGATAGATAATTCTTTGTGATTGGTACCTTATCATGATCACATAATTTTATATTTATATGATCCCCTTGCTTGAGTTTCATAATTAACCTTGAAAATGTCGAATACCAAAAAGATAAGATGCCCAAATGGCTAGAAATGACCAATAAATATGTGAACAAAGTATAAAGAGGCGGGGCACTGACGTCAACATCCCGACTAGGCGCTGGTGTTTAGAGTGAGAAATTCATAAGTATGAAAAGATAGAGGTGGGCTAGAAGGAGTGTAAGATCAAAAATAGTATCGAGAAAACAAGAAAAGATGGCCAAATACAAGAACCAATTAGTACTTTCCTCGCTTAGGAATCATATGAATATTAGTATGTGATAAAGACAAGATATATACCCAAAGTGTGTGATTTGGTGTCTACATTTTCCCCCACTTTATGTTGTTGAGTGAAATCTTGATAACATAAAGTAGATAAGAGGTGTGTACCTAGAAACCATATAGATCGATGGTGTAAAGCATGTTGAAAGACAAGGAATATTGTGGAATGATTAAAAAATGTGAAGCGTGGAATCTAGAGAAGAGGAAGTGAAAAGTGATGATGACGATGACCCTATGGTGAGAGTGTATGTGTATATGTCGCGTTAGTACATGTTTTAGATGTCAATTGCTATTTATGTGTTGATTGTGATTGATGTGTGAATGATGTTGTTAATGTGATGTGACTACCGCTTCCCATAAGGATGGACCTGTAAAAGAAAATAATGATCAAGTAGTCAAATACATGAGTATATGATCAAAAATGGGTTAAAAACATGCAAAGAAATATGTGAAAAGGTAAACGGGAACATGTGTACCTCATTCATGATGAGAAAAAAATGTAGAAAATATATTGTAGATGATGTAGAAGAATGAATTTTTCAAGTGATCTCATGCCTATTGTGATGTATGCATGTTTTTTGGGCGATCTCACGCCAAAAATGAAAGAAGTGTAGGAAGAAAATTCTGGTGTCATCCTCCAACTTTTAGCTACTTCCCGAAGTGTGAACACCACTATAGATGGTGTGTAAAAATCTGATCTGTTTCAAACATTTCCGATCTAATGTGAAAGTAGTAAATGTTATTTAGTGCATGCATGTTGAGTGCTAAATGATTGTTATCTTGTAAAAGGAAGCGTATGCGAGTGTTGTAGACTATTCTCAATTAACAAATATTACATAAGCGCACCCTAGTCACAAGTGTCCACAAAGGGTCGGGGCACCCGGGCAGTACTACCAGTGCTGGGAACTGGTGTCTATGTTGTGGTAAGGACCCAATTCAAGATATGGGCCATTCTTTGTGACTAATGGCTTTGTTGTACCTATACCGAAGCTGTCTTTGAGTGTTAAATGTGAATCGTTGTTTAGGGTGGTGACTGATTCACCCAAATGATAAAATGATTAAGAAAATATTGAATTTATAGATGCCTAAATCTAATTGCAATGTAGCAATAAATAAATAAGCATTAAGTACAAAATAGACCCAAGCAAATAAAAAATTAAGCTTTAAAACTCTAAGTACAAATGAGGAGATAAAATGAATTAGTTGTTTGCTTTATGATCTTGAAAGGTGTCTAGAATTGGAGAAGTGAAAAATCCAAAGTGTAAACTATCATAATGAAGCCCAAAAAATGTAGAGGTGCTAGAATATGCTGGACTAGGGTGCTTATGGAGGGTCAAGGGCACTAGGGGTGCTAGAGACCTGCTATGAGTGCATGTGTTTTCTTAGAAGCTATGGACACTAGTTTTGTAGGGTTAGAAGATGTTCTTTGTCCTTCGTTTCATGTTACACTAAGTTCACGAGAGATGTCTTCAGTAACTTGTATTGAAGAAATGACCTGTAAAACCCCAAAGAGAATCAAATCCTAAAAATACAAATGAGGGGTCGACTGTCACAGGCTATCATGAAGTGAAATTATGATCAACCACCGCACTACATCTCAAATCGAATGTATTTCTCTGTGTGTGTGTGTGTGTGAAGAAATCATGTCTGGGTGGATCTTGTGCATGTCACAGTTGATAGAGAGAAATAACTAGATGTAGAAAATGTAGATTGATGTGTGCAAGAAAGAATGAACTTCCCCTCCTATGAAGTGTAAGAAGAAGAATGTTCTCCCTTATCCCTTGTGTGAAGATAGACGGATGCTTGAATTCTCTTGATAATGGCTTTTGAATGCAACCTTAGGTGGTGATAGCTAATGCTTAGTGCTTGGTCCCTTATTATGATCACATAAATTTATATTTATATGATTCCCTTGCTTTCATTTCATAATTAACCCCGAAAATTCCAACTACCAAAAATATAAGATGGCCAAACGACTAGAAAGGACCCAAAAGATGTGAAAAATTATAAAGAGGTTGGGGCACCCAGAGGGTACGGGGGCACCTAACGCTGGCGTCTTGGCTGGGTGCTGGTTTCCAAAGTGAGAAATGTCAAAGTATGAAAATACAAATTGAGCTAGAAGGAGTGTAAGATCAAAAATAGAATCAGAAAGCAAGTAAAGGTGGCCGAATACAAGGATCAATTAGTAATTTTCTTACTTAGGATTCATATGAATATTAGTATGTGATCAGGACAAGATAGATACCTAAAGTGTGTGATTTAGTGTCTACACTCCTAAGTCATGGCAAGCCACAATCAATCCACATTCTTCCAAAATCAAAATATTCATGACACCTTTTAGGTGAATAAAATAGCATATATAAAATTAAAATCCAAAAACATGTGCAATCCCTTGCCAACTCAGTGATGACTCACTTATGCAAATCTAGAACAATAGTCTAACTCTCCAATCAATCTAGAAACTCAATAAACAAATCAGTGTTGTTTAGTTATCTCAAAATCAAATCCGTCAAAACTTATCTTGTGGATTCACTTTCCTCAGCTATAAATGAATGATCCTCCCTTTGTAAATCATCCACCAAAATATTGAGAGTTCATGCTATTATTTTGTGCATTTACTTGGTTAATAAAATCAACCATTTCATCTGTTATGTTGCCCACATAATGTCAAATCAATCAATCATGCTCATAGCTTGATCTAATGTCCATTTGGAGTATATTGGAGCATCCAAAAATCAACAAAGCTCACAAATCAAATAGATCCAACAAAGAGCATCAAAACCATGATCTTTTAGTCAGATCTAATATGAGGTTGCTTTGGGATTTACAATGGACGGTTTACCTTTATTTTTGCACTTATTTTCCTCGTTTATTATATTTTCCATGGTTTACATTCTATCATTCTTGGATATTTTATCACTTTTAGATTGTCTTTCACTAATCTAACTTTTCCTTGTTGTTTGTGTTGTTTAGTATTAATTGTTAAAATTTGAGTCTGTATTACAAAAACAAGGAAAACATTAAAAACCAATCATTTGGCCCTATTTCTTAATTTTTTCCATCTATAAGTTATATGTGACAACATTGCACATGATTTGAGTTAGCGTATCACTTCACATGCTAGTGTCAAAGTACACAAACTAGAGTAGTTGTTCACGTGTTTATGTGAAAGGAACAATAAGAAGATTATTATAAGCCATGAAAATCTCAGATGATAATAACACACCACATTTGAAAAGTTAAAAGGAAATTTCTAGAATAACCTTACAAAATGATTTACAAACAAAGAGCTAAAATATCATATATAGAAATCCATCATAATTTCATTGATTAACTATATAATCATGATGAACATATAGGAGGAGGGAAGTGCAACTACTACCTAAATCACTAGTGAATAATTCCCACTAGTTGATACTTTATCAATTAAGTTAACTCCACAAGACTAGCAAGCTAACTCCACATAACTAGTAAGCTAACTCAACACAACTATTAAGCTAACTCCACACAACTTGTACACTTAAACAAGCTAACCCAACAAGTGTAGGGATAACCCAAGTATTATCCTAATAAAAAAATAAAAGGATAAATAAGAACCTACACTAACACCCCCCGTAATCATATCTTAGGTGGGTGGAAAATAAGGTGGGTCCTGATAATAAGGCCTGATGAGGTACCCACGTACAATAACTAGGAAAACTGGACACCGCAAGGTACCCAAAACTAGTAATAAAAAAATAGAGAGAGAAACAACCTATACCTAGGCATCCCAAGAAGATCAGCTCAAAATACTCATACAATGTTGAAGAATTTTGGTGTGCACTATGTTATGAATCCACTACTCGATCAAAAAACTCAAAAACAATTAACAACGGGTTGCACCAAAATAGATCCATATAAGGAAAATATCAATGGAGTGATGTTGAAAGTGTAAAAAAAAACAACATAATTCAATCAACTGCTACAAATAGGTGTGCCACGATCCAAGAATAATAACAAAGGAAGTAAGGCAAGGACACAAGATCCAAATAAATAGGAGTGTCATGATCTAAGAAGAGCCAAGGCAACAAGGCAAGGACACAAGACCCAAAGAAGAAAGATCAACACCACACTCTCCCATATTGCTAAATGGGTAGAGCGATGCTACAAATATGTATGAGTTGTCAAAAAACTACTCGAACACTGACAAACTAACATTGGGATTCACCAGAATAGCTCCCCTACAAGAGAGACTGCTAACATTTCAAAAATATTGAAAATACAGATAACAAATCTCTCAAAAAGGAGATACTCATAACACTTGTTAAATAAAATATCTAAAAAACAAGGAGCATTACAATTTAGGATGAGAAAGTGGAGTAATAATTTGAATTGTGTAGAGCCACCGTACATACCCAAATTTGCATGGTGCTATATTGTTGGAATAGTTCAAATCCCCAATGATGATAAAATATTGATTCTAATGATATCCAAGTCCAATTTCTCACTTACAACATGTTCTTGTAGATTTTTTTAACCTTGGATTTTTTCCCACTTTCCTTAGTTGTTTTACAACCTTTTTCCTAGCATTTTGGCCTTTAGTTATAGAACCATGCGGTGATTGCGCAACTTCCAGTCTTCCTTGAGTAGTGGTTATGTAACCGCTATGGCAGTTTTCTAAGCTGTTGGTTTACGCAAACTGGTGGTTCCATGGACATTTAATCAAGACTTAGCCAATGTGTTTTGAATGCGTGTTTCCTTCTTCTAACTCACTTTTCTCACATGTTTCTTGACCAAATTAGTTGTTCTTGAGCTTGTTAGATGCATATAGACTTATTCTTCCCTACTTACTATTATTAGTAAGTTAATTACCCCTCCTTGTGGTGATTTGACACTTCTTGGTTGCAAGTGTGTTGGACCATTTCCCTACCAAATTTCTATAAAAACCAAGATATTTTCCCAAAGCATTGGTTGGAGTCTTTTGATTTGGAATTACACTGTTATGCTTCTAGAATCCTACCAAGAAGTACACAAGAAAACACAATTCATTTTCCTTGTTATTCTCTTTTTTTCATTTCTACCAGACTTCCTGCAAACCAACTAGCTCTAACACTTCTTCATTTCTTCTACACACTTCCATCATAGCTCCTTGGACAGATTTGGATATCTCATTAGAAAATAAGCTAAGGGGATCACAAAGCATATCCAACATTGGAATTGTCTCTATACTAAATTTCTAGGTTGGAGGTGTTATTACATTCCTAGAATCTCTCGTTATTTAGATAGATTTAAATTCTTAGTCTTTAGAATATCATTTGTTTCGAAGAAGTAGAATTCATAGTAGTTTTTTTCTAACTTCCATTGAGAATTTATTCTGAACTCATCCCTGTGTATTTTTCTGGGAAGGATTCAGAAGAAGTTCTTGTGCCCAAAGTATTTCATTTCCTCATTTAGAAGCTTATGTAGTTTTCTTTTATGTATTAATTAGTTTGTGCTTGCATACACACAAGGCTTTTATTGACAAATTCCTCCTTGCTTATCCCTGTGGATCTACAATAAAAGTGAGTTTGAAGAAGCTTATGTTTCTATGTATTTCATTGAGTTTCTTCATTTCAAAAATATTTTGTGAATCCTATTGTTTTACCGGGGAAGCTTCAGGGGAAGAATTGCTTCTAAGAAGCTTTTCAATCTTCCCGTGATTCTGAGGTAGAACCAGAGGAAGTCAATATCCATAATTACAAATTAGGAAAATATTCTTTTTAATTAGATTAGATTAAATCCATTCTACAATAGGGAAATAACCACATCCGGCTATTTGATTATTTAGTTTATTTTAGAATAGAAGTAATTTCCATTTAATTAGAAGTTGTAGTGTCTGTGTAGCTTTCTTTTATTTAATTCTAGAAAACAGAAAATCCTCAAAAACATAGATTAGGTAGATGTTATATTTATTTACTTCTTTTTTCCAAGCAAGTATATTTCATTATTCATTTTGTTTTGGTTGATTAATCGGGAATGAATCTATCTAGTTAAGAGATTAAAGCACATTTGTCTTTTAATCAAGTTAGATTTACTTTTCTTAATTGGTTAAAACAAACATTTCAATGTAGTTTAAATTTCAAATCAAACCAAACAATTAAATCATAGGGAACTTATGCTACCCGTACATAGCCTCTAATTCCCTCTTGGCCAACTCAGCTCATAGGAATTCACACTACCCGTTCTTAGTCCCTAGTTCTCCTATAGCTCCGTTTAAGCGTTTCCCACAATATTGTAGATTATTGATTGTCCTAAAATGATCTCAAGAGGTCACGCATGTATAGGAATCACATGTGAATCTCAAGTGTACAACCACACCTATAGATTCCTATCAACAAAATCCTATGTATCCACCACAAGTGATCAGAAATTCACACCAAATCAACATGGATGGATGGAGAAGATGTCTGCATATGATTCAATGTGAAATTCACAATGGGATAATGCAAAGGAACATCATGATATGTACTAGGTTGGTCATGTCTAATAGCTGAAATCTTAGGTTCTCAAGCATTAGTGAAACTAAAAACTCATGTGTAGCTCATGATCCTTAAAAAGAGACGAGCAAATAAAAATATGAGCTTTAGCAATGTGTGATCCCAATGAACTACCTTCTAAAAACTAATCCCTTGGAAATAATGCAACTTAACAGATTAATAGGAGAAGCAATACCCAATGAATGTCTACCAATATCTTCATCGGTGAAACCCATAGAACGGAGCATGCGAGAACCAAATGCAGTGTTATGTTGATAAAAAGAACCATATATGTGAGCATAAGGAAATGAAGTGGGATACATGGAATGTGTTACCACAATAGGAATATGTGTGGAAGAAGAACATGTAGTAACAAACACAATAAGATTAGGAGAATTAAATGCTGGAGGAGGCTTAGAAACTGACAAAACAAGGCCAATGGATATTGGAGCAATATCTGCAAGTGGACTAGGAACATGAGTAGGGGTTTGAAATTCCACAATGTGAGGATGATGTTGTAAGTAAGAAAGTGTTTGTTGTAGGGAGTGTATTATTTTATCCTTGTCATAAATGAGGTTATGAAGAAGAGAGTTTTTCTTTTCGGTGATATATTTTGTTCCACCAATTTGACAATATCTTCCTGAATTCCACACACTTCGAGAAAATAATATCATTCTAAATATACATGATAGATATAACAATTCAACACTTGAAAATTTAAGATGTCGGGATCAGCTAAAAATGCATCCACATGTAAGTACAACACCCCTCCAAATGTTGGCACTTTATAATTGAGTGTGTGTTACAATAATGAAATTTTATAATTTTAGTGTGTTTTTCAAAATAAATAGTTCCAATGGAACAAACATGAAAAAATAAGCACTTTAAAAAAATGGCACTCGATTTCAAGTTGCCTATCAAAAGTTACAAGATTTTTACTTTTTGCTTTAATATTTATTTTAAAAATATAAAATTTCTTTTGCCTTCACTCTTCCTCAATTTACCTTTTTTGGAAAAACTTTCCAATTCTGGATCTATAAAATAGAAGAAGAAAAAAACCCATTACCGAATGTGAAAAACCTAGAAACTATTTTTCTAGATTTTCTACCTTGTTGCACGAGTTGCCAAGATCCTTAGACATCGGTATGGAATTCCAAGATCCCCAAATCCTTACCAAACATGAACTCTGCAAAATGAAATAAAAAACCCAATACTAAATGCAAAAAACCCATAAACCATTTTTTTGGACTTTCTCCCTATGCCTTGTTGCATCACTAACACAAAATTCTAAGATTTTGAGATCCTCGCCAAACAATAAATCTATAAAGTGGAAGAAAAATCCCAGTACCAAATGCAAAAACCTAGAAATCATTTTTCTAGAGACTTTTCGCCTCTACATCTCCCTGCACCGATTTCTAAGATTCTCGGATCCTTGCCAAATAGGAAATATGTAAAGCGTAAGAAAAAAAACCCAATATTGAACACGAAAAACCTAAAAACCATTTTTCTATACTTTCGCCTTTGCCTCATTTCCTCATTGACACAAAATTTTAAAATTCTCAAATCCTCTCCGAACTAGACCTTTGTAAAATGGAAGAAAAATTGAGTACCAAATGTGAAAAACCCAAAAATCCAAGAAACCATTTTTCTATACTTTATGCCTAATCGGAACGGATTTCCAAGCAGATCTGTACATACCTGCATTTGCCACTACAAAACCAAACAACTTTTAAACTACCTTTCGTCACCGGTGGTTGAGTTTATAGTAAATCTAGGGGTTTTAGCATATTCCATATCCAATGGTGCCCTCCATTTCACATAGAAATACATATTTGAAGAAACATACGAAGAAATTATGTATATATAAAAATATAAAACCCTTGGGGTAAGTGCAGCAAGTTGGGGGACCAAAAAGTGGACATCAAATCCTAAATTTTACAAACCGCGATCGTGGTTTGTGTTTCCAGACTTGGGAAATTCTGAACCTAAAACTGCGCTCACGCTTTAAAAACCATGCTCGTGCTTTATTAAGCGTGATTGTGCTTTATAAAAACTACGATTGTGCTTTATAAAGCATGATCATGGTTCTCTAATACCAAAAAATAACCACAACCCTCATTTTCCCCACCATTTTAGAACCACGATCACGGTTTATAAACCATGATCGCAGGTTCTTACTGTATCATCAAATCTGACCCTCAAGGCTCGGGAAATCTCTGTTTTTCCCAAAGTAGAGCTTTGTGAGGTCATTATCGTGTGTGAAAAGCCAACAAATTCAAATTTTCTCTTTTGCAAACTTGAACCATGTTAAAAAATCAAAAACATGTCACAAAAATGGTACCATTGCGTAGGGGAGACTGTTACTTCGTATAAATATTGATTTTAAAGTGAATAGAATAAGATAAATATCATATTATAATTTTTTACTAACAATAGGTCTTTAAGACACTTTTTCCCATGAATTTTCATGTCTATGTTTAAGATTGTAAATTTTGTTTCACTTGTACCTATACTATCCCAAGCGTGGAAAAATTCTATACACGTAAAAAAATTATTTGATTTTGATATCTTTTGATATAGTTATGGCGGGCAAATGGAAAGTGCTCCATTTTCTAAAAATTTTCAGACCACTTTCACGGAAAAAATCATTAAAAAAATATTGCTAAAAAAATACAAAATAAAATTCATCCTAAGATAGATAGTGGTATCAAAATTTTCACCAAAGGGAAAAAAAAAAAAAAATTGGTCATCCAAATTGTGGGCAAACGGACTACAATCTTATAGGTGTTTTCAAAAAAAAAAACCAAGTCATAGAATTTGGAGTGTTTAATATAGCTAAACTTGTCTGCTTTTTTTTAAAAATTAGTAGTTTAGAAACTAGATTTTGGATGCTACAATTCATATTTAACATTTTCCAATTTTGAGTGCGCGTATTGCTAATAATCCCTACAAGTTGAGATTTTTCTATTTTCGGAATATGACGTCCACTTATGACCCTTTTTGGTCCCCCAACTTCTTTGCACTTACCCCTTGCTTGTAAATAACACTTAAAGATGGATGTCCACATCATCTACCGCTCACGATATCATGAATTAAATGATAAGAAGATTGTTCCAATTTGTGAAAATGTAAGATGATGATAACATACCGTGCATTTGATAAGTTGAAAATAATTCGCCAAAATAACCTTACAAAAGTATTTAGAAACAAAGAGCTAAAATATCATATATAGAAATCCATCATAATGTATTGATTAACTCAATATTCGATATGTACATATAGGAGGAGGGAAGTGTAAATACTACATATATCGGTGGTGAATAACTCCCACTAAGCGATAGTAGCAGTTAATTTAACACCACAAGACTAACAAGTGACTCCACATAACTTGTAAGCTAACTCAACACAACTAGTTATCTAACTCCACACAACTACTACAGCTAAGAAAGATAATCAAATAAGTGTAGGGATAACCCAATTGCAAGAATTATCCTAATAAACAAATAAAATGATAAATAATAACCTACACTAACATTCCATGGAACTAAATTTTTTCTTATTATATCATACATGCACCAACGTAGTCTTATACATGGTACCACAACACTAAAATTTGTCCGCATGAGCCTACGTATCTCTTCACGCACCTATGTATCTCTTCACATGATTATGTACATCTCCATGAGCTATAGTTTCCAATATGTTAAAAAGGAAAACCCTTTGTTACGCTAGCGCATCTAATTGAACGTCTACCATTACTTGATTACACTAGTGCACCCAATTGCATGCGCTAGCATTTTACGTATGTCTTTTAAAGTTTTCTTCATTTTCTAGTGTGTTAAATATTTTATAATCATTGTTTTAGTTCTAATTTTTAATCACTTTCTTGTAGGTTTTCATAAATAATCAATCTAAGTGTTTAATTTGCTTTTAATTTTTGTTTAATCTAATCAAGAAAAACTAACGCGTATGCTCTTTTCTCACACCCTCTTGGGTGATCTTGAAAATCGGAAATCATGAATTTTTCCTTTTTATTTTTTTAAATCGGGATTTCACCGCAAGAAAACTATTAATGTATTGATTGCAAGACATCATAAGTTGATTACCTTGAACATTCAATCAAACTTCTAATTGCATGTTGCCTTGATTGAGAAAACCAACCAAAATTTATTATTAAATTTTATAAACTTGTATTACAAGTCTAGATAAGGGTGTATTTCCATCTGTTTTATCTATGGGAATTGCATGGAAAAGTTCAGAAACTCATTATGAGGAGTACCACAGGAAGCCCAAAGTAGTTGGTAGCTTGAGGGGCTGGTCAACAAAATGGATATGCCCACCTACCTAAATAGTACACCCATGAGATTTAGATCCAAGGTTATCCTTAGTGGCGGCCCCAATTTTATTCTTTGAGTGGGGTAAAATCCAACTTACTTAATCGGGGGAAAGTAAAGTCGGTGACTAGAAATTTTCTAGTGTACCACGCTCGTTCAAATAATACTTTTATTTAGGAGAGAACCAATATATGTGAAGTTTGAATGACAAAGCCAAGTTACTTGAATTTTTTTCCTATCACCTTTACTTTCATCCAAGTTACCAATTCAAATAGTTTGTGTTCCACATTCTTATCTATCATCAACATAAAAATATCTTCTCAAACTTTGTAAATTCATTTAGATACCCATTCCACATTGATTTTATCATGTCTAAGCCTTATTCTTTGGATTCACTTTCCAAAGTTTAAGAAAATCATTCAATTCAAATCAAAGTTTAAGTCTTAAATTTTGGATACCCATATCCTAATTTAAGCAATCCATTTCAATCCAAGTCTTGTCCTTTGGTATTCACTTTATCAAGGTTAAGCACAATCACAATTCAATCAAAAAGTCTTTTCTTTGGATACCTACTTTATCCAAGCTAAGAAAATCCACAATCCCTTTTCTTCTCTAAGTCTTATATTTTAATATGAACACTTTGTTAGAACTTAAGCATACCTCTTTCATTTTCTAAGTCTTCTATTTTAACATTCACTTTGTTAAAATTTAAGCATTCCCTTTCATTCTTTAAGTCTTCTATTTTAACATTCATTTTGTTAAAATTTGGGCAACCCCTTTCCATTCCTTAAGTATTCTATTTTAACATTCACTTTGTTAAAATTTAAGCAATCCTTTTCATCCCTAAGTCTTATATTTTAACATTCACTTTGTTAAAATTTAAGCAATCCTTTTCATCCCTAAGTCTTATATTTTAACATTCACTTTGTTAAACTTTAAGCAACTCTCTTTCATTTCTAAGTCTTCTATTTTGACATTCACTTTGTCAAAATCTAAGCAATTCATTTCATCACTATATCTTATATTATGAAATTCACTTTTTCAAAGTGTAAGAAAAATCATTCTCTTTCTCCATGTATCATATTTTTACATTCACTTTGTCAAAGTATAATCACAACCATTCTTATCTAAGTCATTTACCTTGACATTTACTTTGTCAAATGTTACGTAATATATTCCCTTTCTAAATCTTATATTTTGACAATCACGTTGTCAAATTTTAAGTCAAATCATTCCCTTCCTAAGTTTTATAATTTTACATTCACTTTGTCAAAATTTAAACCCAATTCATTTCCTCATTATCCTTTATTATTAATAATTTTCTTGATGAAAGGGGATCTTATATTATATTAAATGCAACATGATACAAGAATCTCTCAACAAAAATTGGGTGGTATGAGAGCACACCCCAAAGCCACAAATAGAAAAGGTGAGCCTAGCAAAACAACAAAATAAAACAACTAAAGGGGTGCCTGAGGAACACCAAAAACAAAGCTACTCAGGTCCAAAGGAGAACGAGAAACATGAGGCTCAAAATGTTCCTTTTTCTCATTTGAACGTGTCACTATGGATCATGGTGCCTGCTGGGGTGTCAGGTCAAGAAAAAGATCAAGGCACAAACTATCCTGAGCGGGGTTAGATTCATAAGAGTTCGATACATGCATCCTCTTAACACCACTGCCGGCATGGGGAATCTCAACCGTCATGTTATCGGATGATATTTGACTTCTGGTTGGATTGTGACTTCCGATGTAGAGAATGGTTGCCAACCCTTAGGCCATTGAGAAGCCCCTTTGTTCTTCTTTTGTTTATTCTGAGTGGGTGAGAGTGGGAAAGCCTCATGAAGGTGCCCAGTTTGATGGCACAATCTTCATCTAAAGATCATGTTCTCATAGTCGAGGACTTGAGTCCACTTGAAACCATCATGGATTAATTCCAATTTTTCTAGAAGACCTTTGCTGAAATCCACCTCAATGCAGATACATGCATAGGTGAATAACCCCTGTTTAGACCACTCATCATCCAACTTGATGAACTGACCAAGAGAATCACCAATAGCTACACAAACCTGAGGATGCCAAAAGGGAAGAGGAAGATTGGGTAGACGAACCCACACCAACATTTTTGAAACCACCATAGAAGAGGGATCAAAATCTAAAAACCATGGCATAAAAAAAGGCCATCCCTACCCCAAAACCAAGGGCCCTCACTAAAAACCCATTGATAATCTGTAGGAGAAGAGAACTGAACAATAAAAAAACCCTTGGCACATAACTGGATCTCACAATCACGAGACCAAGTAGAATAAATCCATTGATGCAACTCTTCACTTTGAGGCCAAAATTTGTTAAATCTACGAGATAATGGAATTTTTTTGAGGGTACAAATTGAATCGGTTACCTCTGGGAGTGAAAGGGTAAGAACATGGGTGTCTGCTACTTTTTCCACAATGAATGATGCATCAGGATCCCTCAAAGAAACCTATGTATTCATTCTAGTGGCAAACTGCCAAGAAAGTTTTGGATCCACTAGAGGGCCATGAGGGGGATGAAACCACTATTGTGCCTAGTAGAGGACCCTTGCCTCCATTGGTACCATCGACTTGGCAGCTGTCATTTGTGTGGCCCCCATTTATAGCTATCGTTGCCCCGCTAACTGCATGTTAGGATGAGGGCGAGGAGGTGCATCCATGTGGAGAATGTTCCACAAATATCCACTGCCAAAACTTCCTTGCACGGGTGCACGTCCCCACTACTCGGGATGGTTGGGTGGTGATGATGGCGTAGCTTGATTTTGCTAGGGTTTCTACACGGGACATATTCTCTCTGTCTTTCGGCCCTTTAAGAAATTATAAGTTTTGGATTCAAAAAATTCCGCTTATCCTTTATTATTTATCAAGAAAAATAATTTTCAAATTCCATATCTTATATTTTGACATTCACTTTTTCAAATTTCAATCACTATCCTTAATATCTTTAATTATTCTACTTCGACATTCAATTTTTCACGTTTAAGTGCGATCACTTTTCTCACCTAAGACTTATACTTGGATATTCCAATTATCAATTTTAAGCACAATATTTGTCACAATAAATTTCAATCTAAGTATTATACTTTGATATTCACACTATCAAGTTTAATGAAAACCAATCTTAACATTCACGCCTTATACTTTGACATTCACTTTGTCAAGTTTAAGCACAATCACATTTCGATCTCAAGTCTTAGGTAATTAGATATTCACTTTATCCAAACTCTAAGAACATCTCACCACATTCTCAAACAAATTCCACGTTACCACTTCTTTATACACAATGGTGGAAACATGACATCGAGATTATGACCTCTTTGGCAGAAAATATAGAAACCCTTTTCATATTGTGATTACGATGAATAATAAGAAACTAAACAACCTAAGGTTTTAGAAGTAGAACAAGCACAAATTGATTCCCTTTTATGATAGAACAAAGATCAATTTATTATTTACCTCTTTGATATGGGAGCCAAATTACCTTCGTATTTTGGCGACAAAAATTTGAAACACCTTATAGACCAACCTGAATCAAGTAAAAACAAAGACAAAAACAAAGAAAAATATACTAATTCCACAATTAACTCAAACCAAGATTTTCTAGAAATAATTACCGAAATGAAAAAATAAATAACTTCCATGGCTTCAAAAGTCACCAATGATTCCAATGAAAAGAAACAAAAAGCAGATCAAATTTAATTGATGATGTCTTGAGTATCCCACAAAACAATTCCCCATTCACACAAGAATGGAAAAACATGAAAGAGACCATCTTAGGGATGCAAAAACAATAAATTTTGAGGAATTGTGATTTTATCCATTTGACAAGGACATATTGCACTTACCCTTTCCAAAATCTTTCAAAATTCCCAAATTTGATAAGTACAAAGGAAAGCACATCCCTAGAGAACACGTTAAAGAATTATTTATGGCATGCAAAGATGTGGCCTATAACAAAATGTATATTTTTCAATTATTCCCGAAGAGTTTGGGTGGACAAGCTTTTGAATGATTCCTTCATCTTCGAAAAGGATCGAGTCCACAAAATTTCGAGACCTCTCGAAGAAGTTTGTTAAACATTTATATTTCAATTTAGACTTTGTGATTACAATGGACCTTTATAACACCAAACAAATGAAAAATTAATAATTTTATCAATTTTTACATTAATGAAAAGGAATCACAATTTGATTCCCTTACTCTATACCGAGAGAAATAAGCTGGTTAACATATTCATTCCTAACCTCAATAATGAACTATACTTTCACATGTAGATGCATTATCTCACTAATTTTGAGGAAGTCATTGAGAAGGGGGCTCAAATTGAAAATATCTCATTGCAAAAGGGATAATAAAAAATCCTTCCAAGGATAAAAAAATAACAATCATTCTTGGGAAAAATCCAACTTTATCAATCAGAACCATAATGTTTTCAACAATGGGGTCACCAATAATAGTAATTTGCATAATGTTCAAAATATTCAAATGAAAACATCTAAATCAAAACAAACACTTTTTTACTCCAAGAAAATAAGTTCCTCCTCATGATTATAAATGACAACAATTCACACCATTTTTAGAAAGTCTTTCAAGTGTTCTATGTTAACTAGTAAGTGCCAACATGGTTACATACCCAATCACAAGACCCTTTGAAGATGTAGTGCCCAAAATTTACACACCCAATAAATCCATGACCAAATAAACTAGGATAGTTTTTTTATTTTCAATTACTTATTAAAAACTTACAACACCACTAAGGTTCACAAGAATTTCCCAACATCACGTGCGGTGTTTACACCAACATGAAGAACATGCAAATAACAAGATGACATAATATGTAAATTGATGCCACACTTTCCCAAATGATCAAATACAACTATCAACCCAACTGAAAAAAAAGATCAAGGATAAACACATTCCACAACACATCATCACCATGGTTACATCTTATTTATAATTAAAATTCCAAGAGCATTTATTGTGTGAGCATAAATTCTCATTCTCAACCTACATATTCTTAATTTCATTTAAGATTTAACTTAATATAAGTACACTTAATTTGGATATTTTTTCCTTTACAATAATTTTCCATAACTCCATTGTTATTTGACACATTTTAAACACATACAAAACTCTTGATGCTCATTCTTATGCTAAGGTTCGGTTTCTCAAAATATGTTTAATTGACGTTTAATTTTACCCTCATTATACAAGGGAACTAACATGAAGTCAAGGGGGAAGAAATCTTATGATTTAAAGGAGATTAAGGTTCAAGTTACCTCTTCCTATAAACTCCCCTCCATTAGAGCACATTTATTTTCATGTTATAGTTGTTATAGTTCAAAAAATTAGTTTAGGTCAATTTAACATTTACATGTCATGATTTTTTTAATAAGAGTTTATGTTTTCTCAAAGGCTTGATCTCACCAAGAACAATTTGTATTCATTTTGAACAACATGAAAATGCCTAATTAAGTTATAAGGACTTCAAGTATAACTTTATTCCTAAACCAAAATCTCATTTACTCTTGTTCTCATTACACTTACGTTGTTACTTTGGTCTCTTATTGGCATTCTTTTAAAACAAAAATGAGTTACAAAAATATTTGCTTAACATCTTGAAGAAATACATGATTGGAAGCATTTTTAAACTATGCATGAATCACAAGTGATTCATGTTCAAGGTAAGAGCTCATGTTTCCATATTTCATGATCCCACATGGGACATTTATTTTATCCTTAATGTCATAAAAGGACTTAGCTAGGGGTTAAGGGACCAAGTTTTCAATTTCTCCATTTCTCTTAAGTCAACATCTTCCAAAAACAATTTTGTTTGCTAAGATTTAGTTACAATTTTTTTCCTGAAACTTAACCTCTTAATGGGATTAAGTTTAGATTAATTCCAAATTCCCTCATGGGATTTATGCTCAACAATAATAAAATTAAAATTGTTCAAACATCTTTATCCCATAAGAAATCTGTAAAATCCTAAGGTGTTTTGTTGTTACTAGCTAAGGTAACACCTTTATTTGCAAGGAATTAATGGGATCATTAACAAGAGTTTAATACGTAATATAATTAGTAAACTAAATCCACTTGCATCATCTAGATCCCACAAAGAGATCAATCAATGATGAAGTTAACCCAAACTATCTTCATAAGAATATGGTTGACCACTAGGATACCAAGGTCAAACACGAACATTGAACTCTAACTCATCCATGAAGATGAGTAGACCTATGATACCAAGAAGTGTTAGTCCTATTTACCATATGAATGATAAGGTCACTCATCCTATCTATTGTTTCATGTAAGTACACTTGAAGTTATAGGAATGGTATTTTGAAGGAATTAGAGATGTATGAAAGGAAGACACCCTTGTTAGCTCTAAGTCATGTCTTCAAAGATGTTAGGGGTTTCAAACTAGTCATGACACAACTAAGAGAGAATTCATGTTATAAGAGTTAAAACTTAGCTAACTTTCGATAGTTTAAGTGTAATGAATTTCTATCATACATTGTGATCGTTATGAGGGGACTATAATAATTACAATGCTCAATAATTTCTTACATGCAAGAAAAAAACACGAGCTTCTACATCCAGTACCACCAAATTACAACTCAATAATTTATCCAAAACAAATATGATTATCATTTTATCACGAAAGCTAGTAATATTTCTCTTTCTTGATACAACATTTTTATTCTGTAAATTTACACCAAATAGTGCTACTATTACCAATTTACATTGTATTCATTTAAGTAAGTACAAACTATCATCACAACATATTAAGCATGATATTGAATCCTCCTATCCATGGTACCTACAACCACAACATGGTCAACAAAAAGTTGACATGGCATCTTCCTACCATCTAACACAATTAACAATTTTATAGAATTTCCATTCATGATGATAACAACACATAACATGTAACAAGGAGAGTAAGAGACATTAATTTCATTTCATTTTCAAAACTAGAGAGAGAGAGAGAGAGAGAGAGAGAGACCATTTTTCCACAATCAATTTCTTTACAAAACAAGCGTCAAAGAAAGTTTCCTACAGTCATATGTTAGTGTTTATAGGGTTTCTTGATCAATATTTTCTTTGGAAAAGATCATACAACAATTTTCTCCATTTTGTTACAAGTTTCCAAAAATGTCAAATTTAGATAAGTAGCTCAAAAATATATGTTCAAAAAGATCTTTGAGAATTAAATACACAAGGATTCAACTCCCTACCTAATCCCCTATATACAAGGAAAAACTCAGAGCAGACATAATCCAAAACTGGTGAATTGGGTTCAATTGGCACTCATCTTTCGGAGCTACCGATCGTAATTGCACCCGAATGGCCTCATTGTCTAACAACCAGGGGCTACAAAACCCTTATGGAAAACTATCCTGTGAGATGAATTTATTTGAATTGATGTTTGGTAGTGATTTTTGTAGAGAAATACTAGAGGTATGCAGTAACCAAATTCTATTTTTCCACTCAGGGCCTTATCTGCGGGTCAAAACCAAACCAAAATTTTAACTTTCAATGACTACCCAACACTGCGAAAAGGGCCAACATGGCTCATAATGAGCTAGATTAAAGGATCAAATGATCAAATAGGGGCATTATAAAATTTATTGTGACATCTCATGTTAACAAGGAACAAGATAAAACCTTGATTTTATCATTTCGGGGTTAGTAGAGATATTCTGTGTCTCATTAAAAATAGGTTTTATTATGATTTCACAAGGTCACCAAGAGGTAGTGTTTACTAAGTTTCGAGTTCGATGTGACACTCGTGTGGCTTGATAACCTATACTATTAGCAAAGTTTTCCAGACATCTCAAATAGGTAAATAAGGAATTGGGTTTATGTTTAAAGTAACCTTTCAAGTTGTGTAAAAACAAGAGGTAAATTGCTATACAGTTTTATGCCTTATCTAATTCACCAAAATATTATTCTTATGGTTTGAATTTCAATTCCATTAAAATAGGAAAAACTGAAAATGTTAAAATCATGCAAGAGAAGGATAAGATGACCATGCCTAGTAATAAATAAAATGGGGAAAATGTGGCTCTAGGTGGTCCACATGCCATCTAAATCCATTTTCTTGAAATATCCAAATCCTTTTCGACAGACCCATTTTGTGCATACCCCTAGCCATCGCTATAAGAAAACTCGAGACAAGTGCCACCTCATAAGCGAGAGAAAAGAACATAACACACACAAAGCCACTACCAACCTAACTCCATGCCTCGTAGATAGCTCATAACTCACTAAGTGCAACCAAGTGTCATACCAACACTATGCGCATGAGCAGTCTAAGACCAACTCACAACATCAACCATGCATGGAAGAAACAAGAAAAGTGTATTAGGGTCTGTATGACCCTCCATGTCATTCCCACGATGATGAAATCCAACCAACTACAAGCATCAACAACCACCCAAGCGCCAACTCAAATGCAGCCACACTCAATTCAAGGCTAAAGGGATAACTCATGCTAAAGAACCCACACATGAGATGGTTGAGTAGACAAGGAAACAATTCCTAAGAGGTCCTTAGAACCAACAACAAAACCCATCTTGTGCATATTAAACAATTGTGGCAATCTATGAAGCATTATCTGTATAATTTTATCAAATAGGCAATGTGTTTGCATATGCTCCAACATCCCATATACGAAATAATAGAAAAATAGTTCTAATGCCCTCCATTACCAATATCTATCTTTTCTTAGCGAGTTCGTATGCCAAACAATCAAAGCTGGGTGGCATTTCTTTCGGGTATTTTATCAAACAATTCACATGCCTTGTGCTTGCTTTCACTTAATGCTGCAATAAAACCATAAAATACCAATTCCATCCATTTCTAATCTCAATCTCACAACATATTAAAATTTTTCAATTCTTATTGCACTTAATGGGATTTCGTAGTTTGTTACAAAGCTCCATAATTGGCACAAGTGGGAGGATGTTGGAAGGGCTGTACTCAAAATTTGTAAAGAGGCCCACATTTTTAATGAGGTACGGCACAATAAGCTCAAAACACACAACTAAACAAATCCTACCATGTTTCTTCAACCACTTTGTAGACCTGTCTGACAAGAAGCCACATTTCTTAAGGACATTTTGTCAAATAGTTCAGGTGCCTAATCAATGCTTCCAGTTTGGCGCTAGGAGGGAGTATGTTGGTGAATATTGTGGAGTTTTGGACTTATGCCTACTAATTACATTTTATTTTGAATGAATCTAAATTCTAATCAACAAATCCATTTTGTGTGCCTCCAACAATCATTGTTTTCAAAACGACCACATTTTATTTTTACATTTTTTCCAACAGATCACCCAGGTAAGTGCAGCAAGTTGGGGGACCAAAAAGGGGTCATAAGTGGATGTCATATTGTAAAAAATAGAAAAATCTCAACTTGTAGGGATTATTAGAAATACGTGCACTCAAAATTGGAAAAATTTATATAAATATGAATCATAGCATCCAGAATCTAGTTTCTAAACTACTAATTTTTTTAAAAACAGACAAGTTTAGCTATATTAAACACTCCAAATTCTATGACTTGGTTTTTTTTTTAAAACACCTATAAGATTATAGTCCATTTGCCCGCAATTTGGATGACCAAAACTTGTTAATTTTTTCCCCTTTGGGGAAAAGTTGAATCTTGCTTATCTATCGTGGGATGGATTTTATTTTGTATTTTTTTGAGAAATTTTTTTTCCATGAAAGTGGTTTGAAAAAGTTTAGAAAACAGAGCACTTTTGTTTTCCCACCATAACTACATCAAATATATCGAAATCAAATACGTTTTGTTGAATGTGTATAGAAATTTTCCATGCTTGGGATGTTATAGGTTTTATCACATTCGACAAATGCAAGCAAAAGTCTATATTAAATGTAGACATGAACATTCATGGGAAAAAGTGTCTTAAAGACCTAATATTAGTAAAAAATTATAAAATGATATTTATCTTATTTTATTCACTTTAAAATCAATATTTATAAGAATTAACAATCTCCCCTACGTGATGGTTAATAATATTTTTGTGACATGTTTTTTTATTTTTAGCATGGTTCAAGTCTGTGGAAGAGAAAATTTGAAGTTTTTGGCCTTTCACATGCCATAATGACCTCCCAAAGCTTTGGTTTGGGAAAAATAGAGATTTCCCAAGCCTTGAGGGTCGGATTTGATGATACAGTAAGAATTGTGATCACAGTTTATAAACCGTGATCACACTTCTAAATAATTGGGAAATATGAGGTTCGCGGTTGTTTTTGGTATCATAGAACCGTGATTGCACTTTATAAAGTGTGACCACAGTTTTTATAAAGTGCGAGCACACTTTATAAAGAACACGCACGCTTCATAAATCACGAGCGCATTTTATAAAGCACAAGCGTAGTTTTTATAAAGTGCAAGCATGCTTTATAAAGCACGAGCACGCTTTATAAAGCATAAGCGTGGTTTATAATTTCCTAAGTCTTGAAAAAGACCGCGATCATGGTTTTTAATACCACGATCATGGTTTATAAACCATGATCGCGGTTCATAAAATTTGGGATTTGATGTCCACTTTTTGGTCCCCCAACTTGTTACACTTACCCACCTGCCTTGTCTACTCTCCCACATCGTCATACATGTAAAAGGGAATTTGTTTGTAAGTTTCCAAATCCTTCTCATCCAATCAAATCTTTGCATACATGCGATAAAATATGTCCATGAACCATAAATGTTTCAAGCATTTTGTCAAACATTTCGTGTGCCACATGCATGCTTACGTATTTCGCATACATAACTACCAATGCACTTGAAACTAAAACATTTGAAAAATCCCCTCTGTGGTGGCTGCCCAACACCAACAAGAGATGGAAATAATAATTTCCAAGACAAAAAAAAACACTACTTTCCCTAAGCTTCTCATTAGGGATTTTCTCCCAATTTATTTTATTTTTATTTATCCTTATTTCATTTTATTTACATAACCATTTGACATTAGTTATTTTATTTTACCCCTCGTGTTACAAATTCATAGGATAAGAAATTTCTTAAATTCATGTGCATATGGGTATAATTGAAGGAATTCATAATTTCCCCTAAATTATTTATTATCATGTAATTATTTTCATTTCAAATTTATAAGGATAGTCTTTATTATTTTTCCATAAAACACCTTGATTTGATCAAATTTTAATTTTATGAAAATATTTTAAACTCAAAATTCTAAACACGTTATAAAGTTAAAATAATATCTTAAGAAAATGATGCCACCTCACCATTCGGAGACACATAGACACTCCATAGTGTTTAGTTGTTTTTCTGTGGAGGATCATCTAAAATATTACCTCTATTATTCTTATTATTTCATTTTCTAAGATAATCAGTTGAAGCATGATGCGAAGAAAGGGAGTTCAACCTTATCATAGCTAGCTTGATCCCTCACAACAAAATTTGGAAAGGTGGGAATGTGAGGGGCATTACGGAAGAATCGTAGCCAAAACCATATTGGTATAAAGAAAATGAATATTGTGATTATCATCACATTGATGACCATAGTACAAATCATTATATGAGACTCCGCCATTATATCCAAGATCTCATCGATAGTGGAGACATCGCGATTGAAAATCCATCGACTACGCAAATGCCTAATGAGAAATTAAAGGTATTTCAAAACCCTTTTCCAAATCATAGTACAAATGATAAAGCTCTGATAAAGGCCGGTCTTTAAACCATGTTGATTTTTATTCAACCATTTTAATTATTGAAGAAACACCTAACTCAATTTCCATAGTATAATTTCATACTCCTAATTATGCGGTGGCCATTTGGCATAAAAAGGTTTGGTTTCTGCATCTAAACAAAAATTTGCATCAACCATGCCTTAAGTGTTAAATCCTATAACTCTAAACAATCCAAAACCAACATCAAGTTCTAAATATTCCTCATCTGGTGCTTATGACATTTTCAAACAGATTAGAGACAATGCACTCGTGCATATGTCCCTCATGGGATGACTCAAAATATCACTCCCACTTCAAGAAATATTTACTCATGCTCTTCACGAAGCACATGTTCCTAAGGATACAAACACACAACAGTTTCAAGCACTAATTGTCAATATTTCACCTAGTAGTCCTATATTTTCATTTGGTCCTCGGGACCTCTTAAACCCTAACCTTCAAAATAAAAATCATTGTACATTGAAGCTTATATCACCAATCATAAAATTAAAAGAGTTCTTATTGATAATGGATTTTCCTTAAATATCTTCTCTATGAAGTTTCGATATGTCTTGGTAATACCTAATAAAGTCTAGGAGCCAATGTTATAACTATTTGCGGTTATGATATCGGTGAACGAAAATATTTCATAACAATCACCTTCTCTCTATACAAGTTTTCCTGCATATGCTAATCACCCTTTTTCATGTTTTCGATGTTGAGACCTCATACAATATCCTTCTAGGTCAGTCATGGATACATGCCACGAAGGTCGTTCCTTCTATCTTTCACAATGTATAAAATTCCCTCATAATGAAAAAGAGTTCACCTTGGTTACAAAAGCCAAACCATTCAAATATTGTAAGATTTTGGAAGTAAGATATAATCATACGAACTATTTCCCCTCTATAAATAGATCTTCCACTCCTCGTATTATACCCATCAAATTTGATAACCATATAGATCCTAACATAATATTCCAATCTCAACCTTCTACGTCGAATCCGCCACCTAAAATATAAATATCTCATAGATGTATTAATGAGTACGATCTTGAAAACACCTTTCGTGTTGGTAAGTTATCGTTGTCTTCACATAGTTATGACAGATGTAATGTTCCCAATCTAAAAGAAGCTTTTGTCTACCATTCCCCATCTAAAAGAAGATCTTGTATACCTAATATTATATGGAAACGGTATGGCTATTTAGAAGATGAAAACATTCATGGCTCTTCAAGATCTTGGTTATACAATGATTAGATGGCTAGTTGTTATGAATCCTCTCGACTACAAAAAGGCTCATAAAATGATGAAGAATATGCAATGGAAAGGTAAGGGGCTTGGTACCCGAGGAACAAGGTCACCTTGAAATCGTGATATATGAAGAAAATATATATCGTCATGGTATAGGTTTTAATTTTTTTGAAAAAAAGTCATTATTATTTTATATAATGACTAGTGAGGAGGATTCGACTTTGATGTTGAGACAGGTTCCACACATAGCCTCTTCAAATACCTATCCAAAACAAATTTGGTAATTGAAAACATTTCCATTCACATCCTTGAATTTGACATTGTCTATCTTAGCCTCATCCATCAAGACCAGATAAATCACATATCCATGGACCTCTTTCAGAATGATGAGGCCATCGAAGAGTTTCTCGGGACTCGGGACCCTATACCCCTATCGGATCACAAGAAGGGATTTAATATAAACCTTGACACTTCATCTTATTTTGGTAAAGAACTCAAGTACTCCAGTAGCCCAAAGAAAAAAAAATATAAGAAAAATAAAAATACAATCTCTCATAGTGAAAACCTCACTAAGGCACTATTTGAGAAGTAAAATAAGAAGAAACAAAATAATAAGAAAAAGAAAATGATGCATCTCCTGGTGAAAACCTTTATGAGGAACTAGAGAGAGGAGACTTTCTTACGGATCAAACAGTGACATACATCAACATATAGTCTATTTCTGAAATTTCTTGGAGGACTTGAATGATTTCTTTCATTTTTGGTGCTAAGAAAGAGCATGTTCTTCATCTTCTTCCTCTGTGTGCATGGAATCCTCCTGTTGCTGACATGTTTATAAACTCTTCGAGAGGTCATTATTTTTCCTATGACATTAAGATTGGTTGTAATTATTAGCTAAGAGGGGGAAGACAATGGGTATAAGAGAGTCATCTATTACTCCGTCTTCCAATGCTTGGAGAGAAACTCATAATTTTGCAACATGCTAAAGAAAGGCCTCAATTTTCTCACCACTTTTTGATTTGATACTATGGTCGGCTCTATAGGTGCAAAATGGTGTTTCTATTTTTGGCACAATAGATTGTGCACAATTTTTCAAGCATGATTCTTTGATCATTTTGGCATCTTGATTGTGTGGTTATAATTTATCCGAGACTCCAAATAGGATTATCAAATTCACCTTTTGATTGGCTTGGTCAAACTACATTTGACCATTTGCATCATTTTCAGTTGAATGAGAATTTTATCAA
The DNA here is from genome assembly GCA_018340775.1 of Taxus wallichiana var. yunnanensis. Lineage (NCBI taxonomy): Eukaryota > Viridiplantae > Streptophyta > Pinopsida > Cupressales > Taxaceae > Taxus > Taxus wallichiana. Next base: position 536,388,448 of record CM031236.1, read on the forward strand.
TCACATTCCATATGTCTTCAAATTCAAGTTGAGTCTTAATTTTGGTCTTCCATTCCATGTATTTATCATCTCGAAGGAGTTAGGAATCTAGTAGAAAAAAATTCAGAGTATTTCCATCCATTGTGGGAGAGGGTCATGCCAAATAGGTTCCCTTCTCAATGATTTGCTAGTCTAATTAAATTACAATGCACTGAAAACTTAAAAATTATCTAGTCCATGAATAAATAATTTTTTTGCACTTTTTAAAATATTTTGGGCACTTTGGCCTCTTGTAGATACTCCCCTTACAAAAAAAATTGTAGTTATTTTTATGTATTTTAAATAATTTTTTGCAAAAAATAGAATAAATTGGCTCTATGGTATCTTTTGTTTACAAAACTAATGTGTTTTTGACTATTTTACATTTTTTTTAATATTTTGACCCCTAATAGGGGTTTTTTCTCAAATTTTAGCTCAAGCGGACTAAATTTGGTGGGTCCTCTAGTTTTAGTTGTGCCTATAATTTTTTTTTCCAAACAATCAACTTGGTGGGGTTTAACCCCTTGACCTCCACCTAGTTATAATGCCTTTACAAAAACTCTTTACTAATTTCCCTACGGAGCACTTTAAGTTTAATAAAGTCAAAACAATTATTGAAGGTTAACAAACATAAAACCTATAACTTTTCTTGATACTACAAGTGGTTTTGTAAGAACTTTATAGCAAAGGAAAAAACATAGACAATTTTAAAAGGTATTTTGGCATAATAGAAAGTGGTTTTGGTTGTGTAAAATACCTTAGATCAGCTTCCATGCCTCCCTTGATCTTTTAATCATGTCCTTGACTAATCTAATCTTCCTCAAGGTGGATTTTCTATGAAAGATGGGTTTTTTGAAGAGTTTAATAGTACTATTGAGAAACGAATGTTGTTTTGAAAAGAAAAACTCCCCAATTCTTTTTCAAACTTCTTCTACCTCGCACAAGAGTAGAATCTCCCTTATACGATACTAAATGTGGAAGGAACTTGGAACAATTTTAATCATATGTAGAAATATCCCTGATTACCTTCGCATGAGTATGTTGTAATGTATATATGCATTGCACATCATAACCAAATCCAATAAATAGTTATGTGGGTTTAAAAATACCCAAAATTATAAAATAACACTATATAGGAATAAAATATATTTATTAATAAGACATATAATATTCACCGTATTAGCATAATAAATAACCAACTAGGTAAGTATAACTATCTACATGACGACTTAACCATTTATCACATGAAATTTACTTAACATTAATGTTTTTCATGGAGAGATTACAAATAAAATATACATGACATGCAACTAAAAATCTTAGTTAAGGGAAAAGAGGACTCGGTTTTCTTCTGAAGGAGTGCTTGTATGGAGAAATAATCATCAATAATGTGGAATCAAAAGTTTGATAGCTATGTCCTACAAGTTGGACTTGCACACAAAAATAAAATAATTACATTCACTTTAAAGAAAGGAAAACTTTTTCATCATAGTCCTCTATGTGGGTGACATTCTATTTATTGGAAAGTGAAAGACAAGGATCAAGAAAATGAAGTCTCAATTTTCTACATTGTTTGACATAAAATATATTGGTTCTACAGAGTTAATTTTGGAAATGGAACTCAAGAGATGTTGTTCAATAAGGAAACACTTAGCTGAATAGAAGTATAATGTTGAGACAATTTTGGAAAGGTTGAAGATGCATGACAACAAACCTATGGGACATACTTTTCTTGTTGGTAAAAAAAAATTGCTATTAAAATCTAGACATAAGAGGAGTTGGAGGACATGGCTCAAGTGTCATGAGTGAATACAATGGGAATCCTAATGTATGTAATGGTGTGCACAATACCTAACATTCCAAATGTAGTGGGAGTAGTTAATAGATATATATACAATATGGGAAAGAATAATTGGAGTTCATTGAAAAGAATATTTAGGTATATAAATGAAACATCTAACCATGCTATTTTTATCAAGGAAATATTTAACAAAGAAAGGAATTGAATCCACATGGTTTTTGGACTCTATCTAAGGTCTAGAGAACTTGACATGTGAAGGGATAATAGTGCATACAATTTCATCTTCTTTAGTGGAGATGTAAATTGGATGAGAAAGTATCAAGCAAGTGTTGTAATATCCACGACAAAAGCTAAGTACATGGAAGTAGTTTGGATTTAGAGATTATGTTCCACTATCGAGTTCAATTTTTTTGTGAAGATAGATTGCGACTCTCAAAATGTGATTATCTAGAAAATAAGCTCATGAGTATTACTATTTCATAAAGCGAATTGATGTGTATTATCATTATGTAAGGGAAATGCTAGAGGAAAATATGATATGGGTGGAGAAGGTGGAGAATGATATGTCTCTCATATTCATTGACTAGGGATGACTACTAAGAAGTTATCTTGGTGTATGAAAGGAATGGGATTGGAAGACCGTAACTACTAAAGAATAGGTTTATGTTCCTTATATGAAAATATTTTACAAAGTGGGAAAATTGGGAATTTTTCAACTTTGCATATAGAGGTTTAACATATTTTTTTAGTGTAGAGGATTTCGTGCCACTATTTCATAATAAATTTTTGTGCACGAGCATGTGCGCATGTATATGAGTATATGTGACTTATACGGAGCTTGCAAAATGTGGAAATGATCTCTACGTGCATCATCATACTATGCGTAGGATTTTATGCATGAAACATGTGCATAATGGGAGTTTCATCATGGTGCACAATGCAACCATGCAAACATGTGTGTAATGGGAGTTAGTGATACATTATCAATAATTTTCTAATTAGACCTAACAACTGTAGGTATGAAGTAATGTGTTGGGTAATATTCTAACATGGTTAGTGAAGTAATATTATGAATAATGACTTAGCTCAATGGCTAGAGAGAATATAAAGATTCTTTACTCTGTAAATTAATGGACAACTTGAAAGGATGCAAGTGCTTTAAAAGCATGCGGATTTATGGAAGTATGTTAAGGAAAAAATTGTTATAATAATTAATTTGGTTGTTGGCTATGTCAAGGCAATCAAGTATTATCATGCAATATAAGAAACCAACCCAGGATGGGGAAAATAGGCAATGTTGAATGCATGCATTATATTATATTTGTAGTGTATATTTACATGTTCTAATAAATAATTTAGAGTTCCTTGAAGGTCATCATTGTATTTTCAAGTTTGGTTAAAGTTAATGCAATAAACATGATTATTGTGTTGGGTTTTCCAACCCAAAAGGGTTTTCCTAGGTGAATATTGTAGCTATATCTAGTGTATATTATAGATTATAATATCTTATCTACATTATTTTTGTCTATAGGACCTAATATTTCCCATATTATATAATGATGTTCTTCTAGCTTCCATTATTGATGATGACATGCACATGTTTCTATGCTCTGTAAATTAATGGACAACTTGAAAGCATGCAAGTGCTTTAAAAGCATGTGGATTTATGGAAGTATGTTAAGGGAGAATTTGTTATAACAATTAATTTGGTTGTTGGCTATGTCAAGGCAATCAAATATTATCATACAATATAAGAAACCAACCCAGGATGGGGAAAATAGGCAATGTTGAATGCATGTATTATATTATATTTGTAGTGTATATTTACATGTTCTAATAAATAATTTAGAGTTCCTTGAAGGTCATCATTGTATTTTCAAGTTTGGGTAAAGTTAATGCAATAAACATGATTATTGTGTTGGGTTGTTACAACCCAAAAGGGTTTTCCTAGGTGAATATTGTAGCTATATCTAGTGTATATTATAGATTATAATATCTTATCTACATTATTTTTGTCTATAGGACCTAATATTTCCCAACAACATATTATATAATGATGTTCTTTTAGCTTCCATTGTTGATGATGACATGCACATGTTAACCTTTGACCCAAAAATTGTGGAAGAGATACTACACTCATTCTGTTTTAAAGCATTGGTGGCAATGGTGTTGGTACTCGAGAAAAGTATGTTTGAACCAAAGTGCCATCTCCTAGTGTGTAAGACCTAATGTATATTACATACTAATTTTTTTTATACAAAATTCATAATCATCATAGATGCAAGTGCGGTGTTGGTGGTACCACTTGTCACTTTGTTTCCTCTTACATTTGTTTGATGTTGAAAGAAAGAGATATTTTGGTTTTATGTGAACTTTTAGGAAACTCTCCCTTTTGAGGCTTGTTTTTCTTCTACAAAGGGTTCTAAGATGGTGCATTGAGTATGAGCTGAGTCTTGTGCATAGTGTTGGACAAAGACAATAATATCTACTTCATTTTTTCCTTAGCTTTGATCTTGGAGGTGTTACGATATAGTTATCCGAACATGCTAGAAGTAAAGAACTCCATCTTCACGAAATATAATATGAGAGTCTATTGATGTACTTCAACACCATATGTTACTCCTATCAAGTTCACATGTATGCACATAATGTAGTTGTGGAACTTGCTAGTGTAATCTTCAATGACTACTTTTATATTGGCATATTTGCTAGAACCTAATGCACTATTCCTCATAATTCTTGATGGGTTGAAACTCTTTTTTCACAACATTGATAAAGTCATCCCAAAAATGGGATTGAAATCTTCTATGCATGTCATACTAAATGACTATTGTCATTGGGATGTTGAAATAGACATCTTTAATACTTTGAAGGAAACAATATTTACATCATGAAAGGGGTTGACATAGAAGTAGAACTCAAGTTGTCTAGTACAATTATCACATGCTTAGGGATTTAATGTTACCTATAAACATTGAGATTTCAAGATTAACATAGACCTTGAAATGAATTTACTATTGAAACCATTGTTGCACACAATAAGAAAATATTATGACATTATTAGACTAAGTTGCATCACGAGTTTATGGAATTGAAAAAAACTTTCAATGTAGTGTGCAAAGTTGCATCATGAGTTTATGGAATTGAAAAATACTTTCAAAGGTGTAGTGTGCCTCAAGAATTTCCTATATGAGTTACTATATTTTTAGGGCAGCCTTACAATTATTTCTCATCATTGTCCATGTTTTTCTCCTACTACATCATTCATTCATGTAGTTTGAAGTGCATGTGTATTTACAAGCATATGAGAGATCTTGCTATAATACTAATGGTCTACACCATGAGGACTAGCATACCAGTGTAGAGGAAAACCTCACACTTGGAAATAAGTTGTGAGTTATAGAATACATATCAACAAGCCAAACACATTTGAATCTAGAAGTCACTTGTAGAATAATACTACTTCTATTCAAATGAATAAATAAAGAATAATACATAGGTGTAGAAAGTTTAGTAAGGATAGGAATTGAGGATTTGTGTGATCAATAAGAGGCAACAATTCCTTGGTGAATGTGCTTATATTGGAATGAAATGTAAAGGAGTATGAGAAATACAAGATACTCTGCATATTGGAATGAAATGTAAACGAGTATGAGAAATACAAGATACTCCAGTTATGTTTCCTTACTAGGTCGAATGAAATATTTACACGTCTATGTGTATGTGTGTGTTTTTTTTTTGTCGAGATACAATTTATTCTCATCAAATTAAACAACATTTGGTTAAAAACTTATATAGGATAAGTTTCGTTGAGATACCTACAAAGTGTATGACAAAACTCCTCAACAAAACAAAATACATCTGCTCTGCTCAGACCTGTCCAATAATGTGCTGTGGCTACACTTGGAGTTTCTCTTCAAGAGAGCACAGTATTTTTGTTTTAAATAGAAGCGTGCTCAGACTTGGAGTTTCTCTTCAAGAGAGACTTCACCTGCTAAATATAAACATGCTTACTATGGCATGGGTGTTGTGCCCAATCTCACAGCGAAACCGAGCGGGGACTGATTAAAATACCCAGAAACTTGAAGATTGTGAAGCACAGGTAATACCGAGAAACTTATTTCAGAAGAGGGTATTTAACTGAAATCCTTCAAGAAATAGCTTGAAACGCATGCTGCAATGAATGCAAAAATTTTAAAAAGGCTTATTGCTGAAACTATGACGCAGTCGATGATAAATTCTGCTGTATTTGGACCTTTGGGATCCGAATTACCGAGGCGGGTAATTTAACCGAAAACCCTGCAAGAAATAGTTTAAAATGCATGCCAAAGTGAATGAAAAGAAAAATATGACTATTCATTGCTGGAACTACGATTTGCACAGCGGTTCTGAGTCTTATGCAAACGCAAAACTTTCAAGCAAATAGATATCCAATCATGTGCTTTTGCTGCCGCTATCGCTACCCTCGGAGTTTCTCTTCACATCCGCACAGTGATTTTGTTTTAAAAATGCGAAGTGTTTGACAAAATTCCTTAACAATGTGCACTCCAAAAGTTGAATTTGACTTGACCCGTAAACAAAATGAAAATCAGCATAACTTCAAATCTAAATGTTTCAATGGGGCTACGAAACATTCAGGTTTGTAATTAAAGTGAGCTCCTGATTCATAACCTGCAAGGAATGAAATTAACAAGGAAGACAGTAATAGACCGAAAACATGTTGATCTTGATTCTTAAATAACATATTATAAAAAAATTCAAATTATAATATCAATAGACTCCGACTCAATTCACAAGGATCTAGCCTTGTAAACATGCTATAATACCAATATCATGTTCAGAAGCGACTAAGAATGTCACCACCTATTTGAGATTTTTTTACAGCTTGCTTGGAATTCTTTGTTTTTGACTTAAGAATCCAGACTCCCCCTCCCTAAATCAACAATTATAAAAGGCACCCAATTCTGCTAAACAAACAATTTTTAACTGTACAGTGCTATAAGCTTCTAGCCCTTTGGACTAAGAAAAACTATGCAAAAAGAATTAAATGTTACTGCAAGCCTCTCTCAGGCTTTTGGGCTTGCTGACAGCTCCTGAAAAACACGGAGCCTCCTCTGAACTTTGTCCTCATGGCTGCCGGGATTAGAATCACATAGTGCAGCCAAAATGGCCTCTTCAAATTCCTGGTTATCAGGCCATGGATCTGTCTTTTCCTGCAACGGAAGCGAAATTGAATTAGCCTTTGTGAGAGACCTAGTGTTTTGTGCAGATTGAGTTTGTTGTTGTTGAAGTTGTTGATCATTATAGTGAAGAAGATCAAGACCACCAAAAGAGAGTGACCTCCTTGGTGGGGGCGGTTTTCATTAGTAAGCTCTCTGAATTTAGCTGCATTCTTGCCATTGTTACTGAAAACCAGATTTTCTGCTGCAAATGGCATCTTGATTTTCTGATCATTAGTCCTATCCAATGTCAGAGGCAGTTGTTCTTCGTTGCCCTGTTTATTATTATCAGCCCTTGAGAAAAATGGGGTGCAGCACTGTTGAGAACACGGTCTGTGTTCACGATGTTGCTTGAGGTTAGAGGAGGAAATGCTACCTGATCTAGCTTCTGCTTCAAGGCGTCTGCATGCCTCTGCATCTGAGAACAACTGCCACCCACAAGAGGGGGCCTCTTCTGTAGTGGCTGAACAGGGATAGTGATATTGACGTTGATGTTTTCATCTGCAAAATCTTGCCCCACTCTGTCTCCTCCATTCTCTTCCCAGAAACCATTGCTGAACATTGAGAAGTGGGAATCGGGTGCCTTTGAGGGGACTACCACTGGGTTTTGGGATTTGTATTGTAAAAGCCCAAATCCTGCTGTAGCCAAAAAAGTTGTGGTGTATCCATTGCCCATCCCTGGATCTGAAATCATATTCTTGTTTTGCTGGTTTTGGTTTGGAGGTTGATGTTTTGAAGGACAAGGCTGAGGCTGCCATACTGATGAGAATTGTAGAGCAGCAAAAGTTGATGCAGATTCTGGATTCTCATTAGACAAATTGAAACGGCCAGATTGAGACTGAACTTCAAGCTCTTTTAACATCTCTTGAGCTCTTTCATATGATTTGAGATGAGATTCAAGTCCCCAAGGCCCATCTGAAGAAGTAGACTTTACACATCGAAGCATGGTTTTCGCCTCTGGAATCCTCCCCTGCTTCATCAAGCAAATTCCAAGATTGCACATCTTATTGTTGTCTGGTTCAATTGATAAGGCTTTCCTATATACAGCCTCCGCAGCAATATAGTTGTTCTGCTGCATATAAGCCCAGCCTAAGTTTCCCTGCATACAACACCAAATTGCAGTCAAATTTAGACGATAACACATATGCAGAACATAAAATCATCATTCAGTTAGACCATACGTATGCAATAGAACATATGATCACCGATCTATTATATCATACATTGATGCATGGAACATAATATCACTGTTATCAGTGGCTGACAAATTGATTATGCAGAAGATCACAAATGTGAAGAAGAAAGTTTCTCCATACCAGCAAGCGGGTGGTCTCCTGTTCAATTGAGACCTGGAACTTCTTCCCTGAGATCTAGCAGTTTTTGTGCGTTTGCCATTGAATGCCATGCCTTGATGAATGAGATTCAGTTTTTGTTTCAGGAGGACTATTTGATCATCCAATCTCCCACATCTCTGCAAACAATCAGCAAACTAACATTACTGAAATGAACCCCATATAAACTTAAACCCTGAGTATCGCATGGGGTTTATTGCTGATACTCCCAATTTCATTGCAGTCAGGAGAATGACCTCAACAACTTAACTCTTTATCTCATTTTCTCTTGCAAGTTCTTGTTTGAAATGTACTTTGCTTGCAGTCCTATTAACCTGGCATGGTTACCATCAGAGATATATCCAAGTCTTGTACTTATGGGCTTCTCTTCTATGGTATTGGTGGCATGGATATATATGTCTCCTCCTCTATGGTGGCATTGATGTATCAAAATGTAGAACTAGGAATTATTAGTACTTCATAAGGGCGGTTATTGGCAAAGGAATTGTACCAGATTTCATAAGCATTGCCACTAGCTTTATCCTGTTACTGATGGAGTTAGTAAACTGTCTATCGGCCTTTGCTTCCCTTACCTTGGTTGGCATTTTCATCCACAACTCTACCAAACAATACTAGCATAATTCTAGACAAATCAAGATCAGTCGCTCCTTCGTAAAGTGCAAAAGTAGTAATGAACCAAACTTCCTAAGATAAGGATGTAGAACAATAAATTTATGGAATTTTTGGGGGAAGATCTGCAAATACTTGGTTCATCTTTGAACACTTCAATATAACCAGACATTGGAGCAGGTCGTAGTGTTGTGCAGGTTTTGTGCCATATTTTTATGCCTATATCCTCCTATTGTATTCTTAATTAAGTTTATAAAAACAAATCCAAAATAAGGGACCTGCACAAGATGGTAAATATGGAGGAAAACACTGTAACAGGTTCCAACCCTATTGATACAAACTAAATCATACAAACTGTAATTGATAGGAAGCATGAGAATCAGAGAGTTTCCCTATCAATAGAAAAATCTAATCTACCCACTCTTATGCATAAGAATTTTTGATTTATAGACTTGAATACCTTGTACAGATCAAGCAATACATTATCTAGGGACTCCTGTGCATGATCTGAGCATCGACTGCGCAAGGACTTGATTGCTTCAATAGCCTCTTCTGGCCTGTTCTGCTGCTTCATCACAATGGCCATGTCCTTGAGGGCACTGTCAACCCTATCATTAGCATTGATAGCTGCCCAAAACAGGGCAATTGCCCTATCCGGATCCTTGTCCACCAACTGCAGCATTTCCAAATCCATCAATACCAACAACCCAAAATTTCTTCCTCATTTCTCATAACCCCAAATATTGAAAACCACAATGAATTCAGAGAATCATATAAAATAAAAAAATAAAAAAATAAAAAAGGGAAAAAAAGAGGCATACCTGAACATGTTTGGCTTTGACATAAGGAGTATCACCAAGAGGGACCTTGTGAATCACATGAAATGAATCAGAACTAGCAGGAACCTTGGTAGAAGGCTTCAAAGGACTACAAGGAGCGGACTTTGATATTCTCTGGCCATATGAAGGAATGCATCTCCCCTGCTGCTGCATATTCATTTCTTCCTTGTGAAGAGAGCGGTGAAGGTTTTTTCAATGGCAATTATATCAAGAATGCAATAACAATGCTGAGCCAAGCTCTCCCTCGCATGGTAAATGGGAAAAGAGCTTAGCTCGGCTGTGTGGAGAATGAATAAGATGGGATATGCAGGAGACCTCTTGTTGGTGGGGTTTTTGTGGGAGGAAGAAGATTTATGGCAACAGGGGAAGAAAAGCGGGTCGTTGTTTCTCAGCCGTTGATATGGGAAATCTACGGATGCGATTCACATGACCGTTGGGTGAATAGTTATCCGTTGCAAATAGCCGTTGCAAATGTTTTGGGAAGTAACGAGGATTTAAATCCCACTATCATTGTAGTTGCCTTTTCGTTTGTATTTGCGTTTACTTTTAGAGGGATTTAGAAAATAATTTGTGTATAATGCTTACTAAATACTAGTGTCCATTGATAGTTATAATTTTTTACTTTTAATCGGTGACATTAGTAAGTTCGAACAAGTTCTCGAGATTATAAATGAAACTAATTTTGCTATGATTTTAAATACAATTTAAATGTTTTGATAATGTGATTTTTTTAATTGATTGAAAGTGTCCTTCATATTTCCTAAATTTTTAGGGGTTTTTTTTTGGGATGTTTAGTTTTTGGGAGCACAACTATTTACAAATTTAAGTTTAAGTTGATGTAATTGTGTTAGAAAATTTAATGGAAGATTGTTTTAGATCACGAACTTAAATTCTAATGCACATAACAATAGATACACATAATAAAAGGTCTATAATACACAATGTGAAACAACAAGTTTTGTTGTATTATTTTAATAGAAGATTTATAGTTTTACACACACACACACACACACACACAAATCTCGAAACTATAATAATTCCCAAGCTGGATGTTTTAAACCAAACACACATTATAGCTAGACTTGCGGGCTTCACAAATCTCTATGTGAGCCAAGACTTGATATGTTCTCTTAGGTCACAAATACTACGATACTCTTCAATACTCTAGTTGCCAACCCCTTCAATGAAATCAACCCACATATTTATGCACAAGAACACGTTACAAGAGCTGAAATAGTCCATCTATCTTGTTAGACAATTGCTTCATTATGACACTTCGACTTCTATTAGTTGTTTTTTATAAACCATCTAGGTCGTTACATATTCCTTCTGTTTCGACACCCGTCGCCATGAAATGATACTAATCAAATGATTACATGTGTCATGCATTATAAATTCTACTTTGTAGGAGTGTGTACATAACCATGTGTTACATATAAGAGTCTTTCATCATAAGTGACTCCACGGATTGCACATGTCGTCACATAGTGCACATGAATGAGTAAGACAAGTCTTACTATAAAAGATGTCTCATCTCATGAGAAGTCCAACTTTTATGTGAGGAATGTGAAGAGCTCTCCAAAGATGTGCAAAATACTTGTATATAAACTTTTAACATTTCTATGTAGGGCTTACAAAGCCTCCACACTGTGAGGTATATTTTAAGGAATGAGATTTTTATAGAAATATCTTACTAAAGGTAAATATTATTAGATTAAAATATTAGAAACATACATGTATGGTAGGCGAATCCTATGGGAAAAAATAGAATTAACTATTAATATATGTTTATTTTGTCAAATTTAACAAGTTTTTATACAAATTCACAATTAGTATATATTCATTTTTGATTGCTTAATCTAAGATTTGGAAAAAGATTAAAACGAAGCCAATTGGCAAAAATAGCTCTAAAAAGTACCAAGTGCATACAACATATTTTTGATGCATAACCATTTCTTTTGTGTAGGGGCTGATGATGCATTTTCCTTCTAAGTGGTGCTTATTATCCAATTTCACCCAGGGGAAATTGGACAACTGAACAAGCTCACATAACCCTCCAAGGATCGAGAGATACTTGTCAATCTTCATAAGGTTCGGATGTTGAAGAATGATGGTTGAATTGACTCAAAATTGAAAAATAGAAATCACGGGTGCATTGTTTTACAAAGGTATTAGACACCTTCTTACATGACCCGAGGACACTAGAATGAATCAAAAGGTTCGCATGTAATGCATGCGGGAAATGAGGAATGTGCAAAGTAACTTTGGCCCTGGAGGAGCTCACCAAGCTGGCGAGTTGAAGAAAATCAAACTCCCGCGCTATTTACATTGAAAATCACCAACCCATTTGCATTTCAGCCCTTAGCTGAGTTATCATGGAACCAATGTATAACCAAGATGGACCGGGACAATCTTATAGAGTGAGCCCGCTCATGGGGCATAATGTGGGATATAGAGTCCATCAATTTATTGTGGAGCACATGCAAGCTAATTGTCTACACACCGAGTCCACCCATGTTGAGTTACATATTTGGGAGGTCAAGCTTCAGGATGTGATGCCGAGTTGCGAGGTGTGAGAAGAGTAAAATCACAAGTAGCCACTGGTGAGCCACATTTACAATATGGATCAGAAGGTTGGAAGACCCTGCATCATCAAGAGCTAAGTTTCATGTAAAACTACAAGGTGAGATTTTGATATGAAATTGAGAGGCTTTGGCACTATAGCAAAGGCCAAGTTATCTTAGCATGAATCTCATTGTGCTTAGATGGGAAATGAGGAAGTTGACTCGTGGAAGAATGCACCGAGCTGATTTTGTAATAAACCGAGCTCATTCTAGATAGACCGGATCGGTCGATTCATCAATGGATGTTGCATGGCGAGAGAATCCAAGCCAAGATCATCGAGCTCTTAAAGATTGTCTCCAACCATGAGTATGTTCACAGGTTTCTATAAACTCAACTGCCCAAGGTAGGACTGTTCTCACCGATCGTAGTTTTGAAGCCATGCACCCAATAATAAGGTCGATCCAGTTTATAACAATAACCATCTTGGTAGATAAAAGTGAAATGCGGTGGAAATGCGAGGCTTGAGTGGTTTGAGGGCATTTAGGACGTTTGTGCGGGAAAATCTTGAAATTACCGACCTAAACAAAAGTGAGCCCAGTGCGGCGATATTGGGTTTGGATGGCCTGAGCAGCCCAGGAACAAGCGGGCCGTGGAAGCCTGAAATCCCCACATGATAAGGAACTCGGCGTGAATTATGGATAGGGCCAAAATTTTTGGCCCAAGTGTCCCTGAGGACAATTGTGTGGTGGGGAAACGAAATGGCTGCATAACACCGGTGCGGGCATAATGGAGATAGGTGACCCTCAAAGCACTAGGATGATCGGGCTCTAAGAACCTAACTTCACCGAAGAGGAACAATGTGAGCATAGAGGTACATGAAGAGCTAGAGTCATTCAAATTGAGGGGCATGGAGCTCGTGGAAACCGTGATTTGGATAAGGCGTTAGGTATGTGCCCGAGCTAGTATTTGAATAGGAGCACATGGCATCACGAAGCGGCAGAATGATCGGCATTACAAAAAAACAACTTGGTGCACGGTTAAGAAATGATTATTGGAAGGAATGCGACCAACACATAATACAAGAAACTCAGCCATGTGGTTAATAGCAAAGATCTCGATGTAGTGGTAGGCACATAGAAATGACTTAGATGTGCACTGGAGGAGGATGTGGGTGTGTAATAAGTGGCGCCGAGTTAGGGATATAAGGGATCTTCGTGTCATATGAAGTGATTCCGAGTTGGTGAGTTTAGGAATGAAAAATAAGGGAGGGTGGTAGAATATAGAGTGGTTATTAGCTCGACCAAGGTGGCCAAGCTGATTATGAATGCCAAACCATAAAATAATAACCCCACCCCCTTTTCTCATTGCAAAATATTAAAATGAAATCATTTCTTTCACTTTTGCAAAAGCTATGAGACACCTTGAGATTGATTTTGTAGGTCCAAAATCACCAACCACACTCATTTATCATGACTTGCAATTGGTGGGAAAGTGAATTTTGGGAATTGCATCCTCCCCTCTCTCTCCCAAAATTCTATAAATTGAAGTGTTGGGCTCATTGTAAAGGAGGATAGTTTGAGTAGCAAAACTCTGTCATTTTGGTTTTGTGAAGCCAATGTGCTACAGGCCTTTATAGTGGACTCCTTGCATGGTGATCCAGGCCTTTCCTTTGTAATAGTTTGGACTATGCATATTAATGAAGCAATAGATGCAAGTTTGTGGATGTATCTTCCCTTGTCTGTGTTTGTTTGCATTCTTCTTTGCCTCTCTAATCTTATTGCAGATGTTTGTGTCTACTCTATGCTCTTGTAGGGATATATTATTATTGTGTATGCATGTAAATGTGTTGTGAAGGTTGTTGTTAGATTGTGGAGAACTATTATCACCCTCTCTAATCTACATTTTGCCTCCATTTTCACACATTGGGGATTATTCTCTTACCCTTATTTTGGTGCATCACCTCTATGTAGTGTAGTTTTCCTTCATTTGCATGTTATTTCTCTCTCTCCCTGGTCCCTTGGAAATTATAGGATAGAGATACTCAATAGCTTCATTTTAATAGAGTTAGTTTGCACTAGAGTAGGAAGAAGAACCAACTTTCTCTGGAGGTCTATCTCAAGTAGCAAGTCCCACACTTGGAGATAGTACCCATGTTACCCAGTCACACCATGAGCTCAAGCACACACACTTGTGTAAATTAGAGGGTGATTTTGATTGGTGATAACAATTTTGGCATGCTCGATGGGATAACAAAGAAGTTTCATTTTAATTACAACAAGAATGTGTGCACTTGTAAAATTCCATAGCTTGTAAGAAGATTTGAAATTGCACATCTAATGACTCCAAAAGGGAAGAATTCATTGGTTTTAACATCCCAATCTTGTCAAATTTATGAGAAGAATTCAAACAAGGTCAAGAACTAGAGAGAAGAAGGAATTTTTGAATATCTACAGCTATCTCTGGGTAGAGGAAGAAGGGGAAGAAGAGCTCAAAGGTCTCCATCTCCACCGAATAGAACACTATCAACACCTCCACCTGGTAGGCCTTTCATTCAATCAACTAGAGTTCTTAGACCAATTATAATGGCACATCTACAACAACAAAACCACCACAAGGGCCACCAAATCCCTATGTCAACTTCACGGGAAGCATCCCACTTGCTCTCAATGCAAAATCCAATTCCAGTTACAACATTGAAGAACATTCCATATTTCACTGGAGAAAACCATACAACTCCGATTGATCACATTCAAGACATTGCAAATGTCTGTGTTATACATGAGGTTAATGAAATGGATGTGGTTGTTAAATTATTGGATTCTTCTTTTAAAGGAAAATATTTACAATGGTTTAGAATCTTGACAACAGGATCAATTCAAAATTGGGATCATTTGTGCAACTCTTTGTGGTCAATTTGGGGAGAAGGTAGAAAACTTATCTCTGTTGGAACAACTAACCACAATCAAGAGAGCACCAAATGAAGCAAGATGGTTGATTTCAACTTCAGGTTTCAAAGGACATGGGATAGGATTCCACTTGCTTGTGAGGCCAACAAGTTGAAGGTGCTTTTTTATACTTCCTAAAAGCTCTAAATTTTGATATTGCAATGATGATACAATCCATGGGAGGTACAACTTTACCCGTAACTTATAACATTGCTATTAGAGCTGAAAATTGTCTTAATTCAAGCTGGTAAACTTGCACCTAGGCCACCCATGCCTCTTTATCCAAGAATTAGGAAGCCCAAGCACTAGCCAAACACCTACATTAGCTCCCATTCCTGCCCCAAAAAAATTAGAATTCATTGAAGCCTCTACCTCATCTTCTAGTACCTCAAATGAACTCCAAGAAGTCATGAAATAGTTAAAAACTTAGGCAATGAGTTGGTGACAATTAAGAGGTAACAGAGCTCAAAATTTTAGGTCATATCAGCCTCAAACCCAACCCAATAGACCTCCTTGTATCAGCCTAATAAGCCACCTACTCAAGCTGCAAATTAGAACCAAGTAAAACCTCCTACTAATAGGCCATTCTAGCCTTACAATCCCAATGTTGTATCCACATCTAGAGCCATGGTACCAGTACAAAATAACATAGCTCAAGAGTATGACTGGTGCTTCCCATGCAATCAACCTCATAACCAGTCAATGTGTTTCAATGGTGCCTTGAATCAAGCTCTTATGGTGACAACAATGGGTGTGGAACAAGAGACAAGCCAAGAAGAAAATCAGTAGTAGGAAGCTACCCAAGAGGCACCTCCGAATGAGACCACACTTGTCAATTGGCAAGTTGAAGATTTTTGTGGTATAAATCAAGTCCCTTCTCAAAGTGTGGCAGCCAATACATGATCTAAGAAGAGAAATATTGAGAGAGGGAAATCATCTAATTCAAATGATTCACAACCCTCTATCACTCCACAAGGTGTTAGCAAGTCAAAGTGTAGTCTCCGAATGTGCAAAGTCAAGCCCAAACCACCTTCTAGACCAGCTCAAACACTAGTTGTAACAACCCATGTGCAAGAGAAGACTATGCAAGGTAAAGGGAAGAGAAAGATAGCTCATCCCCATTCAATATTCTTGAGCAAATGAAGAAAATGAATGTGAACATTTCAATGTGGGAGTCATTAGCTATCCTAGCCAAAGAGATCTATTGCAAGCTGCCATGGAAAATTGGTCCACATCAAATCAATCATCCAAAGATCAAGAGAAGGTACTCACAAATGCAACTCAATTAGTAGGAGGAAATCAAGGAGGTCAACAAGGTAAAAACATGAAGCCTCCTCCATTTTATATATCTCTAATCATTGGAAACAATCTTGTACATAATTACATGATTGATTCGGGAGCAAGAACTTTGTCATGCCAAAACAAATAGTTGATCAGTTGGGTCTTCAATATGAAGTCATTTCTAGAGGGTGTGGTGCAATTGGATGGGACAATGGTAACAATAGTTGGAGTAATCAAAGGATTGAGCCTCACATTGCATGCATGTCCCAATGTGACCATCTTGCAAGATGTATCAGTCATAGACTTGCCACCACTCTTTGCATTATGTTTGTCAAGAGACTTCACCACTAAAATTGGAGGTTATTTTCTATTGATTGGTCACACATGTTATTAGAACTAAGGTATGGAGCTAAGGCTATAATCAGGTCCGAACCAATTGTAAATTTCCACATTGAGCCTCATACACCAAATCCAATCAATGCAAATTGTTCAACATTTGATCAAGAAGATTTCCCAAGCACTTATGAAGTGGATACCAAAGTTGGAAGCATTCTAGACTTAACTCTTGATGATTGGGCCAACAAAAGGCATGCTTTTGACCCTTACAAGGAAATGGAAGAAGTTGAATTAGGGTCTATTTCTTGCATGAAGAAAATTCACCGCTTCCTAGTATCACCAAGCCGGATGCTAAAGATGATAATGAGGTATGGAAACTATTCTTTGATGGCTCAAGGAGTAGACAAGGTGTTGGAGGAGGAGCTATGCTTGTTTCACCACAAGGTACAAAAATATTACTCAACTTTCCATTTTAGTTTGCTTCTCAAACAACATAGTTGAGTATGAAGCCTTGATTCACATGGATTACATTGGGAAAGAAAGAGAGGTATTAAGAACTTGCAAGTGTTTGGAGATAGTGAGATAATTGTGAACCAAGTAAAAGGAAAAAATGCTACTAAAGAATGATCTTTTGAAGAACTACAAAAATTGGGTATGGGATCTCATTGAATATTTCAAAGCTTTTAAGCATCAATTCCATCCCGAGAAAGAAGAATGATGCAACAGAAAAACTTTGCAATCAATTGGGGTAGCATTTGATGTTGTGGAAAGTATCAAAAGTGAGAAAACTCAGCCTCATATAAAGGTTGTGGTAAGGCCAATTGTCCCAGACAATAATACAAGTTGGAAAGTCTTTGAGAATGATCAACAAATCATCAATTTTCTACAAGAAGAAGTTGAGTTCTCTGCTAGAAACTAGATAAGTTGGAACAGCAATATGGTGACCAAGTGGTGTAGCTGAGAACTAAAAAATTTCCAAAGGGTCTTGTGACTTTGGAATCAATTTTCAACCCAATGATCAGTTCCGAAAGAGAAGGAAAACATTCAAGTAAAGGGTGAAGATTTGGAGCCCATTTAGTAGATGAAGGAAAGACATTGCAAATTGAAAAGTAAGTACTCCACAAGAGAAATCTGATTTTTTCAACTTTTCAAGAGTTTCCCGATGTCTTTTCCTGGAATTATAAAGATTTGAGAGGTTTTAATCCAAATTTAGCTCAACATACTATTGAGTTAGATCTAGAATCTAAGCCCATCATGAAAGAAGCAAAAGCAAAAAGGTTGAATCCTCACATTGAACCTCTCATGAGAAAAGAGTTAAATAAGTTGATTGAAGCCAACATCATATTTCCTATCAAACATTCAAGTTGGGTTGTAAATTTGGTGCCGGTGAGAAGAGAAAAGAGAGATTAGACTATGTGTGGACTTCCGTGATTTGAATAGAGCATCACTCAAAGATCATTATCCACTTCCATCATGGAGAAAATCTTGCAAGTTGTAGCTAGTTCGAAAGGTTTTCATTGCTAGATGACTACTCAAGATATAATCAAATAATGGTGAAGGAAGAAGATCATTTCAAGACAACCTTCACCATAAAATGGGGAACATATGCTTATAAGAAAATGCCATTTGGATTGTCAAATGCCGAGAAACATTTTAGCGTGAGCAATGGATATGGCATTCAAGGGATAATCAACAAGATAGTGCTCATTTACCTTGATGATATCACCATCTTCTCAAAGAATGCAACATACCACCTCTTTCACCTCAGGAAAGTATTTCAAAGGTGTAGAAGATTCAAAGTGTCTTTGAATCCAAAAAAGTGTGTATTCTTGGCACACAAGAAGAAAATTTTAGGCCATATTGTTTCAAAAGAAGGATTGATAATTGATCCCAAAAGAGTTGAAGCTATCCAAAATTTTCCATTTGCCAAGTCACAAGAAAGCTCTCCAAAGCTTCTTAGGAAGGATAAACTTTGTCCACATATTTGTGCCTGATTTTTCCACTCTTGTGAAGCCATTAACAATGATGTTGAAGAAGAGCCTTGCATTCAAGTGGAAAAAAAAGGCAGAGAAGAGTTTTGAGGCTATCAAAACATGAAATATCACAAGCTCCAACTCTTATCAACCCATATTTCTCCAAGGACTTCATGTTATATCTTTTGGAGGATCAAATACAATTTCAACTATCTTGGTACAAATGAATAAGGAAGGTTTGGAACAACCCATAGCATTCTTCAATCAAATCCTGGAAGATTATGAAGTGAGGTATTCTTTCATTGAAAATGCATGTTCTTGTTGTTATTAGGAGCTTGAAGAAGTTCAGACACTTGGTCTCGAACAATAAGATCCAATTATTAGTGTCTCATGTTGGAGTCAAGGATTTTCTCTAAAAAAGGTCTGAAATGAGAAGAGGGAAGGTTGGATCACTCGGGTAATGGATATGATATTGAAATCAAAGTGACCAAGTTGGTTTGTGGAAAAGGTTTGTGTGAGCAGCTAGCTTCCAAACAACATGTTGAGTCAGAAAGTGAAGAAGAGGTTGTTTTGGTGCTACAAAATGATCAAGAACAACTAATTGATGATGCACCCATTCCATGTTGGACTCAAGACATGGTGCATTATCTCAAATGGTTTTTTCCCTCTCAGAATGGAACAAAGAAAAGAGAAGATATTTCAGATTGCAATCCATTATGTATGTGCTCATTGATGGCATCTTATTCAAGAAGGATGTGAATGAGGAGTATTATTGAGGTGTGTCCCAAAAATTAGATTGAGAAGGTATTACATGAGTTCCATGATGGAGAAGCGGGAGGCCACTTTGCTCCATGAGTAACAACTCTCAAAATCATGAAGGTTGGTTACTATTGGCCTACAAAGTGTTTAGTGATTTTATTCATGGATCAAGAAATGTAAAAAGTGTGTGCATTCTTCACATAGGAAGGAAAGGAAGGTTAATAGTGCACTTCCCTTCATCCAATTTTAGTAGATCAACCATTCATGCAATGGGGATTGGACTTCATTGGAGTTATCAATCCAAATTCAAGTCAAGGCCACAAGTGGATACTACTACGGAAATAGACTATTTCACCAAGTGGACTGAAGTGGTGGCACTCAAGGAGGCAAATGAATCCAACATCTTGGATTTCTATGAGGGGATAGTCACAAGGTTTGGAGTTCCTGCCACCATCATATTAGATAATGCATTGGCATTTCTTGGCACAAAAATCACTGAATGGGATATCAAGAATGGTATTTATCTCAGCACTTCTTCAAACTATTACCCCTAGGGTAATGGCCAAGTAGATTCCACAAACAAGAACTTATTGAGAATCATAAGAAGAACTCTTGATGAGAATCAGAGAACATGGCACATAAAGCTCAAATCAGCTTATGGGATGATAGAATTACACCCAAGAGGTCAACAGGAAGCTCTCCATACAAACTTGTATACGGGAAGGAAGCAGTGCTACCTATATCACTTGAGTTTCCAACATTAGAACTCATGAAGCAACTGGAACTAGCTGAATTTGAACCCATGGAAATTAGGTATGCAGAAGTTGATGGAACTAGAAGAAACAAGGGAGCATGTAATGTAAACCATGGAGAAAGATCAAGCATTGATCAAGAGGAGCTTTGATAAGAAAGCTAAAGCTAGGATATTCAAAGAAGGGGACTTGGTACTGAAGTGGGATGTTGATCAGGAAAAACTGGGAAAGCATTCCAAGTTTGATGCCATATGGAGTGGTCCTATATGATCATGAATGAAAAAGTAGCAATGTCTTTCGATTGGCTAAGTTGGATGGTGAAGAATTACAGATTCCAATCAATGGAATCTATCTCAAACATTGTTACTAGAAGGAAAATTTCTCACCCTTGTACATATTAGTCTAGGATTTTTAATTCCTCCAAGTGCTTGTGCACATTGTTGTTGTGTTAGAATAGGTTTCAATTTCCCTAAGTGCCTCAAGCACATGTCCTATTTCTTCCAGTGTATGCTTTGTATACAGTTCACCATGCTAGAAAGAAGGAGGAAGCTCATGCATTGCAAAGAGAGAAGCTCATAGTTGCAAATTGTAACTAAAATCAGGTCTAGAAATAGATTTCAAATCTTCAATCCTTTTTCTTCCTCAAATCAGCAACTGAGTTTCTCAAATTAGAAAATCTGTATTGGGGAAGGTTTGAAATTTTTGTAGATGGTAGTCCTTAGTGTTCACTCAACCTTCGATCAATGTTAAATAACAAGTATGAGTCACCGAGCTCTCCCAAGGTTTGATAAAAGTCTATGCAGCCTAAAGAAGTAACCCAAGCAACAAAGCAACCTGTTGAAAGGAATGGAACATTTAGAAGAAGGAAGAAAGAGGAACCTAATAGATTTCCATGATGTCCAAATTAAAAATGATCATCGTTCAGCCTCGTGAATTGCAGTTGCGGGAATGGGTGAAATTCAAGTTTTAAAACAATTTTCTACTATGAAAAAAAAATGAATTTTCTTATGAAATTTGAGAGCATCGGAAGGCATTTCCATGAAGAAAGAAACGATATTTCGAATGATCTAAGGTCAAATTTTCAGATTACAAACCAACTCATGAGGATCATGCCGACTCCATGCCCAATGGAAGATTTCAAGCGGCATTTGGTCATACTCCTTTTAGCAAGAAAATGGTCCCTGCAAGTTGACAAATTGTTATCGATTTCATCCTAGGGGAAATTGGATAAGCGAACAAGCACACATAGCCCCACGAGGAGAAGATATACTTTTCAATCTTCACAAGGCTCAAATGTTGAAGAACGAAGTTTGAATGGTTGAATTGACTCAAAATTGACAAATATCAATAATAGGTGCATTGCTTTACAAAGGTCTTAGACACCTTCTTACATGACCCAAAAACAATAGAATGAATCAAAAGGTTGCATGGAATGCATGCGGGAAATGAGGAATGTGCAAAGTAACTTTGGCCCCAAGGGTGAAGGAGCTCACCAAGATGACGAGTTGAAGAAAATTGAACTCCCAAATTGTTTACATTGAAAATCACCAACCTAGTTGCATTTCAGCCCTTGGTGAGTTATCATGGAACCAACGCATAACCAAGATGGATCGAGCTAATATTATAGAGTGAGCCCACTCATGGGGCATAATGTGGGATATAAGAGTCCATTGGTTTATTGTGGAACACATGCAAGCTAATTGTCTCATGAATTGAGCCCACCCGTGTTGAGTTACATATTTGGGAGGTCAAGCTTCTAGGAAGTGATTATGAGTTGCAAGGTGCGAGAAGAATAAAATCACGGGTAGTGACAAGCTGAGCCATGTTAGAACATGGATCAGAAGTTTGTAGGACTCCACATCCCCAGTGACCTAAGTTTCATGTCAAATTGTAAGGAAAGATTTTGATATGTAATTGAAAGGATTTGGCACCATTGGAAAGGTTAACCTATCTTGGCATGAATCTCATTGTGCTTGGATGGGAAAGGAGAAAATCAACTTGTGGAAGAATGCACCGATCTAGTTTTGTAATAAACCAAGCTCATTCCCGTAAAAACAAGATCGAACCGATTCATCAATGGTGGTTGCATGGTAAGAGAATCCAAGACAGGCTCATCAAGCTCTTAGAGATCATCTCAAACCATGAGTATGTTCACATGTTTCTTTAATTCTAATCTTTGAAGGTAGGACAATTCTCAATGATCATAGTTTTCAAGCCATGCACCAAATAATAAGGTTGATCTAGTTATAACAATCACTTGTCTTTATAGACAAAAGTGAGACATAATGGAAATGTGGGGCTCGAGTGGTATGAGGAATTTGGGATGTTTGTGCGGGAAAATCCACGAAATTTCTGACCTAGACATGTAACACCCCGAACCTGTTGTTACTTTCTCCTGAGCATTCAAGTGTTGATATGTGATTTCTTTTCCCATATGAGGATATGTTCCTTTGGTTTTGGGAAGTCATGCTTGATTTGGATTATGTCTTTTCTGCTCTTAAGATCTTTGATTGAACCGGAATATGCTTGGACTCTTTTTCTTTCATCCTTCGCATATGAGTACAAATCGATTTACGGAAGATTGTGGATTTATCCTTTGTTATGACTCAACCTTGGATCAGTTGCATTGATCCAAGGAATGTTTTAATTTTATTCAGGATGAACAATTTGTATTAACATTTCGTGAGTTACTAAGTCTGACTGAACTTTGAATGTTCAAGTTCTTTTAAAACTCCTTCGATATAATATATATATATATATATATATATATTATATATATATATATATATATATATATATATATATATATATATATATATGTCCGTAGAGGATAGTTTTGTTGGATTCTAGAGGTTAACTCTGGCTGATCATTGTAATTAGAATCTAGTTTCAGTCATCATAGCATCAGAAAGGACTTGGACCTTAAGCCAGAGTAAGATGTGTAAGTTTTCTATCTAAAGCTTAATTACTTGATGCAAATCAGAATCTGATCCAGGAATGTTTTATTCTGTTTGAATTCAATTTACTGATTAAATCCTATCTAGGGGACCTAGACTAGAATCAATAAGGTTATTGGTTTTAACCTAAGTCCCTAACCTATCCTAAACTAATGCTATGAAGAGGGACCTAAGGAGAGTCGCAAGTCTTGGGTGGTGGTTTCCATGGCATTTAAGGAAAAGATAAGGATGAAGGACAAGGAGTGTTGCCAGGGTTAGCGGAGGTTAAATTTGTTAAAAAAGGGTCTTACGTGGCAACATCTCTAAGAATGAGAACTTTTGTTTATTTTGTTTTAGCGTTCACCAACTTTGGCAGTCGGTGGCAATGGAAAATAGGCAGGAGAATGGAATTTAATGCAATTAATTTGCATAGGGCCTCGAGTGCGGATTGCTTGGGAAGGCATGCAAGTGGAATTTTGCTTGGTTGTCTTGTTTTTCATGCATTTCATTTTTGCTCTACATGAGCACTGGTACTTCGAACCAGCCGTCTACTCTTCGTTGCATGGCAATTTTGAAAGTTTCAAATTTACTTCTCTGTCATGGGGAATATATAAGGCATGGAGGTAACAATATTTTGTTGTTTAATCTTTCGTGGAAGAAGAAGAGAAGGGGCGAGTGCATCCAGAGGTCTTCTTCGACTTTTTAGCGACACTATCAGGCATGATAGGCCCTAACTATTAAAATCTTGCTTTCCTTTAAATGTTTTCATTAGAACAACTCTGTTCAGATAATGTATGCACATTTTGGCTTGGCTGGTAACAATGATTTGGGTTTAATATTAATTTGGGGTTCTGGGTTGAACATGAAATTTTGGGTCCTGGATGAAACCTGCTTCATTATTCTGTTCCTTTCTTTGTGAATCAAACTTGGAGTTTTGCTATCCGTTTGGAAGTACTGTATGTTCTTATATGATAAAGTATTAAACTAGAATTGGCTCCATGGAAAGAAACATATTAAAAGTTTACGTGTTTGGAAACACCATGGTAATTCTTTATTGTTTCATTTGTGATTGGAACAACGGGTTGTTTTCTTTGCCGTAAGAACTCTAGCTATTACCGGTCCATGTTCAAGGAAATAGGTAATTGATTTTGTGGTTGGAATGTTAGTTTATTCAGTGAAACTTGACTATTTTAGTTGCGTGAGTTGGAAATGTTGTATGAAGTTTAAGCCTGTACTTTTTATTTCAAAGGGTTTGAATGTTCTTATGATTATAGGTTCTGTGAGTAAGGAAGTATATGGTTTAACTGTTGTTTTTGTGATTAAACATGGATATTAGGAACACGGATATGCTCAGGAGGAAACGTACTTGGATGAACTTTGTTTCCCTGGCAATTCATGGTTGATCCTGGATCTGCATGAATGGAAATTATGTTTAATGTTTGGTTAAGATAGGACTGTGTTTGATGTTACCCAGAGGTGAAATTAGGGTTGAAATGCTTTCAACACAACTGAATGATCTATTTATTTTGATAGATAGAGCATTATTCACTACTATGGTATGAATAGGGTGACTCTTGGGAATTGTTGAATCTATATTTAGAATTTGATTATTAACTTTGTACATGCATTTTTGGTTTGGTATCTTGGAACAATATAACAACCTAACAGTGCAACGGTTGGAATAATTTAGTTTCGATCCATTGGTAATTGACGGTAATGGGAAAGTTACCCTAACTCTTAGACTAAAATGGTTCGAGTAATGGATGAAATGTAGACTGTTTACTTTAGAGTAGGATTGTGGTATGAGATTTGACCGTTATAATGTTTTATGTAAAGAAAATGTTATTGACTTTTGTTTAATGTATAGTAGAAACCGTAGGGATCCATTGGCAAACTCTTAAGGTGGCTCTACCTGACTTGAGCTATTGGTTAAACTTAAGTGTTGTACTACTCGTCTTCTTCTTCCCTGATTGGACTAGAGAATGTATATTACTTCTTGGAAGTTAGTATAGTTCTGAACTTGATTAAAATAGAGTTATGATTTTCTTTGTTCTTTCCTCTAAGTTATGAAGGAAAGTTGTTATAGGATTTCAAAATACGAAGGTATTTATACTCTCTCTTGGAATAATAGTGAGCTCTTCTATAGAATTCTATAAGGAACTCTACAATATGGTTATGAGATGGCAGGAATGTTAAAATTAAGTGGTGAGATCTTAACTTAGAAGACTCCTTTCCTTTATTAGTAGTATTATTATCCTGATTTAGAACTCAGTTTGTTATCTTCTTGTATAAAGGTAGCCCTGTAGTTAATGTTTTGCATACTTATCAATGATTAAAAATTTGATATAATAGAGTTAATGGAAGTTTGCTAGATGAACTTGCACGAGGCAGTAATCTATTCTTTTCTCAAATTGCTTTTATACGAACCTGTTGGATGTATACCTTAAAATGGTTTCATTCTTTTAATAAGAGTGATTAAAACATGATTTACATTGTTCTCGGTTTTGTGGATGGTTAGGTACTTAAGATACAGAATGTCCTTTCTTCTTTTCTTGTATTAAACAAATCATCTGAAATAGTCTAAGTGGAAATTATGCCTACGATTTGAGTTACGATATAAAGTCATTGGTAAAAGGAAAACCTAGAGTGTATCAATGAATTGGGAATTGAAGAAATTGATGTCATTTAAACAGGATTGTTTAATGAAAACAATTAGTGGAATGCAATTGTTTTAAGGATTAGTGCTTATCATGCTCAGTTCACTGAACTGACCCGTGCTAGCAATTTTTGCAGATGGTCATCTTAAGTGGTAAAGGCAGGCAGATCCGATATGATGTAATGACTATTTAATCTGGTTCTTATGAAGAATTCGACTTGATTTTTCTAATTGTACTATGGAAGAAAGTTACTCTTTTGCTGAAGGCTATTGTCTTAAAATATGCCGAAGTGCATAGGTTGTAATTGTATAGGTTTGGAAATGAATGAAATGGAGAGATATTACTTATGTGGTTTGTGCTCCTTATTTGTTGAATTGATCTTCTTATTATCTATATGAATGAGTGTGCATTCTTATTGTTCTATTCAATGGAGTCTGGATGGATTCCCTAAGTAAGCCTTAGCTAATTATATGGCTGGATACTACATTTTTCTAGTTAGTAATTCTTTATATCTTATGATTGTGGTTAAAATTGTAAATAAGACCACTGCATTTTTAGGGAACGTTGAGGTTGAGCTATGCCCTAAAATGTAACTATAACTGGGAGAGAATTTTGACCTCTCGTAATGCACTAATTCAAAAGAAATATATATGGTTATAAATCACCATGACTTAATGGTATTAAGTCTGATATGTTTCAGTCTATAAGGTTGTTACATACCCTTGCTGGATTAGTTATTTTACTAATGGGGAAAACTTAAATGGTTATTGTCCTATTTTGTGGATACAAGGTTGTTAGGTACCAAACCGGTAACTTTGAAACAATCTTAAATCTAACTAAAACCCTTTTGTGAATTTGAACCTAATTACAAAAGGTAACTCAAGGAGTGTTGGACTCAGGGTTAGGGAAGGCTACCTAATAAGGTGGGCTGTAATCCAAATATAACTTAACATAAGTAAATTTTTGGAGGCATGTACATCTTTCTGAGGCTGTTCCGTAGGATGTTGACACATGTCAACTGCAAGGTTGTACCTTCGAGAAGATTAGGATCTTCTCGAGGATACAACAATGCAGATGACATATGGCAACACCCTTCTACATTGATCGTTAAGATTTACACACCGAGACTTGATCAATATTTCCCTCCGGGACTGGTTAGGACCATAGACAGGTTATGAGGCAGCCCTTTGAGACTCAGGGTACCTTGACACATGGGGTTAACATCGGTTGACCTAGTATGTCAACTTACCCCTAGTCTTCAAGAGCATCTTTATAACGTGAATTATGATATTAACCCAATCCAGAGTGAAAACTTGGGGCAAGGGGACTGATAGAGGTCAAGTATAAGACATTCTATATAACATTAGAGTGGGGTGAAGGGCGTATTCTGTATTGATGAGTATGTTGTCAAGGGATAAGTAATACGAATAGTATGTTTAAACCTTTGGCCAAAGTATCGCAAGATGCTAATTGCATTGTCCTATGTCACCTAGTCTAAGGATCATGATGCCGATGAATAGTGGTAACAAATATTCAGATAGGTTCCTTGGACAGAGCACTCAGAACCTAGAATAGGGAAGAGAACCATGAGAATGAAGTGTTCAGTTGAAAAATCCAATCTCAAAGTTACGCATGAATAGATCGGTAGTTCACCGAGTCATGGAATGAATAGATCGGTGGTATACCAAGTCATTACAGCTGCATATGGTTATCTTTTATGAGAATGATTTTTATGATATGTGTGTTCTAAATTATGTATTTAGAACAGAGAACATTAATCGTGTAAAGAAAGAAAAAAATAAAATAAAATTTCTTGTTCTAAAGTATTAAAATGGGAATGTTACATCTTGGTATCAGAGCTGAAGGTTGCAGCTCTTGGACCTATTGTGTCCATAATCTGATGAAAACCTAAATTTTCTTGTAACAGAAAATGGTTAGAACAAGGGGAAACGTTGTGAATAATGCTCCACCTGAGGAAGGGGCAGCAACAACCCAAAAACTTGATGAGATCCTTGCTGCCCTATTGGACACAAGAGATCGTTTGGCTGTACTTGAACAACAAGTGATGGGAAATGAGGAGGATGAAGAAGCTGGTAACAAAATCAGCCACCTCCCGAGGATAACCCCCGATATGGGCGTTCGTAATCAAAATGGAAATGTACTTGTCTAACCAGAAAACAAAAAGGCCAGGTTGGCAATGAACTCACTAATGATATAAAAAGATAAGTCCACCTAAATTTGATGGCACCACATTAGGAGATGGAGCTGAGAACTGGCTTAGCGAAATGGAGAAGTACTTTGCAATAAGAAACTTCTCGAGAGGAAACCAAAGCTATTTGGGGAGCATATCAGCTTTCCCATGAAGCATCTTCATGGTGGGATAGCCATAAGGCTGAGCTAAATATTGATGAAACTAACATCACTTGGGATCAATTTAAAGGCTATTTTAGGCAACGTTGGTTGCCACAACTTTTCTATGATCAGAAAATGATAGAATTTCAGAACTTAGCTCAAGGGAAGCTAACTGTAATTGAATACTGGGAGCGGTTTATGAAACTCCTCAAGTATGTACCGCAGTATCAAACTGACGAGAAGTTTAGAATATGAAAATTCATCATGGGACTAAATCTCGTGATTGGAGGAGAGGTTGATGTTCACAACCCAACCACTATGGAAGGGGTTGTTGAAAAATCCATAAGGCAAGAACAGAAATTAAAGGCTATTTCTGCTCATAAAGAGGAAGTGCGGAAGAAGATTCCAAACCCTTCTTCAACTTCTCTTGCACCCAAGAAGGGGCCATGGAAAAAGTTTGGCAACAAAAATAAGTTTTTAGTGGATAATAATAAGAAAATGATAACGAATAAGCCTGCTGGAAGTGTAAGGGATAGTTTTTCCAAGAATTATAATAATGGGCAGAAGTCCTATGGAGGCCAACGTGATAATTTTAAGGCTGGAAGTAATTTTGAGCCTAAAAAGGGACCTGTAAGAGGCTGCTATAATTGTGGCAAAGATCACTATGCAAACCAATGCCCTTTCAAGAAGGATGATCGTGTCAATCGGCATAAGATACATCTTTGCAGAAGAGCGCAAAGCAAAATTTGAAAGGCAAGTGACACCTATAAAAGTTACTGGTAAGTTATTTGGCATACCTGTAACTATTCTTTTTGATACAGGAGCTACTGAATGTTTTATTTCTAGTAAACTCACTTCGAAACTTAAAAGAAAAGATGGAAAAATGGATAAATCATGGGTGTATAGTATGGTAATAACTTTGTTCATACGGTTAGTATGTATCTTTTTGGGGCGATACTTGAATTACCTAACTTTTCCACTTTGAAGTTGATCTCTATGTTACACCTTTGGGATCCTATGACGTTGTCATCGGTGTTAATTGGTTAGCTGATCATAAAGCAAAAGTGGGTGCTTTGAAAAATATATAAGATGTTTAGATGATTTGTAGAAAATAACAGAGATTCAAGGTGTAAAATGGGAAATTTCAATTAGGAAATTGTCATTTATGCAACTTAAAAGGCTAAAAATAAGGGATGTACCTTATATGCGGTAAAAATATCTCGAATCAGAAGAAGATGGTGATTTCATGAAACGATACCCTTTATTACGAGTTTCAAGGACATATTTCGAAGGAATTACCAGTTTACCACCCAAAAGGGAATTTGACTTCACCATTGAAATCAAACCGTGGACTGAGCCTATTTGTAAAGCACCTTATCGATGACTACTACAGAGTTATTCAAGCTTAAGGCTCAATTACAAGAAACTTTGTCTAAAGGTTTGATTAGACCAAGTGTTTCACCCTGGGGAGCACCAGTGATATTTGTGAAAAAGAAAGACGGGACACTTAGATTGTGTATTGATTATTGGATGTTAAACAAGGCAACAATCAAGAATAGATACCCACTTCCTAGAATTGATGATTTATTTGATCAAATGCACGGAGCATCGGTTTATT
The DNA here is from genome assembly GCA_018340775.1 of Taxus wallichiana var. yunnanensis. Classification (NCBI taxonomy): domain Eukaryota; kingdom Viridiplantae; phylum Streptophyta; class Pinopsida; order Cupressales; family Taxaceae; genus Taxus; species Taxus wallichiana. Next base: position 536,418,460 of record CM031236.1, read on the forward strand.
CCAAGATAGATCTTCGATCTGGGTATCATCAATTAAGAATTAAAGAAGAAGATATTCATAAAATAGCTTTCGGACAAGGTACGGACATTATGAATTCACGGTTTTACCCTTTGGATTGACTAATGCACCTGCAGCTTTTATGAACTTAATGAATAATATCTTTTAAGAATATTTGGACAAGTTTGTGCTTGTATTCTTGGATGATATTCTCATATATTCTAAAAGCGTCAAGGAGCATAATGAGCATTTGAATGTAGTCTTGGAAATTTTGAGAAAAAGAAGGTTATTTGGTAAGTTATCCAAATGTTCTTTCTTTGATAATCTTGAAGTTCATTATTTAGGTCATGTTATTAGTAAAGAAGGAATTTCTGTAGATTCTTCTAAAATAGTGGCAATAACCGAAAGTGGCTCGCACTAAAGAATGTACATGAAGTAAGAAGCTTCATGGGCCTTCTTTGGTTATTATAGAAAATTTGTTAAATTTTTTTCTAAAGTGGCTACACTGACAACTTCATTACAGAAAAAGGATAAGAAATTTGCTTGGGATGATAAGTGTGAATTTGCTTTTAAAAGTTTAAAAAGTCAGTTGACTTCAGCACCTATTTTAGCTATACCTGACCCTAATGGAGACTTTACTGTTGTAACAGATGCTTCTGGGGAAGGCCTTGGAGGTGTTTTGTTACAAAATGATCATGTCATAGCATATGAAAGTAGAAAACTTAAGTTACATGAGTTGAATTATGCCCCACATGATTTAGAGCTTGCTGCCATAGTACATGCACTTCAAGTTTGGAGACACTATTTACTTGGGAAACCTTTTGAGTTGAAAACTAATCATCTAGGGCTGAAATATATTTTCACTCAGCCTAATCTAAATGCAAGACAACGAAGGTGGTTAGAGTTTTTGTCTCAATATGATTTTGATATTAGTTACATAAAAGGAAAAGAGAATAGAGTAGCAGATGCTCTAAGTCGTAGGAAGCACATTTATGCTCTTATAACATTAAGAACTCAGTTTAAAGATGAGGTGAAAAGTGCATTAGAATCTGATATATACTTTCAGCAAGTGAAAGCAGTGCTTGTAGATCCAAAAGATGAAAGGTATAAAGGTTTTCATTTTGATAATGAAGGAATCTTATGTTATGAAAATAGAGTATACGTACCTTTGCTTAATGATTTGAGAAAGAAATTGTTAGTTGAATTTCATAATTCACCCTTTTCTGGACACCCGGGTATTACTAAAATGCTTGCCGATCTAAAACAACAATATTTCTGGAGAGGAATGAAAAAGGATGTTATTAATTTTGTGACTCATTGTCTTGAATGTCAGTGGGTGAAGGCAGAACACATGCACCCTACTAGTTTATTATATCCCCATAGCATACCGCAGTACAAATGACAAGTAATAAATATGGACTTTGTACAAGGGCTGCCTATGTCGAGAAATAAACATGATGTTATCTTGGTAGTTATTGAAAAACTAACAAAAGTAGCTCATTTCATCGCTGGAAATCTAAAGGATGATTTTCGTGTGTTAGTTAAAAGATTTGTGCACAAAATATTTAGGTTACATGGAGTACCAAAATTAATAATATCAGACAGGGATCCTAGAATGACATCAAGATTTTGGCAAACGCTTAATGCAGCTCTTGGAACTAAACTGAACTTCAGTTCTGCGTATCATCTGGAAACAGATGGATAAAATGAGAGAGTAAATCAAGTTTTAGAAGATATGTTACGAATGTATTGCATGGATCAATAGTATAAATGGGAAGAGTATCTCCCATTAGTTGAATTTGCATACAACAACACATATCACTCTTCTCTTAAAATGGCACCTTTCGAGGCACTTTATGGAAGAAAATGCAAAACCCCTATTAGTTGGGATAGCATTGAGGATAGAGAGGTAATTGGGCCTAAAATCCTTACTGAAATGGAACAACAAGTAAAAATGATTCGTGAACGATTGAGGGAAGCGGCAGATAGGTAGAAGAGTTATGCTTTGACTTAAAGCGGGTTGACCAAAAATTTGAACTTGGTGAAAAGGTTTTTCTTCATGTTAAACCAAGAAAGAGTTCTATAACTTTTGGCAAGGCTGCCAAGTTATCACCTCATTTTGTGGGACCTTTCAAAATTGTCGAAGTAATCAATCCCGTAGCTTACCGATTAGCATTACCACCTACTTTGTCATGAATGCATGATGTTTTCCATATTTCTTTGCTTAAGAAATACGTTTCAGATTTGTCACATGTGTTAAATTGGAATTCCTTGTAGGTCCAAGACCCAAGAATAATCATGGTTAAACCCACTCGAGTGCTGGAAACTTGCCAATTGCATTTGAGGAATCGAGAAATATAGCAATGTAAGGTCCAGTGGGACCAGTTTAACGAAGAAAGTGCAACTTGGGAAAATATGGAAGAGATGAAAACTACTTTTCCCTTTCTTTTTGAATGAATCTGAATCTCATTGGACCGATGAAATTTTTTTATTATTATGAATTTATCTTTTGCATGTCATTATGTAAGCCAGTTTTGGGGCAAACATTTATTCAGGTTGAATAGATAGTAACATAATACTGATTTCTGAAACTATTCAAGTTTGAAATAGTTAATTTGTTCAGTAAGTAAAAGAATTAATTGACTTGAATATAAATAAAAGGATGTAATCATCGAGACTATGAATCTTTTAGGAGGGAAGCATGTAACACCCTAAATTGTTGTTACTTTCTCCTGAGCATTCAAGTGTTGATATGTGATTTATTTTCCCATATGAGGATATGTTCCTTTGGTTTTGAGAATTCATGCTTGATTTGGATTATCTTTTCTACTCTTAAGATCTTTGATTGAACCAAAATATGCTTGGAATATTTTGTTCCTTTCATCCTTCACATTTGAGTACAATCGATTTCTAGAAGATTGTGGATTTATCCACCGTTATGACTCAACCTTGGATCAGTTGCATTGATCCAAGCAATGTTTTAATTTTATTCGGGATGAACAATTTGTATTAACTTTTCGTGAGTTACTAAGTCGATAGAACTTTGAATGTTCAAGTTATTTTAAAACTCTTATATATATATATATATATATATATATATGTATGTATGTATGTATGTATGTATGTATGTATGTATGTATGTATGTATGTATGTATGTATGTATGTATGTATGTATGTATGTATGTATGTATGTCCGTAGAGGATAGTTTTGTTGGATTCCAAAGGTTAACTCGGTGATCATTGTAATCGAATCTAGTTTAGTCATCATAGCATCGAAAGGACCTAGACCTTAAGCAAGGTAAGATGTGTAAGTTTTCTATCTAAAGCTTAATTACTTGATGCAAATCAAAATCTAATCCGAGAATGTTTATTCTGTTTGAATTCGATTTCGATCGATTAAATCCTATCTAGGGGACCTAGACTAGAATCATTAAGGTTATTGGTTTTAACCTAAGTCACTAACCTATCCTAAACTAATGCTATGAAGGGGAACCTAAGGAGGGTCATGCAAGTCTTAGGTGGTGGTTTCCATGGCATTTAAGGAAAAGATAAGGATGAAGGACAGGGAGTGCCTGCAGTGGTTAGCATAGGTTAAATTTGTTAAAAAGGGTCTTACGTGGCAGCATCTCTAATAATGGGAACTTTTGTTTATTTTGTTTTACTTGATGCCAACATTGGCGATCGGTGGCAATGGAAAATAGGTGGGAGAATGGAATTTAATGTAATTAATTTGCATAGGGCCTCGAGCGGATTGCTTAGGAAGGCATGCAAGTGGAATTTTGCTTGGTTGTCTTGTTTTTCATGCATTCCGTTTTTCGCTCTGTATGAGCACTTTGGGACTTGAACTAGCCGCCTCTACTCTTCGTTGTAGGGCAATTTTGAAAGTTTCAAATTTACTTCTCTGTCATGGGAGTATATAAGGCATGAAGGTAAGAATATTTTGTTGTTTAATCTTTCGTGGAAGAAGAAGAGAAGGGGCGAGTGCGCCCAGAGGTCTTCTTTAACTTTTTAGCGACACTATCCGGCATGATAGACCCTAACTATTAAAATCTTGCTTTCCTTTAAATGTTTTCATTAGAACAACTCTGTTCGAGATAATGTATGCACATTTTGGCTTAGTGGTAACAATGATTTGGGTTTTGTTATCTCGAGTTTTGAGTTTACGTCAAAACTATCGAGATAACCCCTAAGAAATTTTTAAAGTGGTTTTGCAAAATTGCCTTTATGAGAGAAAATCGGGTTTTCAGGTTTCGACGACAGGTCAACATGTGTTTTGAATGTTTTATGTCTTATGTTCCCGAAACTTGAAACCCGATTCAAGTAAGTCGAATAAGGTTTTGGGCCTTCGACGCATCGGAACATGCCTTATCGAAACATGTTTTGTGTCGTCTGTCTTCCGATACCCGAAGTCTGATTTAGTCCTTCATGTCGGGTTTTCGGAACTTTGAAGCACCTAAACATCTCATGTTTTGTGTCACCTGTCTTCGATACCCGAAGTCTGATTTAGTCCTTTGTGTCGGGTTTTCGGAATTTTGAAGCATCTAAACATCTCATGCTTTGTGTCGATTGTTTCCCGCGACCCGAAACCCGAATTGCTTTACACGCCTTTGTGTCGGGTTTTCGGACCTCCCGAGCATGCTGACATGGTGTTAATGCCGAGTTGTCGGGTGAGTTGGCACGTGCCAAGCCGAAGTGTATTAATTGCAAATTTTCTTATAAATATGTGGATTTCCACGTCATTTTTACCAGACGTATTTTTAACTCGTGGATTTTCGCGCATGCTTCTCCAACCTCGAAACCCGAAACTCACCTGTGCCCGATTGAATCACCCGTTTTCGATCTTTTCTCACTCTGGTTGAAGGTATTTCTCTCTCCATTCTTTGTTCTTGGTTTTTATGGATTGATTATGGATGGACTTCTTCCCATTCCCTTACCAGGTTTGTGGGGTTTTTATTCTTTTTCCTTTTGGGGTTGTTTTCCAAACAGGGTTTATGTTTTAGGGTTTATTTCTTTGGAATTACCACTTTGTGATTTTTCCCCAGAATTTTGTTGTTGGAATTAAGATATGTTTGGTATATGAATGGTAAAAAGAATTTACATGTTTTAAATTCAACCAAAACCCTGTTCCTCCTTTTCGGGTTTTGAAAGGTGCTGTGCAGTATTGAAGACCCGAAGTATATCAAAAGATTAAAAGGGTCGGGTTTTCTCAAGATTCGACATCTGCAAAAGTGTCGGGCTTTCTCAAGTTTCGACATCTTTAAAAAGTGTCGGGCTTTCAAAAGTTTCTGACATCCTCAGCGCATCGGGTTTTCTGGATTCCCCGACATACTCCTCAGTGTATCGGGCTCTTCCGTTCTTCCGGCATCTCCAGTAGGTCGGGATTTCCACAGTGTGCAACATCTCCTGATCTCAAAACTCTCTTCCTTCAACATCCTTCATGTCGGACCCTGGTCCATCACAAGAAAAGGCTGAGAAGTCAGGAAGAATGAAATACAAGTTCAGAAAGGTGGAGTCTCCGTCATATATCGATTGCAATTATGACATCCGAGATACAGAGCTCGGGAATATAGATATTGAAGATTTCTGGAGTAGGGTAAGGAGTTCCTCCCAAACTCCGTGGATGAAAGCAATAGCCGATAGTGGCTTACCTCTTGCAGCGGGTTTTCCCATGTCCGCTCAGTGCCCTGAATTCATCTTATCCTGCGCTTCCAGTTATGACTCTGTTTCTCGTTCTGTGAGAAATCAGGTAGGAGAAGTAGTGATCAAATTGGATGGAGGTTACTTTGATGACCTCCTCAAACTACCAAATTTTGAAGAATATGGAGAGTTGGATGTCAAGTCAGCTCAGAAATCCTGGGATAACAATCAGGAAGATTGTATCAAGCATGTAAATAAGAAGTTCCTGATCAAGGCCAAACCGGCTGTCTCCAGATTCCCAAGACTGATCCCCAGGAGTGATTTCATCCAGGAGATCAATGACATCATCACTTTGTTGAGTCGGGTTTTCGGTTTACCCGAATCAAATGTGTTCCAAGGGTGGATGTATCAATTCATGATCACCATCAAGAAGAATCAACAAGGGATTGACTGGGGCACTCTCATTAGTAATGAGATAGATTCCCAACTGACAATAGTCTTGTCCATAGGGAAATTTTATATGTCTTCATATGTCACATATGCAGCGGCCGGGATGAGGAACTATCCCAGATTGGATACCAAGGGAAGTAGGACGGGGAACCATGTGTATCAATACTTCCCTCAACTGACAAGGAAGGGATCCCAAGACCAATTCAGAAGGGTGAATGACGCCTTCTTTTATGAAAACATCTGCAGGCTAAACCCTGAGTTGAGAAAGACAAGAGTCTCAGATGAGGCCTGGGCTGAAGTTTCCAAATGGGGATGTGTCTTCTTACAATTCAAGAAGTTCACATATCTTCGGGTAGTCATGTACTCGGGGATCCTTTCCGTCTGCCTCGATATCCAGGGGATAAACTGATATTGATGGAACTGGTTAGGCAACTGTTGGATTTCCATAAATTCCAACAAAGTAAACATAAGGCTGTTGTATCCTTCCCAATTTCTATTGGGAGATACACTTGTTCAACAGTGGTAAAAGCTAAAAATGTTATCCATGAGCTTCAGGACAAGTTGAGGAAGCATATGAAGCCCCGAGACGGGTTTGACATTCGAGGAGTCCTCAGGGCGTATGGAACCCTGCACCTGCACAGGCCAAGCATAGAGGACATTTGGATTGATCTGTGTGATGAGGTTGCTGTTCGCAGGAAGGATCATAGTAGATTGACGATTGCTGAGATTCAAACACTTGAGCTTGCTGATTTACTATAAGGTACTAGTGACAATGAAAGTGTTTTGGATCTTTCCTATGATGGACTAAATGAAGATCAATATGTTTTCCCACCTATTGATTGGTCAATCAGTGAAAAAGCCTCCATCACAGATAGGTCGGCTCGGATTCTTATATGCACCAAAGCATGGCTCTCCTCTTGGGGAATGAGTTTTAAAGATAATAAGTTTCGAGTTGGCTACTTGAGGCGGGGCCCTCCAAAAAGGAAAAGGACAAAAATCTTCTAGGGGCCTATAAAGGTCAAGATTGTCAAAAGAGGAAAGAAAGAGAAATCTCTTCAATTGTTTCTCTAGTTGAACGGTGAATGTGCGAATCACCAAAGCACCACCGAAATAGGAGAAATTACTTTGGAAGGAGAAGGAAGCCAGCCTCTGGTTTCACCATTTTCTGATTGCTCAACTGAAGAGATCTTATCTCTTGCATCCAAGGCTTTGGAGTCTGAATCTATGCCTCTTTCCTCACAACCACTCCTACCTCCTTATTCTCCATCAAATTCTTCAGTAATGGCCAGTATTTTCTCTGGACTTTCACCCCTCTCTACTGGGACCCAAGTGATCACCAACACGCCCCCTCCTGTGCCTCTTTTTATTGGATCTACTACCACATTGGTAACTATTCCCCCTCCACTAGTAGAATCTTCTCCCCTTGAGAGTATGATACCAGCTTCTACAACCGTGGCAACTCCCTCTGATACGCCGCAATGGCTACTCGAGAAAACTCGAGGAAGAGGAAGGTGATTGTGCCCCTACCAGCCTTTGATTTCAGCTCACTCAAGGCTCCTACTGCTAAATCAGTCAAGAAACCCAAAACAGTTTCAAGGGTTTTGGTGGACGCTTCAGGAGATAAGTTCGTAGAGATCGCCACTCCCGCGACTGACAAAACTAAAGAGGACATAACAGCCTCTGATTATCAGATAACCAGGGTGGCTCTAGGAAGAGTGACAGTAGAAGGGGTGCAACAAGATGCGCGGGATGCCACAAACGTGTTGTGCCAGAAGTTGAAAGAAACAAAAGACAACAGAGATGAGCTTAAAGGAAAAGTGGAGCAGTTGACTGAGGTTTTGCTTAAACTCTCAAAACCCCTTGAATCCATACCATCTTCTTCTGTCCCTGTCGGATTCGATTTCTCATCAGTACCTACAATTGAGAAGATTGCTAAAAAAGGAAGGGTGGTCGATGAATGGATCCAAAGGTTACTCCAACAGGGGAAGGAGGTGATACAAGACGTTGTGAAAGTTCATCAATCTATGGGGGATATTCAGAAGGATGGAGAGAAGATGGATGATGAGTTTTCTCAAGAAATTAGACATCTTGATTTGACTTATGAAGCTCTCCAAGTATTAAAGCAAATACCAGCACATCTCTTGGTAGAAGAAGGCATTATCCCACATACGGATAAGCATTTTCAGCTGACTAAAGCCATCAGGTTCAGGGTGAGGATTCTCAACGAAGCCTGCGGTAAGTTGAGAGAATCAAGGGATAAATTGATTGATGGAAAAAGTGATTTGGAAGAAGAGTTGCCGAAGATTTTTCCAAAGGTGTCAGTTGGAAACTCAGTGTCCTATCAATGAGATGATCTTTTCAAACAAGTCCAAGAGTCATTCAAAGATGAACCAACGCATGGATTTGGTATTGAGATCATTGATCGATTTGTAAGAATTGAACATTATTTTGAGGCCTTGAGAAAGCTCAGCAAAAGATTGAAAAAGCTTCCCGACGGTGCTAGTGATATCCATGAAACCTGCAAAATTTGGAATGATCATTCTACTACACCTGATGAAAATGAAATGCAAGGCATAATTCGAAGGTTCCAAGAATTTTGGAACAAACAGGTGCAGTTGGAGGAAGAGAAAGATGAAGGAGTGAAAGATGATGATTCAGATTAATTCTTGATGTTTCATGTCATTTCAATCTTGAAATCGACATGTCTTTTTCATTTCTGTTTCGTCATATAAGAAGCAAATTTTGACTTGGTCTCCTGCGTGAGATTCAAGCAAAATAGAACTCTTTTTAAAGAACACTATTTTCTAGGATTTATCCTATTTTCTCTCGTTCCCTTTTATTATAAATAAGGGATGCTTATGCATTCCAAAGGGTTGAGATTTTTGTAATATTCGGAGCTATTGGAAAGAAGAAAAACTTTGTGTTTTCGTTCAATCATTTCAAAGAATAGGAGTTGATATTATTTCACAAACTTTGTGTTGTGGGATATATCTTTCTTAAGACATTTTTCTTACGTTCATGATCTTAAGCTATTCTTTGCATAACATCTTATTGTTTCTAATCATCTCAGACATTATATTTATGATCTAAAGCTCGTATGATTATTTCGTGCTCTGCGTTTACTCGAAAGAAAATATGTTTCTCTCATTTCCTTTCCATTGTGCTTCTTTCATTGTAATAGTTTCTAACCCCGTTCATTTACGAAAGCAATACCTTTGAATCATGTGAATGCGGATTTCGGGATTCTATCCCAACCCCCAATGGTTAGATTAGTGTGAATACTGTATATATTGTTTTAGCTGTGTTTTAGATTAGTAGCAAATAGGTAGCCTCACCTGTCTTTGAGGAGGGATTTAATCCCATATACTGTGGTTGAACCTCATATTTTGGGTTGAAAAAATATCCAACCAACAAAGTTTAATATTAATTGGGGTTACGGGTTGAACATGAAATCGTGGGTCTGGATGAAACCAGCTTCATTATTCCTGTTCCTTTGTTGTGAATCAAACTTGGAGTTTTGCTATCCATTTGGAAGTATTGTATGTTCTTATATGACAAAGTATTAAAATAGAACTGGCTTCATGGAAAGAAACATATTAAAAGTTTACGTGTTTGGAAACACCATGGTAATTCTTTATTGTTTCATTTGTGATTGGAACAATGGGTTGTTTGCTTCGCCGTAAGAACTCTAACTATTACAGTCCATGTTCAAGGAAGTAGGTAATTGATTTTGTGGTTGGAATGTTAGTTTATTCAGTGAAACTCGACTGTTTTAGTTGCGTGAGTTGGAAATGTTATATGAAGTTTAAGCCTGTACTTTTTATTTCAAAGGGGTTTGAATGTTCTTATGATTACAGGTTATGTGAGTAAGGAAGTATATGGTTTAACTGTTTTTTTTGCGATTAAACATGGGTATTAGGAACACGGATATACTCGGGAGGAAATGTACTTGGATGAACTTTGTTTCCCTTACAATTCATGGTATATCCTGGATCTGCATGAATGAAAATTATGTTTAATGTTTGGTTAAAATAGATTTGTGTTTGATGTTACCCAGAGGTGAAATTAGGGTAGAAATGCTTTTCAACACAATTGAATGATCTATTTATTTTGTGACAGATATAGAGCATTATTTACTATTATGGTATGAATAGGGTGACTACGGGAATTCTTGAATCTATATTTAGAATTCGATTATTGACTCTATACATGTATTTTTGGTATGGTATCTTGGAACAATATAACAACCTAACAAAGGCAACAAAGATATGAATAATTTAGTTTCAATCCATTGGTAATTGACGGTAATGGGAAAGTTACCCTAACTCTTAGAATAAAATGGTTCGAGTAATGGATGAACTATAGATGTTTACTTTAGAGAAGGATTGTGGTATGAGATTTGATCGTTATAACATTTTATGTAAAGAAAATGTTATTAACTTTTGTTTAATGTATAGTTGTAAAACCGTAGGGATCCATTGGCAAACTCTTAAGGTGGCTCTACCTGACCTGAGCTATTGGTTAAACTTAAGTGTTGTAATACTCGTCTTCTTCTTCCCTGATTGGACTAGAGAATGTAGATTACTTCTTGGAAGTTAGTATAGTTCTGATCTTGGTTAAAATAGAGTTATGATTTTCTCTGTTCTTTCCTCTAAGTTATGAAGGAAAGTTGTTATAGGATTTCAAAATATGAAGGTATTTATACTCTCTCTTGGAATAATAGTGAGCTCTTCTATAAAATTCTATAAGGAACTCTACAGTATGGTTATGAGATGGCAGGACTGTTAAAATTAAGTGGAAAGAAATGGTAAGTGGTGAGATCATAACTTAGAAGACTCCTTTCCTTTATTAGTAGTATTATTATCCTGATTTAGAACTCAGTTTGTTATCTTCTTGTATAAAGGTAGCCCTGTAGTTAATGTTTTGCATACTTATCAATGATTAAAAATTTGATATAATAGAGTTAATGGCAGTTTGCTAGATGAACTTGCACGAGGTAGTAATCTATTCTTTTCTCAAATTGATTTTATACGAACCTGTTGGATGCATACCTTAAAAAGGTTTCATTCTTTTAATAGGAGTGATTAAAACATGATTGACATTGTTCTCGGTTTTGCGGATGGTTAGGTACTTAAGATACAGAATGTCCTTTCTTCTTTTCTTGTATAAAACAAATCATCTGAAATAGACTAAGTTGAAATTATGCCTGTGATTTGAGTTACGATATAAAGTCATTGGTAAAAGGAAAACCTAGAGTGTATCAATGAATTGGGAATTGAAGAAATTGATGTCATTTAAACAGGATTGTTTAATGAAAACAATTAGTGGAATGCAATTGTTTTAAGGATTAGTGCTTATCATGCTCAGTTCACCGAGGCCCGACGTGCTAGCAATTTTGCAGATGGTCATCTTAAGCGGTAAAGGCGGAGCGAGATCGATATGATGCAATGATACTTTTTAATCTGGTTCTTATGAAGAATTCCGACTTGATTTTTCTAATTGTACTATGGAAGAAAGTTACTCTTTTGTTGAAGGCTATTGTCTTAAAATATGCCGAAGTGCATAGGTTGTAATTGTATAGGTTTGGAAATGAATGAAATGGAGAGATATTACTTATGTGGTTTGTGCTCCTTATTTGTTGAATTGATCTTCTTATTATCTATATGAATGAGTGTGCATTCTTATTGTTCTATTTAATGGAGTCTGGATGGATTCCTAAGTAAGCCTTAGCTAATTATATGGCTGGATACTACATTTTTCTTGTTAGTGATTCTTTATATCTTATGATTGTGGTTAAAATTGTAAATAAGACCACTACATTTTTAGGGAACGTTGAGGTTGAGCTATGCCCTAAAATGTAACTATAATTGGGAGAGAATTTTGACCTATCGTAATGCTCTAATTCAAAAGAAATATATATGGTTATAAATCACCATGACTTAATGGTATTAAGTCTGATATGTTTCAGTCTATAAGGTTGTTACATACCCTTGTTGGATTAGTTATTTTCCTAATGGGGAAAACTTAAATGGTTATTGTCCTATTTTGTGGATACAATGTTGTTAGGTACCAACTGGAAACTTTGAAACAATATTAAATCTAATTAAAACCCCTTTGTGAATTTGAACCTAATTACAAAAGGTAACTCAAGGAGTGTTGGACTCAGGGTTAGGGAAGGCTACCTAATAAGGTGGGCCTGTAATCCAAATATAACTTAACATAAGTAAATTTTTGGAGGTATGGACATCTTTTCGAGGATGTTCTCGTAGGATGTTGACACATTTAAAGCTGCAAGTTGTACCTTCGAGAAGATTAGGATCTTCTCGAGGATTCAACAATGCAGATGACATATGGCAACACCCTTCTACTTTGATCATTAAGATTTACACACCGAGACTTGATAAAGATTTCCCTCCGGGACTGGTTAGGATCATAGACAGGTTATGGGGCAGCCCTTTGAGACTCAGGGTACCTTGACACACGGGGTTAACATCGAGTTGACCCAGTATGTCAACTTACCCCTAGTCTTCAAGAGCATATTTATAATGTGAATTATGATATTAACCTGATCCAGAGTGAAAACTTGGGACAAGGGGACTGACAGAGGTCAGTATAAGACGTTCTATATAACATTAGAGTGGGGTGAAGGGTGTATTCTGGATTGATGAGTATGCCATCAAGGGATAAGTAATACGAACAATATGTTTAAACCTTTGGCCAAAGTATCACAAGTTGCTGATTGCGTTGTCCTATGTCAGTCTAAGGATCGTGATGCTGATGAATAGTGGTAACAATTATTCAGATAGGTTCCTTGGACAAAGAACTCGAGAAACTGGAATAGGGAAGAGAACCATGAGAATGAAGTGTTTAGTTGAAAACTCCAATCTCAAAGTTACACATGAATAGATCGGTAGTTCACCGAGTCATGGAATGAATAGATTGGTGGTATACCGAGTCATTACATCTGCATATGGTTATCTATTATAAGAATGATTGTTATGATATGTGTGTTCTAAATTATGTATTTAGAATAGAGAACATTAATCATGCAAAGAAAGAAAGAAATTTTTTTCTTGTTCTAAAGTATTAAAATGGGAATGTTATAAGACAAAAGTTACCTTAGTATGGCGATGTCGGGTTTGGATGGCCCGAGTGGCCTAGGAACAAGCGGGCTATGGAAGCCTAAAATCCACACACAATAAGGACCTTGGCGTGCATCATGGGTAGGGTAGACAATTTTGGCCCATGTGTCCCATGGGATAGTTGTGCGGTGGGGAAGCAAAATGGCCGCATAACACCAATGCAAACATAGAGGAGTTAGGTGAATCTCAAGGCCTTTGGGACGTTTAGGATATGAGAACCCTACTTCACCAAAGAGGAACAATGTGAGCATGGAGGTACATGAGGATCCCTGATTCAGCCAACTCAAGGGGCATGGATCTCATGGAAGCCGCGATGTGGAAAAGGAAGTAGATATGTTCCACTAAGCTAGTATTTTAACATGAGCACGTGGCATCACGAAGCGAGAAAAATGATCGACATTACAAGCAAAAACTTGGCGCATGAGTAAGAAATTATTATTAGAAGGAATGTCGCCAACACACAATATAAGAAACTCGGCCATGTGGTTAATATTAAGGAGCTTGATCCAGTGATAGGCACATTGACACATAGAAATGAGTCGGATGTGTGTGGTGTTTAATAGGTGGCACTGAGCTAGGGATATAAGGGATCATCATGTCATAGGAAGTGATGTCAAGTTGGTGAGTTTAGGAATGAAAAAGAAGGGAGGGCGGTAGAATATAGAGTGGTTGCCGGCTCAATCAAGGTGGTCGAGCTGACTATGAATGCCAAACCATAATATAATAACCCCACCCCCTTTTCTCATTGCAAAATATTAAAATATGAGGGCCCCACAAAATTTTTGAAATGAAAAGTTATTTTAAATAATGGGGTAAAACATTTGGAAAAGTGGGAGAAATATTAAAGTGCAATTTTCCAAGAAGAGATTTAATTTCTTAGTCCGTGAAGGTCAAGTAAACTGTGCAACACCCAAGTAGCTACCAACACTCAAAAGGCCATAACTCGAGAAATTATCAACGGATTTTCACAAAATTAGTGTCGTTGGAATTGTGGCTTTGAGCCCAATGCACAAAAGCTAAGAAATGCATAATTTGATGGTGATTATTAAAGAAAACGATCTCATTTTTTGTTTGGTTTTTAGATAGTGGTTGAAGGAGCATTCAATGAGCATGGAAAATCATTCTTTTTCCTGCTGCAAGTTATGGGACACCTTGAGATTACTTTTTCATATCCAAAATCACCAACGACCCTCATTTATCATGACTTAAAATGGGTGAGAAAGTAAATTTCAAGAAGTGCATCCCCTCTCTCTCTCTCCCAAAATTCTATAAATTGAAGTGTTGGGCTCATTGTAAAAGGGGATAGTTTGAATAGAAAAACTTTGTCATTTTGGTTTTGTGAAGCCAATGTGTTGCAAGCCTTTATAGTGGACTCCTTGCATGGCGATCCAGGAATTTCATTTGTAATAGTTTGGACTGTGCATATTAATGAAGCAATAGATGCAAGTTTGTGGATGTATCTTCCCTTATTGTGTTGTTTGCATTCTCTTTGCCTCTCTAATAGTATTGCATATGTTTGTGTCTACTATATGCTCTTGCAAGGATATATTATTATTATGTATGCATGTAAATGTGTTGTGAAGGATGATGTTAGACTATGGAGAACTATTATCACCCTCTCTAATCCACATTTTGCCTCCATTTTCACACATTGGGAATTATTCTCTTACCCTTCTTTTGGTGCATCACCTTTGTAGTGTAGTTTTCCTTCATTTGCTTGTTATTTCTTTCTCCTGGTCCCTTGGAAACTTTAGGATAGAGATACTTAGTAGCTTCATTTCGGTAGAGTTAGTTTTGCAATAGAGTGGGAAGAAGAAACAACTTTCTCTAGAGGTCTAGCTCAACTAGCAAGTCCCACACTTGGAGATAGTACCCATATTACCTAGTCACAACGTGATCTCAAAGACACACACTTGTGTAAATTGGAGGGCACCTTTGTGATTTAGTGATAATAGTGCCTTAAGGGGCCTATCGGGATCTGGTTATGATCAAAATTGGTTATGTGGACTAGATCAAAACATTTGAGAGATGCCACTATTATCCTTAGTCACCCTTACATGGCTCGTTTCTTCCCTTTGTTCACATAATGCACCCATTATGTCTATTTATCTCATTATATCTACCTATCTCTTCTTATAATTTTTTATTATCCTTACTTTTGGTCACCTGAACCTTCATGATTCACCATCATTTACCTCTAGGCCTACATTCCCATGTTTTTCACCTTATGGCCTTAGGGTTCCGCCAAGGTTAATATTGTCATCCATGGGTGATGGCTTCGTATATATACTTGACCAAACCACCAACCACAACACAACTACACAACTACTTGCTTACATAAAATAATTACATAACTACTCTTGCTCGCCCTATTTTTCTCTTATTAGATGCCATTGGAGTTTTAGAGATTTTCTCTTTTGCATTTGGGTCACCATAGTGAGTTAGGACTGAAGATATTCTTGTTAATATTTCCCCTTCTTGACACATAACGATTATCTCGCGATGTTTTCCTTAGGGAGGATTATGTATTAACGGCCACACACACACTACAGGTAGGTATTTCTAACCCTCTCTAGTCTCTTATTTTGTATTTTCTTATTGTTGTTGGTAATTTATTGTTATAGAGTAGAGTAGATGTATGTTTATTTTGGTTTATTGCATTGTATTATTATTATTACACCCCTTGGTTATCCCGACTTACTTTTGAATTTTATTAGGATACCTATCTTTATATTAGTTAGAGGCCTTGGAAACCTAAATATATCTTAGTGTCGTGGTCAATATCCTCTATATTTACACCATTATTGATCATTAATAACTTTTATATCTACACCATGTGGTCATTCTTAGATTGGATTCTTATATTTGTGAACCTATTAAAGAAACTTCTCTTTTACTCGCCATACACTATGGAGAACCTGACGTGAATATTACTCTACCCTAAATTAGGTTAGATTCACTCCTTCCTTTATTTTTCCTACTTTTCTAATCACCATCGACCCTTGTGTAAACCTCTATTGCATGACCCATCCAACATGAACATCATTTTCTCTTTCCCATGTCATCACCCCTATGCAAATGTCTTGAATGAACAATCTTGTCCAAAAATATTTACCTATTTTAATCTTTCCTTCTTAATGTCATTGACCCATTCATATATCCCTGCATGGTCAATCCCATCCATAAATCTTCACTTCTTGCACATATTTTTCTTGATACCATCAGCCCAAGGGTAATCTTATTGCATTTTTGATCCCTTCTAAAATACATCTCTAGTAAATATCCTCTAAGAAATTTCACTTCACAATGGAGTACTTACTCCATAATTTCAATCCATATTTAATTGAGTCATCTTTGTCTCATCATAATAGATCTTAAAATAATGGTCTTTCTAATCTAGTTACACATTATGTTCATTTATTTTCCTTGAGATCCAATGCTAGGAATCATGAGCCCCCACCTTGAAACATACAAACCAGATCTAACATTTGAAACCTTGTTTTTGACACTACAAAAGAAGGGGAACATGAAGATGTCCTTATATATAATCATACCATTTCTATGAAACTATTTATGTAACAATTTATTAAATACATGTAGGAGAGTTACCCAAAATGACATGGATAGAGCATCTTCATGACTATATTTCTTATAAATTAGATGTTTATATTAACCATCTTGGGCCTCCTCTAGATGGATTGAAGCCTAACTCAGCTAATAATACTAACATCCCTTCCAATATATATTTTACCTAACTCATCATGTAGCTCATATATAATCTAATTAAACAACAAACCACAACTATAAATTAGTATTTATAGTATCAAATTAATCTAATTCAACTTGTTAATCAACCTCAAATGGTCTCTTAGGGAATAAAAATAAAGGTTAGGACCCTCCACTTCTTATTGGGCCTAATGGACTTTCCATTAAAAACCTCCCACTCACAACACGACCCTTCAATCTATTCAAAGAGAGCCACTAGTTACTTTCCTACATAATTTAAATAACTTATCCCAATCTCTAAAATCCCCATATCTTGAGTAAATAAGTGATTTTACCATCTAAGGAATGGTTTCCCATAGTCGGCGGTGACCCAACCTAGTTGCCGCCAACCCTATAAGACCGATTTCACTGCTTCCAAAATGAGACACAACTTGATATTTCTTGCACTGTGCAAACTTATCTTTGAATATGAGCAATCTTGCGGCTATGTCAACCCTCTTAGAGTCTATTATAGTTTGTTTCACATCACTTGTGCGGGCTTTGAGAGGTTTACTTTGATTTCATACTTGACTATGCTATCATATGCAATTTCTATTATTATCTTGTAGAATCTAACTTCTTGAGTGTCTAGCTACGTCGAATATCATCTTTAGCTTTTTATTCTAGTCATTTTGCTTGCACGTTTCTTATTCAGCTCATCCATCTCTAAATTTTGTTTGACCTTTGTCTAGGTCATCATTGCTTCACCCGAGTTGTAATCAACCCATCCCTATATTAGCATACTTCCTATTTGCAAATCCTTCCCAGTGTCTAATTTTACTTTGTTTCTTTTCTAGTTTCAAGATCTACAATCCTGCTACCCTCTTATTCCAAATATGTCTTGTCTACACTCCAATCACGATCGACTCCGAGTCCTATTTTCACCCAATCCACCCTAATCTCTATTTTCTTACATCTCCTTTTCTTATCTATCTTAAATATTCTTCTACAAGTTGTTACCATCCTTCCCAAGCTTCTATGATCACCCTTTACATTTAAATTCTTATAGATTTGAACCATCATCTTGTTATCCACCTTCATCTACTCAGTCACTATCTACCTACCCCTATGCAACCTCGATCACTATCAACCTATTCGATAAATTTTTTTAAGTTGATTTGAATTAAATCAGTGCTTTCCATCCATTTCTATCAGTTTCAGATTCTATCATGTATCAGTTTTTGCATGATATCCAACCATCTATCATTTATTTCATTATCTTTTATCAAATGGGGTTGACATCCGTGAAAGGAAGGTAACACTTTTTGGGACCGAATTCATTGGGCATCCCCCACATATACCATCTAATCCATTTTCTTTTTAGTTATTCTTGTCTTATAGGTTCATCAAATTAGTAGCAAGATCATTCACTTTGCTCCCATCCATTTGCATCCATCACACATTCAAGGTACCTTAAACCCTCATATTTTGGAGTTATTTAATTTTCTTTAGTACTAATTCATTAACTTGAAAAGGAAAGAAAAAAATTAGATCAACATTCTAGCATGCCCAGTGGGACCACCCTTTTAGGTAAGTCTCTTGCATTTTTCTTCATTTTCTTATTTTCCACTAACATTGTTGTAGAAGTTTTTACTTTTGCTTATTCATGTTGGGGTTTTGAAGTTGCTTAGATTGCTCTTCACTTGTGTCTTCTTTAAGATCGATAAAAAGGAAAAGCGTTCTCTAGGTATTCTTTTTTCTTTTCTTTTTTTCTCCTTTTTGCATCACATTTTCCCTTTCTTTTATGTTTGTCCTCATCAAAATTTCACATTTGGATTTGGATTAATTGTTCATCTAGCTTAAGTAGGGGTTAATCGGTTACATCTCACATTCTATCACACACAACCAAATTCACACATCAATCTACAAATCTAGAAATCTTCATACAGGTGGAGTGATTGGGATTTCATTAACCAACATGAAGCCATCGTGATGTTCTATTTGTGTTAGAAATCCCGAATAAAATCGGGCCTCACGTAAATTGGGTATATCGAGACTCCCAAGACATAACTTTCGAAACCAAACCTAGATTTCCACTTCCTAGGTACCTTTGTTATTTATTCTCCCTTTTTAATTTTCACACTTTCTTGATAAATAAAAAATAAATAAATAAAAATTTTGTGCTTGACTTGTTTGATCTAGTTAGTAAAAATTTATTTTCGTTTCATGCCCATAGTTACTTGTTTGGTAGCCAAGAAAATAGAATAAAAAATTGCCTCAAATAGTTATGTCATCTCATCTCAACAAACATCCATCATGACCAATGTCTCATCCATGCCCTTGGTTACTTCCTCCATGGGCACCCAACCTCTCATCAATGTTTCTTGTTATCAAATTTTGCACACAAGGAAAAATTAGACAACGAGGTCCTATTATGATCAAATCACGACATTGGTCCTAGGGGCCCACTTCTAGTCAATGCGGATAAATTGACCAAATCAATAATTTACCTTTAGGAGATCTTATCAGGTTTCCATGACTCTCCCAGTTTCAAGAAAGAGCCCAAGATGATTAAAATCAGGGTGAAAATCAGTTTGGAGATCATAAGTAGCACCGAGCCAAATCAGCTCACCGAGTAGCTTGGCAAGCTGCTTGACAAGCTAGGTTTATATGATAAGAGCTAGTTGTCTAAAGTCTTGTGTTTTTAGCTTGGGCGAGCTAGTTGAACATGAAGGTTTCGAGATAATAATCATCTCAATGCATCAAGTTTGAACTCAACAAGGGCAGGTTCCGGGTTGTTTAGTGAGCTCGTGCTATTGAAGAGAATTTTGAGAAAGGCCGATGAATCGGTAGAAAAATGACTCACAAGTCACAAAGTGTAAGGAGAGTTTGGTTGTGATAGCTCGATGTTCAAACTAGGACATACATGAATTTGGGTCAAGTTATTATACAACTCATGTATGAAGAATCGAGCTCGGTAGTGTGTGCATTGTCGAGGAGCTAAAAACCACATAATTTAGGGTTTCAGTAACATATAGTTTGATGCAAAGATCAAAATCCACAAGATCAAAGCGAGTGGATAAGGGTAGAGCTCGACACTTGATCTACCTTCACATTAAAATGGTTCACCATTGTGTTGAAATACCGAGCTTGAATGGTGTTGGCGAGTAAGGTGGTAAGCCGAGCCAAGTGGAAAGGGAGAGATCGATTTCATGACGAACCAAGCTCATGATCGAGTTGAAGGGGGTGGCCCGATGTAGAGGGAAACATGGTAAAAGATGGACTATGCACATCGAGCAAAGCTCCTCGCCATTGTAAACGGACTCGGTGGAGGGTACATAGACCATTCAAGCGAATGCAACTCAAAGTTAGTGAGCCAACTTGCATCGATCTCGTAAACATTACATCAATGAAGAATAAGTCTTAGGGCCATGAAACCGAGCCAAATTATTGAAAAGTCAACAAAATGTTGTTCGAGCTCCAAAGTAGATGGAAGAAGAGCTCACTCATTAAAATTTCATGAGCTCGAGCTCAGAATCAGAAAACTCATGGACTTCGAACATAAGGAGCTCACAACAAGATAAAAAGGGAAGCAAGCTCGGGCTTGAGCAATATATAATGGGGGTTCATCGTGGAGAGTTCACCAAAGAAAATAGTGCATACAAGAGCTAATTTAGGCCCATGAAATAATAAAAGACAAGGTAAATGGGAGCTTGATATGCAATATGGAGGGCCGAAGCAAAGCAATACAATGAGTTTTACACAAGGGTTCTCAACGGCGAAGGGGAGAATGGAACAAGGGGATTTTGGGGAAAGGAAGCAATATGTCCATGGGATTTTGTGGTACAGTGGCCTCGAAGATCCATAACCATTTCTAACTTGTAGATTTTCATGATACGAAAGCCATGCCATGAGTGAAAAATGGTCTTCGGGTCCCAATATCCAAGTTGCCAAGATGCAGGGATTTGAGTCATTCTAGCCAAAGTGTTTGGAGTTCCAATGCCTAAAGGATGACCGAACCCATGGGAAATTTCCAAGATGAAAACCAAATTTGGGGTTCGGTGATGGCATGCCAAGCTAGAATTGCAAGGGAAATGATGAGATGAAAAATCATTGTAATAATCTCCATGCTCGGGGAATTTGATGTCTACAGCCATGGGAAAATTAGAGTGGTTGGGCCAGGTCGGGTGTCGGGCCCATCGAGGAAAGGTGACATGGTGAGCACTCCTCAATATGGTGTGAAGTGTCGATGTGAACCCAACATGATGGGAAGTGAAGAACGAGTCTATCACCGAGCTAGTTGGGTAGGATTTGTTAGAAAAATGAATCGGTTGAAACATAACAAACTCTGTGAGAAGAAAGGACTCAATTCCTTGTACCATGAAAAGGCTAGGGAACAATTAGAAGGCATTGTTGTGATGAAAGCATAACTTTTCCTCGATGGGAGAGTAAATGGAAACCGAGGATTGAGCTTGAACGTTTAAGTATATCAAGGAACCAGCCTTGGATGATCATGGCATCGAGTGAGCTCGAGAGGCTGAGTTATGTCGATGAAGTATGGCGTGAACATGGTCGAGATAGTCGAGCCAACACTTGTAGTATTCAATAGAGCTCATGAGTTGAGGAAAGAAGTAGAGAAGATTTTCGTTCTCATCATTTGTGTGTGGAGCTCGCAAGACTCATGGAGAGAGCTCGAAAGATTGGTGCAGCGGGATCATGCTGAGATTAGTTGAGAAGTTAGAAGAATAGTTCGAGAAGAACTTGACAGTAATTTAGAGGGTGTTTTGATTAGACAAACTCAGTCAATAGACTCAAATGTGGGGAGTTCATTGTGGAAACAACTCAGTAGAATGAGCTCAGCCAGACTTGGCAATGTCAATACCAAGATAAGCTCACCGGAAAAGAAGAGATCGATGTGAGATGGAACCATGGCGACTGACTCATTGATCAACGTAGATGGAAGCTTGGCTCATCGAGTCGGTAGATGTGTGAGGTGAAGATGGAGCTCAGCTCGATTGTGGAGAAAAAGACAAAGCTAATTTTAGAGCTCGCAGATCGGTGATGATGCAAACAAGCTCGACGTGGTTATGGTGGGGAGATCATTTTTGGAGCTTGGTGGAGGAGATTGGGTTGGTAAAATCCCACTGAAGAAGATTTCCTGAGCCAAATAGATGGGAATGAAGCTCGGTAAGAATGGGTGAGAGCTTGATCATGAAGGAAATAATTGGCTTGTTAAACCAAGATACACAAGTGTTGCAAAGGATAGAGTTCCCAAGCCAAGCCGGGTAGCGGGATGATGAAATGCATTAGATTCATGGGGAATGGATAGAAGATAGCTCATGTCATCAAGTCATGAAATGAAAATCAATCGATTATTTAAATTATTAGTAATATGAGGCTTTAGCAAGATCAAAACGTAATGTGGTGGGCGCTCGGGTTACAGTTAACGTAAGGGAAAGACGGGCTCGCCGAGTCACCTTATTGAGTACGTCGAGTTGAGCTAGAACAGGTGTGTAGTGAGAATCGATCTAAGAGCTCGCAACTTGACATTGATGTTGAAACAAGAGGAGGATCTTGGTTCATTGACATCAGGTTCTGAGGACGCATGGGTGGAATCTCATAAACCTTGATGGAGGGAGGAAATCACCAAGAGTTGCTCGTTGTTTGAGCCAAGTCAAACAAAGCTCATGGAAACATGTCTTGATGGTGATCTCAATGGGATGGAAGCTCGGTTATGGTGGAGAGCTCATTTTGGGAACTTGGTAGTAAGAGCTTAGCTCAATGGTGGTTAATGAAAGCGGAGCTTGAGCCCAACTTAGTGAGTTGGCTCGGTGAGCCAACCACCGAGTTAGGTTGTTTTGAACCTATTTTCTTGCCCCCACTTTCTTCAAATCAAACCGGTCGATAGGGGATACCTTTAATTTAATTTTTTTAATATTTTAATATTAATATTTATTATTATTATTTAAATATTCTTTTTATCAACCGAGGGGACTAGGTCGACCAAGCAATTTATGGCACATGATGGAACCTTCTCAAGTGGTTCAACTAATCGTAATAAATGATACATCATGTACCTTCAATTTAGGAAGGGAATGTAATTATGAACTTTTCTCTCTCTCTCACACTGAGCTTTTTATGAATGTAAGTTGGAGGCTCATTCTAAAGGGTTCCAACAGGTCAGATAAGTTAGAAAGTTATACATCTTATGTAAGTGTAATTTTTCAAGAGTCCTCTCTCTTCTGCAAGTTGTCTTTGTGTGTGGAGAGAACTTTCAAGTCTCCTCTTCAAGACTGTAATGGAAACCATTGCCTCTTCTGAATGTATGATGCATTGTGCACATTATTGAAGTAATAAAAGTGTGTGTTTTGTGACTAATCTTGGTCCTTTCATCCTTCTATACTTCCTTGTGCCTTTTCTCATGCTTGTAGGTACATTGTGCAAGTTCACATTTCTATTATAGGTTCTTGGAGTTCTATGCTTATTGAGTGGTGGAGTATTGCATGTAGTTGAGTTGTGGTGTCCGTTCACCCTTCTTAAGTTCATCCTTCTTCACTGGGAAACTGATATATTGCTCTATCTGATCAAGTTTAACAAATGGAACACATGTTTCTTAGTCTGTGGTATTCTTTACCCTCTCTAAGTTGCAGTAGGTGAAGTTGATATGTGGTGCACACACCCTCTTCAAATTAACCCTTCCTAAGTCTGGAAACACCCTTTATTTGGAGCATCACCATCCCTAGTATAGTTTCATTTCTGCAAATCTCTTTCCCTAAAACCCCATGAAAATTTTAGCATAGGACTAGATAGCCTTTTTATCACACTAGGAGTAGTGTAGCACTTAGTTTAGGAAGAGGAAGCTAGCCTTCTCCGGAGGTTCACCTCGAGCCCAAGTCCCACGCGGCTTGAGAGGTGATCCCATCTGTCCCAATCACACCAAACATCCTGTTCACATTTTGGCCATTTGGTGGGTGCAAAGTGATTTGGCGACAACATTTATCATTAAGGATATTTTGTTCAAACTACTATTGTAGGTGAGACTAATCCTTTCTTATATCATCAACCTATCCCATCTTGACTAGCCACCCCTCCATCTCCTACATCTAAACCTTTTGGACCTCCTATTATCCCTTATGGTAGTTTGGAGTTCTAAGAGATTCTTGATGCCAATCCAATAGCTCTTCAAGACTACCTTCTTAGGAATTCAACCCAACTTCCTATTGATGGTCCACCACTTCAAAAAATTTATCCTTATCAGTCAAACACCGAAACCACCCAACTTCCTCTTTATAGCTTGTGGTGATTTTCCTCGAACTATGAACAAACGTGTTATATCCTAACTTGATCATGCTTCATCTTCTACCAATCCCCCACCTCATCAAACCACTCATATAGTCACACCCATTCCTCCCAATCTCCCTCCAATCAACACAACTATCACCACATCCATTCCTATTACCTCTTTAACCACTATCATCACTAGTGTCCCTACCCAATCTGCCCAAATATCACATCCCATGTCCAAACAACATAACCCTTATTTTCCTCTCACATCACACATACATGTCATTTCTTCCCAACCTCCCCTTATGAGTGCTTTACATTATACAATGTCTAATCCACTCCATCAACAATTTCAACCTATCCATACCTACATTCCCACTCATCATTTACCACAATAGCCAATCCAATCCCAACAATCATATCACATCCCCATATCACAACATAAAACATTGCAAAAACATCCTCAATCTCAACCCATGACTTACATACATCCTTATCAAATGATTCCTCAAACACCCACACATCCACAAACTTATCAACCACCTTATCAAGCTACTTTCCATACCACACAATCAAAATCCCAACCAATCATCACATCAAATCATCCCATGTATTCCCTAATGGGACCCAAGGTTACATTATCTTACGAACAAATTTGTAATGAACCTATTCATCCATCGGTTCCAATCAAACCTTACCCCCTCATTGGGAGCTTCCCAAGTTTAACAACAAGGAATATCCCCAATAACATCTCCACACATTTAGGCATGCATGTTACCTTATTGCACATGATCAGGATCTTATGCTTCACACCTTCCCTATGTCCTTGGCCAGTCCAACATTGGATTGGTACAATGGCATTCCCTAACATTCCTTATTCTCCTTCACCCGGTTTGCAAAAAATTTTCCTAGAGCACATTTTGATTAATATTGCATGAAAAATCACCATCATTGACTTATACGCCATTATACAATTCGATAACGAGTCTATTATATAATCACACAATGGTGTGACATTATAAACCAACTATACTTGTATCTTTTACAAACCAAAATCATCAAACTCTTCTCACGTTCTTGTGCAAAGCATATTTCTTCTACATTACAAATCCAATCATTCCAAACATTTGAAGAAGCCTTCACCATGGCTCGTAAACTTGAAACTCATGCCCTTGAACAAGGCCAACTAAAACTTAAATCAAACAAACCCAGATTGATTTTACTAAACCATATGCACATAATGATAAATCTAAGAGTACGGCCAACACCATGGTTGTTAAGTCTTCTTCCACACCTACCTCTAGCATGTTTCCTCAACAATGAGCCCCTATGCCTATGCCCAACTACACTCCCTCAGAGAATCATATAGTTCAATATTTGATAATTTGATGGTAGTTAATCTTATCACACTTCCTCCTATCCAACCATTTGATGAGTCTAGACCAAAACCCGTGTGGTATCGTGAGGATCATTATTGTAAATACCACCAAGTTTGAGGACATGATATAGAGAGGTGTTAAACCTTTAAAGATCTAGTCCAAAGACTCATTGATCAAGGTGATCTTCAAGTGGAAAATCCTAATGCATCTCCTAACAAACCACTTGACATATTTAAACAACCATTTCCTAACCATACACCAACAATTCAAACTACCACTTCTTCTACATCCCAAGCACCTAATGCTCATACCATAAACACTCTCCACACCATTGATCAAGATCCTACCCCATCAACAACTTCACCTTCTTCACCAAATATCATATACACCTCTTCAGACATTGATCCTACATCTACAAACCCATCAACACTTATCCCCATAACTACATCAATCACACCCACATCTATCTCAACATCTATTCCCACATCCACACATGTTGCATCTCCCCATTTGTAAGCATATCAATAATGCCCCTTGAAACATTTATGAAACAACCATTCAATTCTACATCCACCATTGAACCAATACCTATATCTACTTCATCACCTACATCTACTTCACCACTTATCACATCCACTTCATTGGATTTGACTACTTTATCTACATCTATTCCACCTTTACCCATTATACCATCCTTAGCATCAATCCCAATTCCTCTTTCTACACTTTTACCTACACCCACCACATCAACTATTGTGACCACATCTACATCACCTCCTCCTTCCACATCACTTTCATCATTTGAAGAATTTTGAAATCACTTCAACTTGCAGCAACTTCAAGTGATCCTCCCATCTCATCTACACAATCAAACACTCCTACATCAAACCAATCTTCACCTTCTTTAGAATTCATCATGTAAAGACTACTCCCTCCACTGTATCAACCACAACACCACCTTCAGACCCCCAATTGAGATTGTGGTCATCCCTCCCAAGGGTGCTTCTTCAAAACCAATTCTAGAACCCTTGGCACATTTCCTCAACATTCTCTTTCACGTCCTCACAAGAAAATCAACACCCCCTTTCCAAGATCAAATAATCCAATGCCACATCATCTATCTTAGGACCACATCCATCTCTTCTAGGACCAACCCCTTCATAAAAACATTTCAAATAAAAAATCAATCCAATCCAAATCATCCAACATTTCTTCTAGAACATCAACCATCATCAAAAATGAATCCAAAGCATCAAAACCTTGAACTCCACCCTCAACATCCAAATCATCTCAAACATCCACCTCTTCCTCCAAAGCCAAGACATCTCACAAAGGAAAGGCACCTCCTAATACCTTGGTTGAATCATATGTGGAGGTCAATCAACACTTAACTTAAAATTATGCCATCACACTTCCACCTATTAAGGCCTTTGACCCAAATAGTAAAAATCCATCATGGTTTGATTCAAACCTCATTTATGCCTACCATCATACCCATGGACATGAAAATGAACATGTAAAGAACTCCCAACCCTTGTATACAACATCATCAAAGAAGATTACCTTATTCTTGAGGCAAATCAATATCCTCCTTCCACATCCATTCCAACATCTACACCTTCTACCTCATCCATCCAAATGCATAAGTCCCCCATTCATCACATACTTTCACGGCCATCCCACTTCCAAACGACTATTCTTTTAAGGATGGTCCCCCTTTATTATCAATTCTATTCAGATATCCAATCAATTTGGTTCATATGATCCTAAATCAACAATCCAACCAAAATCCAAGACCTTTGTCACCATTCCTCCTCCTAAGGAGCTCACATCATCATCAAAACCTAAGGTTTCTATCTTAGCTGCCCCTTGGCCTATTAAACAAAGTATCATCAAACAACTTCATCAGGCCCCAATTAAGATTTCACTTTATGAGATCATCCAAATCTCACCAGACCATAGAAATTATCTCATTGAATCCTTGAAGCGTATTCTGACATCTAGTTATGAGGCTCAACCCTTTGCATCTCTCATAGGAGCACTTATAGCTTCTGCTACTATCTCATTCAATGATGTTAAGATTTTAGACATCACACTGGAAGAACATGACTTTCCCTTTTCATCATGGTTAGGATCAATGATACTTTCATTCGATGATCCATGATCGATAATGGGGAAAGCATTAATATCATCCCATCACATACCTTTGATCAACTCAAGATCCCAAAATCCACCATCGCCCAAACACTCGCGGTCCTCTACATTTTTAATGATGCTATTGCTCCCACCTTGGGAATGGTTGTCCTTCCTATCCGCATTGGTGAGAAGATCCTCCACAAGGTATTTTACATAATGAAGGATAATTTTAGTACAATTTTCTCCTTAGATGACCCTGGATCCATGTTATGGATTGTGTCCCCCTACACTTCATCGCTGCCTTAATTACAAGCATGAGGGGAATGTCTTAACAATTCCCGGGGACAATCCTCCCTTCCAAATGTGTAACATGACCTATTGACTCAATTATGTCCTTATTCCCAAGAACGATCCATCTGCACCATCCACTAGCTCATTCATCTCCTCATCTAAACTTCATAATGATGAATCCCTAGATAAAGTAATGGACAAACTCACGTTAGGGGAGTATCATCTTCTCACACTCAACACCCTTCCCACTCCTCACCATCTTGGTAAAACTAAAAATATCCAATGTATCAACCCAATGTCAGGGATATCATTCCTTTTGGCCCTCCGCATCTTTAGACCAACCCATCTATGGTGGTTTCAACACCCCTTGTTCTTATATCATTGATCACCCACATGCTAAACCTTATATTGGTGGTTTTGGATTCCTCAAAAAACCATCCTTCACCCACACCTATCTCCACCATTGTGCATGGAAGGGATTCAACATGGGATGTTATGAGCATGGGCCACATGGCCTTATTATCAACCAATTCGCAAGCCTCAAGAAAAGTTCTAGGTTAAGCTATCAGAGCAATCCTCTGACCCCACTTCACCATCTGAGATGTGCATGGACATGCCTTCTCCATCTTCTCCATCCCATGAGTCCATGGATACGGATGAAACTATTTCTATTTCCTCTGGATTTTTTTAGTCTCCACCATCACCTTGGGACCAGTCACTTATCAGTGTGAAAATAAGACTAGGTCCCTTCCTCCACCATCCAAAGATGATAGAAGAAGACTCTTCTACCATCGAAATTCTTTAGTGTGTTGATGATGACACCATTCTTTCCCACATGGGGCAGAGGATTCTTATCTTCATAAGACCTTACCATATGACACATCCACTCTTCTCAATGAATCCACCATCGACATCAATATCAGGACTCCCCAGAGCCTCACATTCTCAAAATGGGTCAATCTCTTGATCCACATGAGCTTGAGTCTTTCACCGCATTCCTCTCTCATCATATCTAGACATTCACATGGTCATATTCAGACATGTCAGGTCTTGACCCTTCTATCATCATCCATAATATCATCACCTTTCCTAATGTAAAATTGGTTAAGCAAAAGCTTTGCCACATACATCCTCGAGTTTCCCTCCTTATCAAAGAGGAGTTATAATGTCTTCATACAACCAAATTCATCATCCCCATTTACTATCCCCAATGGGTTTATAACATCGTACCTATTACTAAAGCATCTAGAAATCTTTATATATGCACCAAATTTCAAGATCTTAATATTGCTTTCCCTAAAGATGACTTCCCTCTTCCCAACATCGATCAACTTGTAGATCTTACCATAGGTCATGATATTATTTCTATTATGGATGGTTTTTCTGGTTATAATCAAATTTTTATTTCATTAGAGGACCAACATAATACCTCCGTCATCACCCCTCGGGGACCTTTTACTATTGGGTCATGCCCTTTGGCTTTGAAAAATCAAAATGTCGATCCACCTATCAAGAGTGAGCCATGACTTACATTTTTCATGATCTCATCCACAAAACCATAGAAGATTATGTTGATGATCTTTTAGGTAAATCTAAACATTTCCATGACCATATTACCATTCTCGAAGTCATTTTTGAGCGCCTCATTCATTTCTACCTTCATCTCAATCTAGCCAAGTGTGTGTTTGGAGTGTTAACCAATAAAATCCTTGGATTTATCGTGTCTATTAGGGGTATTGAATTTGACCCTAAAAATCAAAGAAATCATCAAAATTCCTCCTCCTTCCAATCTTAAACAACTTTGTAGTCTTCGAGGCCAACTTTAATCGGTCTATCGCTTCATCTCTCAAAATTCAGATCATTTCCAACCCTTTCATCATCTTCTTTGCAAAGACATAAAATTCAATTGGGATCATAACTACCAGAAGGATTTTGATGATCTTAAGAAATATATTTTGTCTCAACTAATGCTTACACCTCCACATGAGGGGGAGCCCTTTTATCTATACATATCCACTACTGATCATGCTCTAGGGGCTATGTTAGCACATTGTGATGACCAAGGTCGTGAGTAGGCCATTTATTACATCAGTCACACCCTTCACAACTATGAGACTCACTATACTGAAGGTGAAAATATGTGTTGCACTCTTTTCTTTTCCACCTCTAAGCTTTGACAATATCTCCTCAATCATAAGACTATTATCACCAAATCACAACACCCTTATGTTTTCACAAGTGCATATACTTGAACTCACGGTGTGATTGGATAACATGGGTACTATCTCCAAGTTGTGGGACTTGCTACTTGAGATAGACCTCCAGAGAAAGTTGGTTCTTGCTCCTAAACTACCTGCCACAATCTACTCTAATGCAGGGTAAACTAATTGTTCTAATCTAACTTTCCAAGGGACCAAGGAGAGAGAATGCATAAAATGAAATCCTACACTAAAGCGGTGATACACCAGAAAAGGAGGGTGTGAGAGTAGTCTTCCAATGCGTGAGATACAGAAGCAAAGTGCACACTAGAAGGGGTGATGACAGTTCTCCATAATCTAGCAAAATGCATTCACAACAACATTTCAAACATACACAATGATAATGGATCCCTGCAAGAACATAAAAATAGACACAATATTCTTGTAATCAAGGTTGAAGGGGCAAGAAGAATGCAAGAAAACACAAAGCAGGGGAAGATGCATCCACAAACTTATATTTTATTACCTCCTGATATGCACAGTTCAATCGGTTACAAGATAAGGGCTTGGATCACCATGCAAGGAGTCCACAACAAGGGCCTATAGCACATTGGCTTCACAAAGAAATTTTGGTAGAGCTTTGCTACAAAAACTACCCCCTTTTACAATGAGCCCAACACTCCAATTTATAGAAAAAATGAGAAGAGAGAGAAGGGAAAATGGAAATCCTGAAATCGACCTTCAACCACTTGTAAGAGGCATTAAATGGAGTAAAATGATTGTATATTACTTGAAAAAGGCTCCCCATACTGTCCCAGGTGCTGCAGCAGAGAAAGAATGATGACCATGCCTCTTAATTGCACTCCCAACTACCAAATAAAACACTGTTATGAACCCGGCCACGTTTTATGAAAAATCCCCATCGATTTCTCATAAAATCTATAATTTCTTAATCTGCTATGCATTGGGCTTGGAGCCATGATTCCAAAGGTACTAATTTTGTGTGATTTTGTTGAGAAATGCAAAAGTTATGGCCTTTTGAGTGTGGGCAGTTGTTTTGGGTCTGACAGGCATTTTCTGTCATTTGACGGGAATGAGCATTAATTGACTAGGGCCGAATATGTTTATTTTATTTAAATATATCTACCCTCATTAAAATTAATAAATCTATTTTTAGTGAGGTAGAGGACATCATGCTCATTCCATAAAGTCCAATTTTGTGAAAATCGGAGCTCAGAGTCAAAAGTTATGGCCGTTTGAAGTTTCGGGAGTCAAACGTTGACTTTTCCTTTGAGTTGTGGATATTACGGAAAAATCGGGTCCACGTGTCCCGGCTGTCCCAGACACATTCTTCTGCATCATCCCATTTGGGCTTCCTTGTTCCCCTTTGCGACCTTTTCACCTTTGCACATCCCGTGGGTCCCACACATACTTTTTTGTCGACTGCCCTGCATAAAAATCTCCGCACCACCCGCAATTGACTGACTTGTGGAAAATCGGCCGATTCACATCCCGCGTGTCCCAATGTCCCAACTGTCCCGTGGACCACCTGGGACAAAAATTTCTGACTTAGCCAATTTTCTTTGTATTTCGGCCCCAAACTTGGTACGACGAACCTCGGTATGACCCGCACTGGTACGACCCGCACCCTTCAGACCCGCAATGCTTTAAAACAATCCTGCGACCTTATTTTTTGCATTTTTTCCATTTTTTCTAACTCGTTGGGATTTTTTCTTGGATGGGAGAGTTAGAGAGAAGCTAAAGGGGCCCCAAAAACATGATTTTGGGCCTTGAATTAATCTCTACTTGCTTGAGGCTGAAGAATTTGATGCATGTTATCAAAATTACCTTGAGGGACGAATTTTGGATAACAAAGACTTATGCCATTATTATCTTTAATCTTCTTAAGATGATTCATTCTAAACCATATCACAATGAATGTATCACTCGATGGATCATACTCATGACCGATTTTGACCTCGAGTTCATTTCTCAAAAATCTATCAAAGGCCAAGATATCACAAACCATTAGTTGAATCCCCTCTTCCTAGTACACATCTTCCTCACAAACAGTTTCTAGATGAATCCATCAATCACTTTCACCATGAGGAGGATACCCTTAATATGAACCTCTTCTTTGATGGTTCTAAGCGCTAATAAAGGGGAGGCGCCAAATTCGTTTTCTTCCTCCGGTGATTCTCTTATTCCCTTCGCAAAAAGCTCAATTTTGAGTGCAAAAACAACATGGAAGAGTATGAAGCCCTCATCCTAGGTCTTGAAATTATTACCTTTCTTGTTGTTCAAATTCTTGACATTTATGGAGATTCTAAGCTTATTGTCAAATAAATTACGGGTGAGTATCAATGTAAAAATAACACCCTTAAAAAAATAGAGATACAATGGCATCCCTTACACTATCCAGACCATTCCTTGATCATCCAATTGTTTCATTGATACATGGCATCCCTCACATCTCTCATGCCATGGAAAACAAAAGAAAACAAAAGTTATGTTGTCATTCATTGTAGTGATCAACCATTCCATGACCTACCTCATGTTAATCTTGTCGAATCCCATTTCGCCGATCTTTGGTATTCTCAAATTTTTGATTATCTATCCAAATCCATCATTCCACTTGATCTATCCAAGAATGTTAGGAGGTCTTTTCTTCAATGTGCCAACTGCTACGTTATCCTTGGTGGAATTATTTATAAGCATGGATTTGATGATATTCTCCTTTGATGCCTTAAATCCCATGAATTGTCTCGTGTTATCCAAGAAGTCCATGATGGTATTTTTGGTGGACATTTTAGTGGCTTAGCTGTTGCTAAGCACGTTATTCATCTTAGCTATTATTGGCCTTCTCTCAATCATGAATGTTGTGAGTATGTTAAGAAATGTGTTAAATGCCAAAAACATTCCAATCTTATCTGCATTTCTAGTCAAGCCTTGTAGCCAACTCAGGACCTTTGGCCCTTCTCATAATGGGGTCTTGATCTCATTGGTCTTATCAATCCTTGATCTTCACAGAAAATCATTCTATCATCACTGCAATTGAATACTTCACCAAGTGGGTGGAAGTAATTCCCCTCACCTACACTAAATCCAGTCCAATCATTAAATTTATCTACCAAAGTGTATTATTTTTTTTTTTTGGCATTACTCACAAACTCATCACAGACAATGGAAAGTCCTTTAAAAACAAAGATCTCAATAAAATTTATGACTCATTTAACATCCAAATTAGTTTCTCTTCTCCATATTATCCTCAAGCTAATGGCTAAGATGAAGCCACTAATAAGAATTTTTTAATATTCTTGTAAAAACTATTGATCAGTCAGGTCATAGTTAGCACCTTCATCTCCCTTTTACTCTTTGGGCTTATCGGACTAGCATTCATACTTCCATGGGATTTATGCCCTTTTTCTTGTATATGGTTATGAAGTCATTATTCTTCTCGAAGTTCAAATTCCATCCTTGCACGTGGCTCTTCACGACTTCATATCTAATGAAGATTATCACCAGGAGCATCTAACAAAACTTGAATTTCTAGATGAAAGTCACATTCTTGCTCTTGAACACCATTATGTTTATAAATAATGTATAGAGCATGCTTAAAACAAGCACCTCAAAGAGTGTGAATTCTATATTAACAACCTCATCCTTAAAGAAAATTAGAATGTTAATACTCTATAAAGGAGCTAATGTAGAAAGTTTCCCCAATGGATTGGACCATACATTATCACAAATAAGTATGGGTTGGGAGCCTATCATTTGGCCTCCTTGATGGTAAACCAAAAGTGGAACCGCTTAACACATTGCACTTATGACCATTCTATTGTTAGCATGTCTACCAAAGTGAGCACTTAGTTGTATCCTTAGATCATCCCTCCATCATTAGCCTCTTCCATCTATCATTGTAATGATTTGGAACTATGTGGTCTACCATTACTTTCCTCGGCATGACCTTAAATATGGGCACCATGACTCTTTCCATAGCATTTTCCTTATAGATAGGTTCTCCCTTTTTTATGAGAAATCCACAATCATTACATCCATCACCCTCTTATTTACCTATTAAAATCATGCACAGGATTCACAAGTGTCTCTTGTACATTCATTATCCCCTCTTAAGTGGTTTACCTAGCTAGTTCTGGCTCTTCCCCATGTTAAAATCAAAATTCATGGATGCTTTAATCAAAAGTAAAAAGCTATCAAAAACGAGATTGCTCCTCAAGGAAAACTATTCATATAAAAATAATCAAAAGAAATCAAAATCAATAAATCAATCCCTCAAAGGATGAATGTCATGTATGTTATCCTTACCCTTGAAATCATATATGTATAAAGTAGACCATACCCTTGAAGGATGGCTACTCTTTTTACCATGAAATTGAAGGCTTCCGCATTGATTATCTTTATTCTAATGATCTTCTAGCATTGATTAGTTTTATCTTTCCCCTTCCTAGAGCTAGGGAATATATTTAGAGAACACAATTTACGCATACAAGTTACATCACAAACCCCTTTTTCGTGATGACATTAGGTTTATGAGTTCATTTCATCCATACTTCCCTCATGATATTTGATATAACTAACTATTATTGGTTATGTGTATTTCACCTTATTCTTAGACGTTTCTTTGAAATATTGACGAAATAGATAGGGTAACAGCGTAGGAGGAATACCTATTGAAAAGTTGGTTGATGGGTTGTTGCACGCATATGACTTCTGAATCCACAACTGATTGTGATAGTTTCCTTTTGGCTAGGAGGAACTACTTGTAATGAAAATCAAGACCACCAAAAAGAGTTAAACAATATGTGCAGTGAATTGCCTAGCGTGTGCTAGATCTGGGAAGTGTGATACTTCCTAGATGACTGTCAATCCACTATTTTAAATAATTTAATGTGGGAAATGAAGTAAATCCTATTGTAGTTTGAAATGATTTAGGTATCTCACTTAAAACACAATAAGAAAGATCTAATCTAACAAGCTAATGAGGGTGATGTAGAATTAGGTGGATAGGTCATTGTTCTAGGTTGTATGGGAAAATATAGAAACCGATGCCGGTTAAGGGTGACCGAGGATGGTTGGGTGCAACTAGCGCCGGTTACTATGGAAAACTTGGAATGACATAGAATGAGTTTTAGATCTCCTTTGTGATTACACAAAGGACCTCGGCTGATCGGAATGAGGTATTTGGTGGCTTGGGTGGGATTTAGCGAGGTTTTACTGGGTATATGGAGGGGGAGTGTTGAAGGAGGTCAATGGGTGGTTAGGTAAATAATAGGTGATAATATAATAACGAAATGAAATGAACCAGAGAATTATAATGTTTTACTTACTTGGATTCTGGTCTTGGATGCCTGTGAATAAGGGATGGAGGTGCTGGTAAGAGGTTGAAGGTGATCACCAATCAAAGGAGAGATTCTGCATAGGCTGCATGTGCATTCCTTTTGCTTGGTTAGATCATATTATTACTGGGGTGAGCGCTGGATGGCTGTGTAAGAGAAAAATGCTTGATCTCCTCCTCGCATGCGTGTTCTCACCGGAATTCAATCTCGTAATATGTGATATCTCTTAGGGATGTGCTAATGTTCGCCAACCTTTTCCAATCTTTACTAACCTTGAAAATAAGGCTATTTTGGGGTTAAAAGGGTAACCGATGGCGGTTCCGGTCTAACTGGCGACGGTTAGGGGTAATCGACGCTGGCCAAGGTGGGATTTCTTAGGTTTACTAAACTACGAAGATCCTCTTAATTTTCTCGATCTCGTGTCATTAACCCGCGGATTAAACTAGAAGCTTCTTCAGAAGCATGCGGGAATGTGGTTAGAGAGAATATAGGCATTGATTTTTAGGGTTTTGGCAATTCTTAGTTAGTTATGGAAACTTACTAAGAATAGGTCTTAGGGTGACTTGGCCTGATGAGGTGTCTAGGTGAGGTGTATATGTGGGTATTATCTAAATTAAGATATTTAAATAATAAATATGGTGAGAATAATGGATTAATTTAATTTAATTAATTAAATTAATATTAGTGGGGTGAAAGGGGGCCATGGCTAGGTGAATGTGATGAAGGGTGCTTATTTGTCGAGGGACCAAAGGGGAGTGTGACCTAATTTTAGTGTCTACATTTTACCCTTTTTGTTACATAGCTTTTATTGGTAAGCGATGCTAACAAAAATAAGATGTGGTTGCCCCATGTGTGGGTGAAGGTGATCCCCCTCAAACCAAGAACTGACGAGGGCGAAGGTAGAAGCGGTGAGTGGTTTGATAAAAGGTAAATGTGAGAAAGGGGAAGTTGGGGAACGTGGAAAAAGGGTTAAAGGTCTACTTGGGTAATTGAGGTAATTGGTCAGGGTCAAAGGTAGTAACAGTCAAACGCACGCACATGTATAAACTGTAGCACACTACCAGGTTGAAGAGCAGGAAAACTCTACATTGTCTAAGGTCGATAGGTTTATCCAAATGAGGTTGAAGTGATTATGGTATCCAAGGTATAGGATATGGTCAAGAAACACAACATAGGTTAGGTGCAGGAACATTTAGGTATGTTCCAGTACACCAAAGGTAGGGTCAAGATAAATGGTCATGACAATAGGCTAGGTAAGGTCATTAGGTCAACAACACAGGTAACAGTGCCATAAGGTATAGCGAACACATGAGGTCAAAGGTCACTAGCGATGGTCTGTAACACCCTGAACTGTTGTTACTTTCTCCTGAGCATACAAGTGTTGATATGTGATTTCTTGTAAAAGGATGTGTTCCTCGATTTAGAAATCATGCTTGATATGTACTGTAATTTCTTTACAGATTGCAGATCTTGACTGAGTCAGAATATGATTAGACTCTTTTATTTATTTCATTTTGTATCTGAGTTTAATCTGATCTCGGAATAAATTATAGAGTTATCCATCTATAATACCTAGTCTTGGATCAGTGGAATTGATCCAAGTATTGCTTTAAGTTTGTTCATGATGAATTAAAAATTACAGACCTTGAACAGGTTGCAAGGTCTAGAAGCATTTAATAAGCTAGTCAGGAGTATGACTCAGGCTGATCAAGTGAAATGAATTGGTTCCCGATATGGAAGTATATCTGGAAGGTCTCGATTGTGGACCAGGTAATAATTCGGTTACATACGATTCTGCAGCCTAAGGCAGAACAGGAGCTAAACCTGTTCGAAGACGTATGATGTAGGTCTTTTTCTGAGTGTACGAAAGGTAGACCTAACTGGAATTATTATTGGTTAGTAACCTAAAACTAAACCTAACCTAGGGGTTAGATTAGTGTTAATCTAACCTAGACCTAGGCTAAGTACTAATGTCCTAAGTTAGTATCTATGTTATGGAAGTTAGATTAGGTGTTATCCTAAATTCTAACCTAAGATACTAACCTAACTATGAGCAAGAATGTAAAGGGGCCTATGGAGGGGTGCGAACCATGGGCGGCGTTTTCTATGTCATTAAATGCTAAGGATAAGTATGAGGGACAGGTCTTGGCGGAAGTTTAAGCAACAGCTAACCTAAGCCGACGTGGCAGGTCGCCAAAACTGGAAATGAACTTGAGATTTCATTTGTTTGTCGCCAACTTTGGCGGTCGGTGGCAGTGGAGTTTGAGTGGGAAAGTTGGTGTAAATGCATTCAATGTGCTTGGTAGTCGAGCTCGGAACTTGCGTGAAGGCATACAAACTGGGAAGTTGTTGGTTTGTTTGGCTTATCGCGATTTTCGGTTTTCCTTCTGCCTGTTCACTGGTTCTTCGCACCAGTCATCTTTGTGTTGCATGGCGAACATGAGGATATCTAGCTCTTTTCTCTGGCAAGGAAAGTATATATGTTTTGGAGATAGCAAAATTTTGTTGGTCGCTCTAACTTGGAAAAGGAAAAGGAAGTCTGAGCTCTTCCAGTGGTCTGCTTTGGAAATTTGAGCAAAAATCTAGGCATGTTAGGCCCTAACCTTTAAAAATCTTGCTGTCTTTCAAGTGATTTCATTAGAACAACTCTGTTCAAATGTTTTGAGGAAATTGATGATTTTTCTATAGTTGTCTTGTGTGATTTTTGCACTGTAACTTCATGCTGGAATGACTTATCATTTATCCCTTGATGGGTGTTTATTATTTTCGAACTGTGACTTTATTTCTTTGTGTTGCATATTGGCTTAAATATGCGTGATATATGAAAGTATAAATGCTCGGCCTGATTCGGCGAGAGCCCATAAATTATTCCTGTGATGGGTATAGGTCACTGTTATAGCCGTCGATGCTTGTTGTAACTGTCGGAAGGGATATTGATGAACATTGTTTGATTGTTCAGTTAATGGACCTTTTTCTTTTATAAGCTCTGTCGTGGCTGTTATCCAGTGGTAAATATGGATTCTGGTTGGGTTTCGTATAAAATTTTATAGTTATTATGAAAGGAAACTCTCTGTGTTACAGAATTCTTTTACGACCTAGCTGGAGTTGTATTTCTCTTTGCATGGAGGTTATGGGGACTCAACCCATTTATAGTATTGATATATATACTTATGATTACTGCATTTAAACGACTCTTGGAGTCCTCTGAATGAATCGTATATTACGATCCACTGTAGAAGAAATAGTTACATCTTTGCATATTGATAATTGAATTACGTGGAAGTCTTGTAGAAGTAACAGGTCATGCGACCTTAGTTATTGTAATAAATTTTGGTACAGACTCCCTGGGTATGCATTTACGTTTCTTCTGTGTAAGCTTGTTCGGGAATTTTGACGAGGCTCAGTTGAATCCCTTGTTATGAAAATCGGTATTTGATTTGCTTACACTTGATTTTTGTCGAATGCTTACCATAGTTGGCATAGAGTGATTTATTAACTATTTTTATCTTATACTGTTGTTGGGTTCCGTGGTTATGGGTATAAACCCGTTAACAGTATGAAATGTATATATAGAGATTCATATTTGTTTTAATCTGAACGACTCTGTGGAGTCGATTGAATGATTTATATAATTGAATCACTATTCAAGGTTGAATATAATTGAATATTGGTAATTGTTGTTCCAGCGACTTAAGGGAATAATATGTATTTCAATCTCTGTAATTTCGTAAGAATACCTTCGTGTCACAAGGATTTTGTGGTACAGATTCTTTTGGTATATTTTTACGTCTTCAATCTGTGCAAATTTGTGTAAAAGATTGGCAAGGGTTCAGTCGGATTCCTTGTTTTGAAATCAGTAACTTGAATTGAGGGTTCTGTCGGATTCCTTGTTTCGAAATCAGTAATTAAATTTGCTTTGCCTGATTTTTATTATGCTCCGTTGATGGGCTCAGATGGAATTGTATGCAATTATTTATCTTGTTACTACTGTTCGGATTCATTTGAATTCTTGGAAGGTAACCTGTATTTTTGTCTCTCGTTGAACCTGATTTTTGTGACACTGTCGTTTTGTCACTGTTTGAGTTCCTTGAGTATGGATATTTATCTCGTGTCCTGGCTCTGTTGAAGTGAGTCGCAAATACCATACTTTAAACTTGAATGCGCCCAGGTGAGAATAGATTTGCTATATTCCTTTCCGTCTACTCCAGTCCGATTGAGACTGAGCATGTTTCAGAAATTTTGTGTGATTGTCTTGGCATAGTCTTAAGGAAGCATCCAATTGCCTAAGGCAATGAAGTCTGTTGTTGACCGCAATACTAGAGGTTCTATGATTTCGAACTTGGGTCGAAATGCCTTGCTGTGTTCGATTTTTATTAATACAGTGATTCTTCTTGTGGTTTGTCGGACTTGTTCGTACACGTACTGGGTGAATGCTTTCCATATGTAGAGACGGTACAGTAGTGAACTTGTGTGAAGGGAAGTATGAATGATTTGTTTCTTTCTCTTCTGTTATTCTAATACTTGTTGGTATCTGTCTAACAGTTGGAATTGTTCTTGTATCTTATTGGTGGAATCATGATTTGTCATGATATTTCCTTTTCCGATGAAAGTAACGATCTGTCCAATGTTGCTGATCTTGGATTCAAGATAATTGTTTGGATACTTTCGTTCTTTGATTCTTAATACTTGATGAAATATTTGAGAAGTGTTTAGGACTATTCTGTAACGTTGATAGAGTTACACGTTTGTAGTCATTTTGTATTATAAAGGCATATTCTGAATATGTTTACTTGTTAGTGATTTTATATCATTTAAACAGGGTGTTTAATGAAAACAATTGACGGATTGCAATTGTTTTAAAAGTTAGTGCTTATCATGCTCAGTTCATCGAACTGACTCATGTTGACTATTTTTGCAGATGGTTGCCGTAAGTGGTAAAAGCAATGCAGATCTGACAGGATGATCAGATTGTTTATTTTGATTTATAATGAATTACAGCTTGATTTCCTAAATGTACTATATGTGGAAAGATGTACTTTTCCGTTAAGCATTGTATCAAGTATGTTGTTTGCATAAAATGTAATTGTATAGTTCTGAAAGGAATGGAAATAAGTATTTGTTACTTATGTGATATATTTTTAATTCTGATAGTTGACCCTCTTCGGTTTATATACCAGAGTGGCAATGTTATCCTTGTGTAATTTGGATGCTTTTGTGATTGACAATGAAAGCTTAAAGAAAATGTAATTGAATTCTTATGAGTGTTTAGTAGTTCTGATTTGTTCTATCGAAAGCTAGATTGAAATATAAATCGTTGTCTTTCTAAAAGGATAGGGCTAAGAAGAACCTAAGCAGAACACTAATCAAGCTGGATTAAATTACTAATCCCTAGTCCTGAGTATGACAGGACAATATTAAATTGGATTCTTAATCATTTATATCTTGATGCTAATAAGTATGATATAATTCAGTTAAGAGAACTGATATAAATTTAATGGAGTACAGATGGCAATCTCATGTAAAGGTTTTGAGATATTGTCCAATTCTGTTGTTTAGAATCATGTATATTCTAATGACTCCTTGATGAGGTCTTGACCTTAATAACTCCACCATGTAATGGGTTTTATTGAGAAAGGTCGTCTTAAGACGAAGAATCCAGGGATCGGGAAAGGCTAACCTTAGGGGAAAGTCTTTAAAGTAATTTAAAACTCAACGTGCGTAACGCATATTATTAAGTAGATCTTTTCGAGGCGGATTTAAAGGTTGATGACACAAGTCAACTGCAGGGTTGTACCTCCAAGAAGATTAGGATCTTCTCAAGGTTACAACAATGCAGTGACTTATGGCGACACCCTTTGCATTGATCGCTAAGATTTACACTTTGATCTCGACGAGTTACTCTGGGACAATTAGGAATGTGGCCATGTTATAAGGCTGCCTAGGAGGTTCGGGGTATCTTGACACACTGGTCTAACTGCAGGGTTAAACCAGTATGTCACCATATCCCTAATCCTCGTGGGCATCCATATAACATTATCACCTTGTTAATCTGCCTCCGAGTGATTCAGTTGTGAAAGGAAGGACTGACAGTAGTCAGTGTAAGACATTCTATATAACATAAGAATGGGGTGAAGGACGTATTCTAGATTGACGAGTATGCCATTAAGGAATACGAGACATAAACAGTATGTTTCAAATCTTTGGCCAAAGTATCGCAAGTCTGCGATTGCGTTGTCCTAATTCACCTAGTCTAAGGGATGAGATGCCGATGAATAATGGTAACAATTATTCAGTTAGGTTCCTTGGACAGAGCATTCTGAATCCCAGAATAGGGAAGAGAACCACAGGAGTGAAGTGTTAAATAATAACGCCAACTCATATTACTCATGAATAGATCGGTAGATAACCGAGTCATGAAATGAATAGATCGGAGGTACTCCGAGTCATTACAGCTGCATATGGTTATCTGTTAAATGAATGGTTATTTGATTTGTGAGTTCTAAATTATGTATTTAGAACCAGGATGCATTTATCAAAAAAAAAAAAATTGACTTGTTCCATTGTCTAAAATGAGGATGTTACATGGTCCAGTCCAAATATCTAGGTCACGGCATTGGTAAGGCTAAGGTAGGGGTAAAATAATGAGTCCCCAGAGGAGGACAAAGGGAGGTAGTAAATGACGAGGTAAATGGTTTGGGTAAAGGTGGGGTGGGGTAAATGATCAAGGTGAAGGTTGGGTGAGGAAAAAAAAGGAGGTAGGGGTAGGGTAAAAGGCTAAAATTTAGGGCAATGTGTAGGTGATGGTGACTGATGCGGTCAAGGATAACCGACGTCAGTATAGGTCAACCGACGATGGTAAGGTAGGGCACGCAACCGATGCCGGTCAAGGGTAACCGATGTCGGTTAGGTCGGGTTTGTTATAAAAAAATCCACATTTTTTGTTATTCATTTGTCATTTAGCTAAGTGAGAAAATGACAAAAAGAGAAAAAGAGAGAAAAGTGTCCAAACATAATGGAGCATTGAGTTGGCGGTGTGAATGATGGGTGATTGGGTGGTGAGAAGCGGGTCCATAGGATCAGTGTGAGGGATTTGATTGGGTAGAGGCTATGTGTAGTGATTTAGTTATGGCGGAGGTTAGAGAGGGATCGGGTGGGCCATCGGCACGGTGGGGGCGACGTGCCACCGAGATGACGGCAGCGGCAAGTAATGAGGTAAATACCCTACTCTAGGTGTATTTGATTAGATAGATTAGGGGAGTAGTAAATTGTTTTTATAGTTTTGGTTTGTTTTTGGTTTTGTTGAGTGGGAAAAGATTAAATTTGGGAATGGGGGTTAAAGTGGGTAAAAAGAGGAATGGGGAGGGTAATAAATGGGATAGGGGGGGTGGGTGGAGGTGCAAGGGTAGTTTAGGTCATTGTAGGTGGGTAAAAGGGGCAAGGGGGGAGGTTTTTTTAGAAAGGGGGGTTTGGGGAATTACGGATTATTACCACGACAATGACCAATGACAATCGATTATGGCGTCAATAAGTTTAAGCTGTATCGATCACCAAAAAGGTGATCGATGTCGGTTAAAGGGTGTCTGGGTCATCCAGTTGAATCGTATCGGTCACCAAATAGGTGACCGATGTCGGTTAAAGGGTGACCGGGGGTCGGTTAGGGGAAACTAGCACCGGTCGGGTTTTGGGGACATGGGTCAAAAAGTGATGTGGGCTAGGTGGTTGAGATGGGTAGGGTGAAAAT
Source organism: Taxus wallichiana var. yunnanensis (assembly GCA_018340775.1). Taxonomy (NCBI): domain Eukaryota; kingdom Viridiplantae; phylum Streptophyta; class Pinopsida; order Cupressales; family Taxaceae; genus Taxus; species Taxus wallichiana. Next base: position 536,461,778 of record CM031236.1, read on the forward strand.
AGGTTGCAGGAAAATGATAATAGGTGAGTATGGGTATGGTAAATGTAGATTAATGTTTTATTTGTATTGGATGTAGGGGAGAGATCAACTGCATATGTGGGATAGGGTTCGCGCTCTACCGGTGATAGTACACTGTGTAATAACCCCAGAGGAGCTGTAGTATGTGGAGGAAGTTGGCTTGAGTGGAGTCCAACGATATCGACATGTATTCCAAAAGCCCAGTTTGATGGTCACGCTCATCGATAGATGGGATTCCGTGACCAACATGTTCCACTTGCCAATGGGTGAGATTACTTGTCACTCTAGAGGATGTGTTTCAAATTCTACGGTCACCCATATTGGGTAAACAGGTCTAATCCATCTCCTTCGAGGCCTCAGAGGAGTTGATTGTGACTTTTTTTGGAGAGGGGATGGCTGAGCTGAGATTCCATAGCGCTAGCTTGAGCTATGGAGAGATGTACCTAGCCTGTCGGAGGAGACGAGGCTAGTCATTCTTTTGATGGAGGCAGTGTGCTACTTTACACTACCAGATGTAGAGGGTGGATGTTTTCCCGATTGTTGATGGGGGTACTCCATGATATGATGATAGAGGAGACCCACTTTTCCCTGGCACCAAAGCATTTTGGTACAAATTGCACAGGAGTTGTGGGCATATGGGTGGCTACGCAGTTCAACCTGTGCTTATACATATTTTTGCGCACCGCTTTGGGTGTATGAGCACATAGTTTGTGTGTAGCCTATAGGGATGCCTCGAGTAGATGCATTCCCACCGAGATTTGTGTGGGTGGGGTATAGGAGATGGGTACCGACTATTGGAGAGAAGATATCTAAGAGGCCAGCACATGATGTGGCCCATTTTTGACAGTTATTGGAGGGTTTTTTTGGAGTAGACATTATATGGAGGCCGTATGTGGGATTCCCCTCATATAGGCATATGCACAAGGAGCTAGCTGAGCTCCAGTTGGTGAGATGGATACAAGGTCATTGTTCCGGGGAGTATGAGATGATCCTGGTGGATAGAGTCCGGTGGCAGTTTGAGATTTTACAAGATGTACCTCCGCCCTTCCCATAGTACTAGAGAGATGATGTGGAGAGGCCCTTACCTGTACCATAACCTACAGTGCCCACAGGGTAGGAGGAGCAGGTAGTGGACCAGCGTATAGATGATGTCAGGGTCACAGAAAAGTACAGACAGTGGTGGGTAGCTCACTTACGAGCCATACCACCCCAGACCGGGTAGCTAGATTTAGCCACCATTATAGTGCAGAGAGATGCCCTATAGGGATAGGTGTTGACTCTCATTACCCAATTGGGTATACTATGATTTATTGGATAGCTCGAGGCGAGGTAGCAAAGCTATGTGTATAGGTGGCCAATCTGTAGGCCCAAATGGCCGGTGGAGGAGATGGAGATGGAGAGGAGGGTGATGGTTAGGTGGTGGCCTTACAAGCTTAGGTGGTAGGTTTACAAGGCCAGTTGGCCACATCCCAGGCATAGATTGGGGTCTTACAGGCCTAGATACAGGCACAGGGGTAGGGGGCACCACCATAGGCACCGGGACCGGGTCCTAGTTCACAGCAGGAGTGGGGTAGGGTTCTCACAGGATAGGTACAGGGCCGAGACCTATGGGACCACCATAGACCGTGCCTATATCTAGGTTACAGGATGCCCTAGGTGAGGCTAGATATTACCAGGACCAGCTGATGGCGGCCGGGATAGACTTCATATCCTATGCCAAGTAGTATAGGGCACAACAAGCGTCCAATGAGAGGACGAGATCCCACACTCACAGTGTGGAGAGCACGGGGGGGGGCGAGCTCCGAGGCCAGATCGAGGAGAGGATACCAATGCATGAAGACAAGCTCTAGTTGAGATGCCATCAGGGACCTAGGAGGCCAATGGTACAGGTGATATAGAGACGGAGGACATCCGCCGAGATGTCTGATATGTGGCGCCTGATTTTTATGTATGATAGTCTTTTTTTGTGATATATATTGGCCTGCGTGTTGAGAGATAGTTGTATTTTTTATCACATACTGGCCTACATGCTAAAGACAATGAGGATGTATGAGATATTTTTGTATATTTCAAGCATATACCGGCCTGTGTGCCAAAGAGATGTTGTATTGATTCATTATTTTATTGTATATATGAGACCGGCTTGCATGCCGATGACATTTTGTATTGTGTATCGGCCTACGTGCTAATGATTTTGAGATGATGGACATGAGGAGATAGCCATGTATATTGTATTGAGATACACATTTATTTATATGATGAGATACATGATTTTTTTTTTTTATGTGGTGATGTGGTGATGAGATTTTTGATTTATTGGTGCATTTATGAGATTGTTGATTTGTTGTTTTGATATAGACAGAAATTAGGTGAGTTAGGCATGATGGAGTTAGGTTGGTTTAGGCATGGATCGAGTCAAATCATTAGGCATGGATCGAGTCAGGTCATAGGCATGGTTGAGTTAGGTTTATTAGGCATAGTGGAGTTAGGTTGGTTAGGCATGGTGGATTTAGGTTGGTTTAGGCATGGTGGAGTTAGGCTTGTTTAGGTATGGTTGAGTCGGGTCTTGGGCATGGATTGAGTCGGGTTATAGGTATGGATTGAGTCAGGTTTGTTAGGCATGGATTGAGTCAAAGTTATAGGCATGGATCAAGTCAAGTTTGTTAGGCATGGATCGAGTCGCTTTTATTAGGCATTGTTGAGTTAGGTTATAAGTATGGTTTTGATGCATTATTTTATTGCAATGAATGATAATATGGGTCATATGTGAGATGTGGTATAATCTATGCATAGTGATGATAGAGAAATGGTAGGTGTAATAAATGTATGTGGTTTAATTTCTAATTTTGGGTATAAAAGGGAAAATAAGTGAGGTGTGATGTAATGTGAGGAACATGGAAGATGAATTGTTTAGGGTAGAGAATGGCCGAGCTAACCTCCAAGGGCACCATGCCCTTGGAGTGCTACCTACATAGTCCCGACAAAAGGGGACCTTAGGCCGATGTAGTTCTCCCATGAGCTAGGGAAGAAGATGAGGAGGTATGAAAATGAGTTAGTAGGTTTTAGGCATGGTGTGGGTTTAGGTTTGTTTAGGTGTGGGTAGATTATAGGTAAAGTGATGTAGGTGGGTCAATTGAGGCAAAAGAGGAAGATTACCCCAAAGGTAAGCTTCGACGACCAAGTCCCATATAAAGTAATCAAAACATAAACAAAGATGGTTAAAAGTTAAGAGGGGGCAATGAAGCCACCTGATTGGCGAGGATGATATCGAGTAAATCACACCCTGAAAGAGGTGATGAATGTAAGACCCTAAAGACATTGCATAATTGATTGTTCTACGGTGAAAAGTAGTCACATGATCACCAAATTTTGTGGTTTCCAAGAGGTCCCTTGAGGCATTAGGAAATAGGAATGGGAATGGTAAGAAGGGTGAAAGGTAGTTAAATTTTATATGGTGTAGGTAGCATGTGCTTGAGCAAGAGAACCTAGGTCACAATGGGAAAGTCCATGACTAAAAGGTTTGTTGTTTTGACTTGTATTTGAGATAGACTGATCGATGTGGGAAGTCTATATGGGATGAATAATATTTAACTCCTTGAGGTCTTCGTGAAGTTGATCGATGCGGGAAGCTTCGGTTGCTCTCATTGTTTTTATTTTTATTTATTTTTGTTTTTTGTTTTTTTAAGAGCTTTACATAGTTGTCCTTTGAGGGAGCAGTCTATTTATAGGAGCCATTGTTAAGAGGAAGATGTCCTTTTGAGGGAGTCATCTTTTGAGTGGAATTTTGACTCAAGGAGTTATATCCCATGTGAGGGCGTTGAATTCATGGACAAGACCAAGGTGAGGATAGGACTCTCGTGTAAAAGGCAAGGTGAAATGACCATGGGATCTCATCTAAAGGTAGATGAAAAGTATCCATGAGAATCATGCTATGTGCAGTGCCGTGGTACACATATTCAAGAGAAGATAACAAGTGATGGGTACTCACATGATTCTTGTTTAATCGTTAGTGAGGTGTATGAAGTGAATAACACTCAAGGGATGAGCATAGAAAGAGACAAAAGGTGAGGTAGGACTACAAGTCAAAAATAGAATGGTTGAAGATGCAAGGCGTTAATGGGATTAGGTTTAGGTTTACCATTGAGCGAAGATAAATGATAAGCACCTGATCCATAGGTATGAGTCATGATGTATGGTCCAAGCCAATTAGGAGAAAATTTGCCCTGTTTGCTTTTTTCTACTTTAGTTACATGTTGATTTTCTTTCAAGACAAGGTCACCAACTTAGAAGGTTCGTACATGGACACATTTGTCATAGGCATGTTTGATACATTTTTGGTAAACTTGAAGGTGATCTAGAGCGTTAAGATGACATTCATCTAATAACTCTAGCTGTGCTAAACGGTCTTAATGAAAGTCATCATCATTGAGCATGTCATTGAGAGAAATGCGGAGTGAGGGAATCTACACTTCGAGAGGTAGAACAACATCTGTACCACAGACTAGAGAAAAGGGTGTGGCTGCAGTGGAAGTGCGAATACTAGTGCGGTATGCTCACAAGGCAAAAGGAATGTGCATATGCCAATCCTTCCCAGTATCACTAACCACTTTCATAAGAATTTTGTTTAGGGTTTTATTATTGGATTCAGCCTAGCTGTTGGTTTGTGGGTAATAAGGTGATGAGTAACTAAGTTGAATGCCAAAGGCGTCGCAAAGTTTTTGCAATGTTTTTTTCTGAATTGTTTTCCATTGGAAAGTGATAAATGATGTGGTTGTTAATAAACTCACATATTTTTCAGCTTTCGTTGAGATGAGTGGTATGGATTCCACCCATTTTTATAGTATTTGGTAGAAATGATGATCCATTGATGGCATTGGGAAGAATGGGGTTGATATCTCCAACAAGAGCTAAACCCCATTAAGAGAAGTGCCAAAGGTCATGGGTAACCTATAAGGCATGACTGGGTGTATGATGAAGATTGGAATATTATTGGAATTTTACACAACGTTTGACGTAGTTACAACAATCATGGTTAAGGATCAGATAGTAATAGCCTAGGCAAAGAATACTCTTAGCAATAGCAAGGCCATCAAGTGACCTCCACATATGCCATCATGAAATTCCTTAATGGTATAAGGAATTTCAGAACTGTGAGGCATCGTAAGAGAATACCATCAAAGCCGCGCTTATAGAAGAGTCCCCCAAGATGACGTAATGAGAGATCTTTTAAGGAAGACACATTATGCATTACGGGTGAGATTAGGAGGTAAGATGGAGAGAGAAAGGTAGTTGGAGTATTGTTTGTACCAAAGGTCACTCGTGTCTGAGGTAGTGGTTCGATAGAGTAAACCTCACATGGTAAATAATAAGGTCATTGGAGTCATTGTATAGTGAAAAATATTTTAGCATCGATAGGAAAAGAAGGTATTTGGGAAGCCAAACAGGCCATGGTATCTGTAAATTTGTTAGTTGAACGTGGGACGGTTTGAGGGGTGTAACGGTCAAATGTGGTCAAAAGTATATCTATATGATGTTTATACTTTTGAAGTATCTCCTTATGACATTGGTATATACCATTGACTTGGTTTACGACCAATTGAGAATCACCAAAAATGTTGATGGATGTGACATCTAGGGCGTAGGTGGCTTGGAGACCTAGTACGAGTGCTTCGTATTCGGTGATATTGTTTGTGCATTCAAAATTGAGTTTAAAAGACAAAGGCATGGGCTCACCATCAAGTGGAATGAGGATAATACCAGCCCCACCCCCACGCTGAAACTTTGAACCATCAAAGAAGAGTGTCATTTGGAAGGGTGTTCATCCAGGGAAAGGGTAACAATCGACTCATTTGGAAAGTCAAAATTAAAGGGTTGATCCCCATAAATAGGTGTGTTGGCCAATTGGTTGGATAGCTTGGCCCTTGATGGACTTTTGATGAATGAATTCAAGGTCAAGATCAGCTAAAATCATAAGCCATCGTGCGACATGCTGATTTTGATAAGGTTTGGCATACATGAAGTGTAAGGGGTCGGTGTTGGTCACAACATAGGTTTTGTGGTTGAGTAGGTAATGACGAAGTTTGGTGGAAATGAAAACTAAGGCTAAGAAAAGTTTTTCGGGGTGGGTGTATCGGGTTTCATAGTCTAAAAGAGTATGGCTTATGTAATAAACCACCCGCTCCCTTTTTTGTTCATCACGATGAGAAAGCATGGCTCCTAAGGAATGATCGGTAGTTGAGATATATAGGTAAAAAGGTTGATCGTATTTAGGTGGGATGAGTATGGGTGGTTGGAGAAGGTATTGTTTTAAGGCCTCAAAAGCTTTGTGGCAGTCATCATTCCATTTAAAGGAGACATCCTTCTTGAGTAGATGATGAAATGGTTGGCACCGATCCAATAATTATGAAATGAAATGGTGAACAGACTATAATTTACCTTGTCAGGCTACAGAGTTGTCTAAGGTTGGTAGGTGGAGGCATTTCGAGAATGGCCTTGACTTTAGCAGGTCAACTTCTATACCATGGAAACGATAAAGCCCAAGAGCTTTCTTGAGAGAACCATGAAGACACACTTCTTTAGCTGAAGGCAAATGCAATATTTAATGAGGCGATCAAAAATGGTTTTGAGGACGGTAAGGTGCTCGGAGTGGTGCTTAGATTTGGCTAAGAGATCATCCACGTAATCTTCCAATATGTGATGCATGATGTCATGGAAGATGTAAGTCATAGCCCGCTGATATGTGGCACCAACATTTTTAAGGCCGAAAGGCATGACTCGATAGTAGAAGGTCCCCTAAGGGGTGATGAACGAGGTTTTATGTTGATCCTCTGGGGAAAGAAAGATTTGGTTGTAACTCGAGAATCCATCCATGAGTGATAGCATCTCATGGCCAATGATAAGGTCAACCAATTGGTCAATGTCGGGTAAGAGAAAGCCATCTTTCGAAATGCTAGGTTGAGGTCATGGAAGTCCATGTAAATACGAGTCCCCCCTGTCGCCTTAGTGACAGGGGAAAATGTTAGAAATACAATGAGGATAATCAATGGGTAAGATGAAGGAAATGAGAAGAAGGCGTTGAAGTTCTTCTTTGATGAGAAGGGAAATGTGAGGGTGCATTTTCCTTAGCTTTTTTTGATGGGTTTGACATCGGGAATGGTTACAATATTGTGGATCACTATGGTGGGGTCAATACCGAGCATGTCTACGTAAGACCAAGCGAAAGTGTGGTTATGATCTATGAGAAAAGAAGTTATGGCTTCCTGTTCAGCAGCATCTAAAGATTGACCGATCTTTAGGATGTGTGGGTCATCCTAAGTATGAATGTTGACCTCGATAGTCGATTCATTCAACATGGTTTATGTCTCAGAAGGTAATGACCGATGAATATATGAGTCTTCTCTGACCGAGGTAGGTGAGTATAGATTTATCATCCCGACATTGAATGATGTTAATTGAAGGTGTATCATCATCAATCATTTCAGGATAGAGGAAAGGAAGAGTGGAAGGGGCCTCGCCCTCACGTTGATATGTCAAAGGCCCCAAGGAAATGGTGTTTATGAAAGAAAGAAATATTTAGGAGGGCTAGATTCAGGATCCATTGACTCTATTGGTGAGGGTGGTGATGAAGGTGGAGCGGGTGAAGAAGGTGATGAAGGGCTAGTGTTTTAATGAGTTCAATGCGGACTGTTTGGTTAGGTGGTTCGGGAAAGCTGATACCACTATGGTCGTTAATGTTTATGGGTGGTACATGGAATGATAGTATGGCAACCTTGCTTGTAAAATCCAAAACCAAAACCATTCCACGCACATCGGTGTAGGAAGGTATGGGAAAAATGGTGATTGGTAAGTGATTGGAAGTCAACAGAAAATGGGCGGGTTTGTGATGGTGGTTTGGGTGTGTAAGTGGTAGTATCAAGTCCCCCATAGGTAAGACTAGTACGAAGGTGAGGAGGACCATACAGGAGATGTTCTCCTATATGGTGATCATAATGTGGGTGTTGGTGAAGGCTTCCATACTCTTGTGGAGTAAGGAATGTGTTGACACTATATAGGTGGTATTCCCCCAGAGTGAGGCGTTGAAAAACACCTTCCAAGGGATCGTGGTTGGTATGTAGGTAGCTGGAATGGATGAAGTGTTGGAGGTCGATGCGGAGGTAGAGCTAACGGATTGGGAAGCTAATGGGTCAGCCGTGGAGGTTGTGGTAGTGGTTGGAATGGAGGAGGTATGTGCGGTTGAAGCAGTGGCTATGCTGGTAAGTGGAGGTGTAGGTGAAGAAGTAGTGGTTGCGGAGGTAGACGGCTTAATAGGTATGAGCACATCATTGGGTCGGTAAAGCATGTTGCATGTTTTAAAAGGTGATGGGTCAGCTAGAATGGTATAGGTGTGTCCTTCATGTTCAAACTTTACACAACGATGCAAAGTGGAAGGAACGTAACCCATGACACGAATCTAGGGTCTGCCAAGCAACAAGTTATATTGGAATTCCCCCTCCAAGATGTAGAATAGTTCTGGAATAGTGCAGGGGCCCACGTGAATGTGGAGGATAACGGTGCCTAGTGTAGAGGTGATAGAATCATTTAATGAAAGCAACATGACGGGATGTTTATGCATGTAATTGTCAGGTATGCGCATTTGAGCGAATGCATGGGATGAAATGATGTTAATGTTAGCCCCCATCAATCATCACACGGTGTACCCATATGTCATGATGTTGATAGAGATGAAGAGAGCTGGGTTTGGGTCATCGTTTTGGTGTGGTGGGATATCTTCCTCTACGAGAAGCTAAGGGAGGCTACTTGGTGAATAGGGTGGAGTGAAGATGAAGGTGGTAATTTAGTGAGAGAGGCTACATGATGGGGTGTGATAATGGAGGATACGGGTGTAGGGTCATTGGGTAAAACCTCAAGAGATTAAAGAACCTCCATGAGATCTTGACGATGGGATTCCGAGGTTTAGATGAGGTCATATAAGGACATTTTGAGGGGGATTGGTGTAGTTTTTTGAGCATGGTGCGATGTGTGACCCCATTGGAAATAGGATATGTGGGGCCATGGATAGTGATTTTAGGTGTGGGTGTAGATGGTATGTTGGGTATGGGATTAGTTGGTGGGTCGGTTGCCTTTTCTTTTCCCTTATCCTTTTGAGCACGTGTAGTGACGTGTATCATGTTGATCGAAGGGGAGTTGGCAAATGGAAAAGGTGTAGGATGAGTGGTATAACGACATGATGAGAAAAAACCTACTAGAGGAGAAAAACCCTGTGAGGTGAGCCGGGCACAACGACATTTGGGTGGTGGCATGGAAAGTTCTCTAATGTGAACCATGTTAATTTCAAATCTTGGGGGTGGCTCTAGGAGCTATGAGGGTGGAGGTCATGGTTATTGAGTGGGTAGTGTGGGAATGGGTGTTAGTGAAGTAGGTTCCTCATCAAAAAGGTCTTCATCGTCAAAGTTGGCTTCAGGAGGACACAACTAGAAAGGATGGATTTTAAAGTCTTGTAGTTCTCCACATCATGCCCTGGCACATGATGGTATGCATAAATTTTGGTGTCATCAAACCCTTGTGGCTTGGGTTTGAGGGGGTCTTAAGGTCTAAGTGGTGGTAATGTGATGACAGATGTCTCAAGGAGGTTGGTTAAAATTTTGGCATAAGACCCTGCTAGTGGATCGAAATAGGAAGTGAACGTGGGTTTGGGTGTAGGTGCGGTTGATTGTTGAGGAACGGTCTTTTGAAGGAGGGGGAGTAGGTTGAGTCATGATTTTGGGTGCTAGCATGGTTTTGGGTGTTAGTTGTGTTTCTTAGGTGGGGGTATAGTATATGGATGGGTAGGAGGGTGTGTTGTTGTTCGACTACCCCATTGTGGGGGTAGTGGAGATTTGTCTTTGGGTTACACCTTCTTGGGTAAAGGTGATATGGGTGTATGAGGTCTAGAAGAAAAGTGAGATGGGGGAAGAGGATGAGTTACCCATGGGGATAACAGAGGTGCTATGAAGGTAGAGGATGCGTGTCGTGCAGGAGGTGTAAGGGATAGAGACTTGAAGTGTAGTGGGTAGTGAAGGAATTCTTGAAATATATTAGAGGTATGGGTGGTAAAGATGTTATGGGTGTGGGTGTAAGTCATGTCGGGCACTTGGGTGCATTAAAGGTTTTGAGGAAGGAATGGGCTGTTGTGGTTTTGGTTTATTGATGGGTGGAGGTTGATTGGCCATGTTGGGAAGCTGATTTCCTAAGACAGACGGGATAGAGTGCAGTGTGATTGGCACAATTAGGGTATGAGTTATGTGGTTTGGTGCTTATGTTTGGGTGTCGGAGTAGGTGTGGTGTTGACTTTGGAGGATGTAGCTAAATCCAGTTTGATAGGTGGATGAGTAAGGTTGGTGGTCGGGGTGACCCCTAAAGTGGTAATAGGTTTAGTCAAGGAAGATGCCATAGGTGTGGGTTTGGGTTTAGATATAGGTTGGGTTATGGGTAAAGGTGTGGTTTGAGCTATGATAGGTGTCGTGATAGGTGTCGTGAAAGGAGTTGTGATAGAAGTGGTTGTGTTTGGTTTCGATTGGTTGAAATATTTTTGGGTAGATAGTAGAGGTATCAGCAAGTGAGCTCTGCATCTATGTTGAGATAGGAAGCAAAAGGCACCCCCATAGTAAAGCCCTATCCACATAATCTAAGTGATCGGCCAAACGTGAGAATGACACGTCTGTAGGTGGAGTTGATGAGGACTTAATGGCAATTCTCGTAAAATGTGTCTTAGAGATGGGAAATTGGCTAGCTTCAGCTTCCGTGGGTAAGAGAGATAAAAGTAGGTCTACAAGATTTTGGGTAGCTGATGGAGAATGCTCACCAAGAGGAAAAGGTATCTCAACTGGGTCTATGATGGGTGGAGGAGATGATGAGTGCTCCTCTGTGGGTGAAGGAGGTAAATAAGTATCCTCCATGGACTAAAGAAGTACTATGGGTATCGGTTCTCTAAGTGGAGAAGCCAAAGGTGAAATGGTCTCTATGTTAGCGGAAGACTCCTCCGTAGGTGATGAAGGGGATGAAAGGTGTTCCTCTGTGGTTGGAGGAATAGGTGTGGTGGGTTCCAATGCGGAAGGAGGATTTGGGCTAGGATTTCCTCTATGGAAGGAATGTGAGGTAATTGGGTAACAACGGATGTGTCTCTAAAAATAGCATGGACCTGCGGGTATGGGTATCATGAGTTGAGGTCTCACTTGGTTTGATTAGACGAAAGGGGCATGATTAGGAAATGGTTTCTTGAAGATGTGTAGGTTTTGGTTGGCAGGTGCATTAGGATTATCCATAGTTAACTCACCTTTCTTGAGCATTTCTTGGACAATGTTTTTGAAAGTGATACAATTGCTATCACTATGACCCTTTACTTGATGATATTTACAAAATTCATGTTCTTTATACCATGCGGGCATGGGGCGAGTAGAAGGTTCAAAAATAGTGTGTGGTTTTATAGGTGGAAGGGTGATGGCTCCAGCTTTGATAAGATTTTCTAAGATAGAGGAGTAAGGTTCCCCAATTGGGGTGTATTTTTGTTGTTCTTGTTTGAATTGAAAAGTCTAAATGGGTGAGAGATTAGATGAGGGGGTAGCTTGATTTGATGGATGAGCTAGGCCAGCCTTGAGTACCACTGCATTAGTGGTGCCCTTAGCTTTTGAATAATTATTTTGTGGTTTGGAAGAAGAAGAGGTATCATTCAACTTGAATGCCGAATTCTTATTGCATAATTAGATTTTCTTCTCTTCAATGGCTTAAATCTCTAACTTTCATGACTTAGTGAATGCTTCATCGAATGTTTGGAAGGTTTGGACCTGCAAGGTCGGTGAGATATGTCTAGACAAGCCCAGTGTGAAGATTTTGATGAGTTATGTTTGCGGCAGTTGGAAGGTGAGTTGGTTGATCAAGCTACAGCGGCGAGTGACAAAATCTATGCAATAGATTTGTCCTCATCTTGACCGACTCATGGAGTATAGGTCGGTCATGGTAACCTTCTTGATGATATTGATAGAGAAATGATCCAAGAAGGCTTGGGCTGTCTGATTGAATGAGAATATAGAGTGTCTAGGTAACCCACTATATAATTTAATGCAGTTCAGATCGAGAGACATGGGAAGGTTCCTAATAGCAAAGCGTCATCGTGAGCGATCGAGATAACACCCATGTTTGAACAACGGCAAAATACTATTGCGGGTCTTCTTTTCTATTGAAAATATTGAATTTAGGCATTTCCCCAACATGGGGTATGGGTGGATAGGAATGGATGGGTGGATGGGCTCGTTGCAAATCTCATCATAGGTGAGAGTGTTGTGGGAGCCAGAAACTGATGCCTCTAATGTCTGCATCTTGTCCAACATTAATTTGATTAGGTCGTTGGTAGTTTTTAATGATTGGGTGCCTCCTATAGCGGGAGAGGGTTGGTTTTAGGCATATAACGGGGTGGCACTCCAGTGTATGGTGCTACCATGTAGGTTTATTGAGAAGAAGGCAGTGAAATAGGGGAGTACGTGCCGGAGTGAATAATGGATGAAACATGAGGCTTCGATAGTATGTATATGGAGGTGGAAGGGTTGTGGTGACCCTAGTGGCAATGGGGGCTAATGATTATGGAATGGAAAGGACCACATTCTAAAAAGGGGTAGGGGTCACCGACACCGGAGAGGTGGTAGTGTAGCTACGGGTATGTGTGAGACATTAGGGGTAGATGAGGTCATGTTTTGGGTAGTTTTCAAAGGTATGGTGGATGTGGCGGGTGTAACGGAGGTGGCAGACATGGTAGTCATAGTGGGTATAGGACCTAGCTGTGAAATGACTAGGGGTAAGGTAGATGTGGGCAGCATGGAGCTAGATGGGGCTGATGCAGGAGTGGGAGCAAGAGTCGGGGGATAGATATGGGCATGTCGTATATAAAATGACCGAGGCATCTCAAGAGTGGATGAGTGGGAAAGGTAAAACTATAAAGTGGTAGGGTTTTGGTCAAGGAGTCATGTAAACTCCTCATCTCCTATAGTGATAGTGATAGGTTGGATGGGATCCATGGCTAGTGATAAAATGGAAGGTGGTGAAGGACTAGGTGGGAGTGGTTGACAACTGGCGTGAAATACAAGTGTGCTTGCTTGTCTTTGGGTCAGCACCATGTGAACCAATACTGATCAGGTAGGGCTGCTTCTCTATAAATGACACAGAAAAAACAACAGGAACATGTGAATCTAGTGGTAAAAAGTGTATGAGGTACCAAATGTTGGTGGGAAAGTGAAATAGGCTAACCGATGCCAATTAGGGAAAATTGATGCCGGTCAGGGGTAACCACTATCGGTCACTGTAGAAAATGGACAGTGAGTGAAAAACAAGGTATAAGGTCAAATCTGATAGGTATGCCAAATCTAATGAGGTTTACAATGTCAATGGGAATGATAGTAGTGACAGGGACTGTGAAAAGTGGAAGAAGATGAATAAATAACAAGGATGAAGATGAATAATTGTCCCTTTGAGTAGGTTAACAAAAGGACCTGGAACCAACGCCGGTTGGGTATAACCGACGATGGTAAGAGGGTAACCGATGATGGTCAGTTGGACTAACACCAGTCACTGTGAAATTGAAACAGTGATGAAATAATAGTGGTTATGAATTAAAATCTGATGTGGAATCAGACCCAAAATTATGAGAATGATGAGAATATGGTCCAGGCACACTCAGGTGAAGCGGAATACACCAGCTGTGATGAGGAGTGTGCAAGGATGAACAAGAAAAATGAAGAACATGATCTCTCACCTCAAAATGCAAGCCAAGTAGAAACACTAAGAAAAATGTGATCCTAGGAGTGCCTTTTCTATTATGTTTGTTTAGCTTATGTTATTTAAGGACTGACACATGAACTGTGAAATAGATTTTTTTGGTGAGGATGGCTTCCTACAAAGAAGGAGATCTAAAAGGTGATGTTTCAGGTATGTTATGGTGGGGGGCAAGGCTTTTCTCTAAAGTATGACTCGACATAGTAGCAAGCTAGGTACCCACTGTGCCATGATCGTGTGATCACCTATAGCTTCTTCCAAGTAAGATGTTGTTTAAGAATGTGTGTATTTTCAATTTTTGTGAGGTTTGGTAAGACTCATAGAGAGAGAAAGAGAAAGAAAGTGCTTTCTATGGTTCGTTTGTCAACCATCAGTTGGTCATGACTTCAATGTATAGGTTGGCCGCAATTAATGTGAGCTAATGTGATAAATCAGAATGCAATGCACTTATTTTTAAACCCAAATCGAAGTGTGAAGTTGGATGACACAAAAAGATGAAGAGGAAGAGGGATGCTCTTTCACTACAATGCAGAAAACACAAAGAAATGGTTCTTTTTAATTACACCAAAAGAAAGGTTTCCTTTAGAGAAAATAGAAAGAAAAGGTGGGTTACCAAGGAAGAAAATTAATGTGTATGATTTTTAGAAGGGAAACAAACACACAAATTTTCCTAGGAATGAATAAAATGCAAGGAACCCGGATGGGTCCCACCGAGCATGCCAAAATGTTTCACCTGATTCTTAGATGTTTCTTTGAAGTATTGACGAAACAAATAGGGTAATGGCATAGGAGGAATACCTATTGAAATGTTGGTTGATGGGTTGTTGTGCGTGTATAAATTATGAAATCCACAACTGATTGTGATAGCTTCCTTTTGGCTAGGAGGAACTACCTATAATGAAAACAAGACCACCAGAAAGAGTTAAACAATATGTGTAGTGAACTGCCTAGCATGTGCTAGATTTGGGAAGTGTGATACTTCCTAGATGGTTGTCAGTCCACTATTTTAAAAAATTTAATGCGGAAATGAAGTAAATCCTATTGTAGTTTGAAATGATTTAGGTATCTCACTTAAAACACAATAAGAAAGATCTAATCTAACAGGCTAGGTTAAAATAAGATCCAAAGGTCAAGTAACTGGTTCTGGGTCTCTACAGGTCTGACAGAGGTCTCAGGTAGATCACAGGTGAATGAGGGTGATGTAGAATTAGGTGGATAGGTCACTATTTTGGGTTGTATGGGAAAATATAAAAACTGATGCCGGTTAAGGGTGACCGATGGTGGTTGGTGTAAGCCGGTGTCGATTATTGTGGAAAACTAGGAATGCCACAAAATGAGTTTTAGTTCTCCTTTTTGATTGCACAAAGGACCTCAAATGGTTAGAATGAGGTATTTGGTAGCTTGGGTGGGATTTAGCAAGGTTTTAATGGGTATATGGAGGGGGAGTGTTGAAGGAGGTCAATGGGTGGCTAGGTAAACAATAGGTGATAATATAATAATGAAATGAAATGAACTAGAGAAGTATAATGTTTTACTTACTTGGATTTTGGTCCTGGACACTGTGAATGAGGGATGGAGGTGTTGGTAAGAGGTTGAAGGCTGCAGGTGATCACCAATCAAGGAGAGATTCTGCATGGGCTGCATGTGCATTCCTTTTGCTTGGTTAGATCAGATCATTATTGGGGTGAGTGCTTTAGATGGTTGTGCAAGAGAAAAATGCTTGATCTCCTCCTTGCATGCGTGTTCTCACTGGAATTTGATCTCAGAAGATGTGATATCTCTCAAGGATGTGCTAATGTTTGCCAACCTTTTCCAATCTTTGCCAACCTTGAAAATAAGGTTGTTTTGGGGGTTAAAAGGGTAACCGACGGTGGTTCCAGCCTAACCGGCGATGGTTAGGGGTAACCGGTGTCGGTCAAGGTGGGATTTCCTAGGTTTACTAAACTAAGGAGATCCTCTTGATTTTCTTAGATCTCATGTCGTTAACCCACGGATTAAACTGGAAGCTTCTTGTAAGCATGCGGGAATGTGGTTAGAGAGAATGTAGGCATTGATTTTTAGGGTTTTGGTAAGTCTTAGTTAGTTATGGCAACTTACTAAGAATAGGTCTTAGGGTGAGTTGGCCTAATGAGGTGTCTAGGTGAGGTGTATATGTGGATATTATCTAAATTAAGATATTTAAATAATAAATATGGTGAGGATAATGAATTAATTAAATTAAATTAATTAAATTAATATTAGTGGGGTGAAGGGGGCCATGGCTAGGTGAATGTGATGAAGGGTGCTTATTTGTCGAGGGACCAAAGGGAGTGTGACCTAATTTTAGTGTCTACAATGCGTTAACATATATTTGGTCACATGTGCCTTGCATTACCTAGATCCCCTTATTTTTACATCTAATATGATTGGAGGCATATTTTCCTCATGTGTTCCTTGATATGACGTAGTATTGTGTACCTATGGGTCAAGCATCATTAAGTTACATTTTATTCTAAACCTTTCCATATCTATATTTTATCTCTACCTTTGTTTTGTTACAAGCGTATCATTTTTAATGTAAATCCCCTTTGTGCTACCCATCTATGATATCACATCAAATTTCCTACTCTTACCTATGCCTATCATTCATCATATCCATTTTCAAATTGCTTTTTTATCAACATCGATACTATCCATGCATATACATTCATCATCATAAAAAAATCCAAAGTAAACATG
This sequence comes from Taxus wallichiana var. yunnanensis, assembly GCA_018340775.1. Lineage (NCBI taxonomy): Eukaryota > Viridiplantae > Streptophyta > Pinopsida > Cupressales > Taxaceae > Taxus > Taxus wallichiana. The sequence goes on from CM031236.1 coordinate 536,478,311, forward strand.
TAATCATCACCATCATTAATATAAAACATATCCTCATCATCATCAAATAAAACATATCATCCTATACTTTTACCATCATCATCAAATATAAGTAAAACATGAAATCAATCATCATCATCATAACATATCCACATCATGTCATCATAAATCAAATAATCAACATCACACAATATACACATGCTAAACCACAAAAAAATCATGTATCATATATATATCGCCAAAATGAAGTGTATCAATACATCATCAACCTCTAAGGGTCCTCTCTCAAAGAAGAGATATTTGTAAAACCAGTGAAGTTCACATTAGAAATCCTAAACTGTTACCCCGCGAGGAAAGTCTCTTTGTCTCTCTATCGGCCTTATCACCTCCACCCTAGCCATCTCCTCGATGTGGCTGAGCCACACTCACCGTGCTCATAGATGGCCCAACCCCAGCTATCATTCTCCTTTATAGATGATCCTAATATCGTAGTGTCTTTGGAAACTTGTTGATCACAATACCCTCATAATACTTAGCCTCTGCGGCTAAGGATTTGTATCTATCTATCGAAATCATGTCGGGAGGTGTCATCTCTCCTCCTCCCCGCAATGTTTCGGTGTAGCACCCACAACTCCGGAAGATAGGATCATTGCAAGATATCCAAAACATACCCTATAGGCCTCCCTCTATCTCTCTCGGTACCGGTCCCTATCCTAAGTGACTCAGTCCCTCTCCTGTGTCACTACATCTCTCTCATCGATGGAAATTTTTATCTCAACCTACATTTGATATAAATCCACATGCAATCATGCTACCTCTGCAGGTATTTTATATCCCCATATCCACCGCCTCCTGGAGCTTCCTCTACCTCAATCTCCATCTCCTCCTCCTCTTCATCCCCCTATCTCCAGCCCACCCGAGTTGCACACGCTGCCTTCGAGTCATCCAATCAAAAATCCCACTCCAACTCCTACGTCATCATCATCATCCAAAGGCATTATTTCCTCCTCCAATGGATCTTCCATCTCAAGAACTAATAGCTCCCTATCAATATCCTCTCTCCTATATGAGATAGGATCCCTAGGCACCATTTGCATGACACCAAAACTTTCATCACACTCTATCAAATTGTATGACCTCGATCATCTCTGGCTACCTACCATACACCCATCTCGTCCTCCACAGACCCACTTACTTTGGATCCACCTTAGGCCATGCAGGGAAACCTCGATATGGACATCATCGATCGATCCACATTAAGCTCGTAAACCTATCCACATACCAATCCACACCCCTATCTCCCCTCTCTCCATGGGCCTAATTAGACTTCCATCATAAAATCTCCACTATAAGCTCTATGTGGTCCTCAGTGACCCATGGTAACCCTAGTGGTTGGATCACTACAATATGCTCGTAGGCCCAACAATGTAGCAGAAGCCTACATCTAATCCTGGTCTCCTCACTAATTTATGCATGGCTAGCTCAAGGTACACCTATGCTAGAAAAGCAGTGCAAATGAAAACATCGTCTGATGCTCAATAATATCTGCTACAACACCTGTTAAAGCCCATGGAAACCTAGCTCCTCCTAAGTAAGGAAATGCATAACATGAAACCGCCATCATAACTAGAAAAATCAACCACCTCTGTGGTACCCTAGCCTTATACCTCAGCTCATATGAAAAATACCCGAAGAGAATTTGATGTGGGGTGTATCGGCTCTAAATATCCGTGTCAACACCGCAATTCTTCCATCTACTATAATGGGGACTATTTCATCCCCCTAAATAGGTAATCTAAGGATGTGGTATGCATCCTCCAAGGTGATGCATCTCACCCATCCTAAACCAAAATGTTTTTGTCTCATCTCTCAACAAAAGTTATCATCAACCCTACATCCCATGGGATCCGCTTATAGTGTCTAAATCCTCTTATCCCCGCTATTTTTAAGTGATCCCACTCAAAGATCGGTGACATCTCCTCTCATCTTCTCATATAGATATAGGACTCGGTATCTTAGATATAAAGTCTCCTATCCCGTAATCATCCAAACAACACGCAAATGTTAATTTTCCCATCATCCTTTTGTCTATCTATCAAAAATGTCCAATCTAGCCTGGTTGACACCGACCCAAGTCAGTCGATGTGTGCGAGTGGTTGTCTTATCCAAAATTCACCCCCCAGGGTAATTTTGATAACATGCATCAGAAAATTCAAGTCCCAGTTTGAAAAGAGAAAGTTCTGAGAAAAGGTGAAAGGCTACAAAAGGAACAAGCTTGGGCAGAAAAATCATGAAAAATGGCTAAGTCCTAGTCTTCGCAACAGTCGGGACATGAGGGACGTCGAGGCGCGAATCGGCCGAAAGATCGCCAGGCGGTCTGCAGAGCATAAGAAACATCCGGGCCGTCGGGACGCGTGGGATACAGAAAGTTGGTTTGGCCGAAGAAGAAGAAAATTGACTAACTGCTGAGCAAAACAGTTTGGGACATTCGGGCCGTGGGAATGCGAACCGGCCGAATCGGGCGAACCGGAAGAATTTTTCCCAGACAGTCCGAGACAGTTGGAACAGATGTACGCGAACCAGCTGAATTGGGCGAATCAGAAGTTTTTGTCCCAAGTAGCACTGGGACAAGTGGGACAGAGGGACGCGGAAGGCGCGGATAGCCGAAAAGCCGAGAACCAACCAAATCATGACACGTGTCACAAGGAGAAAAGTCCAAAAGTCAAAGGGTGAGTTTTGAAGGGTCAGCCCGAGCCAATCAAAAGAGGATGTGTGTCCTATGGAGCAGGAATGCAGAGCTCGGGGAGGAGTTATAATTTGGCCAGAAGTTCACCCAAAAGCTAAAAGGAAAAGGTCGCCCACGCGCCCCGTCGACCAATCAATGCATGCCGCGTGTCCCAAGTGGCGGGGGCGCGGAGGAAAAGTAAAAAATGTTCTTAGTCATCAAAAAGTCAAAGAAAACCCACGGGATAGGGAAGGAGAGAGAATACACATCCAATCAGATCACGACACGTGTCGTCCAGGTGGCAGAGTGTGGGAAGAAATTTAAAAATCCGTTTTTACTGTTTTGTGCCCTAAATCTTGAGACCTCCATAACTTTCGATTCGGAGCTCATATTTGCACGTTCTTTATATCATTGGAAAGCTGGTGAAATGCTCTACACGTTTCCAGGGTCAATCTTGCATTTTGGTTTGGTGTGGAGAGAGAAAGTTAAGAAATGGATCTGACGCGTGATAATAGACAGAAGTGACGTTTCAGCGACCAGCTTTTAATACAATGATACTCGCCATTTCTACTAGACAGTCCGCCATTTTGCCAGGGTTCTCACCTGCCGCCATAATGAAATGCGTTAAATTCGACCTGGGAGTGGTTGGGGCAGATTCGAATCTCCTCTCTCTTCCCTCTCTCTTTCTTCCTATATATTGTACAGAGGGGCTTCTTTCAAAATAATTACAAGTTGTTCATCTTTTTGCTCTGCCCTCCTTTCTTTTTCTTCTCCAGGGTTGAAAATGGAGTTCGAACCTCCTCCCTTTCTTTGTAATGGCATTTTGCCTTTTACTATTGAAATGATGTTTTGTCCAAACTTCTGGAGCAACAAAAACGTGTTTTGTGATGCATCTGTCCATCCTTACTCGTTCCTTTGCTTGTTTTCTTCTTGCCTCTCTTCATTGTAGGTATTTGTGCATGTTCTGATGTTCATTACAGGTCTGGAGCTATGTTCACGGAGTTTTGGGGCATTTTCTATGTGAAATCTATCTTTGGGCCTGTGATGCATTTGTCCATCCTTCCCATTGCTCACCTCTCCTTGTCCCATGACAGTTTTGATAGATGTTCAACATTCTCCTTCTCTGGTGTATCACCGTTTTAGTGTAGGCTTTTGCTATTTTTCCCTTTTCTCTTTCTCTGTCTCCTTGGCATGGTTAGATTAGGTTTAGATTAGCTTGCCTACACTGGAATAGCTTGTGGCAGGTAGTTTAGGAGCAGGAACCAGCCTTCTCTGGAGATTCCTCTCTCAGTTTTACAAGTCCCACGCTTGGAGAGAGGTTTCCATGTTGTGCAATCACACTGGATGCTAGAGTGATCAACTTAGAAGCCTGATCTGCATCCAGGGGTGCTGTGAGTCTGCAACAACAGTTTTGGCATGCCGGTGGGACCTTAGAGGTCTTTCACTTCATCTTTTGCAGGTTGGTGTGTTCCTGTGAAGATTTCAGCCTTTGGAGGCACTTACAAACACATCTGGCGACTCCATCTGATCAATAACTCATTCTCTGAGTTGCAGACCTGTTTTCCATCCATTCCCATCCATCTTTCTTTCCATCCCTTTCATTCTTTTCCATTCCATGAAGTTGTGCAATCATGACTTCATTTCCATCATGGAATTCACATCAACAACAGCAGTATATTCCACCTCCAACATGTTTTACAAATCCTCCAAGTCAGCATTTTGAGCAGATTCAAGATCAGTATGCATACCCATATGAGCAGCAGTGCCAAAGTCAGTTTGGATACGAAGCACATCAAGAGCAAGGGTATGCTGGTTATGAAGACTATCAGATGCAAGATGCTGGTCTGTTGGAGAAAATCCAAAAGATGGAGGTAAAGATGGTGCAGTCCAGAGCAACAGCTCAAATGAGAGCTTTCAGAATTGGTTGCAGGACTCCTTGTCCATGGGGAGGCCCTTTTCCAAGACACTTCAGCCCTCAGGAGAAGCTGGACTTCATGATAAAGATGTTGCCCCAACTTGCACAATGGACAGCAGAGATAGAGGCCTATACACATGTTGTTGAACAACCTTGTCAATGGGTAAGTTCTACACCATCATCTGGGTTCTCTCTTCCCATTACTCAAGCAGCATCATCTCATCTAGACTTGCAAATTTTGAACTCTCCATCTGCTGTCCCAAATGTTGATCCCATGTCTTCACCTCTTAGTCTTCCACCACACCTCAATTCTTCTTTCCTTTTTCCTTCCAAACAATCATCCTCTCCACAAGAGCTAAAAGAAATACCCCCTCCTCTAAAGAAACAAGATATTTCATCTCCTTTACCACCACAAAAAATTTCCAAATCAATTGAGTTGCAACCCACCCCTCCTCTTGCATTCCCAATTCCATGTAGGGAAGAAGAAATTGCAAAAATCAGCCATCAAGGAGAGCAAGAGGAAGAGCCAAGAAGAAAAGAAATGACAGACAACTTGAGGAGTTGGGCTGCCAAATTTGGGATAACAAAGATTCCCTTGATGGTTAAGCCTGCAGGAGAGGTTGAAGTCAGAGAACAAATGGTGGTCAGGACTAATTTTGTTGCAGCAGCAGAATAAGTTCTTGCAGTCCCAACTTGTCCTCTAGAGCAGCAGATTGAAGAGTTTGACTTGAAAAACTTCATCTGGAGGAAGAGTTCAACCAAGAGCAAGGTTTTCTTCAAACATTGGAGAAGGGAGAAGCTGCTCCAGATCCAAAAGAAGAGGAGCACATTCTAGCTATGGAGGAGAAAAGCGCAGATCCAAGGGGTTTGAGCACAAAGCAGGCTACAGGAGAACCTTGCTTTTTTTCTTTATACTTCACATCTCTCAAGTTTTAGTACTGAAGAGGAGTTTGATCTCTCAAACTCAATGCTTAGAGGAGTGAAGGAAACCATGGTGGTCAAGTTCTGAGATCAAGAGGACACCATGGAGGAAGTTGAATATTGCAGCAGAGGACAGCCATGAGGTAGTTTATCTATCAGATTTGGAAGACTGTTTTGATGGAGAAGAGCCGGTTGAGTTTCCACCATTCTCTCTTTCATCATCCACATTCCAAACACAAGAGTTTGCTGTCATGAAGGAGAACATTCATTTGCAGCAGCCTGCATCCTATAGCAGCTCTTTGGAATCAAGATTGGAAGATTTTAGTCTTTCATGTTCTTCATTGGAGAAAGAGAAAGGACAGAGGAACTTCACCATTACTTCCACACCATCCATTCAAGAGGGTCTACAAGAAGACTCCACTTTTGGAGTTGAAAATCAGAGCTATGGGCATATCAAACGGATCAGACCTTGCCCAATCAGGTATTTGGCTTCATCGGAGCCAAAGGAGAAGTCACAACCAGTCATGCTTGCTTCTGAGCATGAGGGTGAGCTACAAAGTACCAAGGATCAGCTGTCATACCCCTTTAATCCAAATACAGAGCAACTAAAAGAGGTATTGGGTTTGCCTTCAGCTGATACCTTGATGATTTGGGTGGGAGACCAGCTTCTTGTTGATTTTCCACTCATCCCAACAGCCATGATCAGCTCCAAATCAATTGCATGGCTGCCACTTTTGAGAAAGGGAAGCTATTTCTCACAACCAATTGCAGGGTTTGTTTAGCTTGCCCTTTTCTCCCAGTTAGAGTAGAGTAGGTAGGTTTGCTTTCAGTAGAAGAAGTGCTTGTGCACACTCTGCATGTTCCATTTGGAGCATGTATGATTTTCAGTTCTGTACATAGTTTTGGTGTTGCTGGTTCTGCTCTTGCGCAGTTCGTTTCAGTGGCATTTTGGTGAGAACAACTCCATGTCCAGTGGGTTTCAAGTGGCTCAGAGGGAGGTTTTCAAAGTTCAGATTAGTTGCAGGTTACAACTCATGACTCCATGCCCAATGGATGCTTCAGGCAACTGGTAACTTCATCTAGCAGGCAGATGACCCCGCTGAGTCACCAAATTGTTATCCAAAATTCACCCCCAGGGTAATTTTGATAACATGCATCAGAAAATTCAAGTCCCAGGTTGAAAAGAGCAAGTTCTGAGAAAAGGTGAAAGGCTACAAAAGGAACAAGCTTGGGCCAGAAAAAATCATGAAAAATGGCTAAGTCCTAGTCTTCGCAACAGTCGGGACATGAGGGACATCGAGGCGCGAATCGGCCAAAAGATCGCCAGGCGGTCTACAGAGCACAAGGAACATTCGGGCCGTCGGGACACATGGGACGCGGAAAGCTGGTTTGGCCGAAGAAGAAGAAAATCGACTAACTGCTGAGCAAAACAGTTTGGGACATTCGGGCCATGGGAACGCGAACCGGCTGAATCGGGTGAACCGGAAGAATTTGTCCCAGACAGTCCGGGACAGTTGGAACAGATGTACGCAAACCGGCTGAATCGGGTGAATCGGAAGTTTTTGTCCCAAGTAGCACTGGGACAAGTGGGACAGAGGGACGCGGAAGGCGCGGATAGCGAAAAGCCAGAACCAACCAAATCATGACACATGTCACAAGGAGAAAAGTCCAAAAGTCAAAGGGCGAGTTTTGAAGGGTCAGCCCGAGCCAATCAAAAGAGGACACGTGTCCTATGGAGCAGGAATGCAGAGCTCGGGGAGGAGTTAGAATTTGGCCAGAAGTTCGCCCAAAAGCTAAAAGGAAAAGGTCTACCCCGTGCCCCCTGTCGACCAATCAATGCATGCCGCGTGTCCCAAGTGGCGGGGCACGGAGGAAAAGTAAAAAATGTTCCAAGTCATCAAAAAGTCAAAGAAAACCCATGGGATAGGGAAGGAGAGAGAATACACATCCAATCAGATCACGACACGTGTCGTCCAGGTGGCAGAGCGCGGGAAGAAATTTAAAAATCCGTTTTCACCTGTTTTGTGCCCTAAATCTTCAGACCTCCATAACTTTCGATCCAGAGCTCGGATTTGCACGTTCTTTATATCATTGGAAAGCTGGTGAAATGCTCTACACGTTTCAGGGTCAATCTTGCATTTTGGTTCAGTGTGGAGAGAGAAAGTTAAGAAACGGCTCTGACGCGTGATAATAGACAGAAGTGACGTTTCAGCGACCAGCTTTAATACAACAGACAGCTCGCCGTTTCTGCTAGACAGTCCGCCATTTTTCCAGGGTTCTCACCTGCCACCATAATGAAATGAGTTAAATGTGACCTGGGAGTGGTTGGGGCAGATTCGAATCTCCTCTCTCTTCCCTCTCTCTTTCTTCCTATATATTGTACAGAGGGGCTTCTTTCAAAATAATTACAAGTTGTTCATCTTTTCTGCTCTGCCCTCCCTTCTTTTTCTTCTCCAGGGTTGAAAATGGAGTTCGAACCTCCTCCCTTGCTCTGTAATGGCGTTTTGCCTTTTACTATTGAAATGATGTTCTGTGCAAACTTCTGGAGCAACAAAAATGTGTTTTGTGATGCATCTGTCCATCCTTACTCGTTCCTTTGCTTGTTTTCTTCTTGCCTCTCTTCATTGCAGGTATTTGTGCATGTTCTGATGTTCATTATAGGTCTGGAGCTGTGTTCACGGAGTTTTGGGGCATTTTCTGTGTGAAATCTATCTTTGGGCCTATGATGCATCTATCCATCCTTCCCATTGCTCACCTCTCCTTGTCCCATGGCAGTTTTGATAGATGTTCAACATTCTCCTTCTCTGGTGTATCACCATTTTAGTGTAGGCTTTTGCTATTTTTCCCTTCTCTCTCTCTCTCTCTCTGTCTCCTTGGCATGGTTAGATTAGGTTTAGATTAGCTTTCTTGTACTGGAATAGCTTGTGGTAGGTAGTTTAGGAGTAGGAACCAGTCTTCTCTAGAGATTCCTCTCTCGGTTTTACAAGTCCCACGCTTGGAGAGAGGTTTCCATGTTGTGTAATCACACTGGATGCTAAAGTGATCAACTTAGAAGCCCGATCTACGTCCAGGAGTGCTTTGTGAGTCTCGCAACAAGGTTGATCAACATGCCTTAGGGCTAGGTCAACGATGACCCATTCAAGTCACCACCAAATGCCCTTAGCATCATCATTTAAAAAAAAAATGCAAAAACATAAAATAAATTAAAACACAAACGTGGGTTTCGTTACTCACCATCCTACAAACCGTCTAGCGTTTCCTTCCCGCTCCTCAGGACTTCATCTCTCAATCCTCTTTTTTAGCTCTTTGCTATCAATCATCACTTGTAGGCATCAAAATGAGCATTTTTGGCCAACAGTTGGGATTATATAGCTACCAACACTAAGTCATCGTCAACCCCCTTAGGTTGTCATTGATCAGCCTTAGTCATCATTGACTCGCTTTGTGACCCTTGTTTTAGCTCGCCCTCCTTTTTGTGTCCTTTACTAAGGCCTCATTTATTTTTCTCTCAAGGTCCATCTTTGTGGCCTCATTCATTCCCCCTTGGGGCATTTTATTTCTACATTTTTTTATCCATGTCTACTCCCAAAGTCCACCTTCGTGGCCATATTTTCTGCCTCGGGGCATTTTATATCATCATTTTTTCATATTTTTTTCCTTTTCGGCCATTTTTGTGCCCTTTGCTAGGGCACCATTGCTTTCCATCCTTTTCCTTCACGAACACATAACTTTTTATCAATTCCTCATGTTCGAAGGATTTCACATTATTTTCACATTTGGTTATGCATAGTTTGATGTTTACGTATAACCCATTTTTCCTCACAGCTCGCATCGATTTGAGAGGTTTCCCATTGGATTCCCTCCATTTACAGTGATTTTCACCCACTCATTGGTCCGTATAACGTTGTCCTTTGTCTCCATTAACCTTTCTTTTTCCCTACCGATGTGATATCAAAATCACGCCATAGGTTCTATTGTTGTTTAAATCCTTCTTGCTTGGGGCATCTTACCTCACCTTATCATTTTACCCATCTTTCTTCTCCCCCTGCCCTTCACCATCCGACTCTTTCAAACTCATCATCAATCCCTCATTTGAGGGGAGCTCATCATAAAACTTCTATTATCCTTCATCCTACTCTTCATCTCTCATTGTTTTTATCTCATGGCTTGCTAGCGCAAACCACGCAACAAAAAGGGGCAAATGTAGACACCAAAATTTGGTATCGCTACTCTCAATTTCTTGCATGCACATATTTCACCATGGTCCTATCTAGACCCATTTTAATTTAATTCATTTCTTTTATTTAAATCCCCATCTATTAGTCCATCACCTTTAATTCTTAATTAATTCTTGTTAATTAACCTAAATTAGATAATTACCCCTAATTAGCTTTCATCTCTCCTAATTAGCTAATTACCCCTAATTAGCTTTCTTTGTGATGATTTTGTCCCTAACCACCTAAATCCACATCCTTACACTTTTTCTAGCTTTTATTTAACCCATTTTTATCTCCTATCCACCCATGACACTTCCCTGAACAACCTTTGCCCGCCTACATGCTTTAAAGCACTTATCCTAATCTCTAAAGCCCTATATCTCGAGTAAATAATTGATTTCACCATCCAAATAATGGTTTCCCATAGTCACCAAAGTGACCCATCCGGTCTTTGTCAACCCTATAAGATTGATTTAAGCCCCCTTCCAAAATGAGACACAACTTGATATTTCTTACATTTTGCAAACTTATCTTTGAATATGAGCAATCTTGTGTTGTGTCAACCCTCTTAGAGTCCATTGGAGCTTGTTTCACATCACTTGTGAGACTTTGGGAGGTCTAATTTTATTTTTTCTTATCTATGCTATCATATGTGATTTCCATTATTATCTTATAGAATATAACTTCTTGTAGGTCCATCTACTGTCGGAATTTCATCTTTAACCTCTTTTTCTAGTCGTTTTACTTACAAGTTTCTTATTCAGATCATCCAACTCTAGATTTATTTTGCATTGTCTAGGTCATCGTCACTCCACCCAGTTATTGCCGACCCATCCCTCTACCAACATACTTCCTATTTCCAAATCCTTCCCCAATGTCTTCTTTTACGATGTTTTGTTCCACTTTCCAGATCTACCATTTTGATACCCTGTTATTCCAATTTTTTCCTATCTACAATCTAGTCGTCCGACCCAAGTCCTATTTACACCCTTTCCAACCTAATATTTTTTTCTCACATCTCCTTTGCTTTTCTATCTCAAATTTTCTTCTATATGTTGTTATCACCTTCCCAAGCTTCTTTGATCACCCTTTGCATTTAGATTCTTGCATATCTGCACCATCATCTTGCAATCCACCTTCATCTACTCAGGTCATTGTCAACCTTCCCTTGTGTTTGGGTCGTTGTTGAACCGATTAGGTAATTTTTTTAATTTTATTTGAATTAAATTATTGTTTTCCATCCATTTCTATTAGTTTGAAAAATTTCTGTATCGGTTTCTACATGATATCCAACAATCTTTCACTTATTTCATTATCTTTTATAAAATAGGGGTTGACATCCTTGAAAATAAGGTAACACTTCTTGGGAATGAATTCATTGAGAAACCCCTACATATACCATCTAATCGCTTTTATTCTTAGTTCTTCTTATCTTGCAGGTTCATCAAGTTTACAGCGAGATCATTCACTTTGCGCTCATCCATTTGCATGCATCATGCATTCAAGGTACTTTAAACCCTCACATTTTGGATTTGTTTAATTTTATTTAGTATTAATTCATTAACGTGAAAAGGAATGAAAAAATTAGATTGAAACTCTCCGCTATGAACAATCCTATTCCACCCATCTTAGAAGTGCAACTTGCTCTACCTAGTTTGAAAGAGAGCATCATGAGTCAATCTGATGAATTGTTTATTTCCACTAACCTTTCTATTGATTTTCTCTCCATGCATCCACTTCCCTCTTGATTCCATGATCTTAGATGAGCTCCTATTTCATGTTAATGACCCTCCCCTTTTTATCTTAGTTCAAATTGGCCATCTTACACTTAAATGATCCCTCACGAGATCAAGGATCTATCTCTTGTGTAACCTCTCTTGACTTCATTAAGACACTTTTTTAATTCATAGACAACATAAAATCCTCTCGAGCATGTGTTCGAGTCTATGATCATAGATAAATTATTCTTATGGGTTAAATTTGGCTCTCTATCTCTATGCACTCAGGTACAATTCACATAAAAGTAATGGTCTTTAGTTTCTTCTTATCTTATAATATCCTCATAGGACGAACATGGACTCATCCCATATGTTTTTGCATCATCTTCCTACTAATGTGTTATTTTCATGCACTTAGGATCTATTTATAAAGTACAAGGTGACACTAACCCTTAGAACTTTGACCTATTTCAACAAGGTGGGACATCTAAAATTCCCACCCTAGAAGAACATCTTATCATCCAATTTTGAGAGTAATAACTTCCTAAAACCCCTACCCTACAAGAAATTCCATGAAATATGCATATCCTACCTTTAATCTAGAGGTTGGTGATCACATGGATGAAAATGATATCCATTCTAATTTTTATCTAAATATGAGATTATAAACCACACTCCTTTAATTAACAATCGATGCCTAAGCCATAGTCCACTCATTTAGCTTTCCCTTCTAAACATCTTATTGTGACATCTTCCTCTCCTTCCTCTCTTGCTTCTCCATATGTTGTTATTCCTCTACCTTCTATGAGATCACCACCAACTCTCCTCACCATGTTATGCCTCCTAGCCCACTCAAAACTGATCCATACTACACATGACATGAGTCTCATGGACATGATATTTTTATTATAGAACCTATCAATGAAATATGAAGAAACTTGAGGTAGAAGTTAGGTGAAACCAACAAAATAGGCCTCGTAACCCTCTTCTAGAGCACCACTTTTTACTCTCATCATGGTTTTCCAAATGATACTTTTCGGTTATCTCCCATAAATGCATATCCCGATAACCGTCTCCTTTTATGCTTAAGTGTTAATCCCAATCTCCTCCATCACATCATTATATTCCATCATCTAGTTCTCATCATTCCCCCATCTCTCCCTTGATGATATCCATCATGACTTCCTCACATGGATCTCGTGAGAGGATTGATGATTATCTCTTTTCTACACAATCTGAAGTACATCAAGGTATAAATATCATCCAAGAAAACCTCGAGGATCTCATGATTAATACTCATATTTTTTTGGATGACATAAATAACATCATTAATGACATATACTAGTCATTCACACATCAAAATTGATACATTTTATCTCACCTCTTCCATTTATCTCTGCTTGGTTTCTTCCATCCCACTTGGGTTTATACAACCATTACTTCATATCTTATATACTTTGGTAGTTCCTAGTTTTCTCCCTCTTGGGTAATTCCATCCTACTTGGAATTATAAAACCAATGCTTCCTCTCTTAGACAATTTAGTAATTCCTATTCATCTCCCCACAAGGGTTATTCCTTCATGATTGGGTTTATATGGTCATTTCTTCCTATCTTGGATACTTTGGTAATTTATATTTATCTCCCACTTGGGTTCTTCCAACCCATTTGGGTTTATATGGCCATGGATTCTTATTTTGGATATCATGTCACCACATTACTCTCATATCCCACTTTTGTTTATTTCCCAATGTTTGGGTTAGCCCTATCATTGGTCCCCATCTCATCTATCCTATCCACAATACCTACCCTATAAATCTCAAATTATTTTATCATTTTCTTTCTCCTAATCATAAATGTTCCTCCATTTATACATACATAAGAAAATGAAATCATATAAATGAACATACATCAACATCTATACACAATATATCGACAAAAATGGTATATCATATGTATGTATGTATGTATGTATGTACATGTATGTCGGCCAAGAACATGTCTCAATAACTTGCACTCCTAAATCATTCATTCTACAAGGGTATCAAGGTAATGAGTAGGAAACACACATGTACCAACATACAAGGGGTAGACTTAAAGGGGCTACAATGAGTGCTAGATAGGGTTCATTTTAAGAAGCAGGTGGTAAAATGGAGGTGGAAAATCCCAGTGAATATAGGTGGATCCACTTTCGCGTAAAGGTGAATTTTCCATTTTTTTGAGAACTGAAATTTCACTTGCACAAATGGAAAATTTTTCTGACGGCGACACCTTGTTATCACACATCAAGAAGCCTTCCTAATGTGTTACAACAAGACCTTGTATCATGCTTGAGGAATATTTCTTGATACATGACAAAAGGTCTTGTTGTTGTGCATTAGGAAGTCTTCGACGCACAACGAAAGATTTTGTTGGTGTGCATCAAAAAGGCTTCTTGACACTCAAAAAAGGCTTGCTTTCACATGTCAAGAAGACTTCTTGATGTGTGATAGAAAGACCTTCTATCACATGTTAGGAAATATTCTTGAAGTGCGAAAAAGGCTTGTTATCGCGTGTCATGAAGCCTTCTTGACGTGGGACAACAAGACCTTCTATCATGCATCAAGAAGGCTTCTTGATGCATGAAAACAAAGCTTCTGTTGCATGTGAATAAGCCTTCTTGATGCACAACAACAAGACCTTATTTTGCACGTCAGGAAGGGTTCTTGACGCATGACAGAAGGATTGTTATCGTGCATAAAGAATCCTTCCCGACACACAACAGAGGTCTTCTTTGTCATGCGTTAGGAAAGGTGTCAAAACCCTATTTTGTCCTATAAATACCCTCCCACCAGTCATTTTCACATTTACACTCTCTGGCTCCCGAAATTTCTTGTTTACAAGAATCAATTTCAGGTACAATCAAGCTCAAGGACAAGTACAATGGTGACTACAAGTGCAACCCAAGGCCAAGCTCAAGATCAAAATCAATCAGAAAATCCGTTAACCCCCAAACCCATTCCAAGGGCAAGATACTCTATAGGAATTTGTTGTGCCCCCACATTCATACGTTTTGCAAATGAATTTAATACAAGGATTTGGTCGATGCATGTGATTTTGATGGGCTCGTTAAAATGCCCCAGTTTGAAATAGATCATGATATTTTGAATTACCTACTCTCCTCTTACAATACAAAGGACAATTTGTTTACTATTACTGTGGACGATGGCCATATGTTTCAATTCGGTGTTGATCCAGCTGATATTCATCGCTTAACAGGCCTTCCATACAAAAATTTCCCCATTGTCACAATGAAAGCAACCCTGGTCGAAACCAATAAAAGTACCTTGAATCGACTTTTGGTTTCCATGTTGATTGTACATATAAACTGTTTTCAATTTTTATTTTATATTTTTAGTTTTTGATATTAATCTCTAATCTATAATCTATTTTTGATATTAATTAAATTTTCTTTTTGGATTTTTGCAGCTCATGTCAACAAATCAAGACGTGGTGTGGATATGCAAGGAATTACACACCACTTTCTTGTTGCTATGATTTCTTTCTTTCAAGCCAGAATTGTTTTGCAGGGACGGAAAACTGATATACCAAACTGGGCTATTGCATATATTCTTGCAACTATCGAAAAGCAAAAATTTGATTGGTGCACATTTTTATCAAATAAAATAAAAACGATATTACAAATGCATCACTTTCTAAAAAACCAGTTATTCACTCCAAAAACTATCTCCTTGGCCTTTATTATGAGGATATTTTTAATTTAAAAGACAAACCAATTCCTACTTGCATAGACGAGACAATGAAGAATTTTTCGATTCCATTTCAAGAACAACAGGTATAAGTTTGTATTTCAACATAAGACTAACATTATGTTCATCTAGAATCTAATTAATTATTGATTGTTTTGCAAAAATATTTTTGGAGGCCCTTCCGCGAAAAAAAGCTACATCAAGAGGAAGAGGCCAACAACATGCTGAGGCATCGGTAGATTCACAATCTGAAATGGAAGTTCACTCATCTCTCTCGAACTGCTATCGACACTAAAATTTTCCTCCGTGATTTCTATTTCATTAATGTATGTATTAGGAATAGGATGTTGTTAAGTATAATTAGTAGTAGTGTCGATAGAAGATAACAATATTGGCGTAAATCGATGCGGTGCCGCCAATAATGTGGAGTACGGTAGCAGATCAAAGTACAATAGGAATGTTGTAAAAAGTAAATATTTATCGTAAGTGGTCCGGTAATGTTAAAATGTCAAAGTTTGGGTAATTAGAGAAGTAGGGTCTACATGATTAGCAATTAGAAATATTATATTGGTAATAAGAACAAGGAGTGAGGTCATAAATATTTTGTGTATTTTATTTGTAAAAAGTCTAAAAGCTGTGGAACCCATGTAAAATGATAAGGTTTATCTTATCTTAAAAGATAAGCTTACATGTACAGATAAGAGTTAAGGTATGGAATATGATTCGTCAGAGTGGATTTCTTATCCTATCTTAGAGATAAGATGGATAAGCTGGAAGTTCTATAAATAGAGAGGCCACCCCCCTCATTTAGCATAGAAGGAAGTAGTGAGAAATATTGTAGGAAGTGTGCGAAGGAAGCCATCAGTTTAAAGGTGTGTTGAAGAAGCCATTAAGAGGTGTAATTGTAAAGTTTCTCCCATAGTCTTGGTGAAAGGCAAGTGAAGTCAATAACACTTGAAGTACCTCATGGGTGAGATTGTAACAATTTCATGTTAATATTATAATTTACTTTGATATTTTAGATTTGTCATCATTCCATCTTATCATAGTTGATGGTATTCTTGTGTTATGTTGTTGTTTTGTTTCCAGATTACATCCACCAAACTAAAGGTTGTGCATTAGTAAATAATCATAGCACGAGGAGTTCCCGGTGAAGAATTATCATAGTGTCGGATTGGTGATGACATTTTGGTTCCGTTGCTGGGACCATTCCTCGTTGGTGGATTTTCTGGAGAGATATTCCCACTTAGTCAAAAATCAATTGGAGGGTAACCTTGTTTTTCTTGTGCATAATAGTAACCATGGTAAAGTCATTTTTTCCATGAATAGTAGTTACCATGGTAAAGTAATTTTTGCTTAGAATAGTATTTACCGCAGTAAAGTCACTTTTTACCGTGAATAGTATTTACCGCAGTAACTTCACTTTTTACTGTGAATAGTGTTTACCATAGTAAAGTCAGTTTTTCTTTGCAGTAAGTCAAGTTTTACCATAGTTTACTTGTGGTCATTTCTATTTTCTTTGTAGAAAGGTGTAAAGCCACTTTCTAGTATAGTGATTCCAATTATTTGTGCACATAAGTCTTGTTGATTGTACTTGTGGGTTGGTATTTCACGATGGTTAATTTTGAAAATGGGAAAGATTCCTATTTTTTCAGCTCAATCTAATGAAGATACTTCTTCTTTCATTCAAGAGTTTAAACGATCTTGTATTTGTAATGGCCTTATAAGAAGGAACAATGGACTGAATTTTTCCTACCTTTTTGGATGGTTGACACTTAGGTGGTTTGAAACACTAGGTGATAATGTGAAAAATTCATGGGATTTATTAACTAAAAGTTTTCTTGAATAATTTGGTGAACAACAGACACATGCAAATCTCATGATCGAGATCACAAAGCTATCCCAAGGAGAGAAGGAGAAGATAAGGGATTATCATGCTCGTGTTCTAGAGCTAAGGAGGAAGCTCGATGCCCAGATCCGGAAGGAAGGATTAGCGGATGGGTTGATGAATGGCATGGATAATCTCCTATGTAAGCACTTCATTCTTGGGATGAAGCCAGAGATCAGACAACGAGTGAAGTATGACCGCCCAGCTACCATTGAACAAGCAAAGGAGATTGCAAGAAGGCAAGAAGAAAGCATGGAAGAGGAGCCCAAAGAAATTGTTGCTAAAGTAGAGCCTACACCAGCACCTTTGGTCCAGAATCCACAACCACTCCCGGTGAGCACAAATATTTCTCCTAGTACATCTACTGAGTATGAAGATCTGCTCAAAAAGATGGGTCAGTTAACTATTAATCTTCTTCAAGGAAAAGAATTTAGTTCTCAGGGAGGAGATAGAGGTCTAAAAAGAAATATTTCTGAAGTTGTATGTTATGGTTGTTATAAAAAGGGTCATTATAAGTATAATTGTCAGGATAGAGCTTGTACATCGGTAAAGGAGATAATGATAAAGGAAAAGCACTGTGAATTCTTTTGATGTAGTAGATAAGAGCAGAAATAATGAAGTACATGTGTTTGTAACAAAAAGAAAGAAAAAAAAAAGATAATCAATATGGAAATGATCCTAAGAAGATGAAACGAGAAACTAATAAGAAACATAGGAGAAGAAGGTTGGGTGTGCGGGATTTTACGATTTCACGGGGGCAAGGACCATACTTCATCTTGGAAGATCTGTCCAAAAGGCGTGTAAATATTACATATGGTCAACTCTTGGCTATGTCTTCGAGAAGAGGCGAGAGCTGCAAAGTGGACTCAATGCTCGATGAAGAAAGGAGGTTGAGGTCCTTGTTTTGGAGGCAGAGGCGGATCCCTATGCTCCACAAGCTGAGGTATTATGTAATGGTATTTCAATTCATGATGTCTTAGTTGATGGAGGTGCTGCAATTAATGTAATGACCGCATACGTAATGAATGTGTTGGGCTTAAAAATTGATCGCCCTTCAACACTTATGTTAAGGTCATTAAATAAAGGAAAAAGTAAACCGAGAAGGTGTAGTTTCAAATGTGGCAATATCTCTGTTATGGGTGTTGTATGTGTGGTAGACTTTCGGGTGATGAAAAATGGCTTTGTGCGTACCCAATGCTCTGGGAAGACCATGGCTAAGGAGATTTCATGCAAGAAACTAATGGAATGAAGGTTTCATGACACTTGGACGTGGTAGAGAGAGGGTGAAGATAAACGTGATCCTCGACATCATAAGGCGAGAACCTATGGATTCAAGTGATGAAGCCCGATGATTGGACATCCTCTCGATTACTCTAGTACCGGTGAAGTGGACACTTTGAAGATGAAGAAAGTGAGGTGGATGTTTGATCACGGATATCCTTCCAATCACACCAACTCATGACCCCATAAAATTATCTGAAGAAGAATTTGATGATCGTCTCCAACAAATAAAGATTGGTGATGTTGTGATGGAGAGTGAGAAGGAATCCTACCTCCAGCTCTTTCGAAGGTACATACACCTATTCACTTTTGATTACAAGGAACTCCGTCAAGTAAGTTGGGTAGAACATTCTATTGAGCTGGTAGATGGTGCTAAGCCCATAAAGCAAATGCCATATAGAATGAATCCTAATTTTTCCAAGACTGTAAAAGAAGAAATAGATAAGTTGCTTGATGCAGGATTCATATTTGCTGTGGAGAATTCAGAATGGGTTTCTCCCATTGTGATCTCAATAAAAAAGAATGGGAAGCTACGCATTTGTGTTGATTACAGGAAGCTCAATAAGGCAACAAAGAAGGATCATTACCCTCTTCCATTTTCAGATCAGATCTTAGACGAAGTAGGCGGCAGAGTGCTATAGTTTCTTTGATGGATATAGCGGCTACAACCAAGTTCGTATAGCAGCGAAAGATCAGTGAAGACCACGTTCACAACTCCTTGGGAATGTTTGCTTATAGAGTTATGCCTTTTGGGTTGTGTAATGCTCAGCAACATTCAGCGTTTGATGAATAGGGTGTTCAAAACCTACATTGGGACCTTCATCGAGTATTTACGGATGATTTTTGCATCTATAGGAGTAAGTTGGACCACTGCACTAGATGGAGATAGCATTTCAAAGGTTAGATGAAGCAAAAGCCTCACTAAACCCTACAAAGTGTGCCTTTGGATGTTCTAAAGGCGTTTTGTTAGGGCATGTTGTATCCAGAGATGGTATTAGTCTAGCACCGATCACGATAAAGTTTCAAAAATCAAAGATTTACCATTTCCTATGAATAGAAGTAAGTTGAGATCATTTTTAGGCCATGTGGGTTACTATAGAAGGTTCATCAAGAATTTCTCAAAGATTTCACTGACCACTAACCGAGTTCTTGAAGAAGGATGTTACTTATGAACGGGAAATAAGGCGCATGAAGCTTTTGGACAGCGAAGGAAGCCCTGGTGTCTTCACCTATTTTGAAGAATCCAGTTGGAGCAAGCCATTCATTGTGTACACTTGATTCCTCGATGTAGCACTAGGAAGTACTTTGAGCCAAAAGGAAATGGGAATGAACATCCAATTTACTTTGGGAGCGAGACAAATGAGCAATGCTGAGGTAAATTATACTGTAACTGAAAAAGAGGCTCTGGCTATCATTTTTGCTGTAAAGAAGTTTAGAAATTACTTGCTAGGGAAAAAATTTCTAGTTGTGACAGATCATCAGGCTCTAAAATATATTGTAAATAAGCATAACCCATCAAGGAGGATAGCAAGATGGATAATTTTGCTACAAGAATTTGAATTTGATATTATAGATAGGCCAGGAAAGAAGCATGTCAATGCAGATGCACTCTCTCGAGCCTATGATGGTTTAGGATCATCTTGTGATGATGATGATTTCCCGATCAAACATTGTTATCCCTTGACACAATCCCTAGTGAATACATAGATATTTGGAATTATCGAATGAATTCAAGTTTCTGATAGTGTCAATGCAAAGACTAATAGAAAGATTACTCAAGCCGGTCATCCATATTCTATTACGCATGGAGTATTATTTTGAATAGGACACGATGGACAAAGACAAGAGGGCGGTTGGACGTGATCAAGGGAAGGAACTGCTAGAAGAATTCCACAATGGTACATGTGGAGGGCACTTCTCTGGACAACTTACAACAAGAAGGATCTTGGATACAAGTTATCACTAGCCCACTCTTTTTAAAGATTGTTATAATTATTGTAAGACATGTGATATTTTTAAACACATGGTAACCGTAAGACTTCATCAGCTCCATTATGCCATATTCTTCCACTTGGTCCCTTTGAAAAGTGGGGAATAGACATTGTAGGTCCACTTCTAACTACCTCACACCAAAATAAGTATATTGTAGTTGCCACAGATTATTTAACCAAGTGGGTTGAAGCTAGGCCATTGAAAACAACTTCCATGGATGAGGTGGCAAGGTTCATATATGAACGCATTGTCACCAGATTTGGTTGTCCATTAGAAATTGTAATAGATCAAGGAAGCCACTTCATTAATGAGGTGGTAGAAGCCCTAGTCAATAAATTTTCTATTAAGCACAGGAAGGCAACAACATACAAGCCAAGTACAAATGGACAGGTGGAACGAACAAATTTTGTGTTGTGTCAAATTCTAGCAAAAGATGCAGCCTTGCAGGTACATAAGTGGGATAAAAGGATTCATGCAGCATTGTGGGCATATAGGGAAACATCAAAGTCAGCAACAGGATACTCCCCATTTTAGTTGGCTTATGGCATTGATCCAGTTCTTCCTATTGAGTTTGATATTCCCACAGTCAGAGTAATGGAAAATGAAAGAATGGATGAAAGTGATTCAGTAAAAGAAAGGTTGGTACATCTTCATTTGCTAGAGGAAATGAGGGAAATAGCTAAGGATACAAGCTATAAGAAGAAAATGAAGCAGAAGGAATACTTTGATCAAAAGATCCGGTGGTCTCCATTTCATGTGAATGACTTGGTTCTAGTATATGATTCCAGATATAAAAAAAAAAAAACAGAGAAAATTTCTTCCAAAATGGATGGGGCCCTACAAAATAGTAGTTGTGCATGAAAATGGTACGTACCGACTAGAGGAATTGGATGGCACTCCCATTACGAAATGGGTCAACCATGACAAGTTGAAGATTTTCCAAGCACCAGAATAGTCTACTCTGAGGACGGAGTAGAAGCTAGAAGGGGAAGATGTTGACACTAAAATTTTCCTCCATAATTTCTATTTCATTAATGTATGTATTAGGAATAGGATGTTGTTAAGTCTAATTAGTAGTAGCGTCGATAGAAGATAACGGTGCCGTCGATGCAGTGCCACCAATAATGTGGAGTATGGTAGCATGATCAAAGTACAATAGGAATGTTTTAAAAGTAAATATTTGTCGTAAGTGGTCCGGTAATGTTAAAATGTCAAAGTTTGGGTAATTAGAGAAGTAGGGTCTACATGATTAGGAATTAGAAATATTATATTGGTAATAAGGACAAGGAGTGAGGTCATAAATATTTTGTGTATTTTATTTGTAAAAGTCTAAAAATGTGGAACCCATGTAAAATGATAAGGTTTATCTTATCTTAAAAGATAAGCTTACATGTACATATAAGAGTTAAGGTATGGAATATGATTCGTCAGTGGATTTCTTATCCTATCTTAGAGATAAGATAGATAAGCTGGAAGTTCTATAAATAGAGAGGCCACCCCCTCATTTAGCATAGAAGGAAGTAGTGAGAAATATTGTAGGAAGTGTGCGAAGGAAGCCATCGGTTTAAAGGTGTGTTGAAGAAGCCATTAAGAGGTGTAATGTAAAGTTTCTCCCATAGTCTTGGTGAAAGGAAAGTGAAGTCAATAACACTTTAAGTACCTCATGGGTGAGATTGTAACAATTTCATGTTAATATTATGATTTACTTTGATATTTTAGATTTGTCATCATTTTGTCTTATCATAGTCGATGGTATTCTTGTGTTATGTTGTTGTTTTGTTTCAGTTACATCCACCAAACTAAAGGTGTGCATTAGTAAATAATCATAGCACGAGGAGTTCCGGTGAAGAATTATCATAGTGCAGATTAGTGATGACAGTTAGTATTCTTGTCGAAGATCACTCACCTAAAGAAGGAGGTCAATGAAACTATGCATGACTTCATCGCTGTTTCAATTCAGCGATCAACCATGTTACGCCTACCATGCTTCTAACACCGAAAATTAGAAGTGTTTCTTCGTAAACACTATGAGCTCGAAAGTAAGTTTCTTACTCCTGCAAGAACAAGTAGCTACTTTGATTCTCGCCCAAGCTGCTGCCATCCAAATTGAAGATAACTTGTTAATATCTGGCGAATTAAAAAGAGAATCATCCAAGCTTAAAGCTTTGATTCCTTCTCCGCTACTTTATGCGATCCAAAGCATTTCAAAAGATGGTGAATGACTTACTTGTATTAAAGAAGCATTCAGCCCAAGCTTCCCCTAGTTCCTCGTACCGGGATATTCCACGAAGAACTTTCACTCCCAACAATGTCCCGCATAGGCCGCGTTTTCCTACAACTGCTCCACGGTTGGCACTTGAGGCTCCTCCGGTCAACGCTTTAGCCAAAATCAAAGAAGAAGAGCAAAACTATGAAGAACCTTCATCTCAAGGCGAAGATGATCAAGATGTCGGAGAGCCGACTGGTGACTCTACTATCAGATATATGGAATTTGATGAGGAAGAATCTGATGAAGAAGAGGGTACCCAAGGATATGCAAGCAGACAGTCATATGTTGTTTTTACCCATTTGCAAGGAAAGGAAGCAGAGGTGGCTGCCCATATGTAGAAAGAGAAGGCCGCATCATCCACGCCCCCAACTATTGCTAAAAGAGGTAATCCTCTTCCTGCTCAACCCCCTATTAAGTCTTTTACAAAGAAATATTTTCCTCCCATCTCTCCTCCAAATCAGCCTTCTTCTATTTCCATGAAGGCCAGTAACCTTACCCTACCGCCGCGAAATGAAGGACTCATTCCTCCATCAACGCAGCCCTTGGCCATGTTTGACATAATTGACCACACTAAAAAGACCAAGATCCAAATGTCTGAAGCCGAGTACCTTCAGTCAAACCCCGAAACAGCTTGTAAGGTTATTTGAATACATCAAAATCAAATTGTCATAACCAATCGAGTTTCCCCAAAGGAATCCTTTCCACCCCTCCTTGATCTGCATAAATGTTGCCTTGACTTCCGCATCAGGTAAGATAGAACCTTTCTACCTCTCCCTCCTAATCAATGGCCACAAACTAAGCAACTGCATAATTGATTTTAGTGCTTCCGATAATGTCATGCCGGAAAAAGTCGCCCATGCTCTGGGCCTCACCCTTACCAAGCCTTTTGGCCGATGTTACTCCTTGGAAACTAAGCAAGTTCCGCTAATCGGTCAAATCAAAGACGTGTAATTTGCGTTTGCAACATTCCCATAAAAAAGGGTAAAAATGACCGTCCTTGTTGCCGATATTCTAGCAGCCTATGGAATTCTGCTGGGAGGAGTTTTTGCAGTGAAGTTGGTGGGGAGATTCATATGGACTAGTCTAAGGCTAGGATCCCCGTCAAAGGTGTAATGCAAACTTTGGAGCCTGAATCGCAAAAGAAGTACCTGGTTACTAACTCCGATGACCCTAAAGCCCAAATTCTCTTCAAATCATCAGGGATGGGAAACTATTTCTTGTCTACCAAGTCTGACAAAATGGATGTCCTTGTCAAGCGAGAGGATCTTAACAAGATTTGGACTTTGCAGTTTGATGGCAGCTGCGTGACTAGTGGGTGTGGCGCTGGCGCCGTACTAATATCTCCCGAAGAGGAGGTTATTCCTCTCTCTTTCAAGTTACAATTTTTCAACACAAATAATACTGCTGAGTATGAATCTCTACTACTTGGCATGCAAGCCGCAAAGGAAAGAGGAATCAAGAATCTGAAGGTACAAGGTGATGCAGAGCTAGTCATAAATCAAGTTAAGAGGATATACCAAGTGAAGAATGAAAGGCTCAGACATTACCGCAACGCGGTGTGGGATAGCATCGAGGAGTTTGATGCTTTTTCAATAAAATCCATCCCAAGAGCTCAGAATGACATGGCCGATTCATTAGCCGTTTCAGCATCCCTCATGCTCCCTCACCCAGGTTTGAAAATAGAAAAATATACCATTGAGGTGGTTTTCCGCCCAAGCATGCCAGATAATTCTCAGCATTGGCAAGTATTCAACAATGACAATCAACTCATTGCCTTTCTAGAAAAGGCGGAAAATTTTAGTGAACTTCATTTTGAAGGATCCACTTCTACATGCCACGAATCAGTTCGATCAAAATGAAGAATCAAAAGGAAGCGACGGCATATGTCAGCTCAAAGGAAATAAAATTCCAAAAGGTTTGGTTTCTCTAGAGCGTTTGTTTGACAGGCATGATCGTTTTGTAAAAAAGAAAAGGTGAGATGATCCTGGCTCCTCCCCAGAAACCGAACCAGTCAATTTAGGTTCGGTTGGACATCCGTAGTTTGTAAACATTGGAAAATGTTGCACACCTGAAGAGAAGCGGAAGTTTGTCAAACTGTTGAAGAAATACATGGATGTATTGGCATGGTCCTACACTGATCTAAAGTATTTTAAGCCGAAGGACGTCCAGCATGACATCCCGTTGAAAGAGGATGTCAAACCCTTTCGCCAGAAGTAGAGACATTATAACCCTAAGATCTCAGGTACTATCCAGGCTGAAATTCAGAAAATGTTGGACGCACGGATTATTTTTCCTATCCATCACAGTACTTGGGTGGCAAACATTGTGCCAGTATGTAAGAAGAATGGTGAGATACGCATCTGCGTAGATTTTTACAACCTGAATCGGAGCATCCTTAAAGGACAACTACCCGCTTCCCATAATGGATCAGGTTCTGCAAGCAGTGACTGGATCAGAAATGTTGTCCATGCTTGATGGTTTTTCAAGCTACAATCAGATTGAAGTCTCACCTAAAGACCAATTTAAAACAGCATTCACTACCCCTTGGGGTATGTTTTCTTACAGCAGGATGCCTTTTGGCCTGACCAATGCTGGTGCCACTTTCCAGCGGGCCATGGACCTTGCGTTCAAAGGTATGATGGGGAAGGTCATCGTAGTCTATTTAGATGACTTAACTATGTTCTCCAAACAGTGAAATGATCATTGTGATCATTTGGAGCAAGTATTGATTAGATGCCGAGAGCACGGGATCTCCCTGAATCCGAAAAAGTCTATTTTGGAGTCACAGAAGGAAAATTGCTGGGACATGTTGTTAGCAAAGAAGGGATGAAGATAGATACCGAAAGAGTTAAGGCTATTCAGAGCCTTACTTTACCTACAAGCAAGACCGGCGTTCACTCCTTCTTCGGAAAAGTGAATTTTCTTAGGCGCTTTGTTCCCGACTTTGCTGAAAAGACTCGCCATATATTAGACATGATGAAAGGGTCACCAACTTTCGATGGAGCGAAGAAGGGAAGAAGTCGATCGAAGAGATAAAATCCTCCGTCGCTCACGCGCTAGTCCTGGTATGTCCTGATTTCTCCAAGGATTTTATTATGTATAGCTATACATCTGAGGACACCGTGTCGGCCATCCTGATGCAAAGGAATTCTCAAAATGTTGAATCCCTAATTGCGTTTATGAGCTCTCCTCTCAAGCCTCACGAATTAAAAATGACCCAGTTAGAGAAACATGCCTTCGCCGTTGTCAAAGCAGTTAAGAACTTCAGGTATTACATTCTAAACTCTCATACGGTGGTTCTAGTTCCTGACACGGCAGTAAAGTCCATCTTAACTCAACAGGAGTTGGGGAGTTTGCGAGGAAATTGGATTGCAAAATTCCAGGAGTATAATCTTGATATAAAACCAACTAAGTTGGTAAGAGGCAAGGGCCTATGTCAGCTTATGGCTGAAAACCAAGGTTCAGAAGGCCCTGATGGAAAGGATGACCGCACCGATGAAGCACAAAACTAGCTGGAGAAAGCCGATTCACTACCTATGGTTCTATTCGTCGCGACCAGCGACAAGTGGTATTCCGATATTGCTTTCTTTCTCACCTATGGTGAATGCCCAGCTCATCTAACTACAAAGGAGAAGTATGCTATAAAGCTCAGAGCAGCTAGATATGTCATCTGGGATGACGGTTTATACAAATGCGAGAATAGATGGTGTCTTCTTGCAATGTGTTCACAAGCCATAGCCGGTAAAGTTACTTGAGAATTTTCATAATTCAGCCTGTGGGGGCCATTTCTCCTCTTCCATGACAGTGCACAAGATCATCCGGGCCAGGTACTATTGGCCGACGCTTTTCCAAGACATAGCCACCTAGGTAGCAAAGTGTGAGCCTTGCCAGCAATTTGTCGGCAAGCCCAAGTTGGCTGCTTTTCCCCTCAGGCCAGTCATCATTGATGAACCATTCAAGCAGTGGGGAATCGATTTTATCGGTGCACTCAATCCCCAATCGAGTGCCGGACATAGTTATGTCCTGACAGCAATAGATTACTTCACCAAATGGGTTGAGGCCATACCTGTCAAGCATGCCACTTCTGAGGTTGTTTGCAGTTTCATCAAGGAAAATATCATTGTCAGGTTTGGCGTTCCAAACAAGATTGTTGTTGATAACACTTCCAACTTCTCCTCACGAGAAGTTGTTGGTTTTTGCTATGAATATGGGATAACCTTGGCCCACGCCTCGGATTATTACCCTCAAGGAAATGGTCAGGTAGAATCCAGTAATAAAAACTTGGTAACCATCATATGAAAACTAGTGGATGAGAATCAACGAATGTGGCACAAGTCATTATACGACGCTTTGTGGGCGGACCGCATCACTCCCAAGAGGTCTCTCGGCATGTCACCTTTTCAAGTGTTATATGGCATTGATGCCGAGCTTCCCATTTCTATGGAACTCCCTGCTCTATGCTTGGCAAGAGCGATTGAAGATGAGACTTTCCAAAATTCCCTTGAAAAGAGGATCATGTATCTAGCAGAACTCAAAGAAAAGAGAGTAAGAGTGGTCGACAGGATCACCGAACATCAGAATCAGGTCAAGAGATTGTTCGATAAAAAAGCTAAGCAAAGAGAGTACCGGGTGGGAGACCTCGTCCTTTTGTGGGACAAATGAAGAGAGCCAAAGGGCATGCACAGAAAATTTGATTCCCTATGGAGGGGACCTTTCAAGATCAAGTAGCTCAACGGAGAGAATAGCTTCTATCTCTCGTATCTGGACGGAACTGAGCTCCCGCTTCCCTATAGCGGGTAGCATCTAAAAATCTTCAAGAAGTAGAGCTTGCTCTCTTCTTTGTATAGTTTGCTTTAGTTGTGTGTTTGTTTTTGTCGTGTGTTTGCTTTTGTGTGTTGTGTTTTTCTTGTCGGTCGCCCTTTTTTTTTACTCTATTGCCCAATAGATAGGCACATGAAGATCTGGGATTCTCTACCCCTGAGGTTCGCTCAGAGATAGTCCCTAGAAAGAGCCAGTTGTTATCCCGTAAAATTGGCAAGGGCAATTTCATGGGTAACCCATGAAAATTTTGTCCTGGTCCCTCGTCAGGGACCCCTTTGCGTTGAACGTTGCAAAACCCTTTCCCGGGAAATCTGGTTTTCCGAACTTAGCCATTTTTGGTCTTTTTGGGTTGGGCGCACCTTTTGTCTATGCAACACAGAGTAAATCTATGCCCCCTTCATTTCCTTTGGCGCACCCTTTGATGTGTCAACACACATTTTGGTGTGCCTCACCATGTTGTACCTTTCTTGCATGCGCCAAGGCACATGCGCCTTTGTGTCGACAATATTTTTGTTGCGCCACATTTTGGTCATCTACCCTGTCACTTTCACAATTGAAACACGTGATTGATCTTTTTCCTCTGCACCTGTCGCCTGTCGTCCTCGTGTCACATTCGTGGACCCCGTTTCACCTCTCGCATTCTATATATTCCGGGTAAGTGGTCCTTGTTTTTCTCATGTTTTGGTTTTGCTGTTGATTGTCTGTTTGAGTGGTAGGATAGAATAGATCTGAGAACCATGAAGCTCCTCCTACTTTTCTATTTTTCCCTCCCAAAGCCGTTTCCATCCTTTTTCCAGATCTGCTGGTTAGGATGACTCTGCCCTGAAAGAAAAATCCAAAACCTCCTTACTACCCCCTTCACCACTTGAAGCAATGTGGAGTTAAGCCTAAAAATCGTGATCTGTCAGAGAGGGAAGAAAAATCATTTTCCAAAACTACATTTTCCCTTGGTGCACGCATGCAACCCTTGTAAAAATGTCATGTGCTACACGTAATAAATCTACACCCTTGGGTGCACCCAACTCCCATGTCGCATGTCAAATACCTGTGCCATAGGCACACCCTGCCCCTATGCAACACAAGCATTACTTGCGCCAAGTACAAAACTGCTTAAACGGCGCAGGCGCATCCCCAACTACAGAAGCACAATGTCATGCAATCCTTCCCTGTGCCGCGCCAAGTTCCCTTTTGTGCACATAAAGCATATGTTACACACACTATATATGTGCCCTTCGGCGCACCAAATTTCCATGTAACATAAAAATTATATGCGCCACTGGCGCATCCTATCCCCTGTGCAACATGAAAATTATCCGCGCCGGTATAAAATGCATATAAGTGGCACAGGCACACTTCCGCTTGCAACAACAAAAATGCAACGTGCAGTATCCATGCACCTTGTGCCCTTTGGTGCTGATTTGTCCCTTGTAACACCATTTTTCTATGCGCCATACTATTTAGCCCTGCAGCCTGCAGTGTTCATGCGCCCTACACCCTGATGCCTTAAAATTGCTAACTCTTCCTTCTGTCAATACTTTAATGGAAGATCAAACAGCTAACATGACTCTTCTGCATTGGGTTTTGCTTCTTCTCCTTGCAGATCAGCAACTGAGTTTAGAACTACATATGTCTACATCAAGCAAGAGACCAACCAAATCTAAGGGCAAAGCCAAACTTACAGAGGAAGAGATGAAGTATAAATATCAAAGGGTCAGGATGCCCGAATCCCAGGCAGAATGTGACCTGGACATAAGAGACTCTGAGCTCGGGCACATTGATATGGAAGATTTCTGGGCCAGAACCCAGAGGGTCACAGGAAGTCCGTGGATGGACAAGCTGGTAGGCAGTGGCCTACATTTTGCTGGGGGGATCCCGGTCAGTGCTGTGAATAACGAATTCATGATGGTAGTAGCCCACTGCTACAACAAAGACACGAGGTGCATCCTGAATGAGAAGGGCAAGGTCGTGATCAACCTCACTTCCCAGCACTTCAAAATAATGCTTGGCATTCCTCACCACCGAAACGTTGTGGCCGTAAGCCAAGAAGATTGCATCAAGGCTTGGGAAGATAATGAAGATCAGTGTATGCAATTGATGAATGAGGTATACCTGAAGAACAAAAAGGTGGTAACCAAATGGCCACAGGTTATTCACCGAAGTGACTTCTTCGAGGAGCTGAGTG
Organism: Taxus wallichiana var. yunnanensis; assembly: GCA_018340775.1. Taxonomy (NCBI): domain Eukaryota; kingdom Viridiplantae; phylum Streptophyta; class Pinopsida; order Cupressales; family Taxaceae; genus Taxus; species Taxus wallichiana. The sequence continues at coordinate 536,507,966 of CM031236.1, forward strand.
ATACCATCACGTTCCTGAGTAGAATATTTGGGCTTCCTGATGCACACTACTTTCATAAATGGATGCTTAGGTACCTGGAGACAATGAACAAGAATGTGCCAGATCAACGCTTCGAATGGGCAGAGATCATAAGCAGCACTATATCTGAGCAGCTTAAACAACTCACCACAATGGGGAAGTTCTACATGAACTCATACGTAGTTTATGCTGCAGCCTCGAGAGAGAGATTATCCAGTGTTGGTGAGGTGCGGGGTTTGGCCCCAAGTAAAAATATATGAATACTATCCAGAGCTGAAGCTGGAAAACAGTATTTCTCAGTTTACAAAGATTAACGATGCCTTCTTCTACGACATCGTCTACCTTTTGAGGCCAAACATGACTCACGGTCGTACGACCAAGAGCATTGTTGCAGCAACAGAGAAGTGGGGGGCCTTATTCACGCAATTCCCCACCTTCACCTACCTAAGGGCAGCCAACTTCTTGGGGGAACCAACCAAATTGCCAAGATATGCTAGCCCCAAGCTGATCCTGTTGGAGCTATCAAGACAGCTCATAACCTACCACGAGAAGTGCTTGAAGAGAAAGAAGGGTGGAACTCCTTTCCCCCTCACAGTGGGTAGGTACACTTGTCTTTCCACCACAAAACACGGGAGATGTTTGCAGAGCTGGAACTGCTCAATCTAAAGCACAAATTCCCGGCAAGGCCCACTTTCGACCCTAGGAATTGCCTTCCCGTGGCCAAACTCGATCCAATCCACATTCCGCAGATTGAAGATATTTATATCGACCTGTATCATGAGGTCGAGCTCAGAAGGAAAGATCATTCCTGCTTGGCCTTGGCTGAAATCATCCAGTATGGTGTAGCCATCATCCCAAAAGGTTATCAAACTACTGATCAAGAAGTTGATCAGGTATATCTTGACACGGGTGGGGATGACTGGCTGTTTGCTATGATCGACAGAACTAAAGCACCTCAAACGATAGAAGAAAGGGTCAAAGAAACTCTACGGAGAACAGAGCACTGGTGCAGGATGAATGGTCTCATCTACCTCGGAGTTGATTTCACCACATCTCCATTGGGCAACGCACCTTCCAGACCAAAACATCTGCCAAAGAGCAGAGGTAAAGACAAGGAGGGTGAGTCAAGCTCTGCCCAAGAAGAGACTCCTGAGAGTCCCCCTTCCACCACACAAGAACAAGTTGTAACTCTGGCTTCTCCAGAGAAAGAAGCTGGTCGAGGATGTTTCGATGGGCATAACCACTCAGGATGTTGCCACTACTGCAACTATTGAGGTCCCTTCTATCCCTTCTCCCTCTCCTCCTTCCCCTCCTTGAGTGACCCAAGTGACCATTCCTTTGGTCATGTCCTCTCCCCCATCTTCTACTGTTCCCCCTTCCTCATCGTCCATCTTCTCTTCTCTCGCAGAGCTGTCCCCCACCATTTCTTCCCTCATCTCTCAGCTCCCTTCCATTTCCATGTCTACCTCCCCTGTAGTATCTCTTCCTCCCGTGAGCACTTTCTCGGCCTCCCTCTCAATGCCACCTCCAAGTGTCTCCACGCATTTTCCTTCTACTACTGCAGCTACTCCCTTTTCTATTTCCGGCCCCTCTCCCATAAGTCCAGCATGGATCTCTCAGCACCTGAGCCAACAAAAGAGGAAAGTTCCCATCGCACCGATGGACTTCTCTATCATCCCATCAAAGGGGGCCAAGAAGCAAAAGCCTATAACCCGCTTCTCTCAGAGTGCGTCAGGAGAGAGAGTAATGGAGATAGCATACCCCAATCCTTTAAAGGATAAAAAGGATCTGTCTTCGACAGATTATACAGTGACCCAAGTCACAATGGGGACATCTTCAGAAAGCCTTCAAGGAGAGGCCCTATCTGCAGTTGACACCCTTTGTAAGAAGCTCCAGGAAGCAAAGGAAGAAAAGAGGTTGTTAAAGGAGAAAAATAAACATCTTCTCCACGCCTTGCAGAAAATGGGCAGTGCACCTCCTACAACTGCCACCGAAACTCCTGAGCCTCTGATCCAGGATAAGATTAATGAATACACCAAAATAGGCAAGTAGGGTATGGCAGTTTCCCTGGAGGAACCAAATCCTCAAGGAAAGTGAGGGAGTAATAGCCAAGTTCACCAGTTTATATCAAAATATCAATCAGGTGAACAAAGAAATCCAGGCGATAGCAAGACCCATTCTGAAGAGCTGGACCATGTCGAGGATACGGCATGAGACCTTTCGAGAAAATGCTCTCTTGTTCGGTCACCAAAGATCGGTCAAGTTCAGCATCTTTGGTCACCCTAGGGCCCTCAACAAAATCCTTTCTACTCTGGATTACCGGGTCGATCAGTTAGAGTTCATCCTAGAAAATATTGACAAGATCAAGGAGGAAGCCCTGGATGCAATGCATCAAATGGAGAAAATTATCCTGAGAATGTCTCCGGGCTTGCTCACTCCTTCTTTCACCTTAAGAAAGGTTGATGAAACTATTCGGATCTTCAAGGAGATCGTTTCGCAAGGGCTAGGACCAAAAGTCACTTTCGATGTTGAATCCATCAACAACTCTTTGGCGGCTGTGTCGTGACTTCATTGGGTACCTGATAGACGCAGAAAATGAATATTCCAAGCTCCCAGAAAAGCTCATAGACGAGCGGGAGACTTGCGAGGCTATCAGTGATCGACACAAGGATCCTTCCCAGGATCAACTTCAACCCATGATCAGCAAGTTCATGGAATACCGTGCCCAGTTCCACATCTCGTCACTCTCGAGAGCAGCAAGCGAGATACCCCCTTTTAGCCGTGGGATGATGATGAATAGTTTCATTCTTCTCGACCTTCTCCTTGTAATTATCTAAAGTATGTTGACACAAATGACGACATCATCCATGTTGCATCATGAGATGATGTCATCCACAAAGTTGTCAAAAGTCAACAAATGACTTTAGAATCTCTTGTAAGATATTTTTGTAATTAGGTGGTTGGTTTGTTTTTGCCTTCTTTTCTTCTCTCCTTCTATATATACTTGAATACTTGTTGTATTCAAGTGTGGATACTTTTCAGATGAGAAATAGAAGTAGGAAGAAAATATTTTGAACTTTTTGTAACAGAAACGAATATTAATACAATATTTAGACTTTGTGCTGAATACATGTGTTTTACATCAGACCTTTCTTATGTTAGATCTGTGTGATTGTTCTGTTGAATCTACTTCTACTTTGTTGTCATTTATTCATCAGTATTGCTTTATTCGTCTATGCAAAGTAGGTTCGGCTCTGTATACTACCAACCCAAATCATAGACCTTCTGACCTTTCTGCTTTGGAATTCATTTCTTTTCTCCCTTCAGATCTTTCCTATCTCCCCACCTCGTTTCTTTCCCTTCTTTTACAGTTGGAAATACCTCTACTGGGATGAGATCCCAACCCCTGAAGGCAGAATATTGTGAGACTTGCACAAGATTCCTGCTGGTAGAATAGCAATAAACCAGTTTCGCTTTGCTGACTCAAAGAGGGGCTATGCCCTGCACACTGTTGGCTCGTTTGTCCATAGATCTGTCCACCCGATGATTTTCAAACCAACAAAATTAAAAAATGGTGTGGTAAAATCAGGTTGTCGATCAAAAGCCAAGTTAAAATGACATATAAAATTTCAAGTTTATATAGGGAACCCTAAAATTAATGCTCGAAGTTGACATGTGTGGGGGTAGTTAGAAATTAAATGTTTTTGGAAGCTCCAAAATCACAACCCTCAAAACTATGAAATGTCAAAGTGACCATTACAATGCGAAACCCGAAGTTTAAAACTCCGAATGGTGAAGTTTTGAAATTTTGGAACTTTGGATTTTGGACTTCATAACTTCAGAATGAAAAATATCCACGAAGGTAGCATGAGACTCTGAAACCTGAAATTTTTGAAGTTCCCAAATTTCAAAACTTTGGAGTTTCGAGTTCGAGACTAGTAATGAAAATAACAAAAATGCCAAGGAGAACTCCAAAACCTAAAAGTCTGAAGTTCGAGATTTGAGAACTTCATATTTTCAAGTTGAACTCTAAACAAAAAAATTTCATATTGTAATCAATAGAAAACTATTAAATAAGAATACCTCTGAAGTCCAAAAATTTAGACTTCAAAGTTTAGAAAACTTCAAAATTTTGAAAACACCTTCAGGAAAGAAATCTCATTGAAGGTTCAAGGAATTTGACAATTGTTTTGAAAACACCTTCCTGTAGAGGTAATTTTTAAAGGTTAAAATTTTTCATGACATTCAGGGAATGCTTGCTTGTTAAGCCTTAGGCTAGTAGCCTTATACAAACCATTGGGAAAAAGAGTCCAAAAAAAAAAAATATCCAGAGCACACACTAAACGAAAAGAAACAAAAAATAAAACAACACAATGTATGAAGCACTTGGAGGAAATGACAAAACAAACACTATACAAATGTGAAAACAAGCTGTCAAAAGAAAGATTTGAGATGAATCCCATTCACATGGATTGGAAATTATTCTCCATTGAGTCTTGATAAGAAAAATGAATTTGTTTCTTTGCAACTTGTGATGATATATGGTCCACTCTAGAGGGAATCAAATTTAGCATGCATACCCAACTTGGCTCTGTCAGCATCCCATTTGAGAACCAAATATCCTTCATGGAACTCCTTTTTGGATTCCCTTTTTTGAAATATATTTTAACTTGAGATTGATGTTGTTCTAGGGTCTTCATTTCTTTATTCCTTGTTTCTTCTAGCTCCATTAGTTTGGAGTACCTAACTGTCATTGAATCATTTTCCATGAGTTCTAGTTGATGTGCTAATTCCAAAGAAGGTAGCTCTAGAGATAGTGGGAGCTTTGTTTCCCTTCCATATACTAGCATAAAAGGTGAATTCCCAATATCCCTTTTGGGTGTGATCCGGTCTACCCACAGGGTGGTTTTAAGCTGAGTGTGCCAAGTTCTTCTATTGGTTTCCATTGTACGCTTGATGATCTGTATGATATTTTTGTTACTAGAATCGACTAATCCATTTCCTTGTGGGTAGTAATTTGATGAAGTTTTGAGATAAACCCCATTCTTGACATCCCATTCAGTTAATTTCAAGCCAAAAATGTCATTACATTATCTGAAATTACTGTAATGGAATGCCAAAATGTGTCATTAGTCCTTCTAGAAAATCAAGAATGACCTTTTCATTTCCTTTTCAGTGCCACGGCTTCCATCCAGCAAGTGAAATAGTCCGTTGTAGTGAGAACCCATTTATGTCCATCACTAGATGGAGGATTAAGCATTCGATGAAATCCAATACCCACTAGACAAAAGGTTGGTCAACTTGAATTGGGTGAAGAGGAAGGGCTAAAAATCTCTATTTTCCTGTGAAAAAAGCACATTCCTTGCATTTCCTTACCTAAAAAGGAGTATCCTTGAATAAATCTAGCCAATAGTAACCGACCCTCATGATCTTTCTTGCATTACTCCTTGCAGAGGAATTCCCTCCAGAAAAATCATTGTTGATTTCTTGCAAAATCCTATATGTTTGCCCTGGTCCTATACATCGAAGTATAACACCATTTAAATCTCTACAAAAGAGAATATTATCCACTAAAACATAAGGAACAAATTGAAGATGGAAGATTCATCTTTGATTTTTATCCATGTCAGCAGGATATACTCCTAAAAGGAGAAAAAATCATCTTTGACAACCAATCAACCTAGTCATTTTCTTGAGGTTCATTCAGAGCATTGTATCCTTTTCATCCTTTGTCTCCAAATCTGTAGCCAACTATTGACATAGGCATTTACCCCTAATGATATTAGTGACCTTAATGTGTACATTGTATTCCATAACTTTAGTAACCCATCTAACACATTTCTCATTCATGTCTTTATTTAGAAAAAAGTATTTAACTCTAGGATGAGACACCATCAAATGAATTTTATTATTAGATAACATATGTCTAAACTTCTTCAAATCCCGAATAACAACAAAGACTTGTTTCTCAAAAAACGAATACTTTAGCTCATAATCTTTTAGGGATTGGCTAAAGAAGGCAATTGGTTGTTCCATCGATTCGTTATTTTGTTGAGTGAGAATTCCAGAAACACTTTCCTACCAGAAAAGGCATAGAGAATGAAATCCCTATCAAATTTTGGATTCACCAATGTAGGTGCTTGAGAAATTGTTGTCTTAATGGCTTCAAAACTCTCTTTCCTTCCTTTTTCCATGAGAAAGGCATATTTTTCTTCAACATGGATGTTAGTGGTTTAGCCAAAGCTGTGAATTGAGGTATAAATCTCTGTACAAAATTTATTGTGCCAAGAAAACTTTGGAGTCCCTTTTTGTGACTCGGGGGAGATAAGGACATAATCAAATGAATCCTGGATGGATTGATTGATAGTCCTTCCAATGAAAAAAATCCCTAAATACTTCTCCTCATGCACTTTGTAAAAATACATTTCTTAGGATTGAGTGAAACCTCAAATTCCCTACATCTTTAGAAAACCTTCCTTAGATTCGTGATGTGGTTTTCTGTATGCTTAGAGTATACATTTATATCATCAAGTTAAACCAAGATGATATCATTGATTAGTCCCTTAAATTCCATGTCCATGGATATTTGGAGAGTATCCCCAATATTGGACAATCTGAATGACATTTTAATATAAGAATGTGTCCCCCACTTGGTAGTGAAATTCATTTTGAATTGATTGGATTCTTGGAACAAAATTTGATTGTAACCTAAATATCCATCGAGAAAAGAAAATATTTGAGCTCCTACCACCGTTTGAAGTATTTTCTCCATTGATGGAAGAGGATAATGATCTTTCAATGAGGCATGACAGTTCAAATCCATGTGTAGCCAAATTTCTCTGTTCTTCTTCCTTACGGGGACCAGATTGGCTACCCAAGAGGAATGCTTGATGGGAAAAATTATACAGTACTCAATGAGATTGGTTAGCTCCTTTCTCATTAGTGGCTCAATTTTGAGATTAATTGGCCTCTATTTCTGACAAACTAGCTTGGCATTAAGATCCAATTGTATGGTATATTGTGCTAGACCAAGATCAAAACCATGTAGGTCTTTCTAGATCCATGCAAAAATTACATGATACTCTTGACAAAGTATTATGAAATATTCTTTTTCTTCGGGAGTGCATACTTTTCTAATCTTTGAAACTTTTCATTTATTACCTTGACTTCCTCAAAATCTTCTTCTTTGACCACCATGTTAGAGCTTTGTCTTTTGGCTTGATCGTCTAAATTGAAGATGGATTCCAGAGTAACTAAGACTTTTGGTAGCTTGTTGATTTTCAATTGTATGATTTTATCACCGTATGCTTCTTGCAACTTTTCTTGACCTTTTGTAGCAAACTCTGCCTCCTCTTGTAGAAATAGAACAATTTGTTTGTCACTATTGAACACTTTCCAGCTACTCACATTATCAAGGATTGCAGGTTGAACCACCATTTTGAAAGATTGCCATCCTTATTTTATGATATCAATAGGTATGTCGTATTGCGAGCCAATCGTAGCAATCCTATCAACATCTTGATTTTGATTTCTAGGAACCACATGGATCCCAAAAGCTTCAAAATATTCAATCAAATCCCAGACTCGGTTCTTGTATGATCTTAAAAGATCATTTTTGGATGCATTGTGTGCCGTCACTTGATGAACAACTAACTCATTATCTCCAAAAATAGTTAAGGATTTGATTCCCTTCTTTTGAGCTAGCTGAATTCCTTGCACAAGGGCCTTGTATTCAACAACATTGTTAGTGCAACTAAATTGCAACTAAAAATATGAGAAGTACTTATCTCCTTCTAGAGAAATTATCATGACACCAGCACTAGATCCATTCTTACTCCTTAATCCATTGAAGAACAATTGCCACAGTCCTTCAAAATTGTTTTGTGTTTTGACAAGTTGTGGTATGATCATACCTTCTTCATGAATGTAGTATGTACCCAATCCCATCTCTTCTAAAAACAACAAACCAACTTCTTCTTCTACTAATTCCTTAGCATAGGGATCATACTAATGATCTACACTTACCTCATCCAACATAGTATCAGGGACTTCTTCCACAAGAGTGGTTGGTTCGTGATCAACAACTTCTTCCTCTCAATCATGGATGGTATAATTCCCATTTATAGGACTAGCGGTATAGGGCTCCACATGATTATGAAAAATTGGTTCCACCCTTATAGTCACTTTAGTTCCATATCAAGTCCTAAGGATCATATGTGACCAATCAGCTGACAGGTAACCGCCCATCTTGGCAGTGAAATCTCGTGATAGGAAAATGGTGAAGAGAGGAGGAAGATCGATGACTGATATGTCTTATGTGAATGACAAAATGGGACATGCATGGATAGTAAGTTGGAGTCCTTTGATGACTTTGATGGTCTGAACTATTGTACCATCCAATTGAACAAATCCTCTAGAGACTAGTGTATATTGTATTCCTAACATGTCTATAATTTGCTTGGGCATAACTAAGCTATTGACACCAGAATCGATCATGCAATTATGTACCAAATGATCACCAATGATTAGGGAAATATAGAATGGTGGTGGTTTGTTCACCTTAGGAATAATTTTCCCTTCGATTGTGTAAAATCAATTGTAGCAGTTGCTACTCCATGACCTGATGATCCATCGATTGTACCAATACTATTCGAGCCTCTCGCAACTAGTTTCTTTGAGAATTAATTGAGATTTTTTCCCACATAGTAACGCTCATGCTGGTCTTCTTCATTTGTTCTACAATACTGAAGGGATTTGATCCTACTTTTCTTAAAAAATTTTGGGCATTAGAATCCTCTTTTGGAAAGTGCTTGTTGGGTACCATGATGCTTAAAGAACCTTCTTTCCTTATAGCTTGGATATCATGTGCTTTTAGCAGTTTCTTTCTTGCATCTTTATCAACCACCAATTGTAGCTAAAGTTGTGAAGTGGATGCTTGATCAGATTTGGAAGGTTGAGATTCCATTTCTCTCTTTTTGGAACGAGAGTTTTCCACCACTGATGAGTAATCTATATTAAACCCACAAAAATATTTTGTTTTCCAATTTAGTAAAGTGGTTTCTTCAAGTACCTGTGGTCGATCTGTTATTTTCTGGGTAGATGAATTTTCTATTGGCTCTCGAGGGTCAAATACACTTTGAACAATAAGGGCCTAGCTAATAACTCCATTGGGGAAAATATTTTGATTTTGAGTTTGAGAACAAGGATAACACCATTCATAATCTTGAACTAGATTATTTTGGATGGGTACAATAGCTTTAGAAGAACTAGCAGCAAGAGGATTCCTAAAATTTAGAGGCCTGACATTCACAACTTGACCTATAATTTGATTTTAAGGTTGATAATTCCCTTGAAAAGGAGGATGGTTAGCCTAATACTATTGATTTTGTGGCTAGTATGGATGATTATATTGAAATTGTTTCCTCTTGAGTGTAATGAGCTCGTTCCCAAAAGTTTGCAGCAATGACTTGAATTCAAATAGATCGTTTGAAGGGGTGGGGGTAGACTTAACTAGTTATTTAGAAGCTACTGGAATAGGAGCAATGGTAGGCTGAGTGTTTGTAAGATTTGGAGATAACAACATTGGTGGTCGTGGAGCTATCTTTCCATCCTAAATCAAGGAATTCTGCTCTTATGGCAATTTCGTAGGCATCAAGTAGTGTAGTCCCTCCCATGGACTAGATCATAACTTCTACATCATTATTCAAGGCTCATAAAGAGTACAAGAATGCATTATTTGGAAAATGCTTTATGAGTGTCGAGAATCCTACTCTAAGTCCTTTGGAATCGGAAGTTGAAATCACTCATGTATTGAGCTCTCTTTATGGTAGTGAGTTGTTCCAAGAGTGATAGGTGGTCACTCTTGTCTTCAAAATATTTACAAAGCTTCTCCCCCAACTCATCCCAAGTGGTAATAGTTCTATCCTCTAACCCACAAAACCACTAAAGTGATTTTCCCTTGAAGGAAGTAGTAAGGAGTCTGACCACAACATTGTCTTCTATAACATTATGTATTGTGCAAATGTTGGCCACATCAAGAATATGTTCCACAGGAGTAATATGAGTTTCCCCTGTGTAAAAGGGTAAAATTTTGAGTGCAACAATAGGTATAGGATCCCGTTGGGCTAATATAAAGAGGTCTACCCATATTGGATACATGAGCCACTTGGTTCCTTGTCATTCTACTATGAAGCTAATTGCTCCTAGGTGGAGGGAACCTTCCGTAAGGATGAGTTGAATGACCTCTACATGGTGATGTTGTAACTGGTGATGTTGAAATGCCTCTTCTTCTTCCTGGAGGAGATAAGGATAACTTAATATGCTGATAATTTCCTTCTCATCTCACAGAAGCTATTGTCTAAATTCTTCGCATATGTTAACACACTGAGATATCAAGTATCCAGGTACTTTGATTCATGCAAGTATAAAGAGAAGTACCAACTTCTCTCCCATCGGGCATGCCAAAAAAAATTCATGCATATCATGCTCCCGTTGAATCTCTAAGTGATCCAATGCAATGTTGGAACATCCCCAAGGTGTGGGAACTTGTTGCCTTAGGATGAACCTCTGGAGAAGGTTGGCTTCCTTTGAGACTTAGAACACTTGATTTAAGATCAATATGCAAGGCTAAAACATTTGAAAATAACTCTAATCTACTCAATTTATGGGCTTAAAGTCGAGGTAAACAAAATAAAAATAAGGTGATGCACCAAGTATATTGAACAAATAGACCCACTTAAATGCACAATCAACTCCTCACAACAATATATGATATGCACATGTCTTGCAATCTTCCTCCATCCATGACTATAAATAATAATGTAACTTTGTAATAGAAAGGAAATAGCTTTTCCACAACTAATATTCAAAGTAACTATATCACTTTTCACATAGATTGAAATAAGATAATTGGGATAAAGGTAGATTAACCAATCACATCAAGGAATTAAACATTCACAAGCTATAAATTGATCAATGATTAACACAATAAATCATACCTTTCATGAGAAAAATATAATTTTGAATATAAATAAAAGGCTCAAAGTATATGAAGCACTCTTTCAAGCTTAAAGAGTAACTTTTCAAATGATCTAAAAGTATTTATAAACTTAATGCATTTAACTATTTATAAGTTCCAAAGGTTGAGCCATTACAATTGAACCTTAATTAACAAGTTACTAAAAATAGAGTATAATAAGTTCAAGGGAACAGGCTCCCATAAAAATAATAAAGTTGTTACAAAGGTTTGACTAAGTCAACCCTATAACTTTCAACGATTGAGCTTGGAATCATCCCAATCATGGCTTCCTGGCTTAGCTTGGACTGCGACATCTCTATCTTGTTTGGTTTTCCCTGATCTTCTTCCCACATATCCATTCGGTGTTTTAATCAACAAAACATTTGATGATTCCATGTACCTCCTTCTCCTTTAGTCCACATGCATAATGATTTACCACATCTGTTGTATCAATCTCCCTTGAAAATTTGGCTAGAAACCTTTTCAACTTATTCACTACTTTCTTCAGCTAACTTATGAAATTCAGGCATGAGAATAACCTGTAAATTGAATTGATATTGAAAGTTTTAGTCACTTCATCATCCTTCACTAAATATTTGAAATTTGATTTAATTTTGTCAACTAGAAGAGCATCAATATTCTCATTGAAAAACTTGCTAGTCGATATTATCAAATTCTTCTGAAATATCATTTATACCATCCATTATTTCCACGTGTTTATCGTCCAATTTCTGATTAGATATTACAATACCAGGATCTAAATTCCATATCTTTTTGAGACTCACAAAAATTATGATTATCATTAATTACTCCTTAGAGGAGTAAATTTGGGTCCACATATCTAATTTCTCCCCATGTATTCAAATTCAGATTCAAGTTATTATTGTCCTCATATAGTACTTCATCTATCATGCTAATATAAGTTCTTTCAGTTTGTAAATCATTATACAATTTAACTATTTTGATAAAAGGATTAGCTTCCTGAAGCATTCATTCTATCCATCCATCTACTGATCTTCCCTTTTGACCTATCTTCTCAATTTCATGATATGAAATATCATCCAAAATGGAAGAAACTGTTAGAGAAGTTGTAGTTGAAGGATTAGTAGTTGGAGTGGGTTGTGTTACTTTCCTTAAAAGAGTAGTAAGTTGTTCAACCTTTGACTTCAATTCATCTTTGGAAGATTTATCTTTGTCATACTTCTCAAAAAAATCCAAGGGCCATTTGAACATCTTGTTTGGCACCTTCATGTGTTTCCTTTCCTAGTGAAAACCTAGAAATCTGATAATTTGTTGTCGTAATGGTTTATTTAGTTTTCCCTTCAATGGGAGTAGCTACCTCCATGAGAATTTCTCCTGATTAGTTTATTGATAAATTAGAGATGATCCTTGGCCGTTTGTCTTGTCTCTTTGGAGTAGGTTCCAACACGCTCAGATCTATCACATCTACAAGAGCACCTTTTTCTTCTGCTTTGGGGTTTGGTGATATAGCCATTCAGGTATAGTAGATGCGGATGAAAGTGGCATGGTTGGTTCGAAACTTGGAGCATTGGATAAAACAATGGCACTGGTAATATCAGTTGACAATGAAATGGAGGTGGTTATGATAGATGGGGTGGAAGTGAGAATAGCCTCGGGAGTGGATGCAACAAGATTGGAAGTGGAAATGGAAGGAAATGAAATTTGTTGAGAAAATGGAGTGGAAACTAGAGAACCAATCATTTCCCCTACTAAGAGAACAAGAAGGGATGAAAACACTTGGGCCATGGATGGGGATGGAAAAGTAGAGATGAGTAGAGGAGTAGTGGATAATGATGGGGAAAGTGGAGTTGAAGATGGTGATAATGGTAGTGAAGGAGGGGGTGGAAAATCTTATGATACAACTGGAGAATCACTAACTTCAACAACTTTTGATACTTGTGTTGTAGAGGACACAACCTTGGAAATGGGAACTTTTGAAAGAGAGGAACTCCCAACAACAAATGAGATCTTCCTTGGAGTTATATTGGCCTTTTGGGTAGACCTCTTACCTTTCGTGGGTGTAGGGAGACTCAGTGTTTGTTGGGCTTCTATTCTTATAGATTGATCTAATCCTTTGGGTGAAATTCCCAAGGTAGCCAACCAATCATATGTCCTTTGTAGAATGGGCCCCACCCTTTCCTTAGTATTGCAATGTTCTTCTTGGTACCAATCAATCCATGGATGATTAGTAACATTATTGTTCCTGTAAATTGGATCCAATACTTCATCATCATCCTCCATTCCTTCTAGAATATCTGTAATACCGAATTGTTTAACTTCATCCAAGGTCAACCTCTCATATTCTCATTTTCGATAATAATCTCATCTCGACAATGAATCCAAATATCCTCCAATTGAGGAACGTGAGAACTAGCCAATCCTATTTCATTGAACTTACCCAGTAATCAAAGTTAGTTATGGGATGGAAAGTTCACAAGGTAACTTCAGACATTTCTCCATCCACATTATTTTCCTTGTAAATACTGGCACATGTATATCTTCCTATTGAAATAGGAAATTGGACTCCCACCTTATGTCGTTTATTTTAAATTTTATGGTAATCCAACAATTTTGAACCAATTCTAGCAAGACCCATTTATTGGTAGGACATCTTGGTAATTTTCTAGGGGAACCTAGAAAACCTAGAATCCTAATGTATGTGAATGTTAGGAATTGAAAATAAATGGCTCCCCATTCCCTTAAGTCTTTAAAAGATTCATATAAAATTCTTTGATTATACAATTTTTTTATCAAAATGATAAATGAGGATAACAAAAAAGGAATCATTGACCCTATGGAAATGTTTGTTTCCTTCTTCCATTGTAATTTGAGGATAAAATTGATAAATCTATGACACACTTCTAACACCTTTTGTATTCAAACCATTGAATTCTCCCATGGCAGCTACAACATAAACAAGGAAGGAAGTCATGAAGAAATTTTTAGAAGTCAAGAAATTTCTCAAATGAAAACAAATTGAACTATTGATATGTTCCTCCCATTGTATGAACTCATTATTCTTCTTGATAATATAAATATAAAGGAACATCCATTCTTGAAACTCCCTCGCCAAAGAGATATCCAAAACTCTACTCAAAAATACAATAAGATCATTTACTTCCTAGATGAAGTCTGAGCGGAACAATGTTTTAGGAAGCTTGATGACATTCTTGGCCAAGTAACTATTCATCATGACCTTTGTACACAAAGTGAATTTTCTTTATCCCAATGTTCAATTATGGATTTTGGTGAAATTTTTCATATCCTTCAACATCTAGAAGTTTAAATAAATCTTCAAAGAAATCGGTTTCAGCCTGATCACGACCTTGCCATCGTCATCCTTTACCGATTTAGAATCCTTATCAAAGTGAGCTGCTGCGGCCAAGACAAAATCAAGGAAATGCATGGATGAAGGAAAACTTGTAGTGAGAGCAAGTCCACTTGTCAAATATGTCCTTCATCAAGGTTTCTTATTAGGGGCCTTTAATATTTCCCAGAATTCTAGCATATCCACTTGTCCAAGATCAGTATCTCTAATATTCCCCAAATATAAAGATAGGCATGAGTGAGGAGAAACTCCTAAGAATGTGTACTTCATTTTCCCTTGCCCTTTGATGAGGAATTTGACATGAATTTGGAATTCAGAATCTGATTTATCTTTGAAAACTTTATAAGAAACCTTAAAGGTTTTGAAATACCAAATTCTAAAAGTCTGAAAATAACAACTCCAAAAAGGCTTCAACTCTAAAGTACAAACCTCTGAAAGTCTGAAAACTTCACAGTTCCAAAACCCTAAAAGAAGACCTCGAAACTCCAAAATCACTTCTAACTCTAACGTCCTCTGAAACTCCAAAACCCTTGTAGTTTTCAAAACCCGAAAAATGGACCTTTGAAACTCCAAAAGCATTGCTAACTCCGAAATCACTAAAAGGCACAGTTTTGAGAGAGTGAAAGTTAAATATTCTGGAGATCTGAAAGGAACTTGTTGCACAATCCTTGGATTTGATGAGACTAGATGCCTACATGAATTGAAGCTTACAGTGTTGAGAAAAGAATCAGATGACATGGTTAAAGATGAATAGTGGATGATAGGAGCTTTCATGCCAAGCAAGAAAATAAAATAAGAACAGATAAAAAAGAAACAAACAAAAAATCCATGATTAATCATAAACCAAAAAGAAGAAATAACCTAAAAATTTACCTTGAAATCAATGCCTTAAAAGTACAAAATGGTGCGGTAAAATTAGGGTGTCAGAGAAAAATCCAAGTGAAAATGATAGGTAAAATTTCAAGTTTATATAGGGAACCCTGGAATTAATGCTTGGAAGCCGACACGTATGGGGGTAGTTGGCGGGGATAATTTTAGCGGCAAATATTCGTAATATGGAAAAAATTTCATTTTAGGAAAATTTGAAAAGGTGAATTATTCGGAGTGGGTCGGTGTCTGTTCGCCTAAAATATATAGTATATTTTTTTGGGGGTGGCTTCGCCTTCATTTGAAAACATCTCCTATAAAAACCTAGGTGATTCGCCGCGTAGTATACCTCAAGTAGCTTACCAAATTACCAATACTGTGAAATTTGAACTCGCATACCCTTGAGCACCAGAGATTCATATTCTTTGTTGCTTTGTGATTGTTGATGCGCGAAAGAGCATCTTGACGCACGACAAGAAATTTATCTTGTGCCAGCGTGACAAGAGTGCATCTTGTGTGCGACAAGAGCTGTACTGACACGCGAAAAAGGTGTTCTGACGCGCGACCAAGGAAGTGTTGACGCGTGACTTGGGCAAAGAAGTGACGCGCGACAGAGGAAGTATTGACGCGGGACAGTATATTAAGAGAGTGGATGCGCGACCTCAGACAGTGGACGCGCGACAAGACCTCAGACTGGACAGAGTCGCTACTTGGTTCTTTTGCTGACGCAGGACTCTTTTCAGAATAATGGAAGGTGCCAGCTCAAAGAATACGAATAACCTAAAAGTAAGTAAGAAATCTCAGAAATCACTCTTCAAGTATTTTGGAAACTCTGCGGATACAGATATTGTAAATACCAATCATATAGATGCCACCACAGAGAATCAGAATACTGACTGTGTGGAAGGAATTATTGAGGTGGACATGCATTCTACACAGTATCAAAGTCAAACAAATGAAACCTACGATAATATGCCAGATCTTGAAGATATTGTTCCTGTTGGGGTGCAACGAAGTGCACTAGATATCACAGATACAAACACTCAAAAAATGGAAGGCAATCAAAATCAAACTCCAGTCAAGAAAGAGGAAACCAGGTGATTGTGATATTGCTCAAAATTCTACTCAAAAAAGTGAAGCATTAAAAATGAACAAGAATATGTGGACCATTGGCAGGACATACAAGTTTGATTGGGCAGCTAAATTTCCGTTTATTGAACCTGTACAATCATCTAATTCGAAGAAATCCCATCCGAATGTACATGTAAAATATGTGTTGGGAATATTATAGTGTAAACATTATATTATGATTTGTTGTGGAACAACAAATTATTACCTGGAATTATATGTGAAGTTGTTGTAAACAACTTCACGTATTTAGCTTGTTGTTTACAACCACTCCTAAATTATAGGAGGTTGTTTTGCTATTTGCTTGGCTATTTATTAGCCATGTATTGTGTGTATGTGATTGAGAAACGAAGATCAATATATACATTTTCTATTATTCTGATTCGAACCTGTCATGTGGTAGCAGAGCGAGTTTGATCTGAGAATAATTTTGAAGGGGCAGTCGGTACGCAGGCTGTGCAGTGTGGAGGATGTAAAACATATGCAATAGAAAACAGTCGCAGGTTTCTAATGTTTACTTGCCACTTGCTGCACAATCTGCCACGCAGCCACACGTGTTGAGTCTTACTGCGCATCGCTGGAGCAGTCAACGAAGATTGGAGTGCAGTTGGAGTAGTTTGGAAAGCCGTGAAGGTGAAGATAAAACGTCCAAGCCTGCAGCCAATGCGTGATAAAGAATTTGGAAATTGTTTTTGGAGTATTCACGGCCCTGTCAGCACAAAAACGTCTCAGGTTATTTCCTGCGAGTTTTCTTCTATTTTGCACACGTCCCTACCAGATCTGACACTTTATTAACAGCTGCGCATCCATCTTCAGAAGGTTTTGATTGTATATGGTTTATTTCATTGAGTGTCATTAAATGTTGGGTCAAGATTTATTATGTTAAACGTCATGTTGTTTATAATATTTAAAAAGTAATTTTCTTTTATTACTTTTTAAATTGTCTAAGTTGTCTTAAGTATCGTCATATTATTGTGTTTATAAGAGGGTGCATTTTCGGTTGAAACCGACACTCGTCAACGTGAGGGAAAATATTAAAAAAATATGGAGAAATTGAGTCTCGTTGAGAAATTCGAAGGACGTGATTTTCACACTTGGCGAATCCAAATGCAGCTGACTTTGATTGAAAAAGATTTGTGGGATGTGGTCAAACCAAATGTGACAACACCAACAAATCCAACAGATCTTGCGAAGTGGAATATCAAGGATCAAAAGGCCTTGGGAACTATTGGTCTCGGTTTGTCTAAAGCGTACCTGCACCACGTAGACTTCACAAAGTCTGCAAAGGAAATCTGGGAGACATTAAATAAACTATTTGGATCTGAAGCAGAAAGTGCAAAGACAACACTGAAGCAAAAATTATACGGGTTAAAAATGGATGAAAGTATAAAAATGGCAGAACACATCAGCAAGTTCCGCTCTCTTCTCAATCAGCTTGCAGGTATTAACGAGAAGGTAAAAGATGATGATGCCAAAGCAATTCTTTTGAATAGTTTGCCTAAAAAAATGTCTCATATGGTTTTTACTTTGAGCAAGATTAAAATTGGTTTAGAAGGAGTAGTTTCTACTCTTCTTGATCAGAATGAACCTTCAGAACCAGAAGAAGAGGTCTTATATGTACACAATAAAGCTAGTACATCATCAAAGAAGGGTAAGTACAATTCAAAGCACATTCCTACAAAGGGACAAATCAAATGTTACTATTGTAAAGAAGTGGGGCATGTCATTTTAAATTGTAAAAAGCGGGCACAAGATCTACTGGATGATAAGATTGATCAAAAGGCTTATATTGTTGAAGAAGAAACTGACTGGGAAGATTATGCAACTGATGAAGAACTTTCTTGCCCTAGCGATGAAGATTATCTCTTCTGAAAATAACCAAACTGGAGGTAGGAGGAAATGGAGGATGGAGGCTACTCAGCACCTCTCGTCAGTCGCCAACGACGAGGTCGTATTTTGTGGTGGTGACATATTTATTTCTAGTTGTGTGTTTATTTTATCTGGTGTGCAGAATAAAGAGCAACAGTTTGTGTATGGTTGCTTGGTACATGCGAGTATTCCTATATGTTCTCTTGAAGTGTTGTGATGTGGCGTGGAAGGTGTCAGTCAGTGAAACAGTTGTATAGGAGGGCAGCTGGTGTCCAGAGGAGAGGAGCAGTATGCAGACCTAAAAATATGCGTAGGCATATGATTCTGGTTTCAACTACACTTCACCCCATGTTCACACTAAGGGGGTGTATGTTGGGAATATTATAGTGTAAACATTATATTATGATTTGTTGTGGAACAAAAATTATTACCTGGAATTATATGTGAAGTTGTTGTAAACAACTTCACGTATTTAGCTTGTTGTTTACAACCACTCCTAAATTATAGGAGGTTGTTTTGCTATTTTCTTGGCTATTTATTAGCCATGTATTGTGTGTATGTGATTGAGAAACGATGATCAATATATACATTTTCTATTATTCGATTCAAACTGTTAATATGTACGTGGAAATTAGGAAAGCAACAAAAATGCAAATCAAATTTGGACACTATAGAAAAACATTGTGGAAAACAATATTTAATCAGAATAGGGCGGATGGCCAGAAAATCAAAACACATAGGTGGAAAACTGAAAAATAATGCATGCATGTTAGATACGCAGCGGAATATGAGGCAGAGCAGAAAAAACACAGACATCTGTTGGAAAAGGGAGGAACGATCACATCGCATATTGGTAAGATGAAAGAAACAAATCTACATGCAAAATTCATACAATTCTCTACTCTTTTTCAAATACTTAAAAAAGGAAGAGCGATTTCAGATTTCCTCGATTTCAAAGTTTTGTATCAATTTAACGGAATGCTGAATGTACCTCAGTCTCATTGGTCTGAGAGTAGTGGATGGGAAATGGCAAAATGCCTCTCGATGATAGAGAAGGAATATTTGAAAGAGAATGTAAAAAAGCAAACTTTATCTCTCTTTCAATTGATGAAGTGACAGCAGTCAACAACACCGCATGGGTATGTATCCACATCTATACTTTAGAAAATCATATAAGGACACCTCATCTGTTGGGTGTTATGAAAATGGTTGAAAAGCTAATGCCAAAACCTATATAAAATAGTTGTTTCTCATTTGAAAGATGTTGCTGGTATGACTGATTATGAAATTGCTATGAAGTTGGTATGCGTTGGAGCGGATGGTGCATCGTCATACAGGGGTCACCGAACGGGGCTCTGTGTTAGATTACAAACAACAGTGGCCCCATATATGCTACCAATTCACTGTATGGCTCACATAATGAATTTAGCGTATAAAATGGTAAGCAACCACAAAAATGTTGCTAAATTAGAAGACCTTATAAGAGAACTTCATGCCTATATGTCAAGCAGCCCAAAGCGTTTTCTCGAGTTCCAAAAATTTGTAATTGGAATTACAAATGGCAAAAAATTTTTGAAGGATGTGGAGACTAGATGGATCTCTTTGTATGAACCTGCATGCAGAGTTTGTGAGGAGTATCCTTCATTGGTTGGTTTCATGCACAAATACCGTCATGAAGTTGATAGGGCAAGGGACTTGTTGTTCCGTTTAACTGATTTGGAGACATTGCTTACATTGGTTGGTATTCTTCCAATGTTAAAGGAGATCAATACACTGATGAAGCATGCACAGGGTAGATTAATCTATATTGTGGATTTTATACGGATGAGGAAAATGGTATGTCAAAGTCTTGATATATTGTACTGTTCCAATGATAGTTTTGATGCACCTGTTTTTGAAAATTGGAGAGATTTATTAGATCTTAAAAATCCTAACACCTTTTTGAGATTTAATATCCACGATCACCTCTGCATCACTGTTAATGGGAGGGAAATACCTGTGCACATTTTGCAAAAACGTCAAGCTATTACAGGATCGGAACGAGAAGATGTTCCCGTGACACGTAATTTGTTTGAGTCTGTTATAGTTGAAACAAGAATAAAGCTTAAAAAATTTTCAGAAACCTTGTCATCAGAAATTAGGGAACGTTTCTGTAAAGATAAAATTCTGGAAGCCATGGGTGTGATGAATCCTAATTTTTGGAATACTGAAGGTGGCCATGCAGACTTTGTCAGTAAGCATTTCCATAAATCAATGGGTACAATAATGGAACAATTTACAAAGACGTCAGAGCTCAAGGGTGTGGAAATCAAAGGTATACTAAATGCCAATTTATTAAAGTCTCAGTCAACAAATTTTGCAACAATAATGAGGAACCAATATAAGAATTTAGATCAACCTTCTGAAAGTGGTGCTATTACAAGGCTGTGGCGAGGAATCTATCAAAGTTCTATTTTACAAGAAGATATCAGTGAATATTTCAGATTATATGAGTTATGCCAAACAATGATTTTGGGGTCTGTGGAGGATGAAAGGGTTTTGGTGCATTTTCATTTATAAAATCAAAGCGAGAAACAGTTGGATAAAAATCTAGAAAAGTTGCATGAGGTGTTATGTTTCTCGATACTCCATCGAAACCTTTCCGTTCGACAGAGCAATTGCGCACTGGAATTCCCTTTGCGAAAGAAGAGGTGTGAATAATACAGCTACAAGTACAAATATTCCCAACCTTGAGAGTGTAATTGGCTCTTCGTCACATTCTACTAGAAGACAACATCAACTTTGATGAAGCTATTGATAATGGATTGTTTCAACTTTAAACGGGTATCTTCTTTATCTATCTTTAATCTTTATCATTAAAGATGTTACAGTCTATATACTAAAAATGTCAAGAAATTCACCCATCTATCTACTAATACATTTCTCGTGTTGGGTTTTTTAAAACACAGATCTAGCTCATTACAGTGGTAATGATGATTTCAACTTTAAGGAGGTATCTTTTTCCCCTTAATCTGATTGTTTGTTACTATTCATTTTTTCAGCTCTGGTTATCATTAAAGATGTTACAGGTGTATGTATTTACATTTAGTTAAATACAATATTTTTACTTTTTGAAAATGTGGGTTGACATCCGTCTGAGGAAGCTGTTACTTCTCGGGATTGACAATGTCAGGCAACTCACCCACTTATCTACTAATCCATTTTTTGTGTTGAATTTTTTTTAAGACAAAGATCTAGCACATTACCGGTGATGATTTCAATTTTAAATAGGTATCTTCTTCAACATAATCTTATTGTTTGTTACTATTCATTTTTTCAGCTCTGGTTATCATTAAAGATGTTACAGGTGTATGTATTTACATTTAGTTAAATACAACATTTTTACTTTTTGAAAACGTGGGTTGACATCCGTCCGAGGAAGCTGTTACTTCTCGGGACTGACAATGTCAGGCAACTCACCCATCTATCTACTAATCCATTTTTTGTGTTGAATTTTTTTTAAGACAAAGATCTAGCACATTACCGGTGATGATTTCAATTTTAAATAGGTATCTTCTTCAACATAATCTTATCGATTGTTACTTTACATTTTTTCAGCTCTTGTTATCATTAAAGACGTTACAAGTCTAATTCTATATATTTACATTTATTTAAAGATATTGTTGGTCTATATATTTAAAGATGTTGCTGGCACTTCTCAGGAGTCAGGACTGACAATGTCAGGCAACTCACCCCTATATCTACAATGTCATGTAAAACAAAGATCTAGCACGTTACCCTTGATGATTTCACAGCAATCTAATACGCAAGAGGTAAGCTAAACCCTAGCATATTTGCAATTATGTTTAATTTCTTACCAGTGATGATTCTTTCTTGATTTCTCAGAATTATATTTAATTTATTTTTAAATATAAGTCCACATAAAATTCCTCATAAAATTCGGGATAAACAATACATTATACGATTTTAAATATAAGTCCACATAAAATTCCTCATCATCCATATATATCATATCATCACCATATCATTATCATATCCTGAGTCCTGACACTACAATTATTATTAATACAATTATTTATCTAATTTTAAATTTATTAAAACAACTTCATTTTTAAAATAATTCATAATCATATCATTACAATTCTATCCATTCTAATCATATCGTTACAAGTGTAGAGAATAATTATCTTAAAACAAGTTCAAAAGTCTAGAGGAGAAGAATTACTGTGCTTGATGATAAATCTACGTCCACATTAAATTGATCATCATCTTTCATCATCATCTATCATTAATTATCAATTATCATCATTCATCATCTACGTCCACATACAATTCATGACAACTCAAGTAAACAAGAAACATACATATAATTCATGATAATCACCATCTAATGCAATTAAAATTAAAGATTGTATATAAATCCATATAATTAAATTCAAAAACCATAGTACATACTCAATTGTAGAAGTTTTCAAATTCAATATTTAAAGTTTCCTCAATAATAAAAGTTTCTAGTTTTCAAAACCCTCTCTTTCTTTATCCAATTCTACTCTGCACTCTTCCCCAACGGCTTCTTCCACTGTGGCTGTACCTCCTTCCCCAAAACAAGAAATCTCCATGCGACAACAAATTTGGATCAGCTGCAGCGTTCAAACTATCCCGTTGCCAATAATTTTCATAACGACTAATAATCTCATTGATAAGAACCTTAGCCCTTCTCTCCCATTCTATAAGCTGATTCATATGAGGAAGCATCTCCATCTTTCTCATCAACCCACACAAAATCTTTTTGTGCTTGTCCAGTTGTATGAAATACTCCTTGCCCTCTTTAGAAGTACTTGTGCCAAAACCCTGTATGGTCCAAGCAACAAGTGATACCTAATCAGCAAGTGAACAAAACCAGAACTTGAAAACATATAAAGAGAAAACAAACTAGCATTACTTTGTAGTACTATATGGTCCAGCCAGTTATCGATCCACTCAATGATTCTCTCCAAGCTTCATACTTAGGAATTGTGTAAAAAGATAACACATTTCCATTTTTGTGAGTTGCCTACATCAACATGTGCCAAAATTAGACATGGAGATAAATAACATCTGGAGGCTTAAAAACAAATATAAAGAGTCTCAATACACTCAACAAAATATACAGGGGTAACAGTTACCCTGACAATAGGAGTGATAAATTCCACAACAAATGAAGGAATTTTAAGCAGTGATGGCCAGGTATGGTGTATGAAATTGATCAGCAATCCTTTGATGTGGGATCCATCATGGTCCTTTAAGAGACAAAGGACAAGTCAAAGGATCTCACTAGAAAGGATGTGTCAGAATTAAGCAGAAACTAAACAACGCTATACAAAGATCATGTACCTGGTCTGTCATTATCATCAGATGGCCATATCTTAAAGATTTAATGTTGTCATATATTTTATCTTCCTGTAGACCAAGGATTTTTTTTATATTTACTATCTCTTTATTCTCCATTTGTTGGTGAGTGGTAGCTTCCCTGACATTGAGCAGCTTACCTCTGAGAGGAAACACGCCATAATAATATTGACCAACAATAGATATTCCTGCCACCTGATAGAATAAAGATAACTAAAATAACAAAAAATTAAATTGGAAAGTGATGTCGAAACATGTCACAATACTACCAAATTCAGTATTCACATTTCCCTGATTCAAGGCACAAACACTTACAGCAAGAGCCTTGGCTGAGTCACCCTCTGTTAATATTAAAGTACATTGATCAGAATTCTTCCCCCTTGATTGATTTGCATCATCAAGTTTGGGAACATCAATTAATTTCCCCTTCTTGGTTCCATCAGTTTTCTTAAGATCTTTTTTTTGTTTAAACTTTTCCACTGCACTCATCAGGTCAATCAAAGTTACAAAGCTCATCTTAGACACTAGCATTACAAAAATTACATGTACTCAGAAATGTTACATATTAGACACCACGCCTTTATTTATTGACATGGGCTGCAAATGCGAAACAGTGAAAATTACTATAAATTTATAACAAGCAAATTGTATCAGAATAAAAAATATGAATTAAAAGGAATTATACTTACAATCAACATGGAAACCGAACATTGATTCGAGAAAATTCTTTTCTTCCACGAGTGTTGCCTTGGTTGTAACAATTGGTAAATTTTTGAACGAAAGGCCCGTAAACCGATGGATGTCATTTGCTTCGATACTAAATTGAAAAATTCGGCCATCGTTCAGAGTCACATAAAAAATGTTGTCCTCTGAATTGTAGGATGACAGAAAGTAATTCAAAATATCTGGATCTGTTTGAAATGGGGCATATTAATAGTATGGATGTGAGGGCATAAGGGATTCCGTAGTTGATCTTGGAAATCGATTGAATTGGATTCTCTTGATTTTTGTTACTGAACTTGCAGTTGGGAAGCATCGAGACCTACAAAAATCAAGAGCTGGAAGGTGAAAATGAGAAAATGACCGGTTGAAGGGTATTTATAGGCTAAATTGGGCGTCAATGGCTTCACTTGACGCGTCAAAGGTTCTAGCTGACGCGCGACAATAGTCTTAGCGACGCGTGACAATAGGAGTGAGCGACGCGCGTCAAAAGTAGAAAGTGACGCGCGTCAATAGAATCCAGTGACGCGCGTCACTAGGAGCCAGTGACGCGCATCGATAGCGGGGAGTGTCGCGCGTCGGTCAAGACCATTGATGTTCCATTGATGCGCGTCGGTCAAGACCATTGACGTTCCATTGAGAAAGCCTGAGACTACCAAATAATTGATTTCTTATCCAAAATTTAATGGAATTCAAAGTTTTCACCTCTTTTTCTCTAGAGGAAATTCCCTTCATGTTTGCAATGCAGCCAATTGAGATGAAGCCTTCAAATTTATCCCCAGACCAAAGAAACAGTGTTTGGTGTGTACTTGATGATGATATAGGGTCTTGTTTGATAAGTTCAAAAAGAAACTTCATGATATATGCTAAGACTGAGTTTGAGATGAGGTACCAGTAAGGCACTGTTGACAAAATTTACACAATGTTACCTTTTTAAGATGATCCAACCTTGCACAGAGAACTTTATGTTGAGCTGTAAAAAAAATTTCAATATTTGAGACACTTGATTTTATCAATTGTACTTCAAGAAGATCATGATTAATCAATTCAAGGCATAGAAATGGGGGAGCTTCAAAAAATTGTCTTCAAACATACACTTCAACATTGTATCTTCAGCAAAGGAAAACAAAACAAGGTGGTAGCAGGAATTTTATACTTTGATACTCCTTGCAATGGTCAACCAAGTATTTCATCAGCTCAACAATGATAATTAGAAGAAAGTAAAAACAACTTTCCGTTACACAACAATTTTGATCACTTTACCCTTATTGTATCTTTCAAACCTCATTCTTGTAACTAACATGATATGTAAACAACCTTATTGAGCTATGATCATATGCACCACCTTAAAAATTTGAAAAAAAAAGAGACATATTTTAATTCAACCACTCCAAGAAGCAGTCCTGAAGAGAATCTCAAGATGTGAATCCTATACAACATATTTTGATACTGATCCATTTTCCCCAAAACATTTTACAATATCTCAAGATGTGAATCCTATACAAAATTAACTTCTTGGATGCTAAGAAGACAAGGTTGTTTTATAAAAACTTGAATAATTTTAAATACTCATTTCAAAATCTAATTAAATTTGGCATGAAGCACTAAAAGACACTCCTATACACATTTCATGTTTTGGTTAACCATGGGTTTTCCTAAAGATGTTACAGGTCTATATACTAAAAATGTCAGGCAATTCACCCATCTATCTACTAATCCATTACTCGTGTTGGGTTTTTTAAAAACAGATCTAGCTCATTACCAGTGGCAGTGATGATTTCAACTTTAAGCAGGTATCTTTTTCCCCTTAATCTTATTATTTATTACTATTCATTTTTTCAGCTCTGGTTTTCATTAAAGATGTTACGGATCTATATACTAATCCATTTCTCGTGTTGGTTTTTTTGAAACACGAGATATAGCTCGTTCTGGTGGCAGTGATGATTTCAACTTTAAGGAGGAATCTTTTTCCCCTTAATCTTATTGTTTGTTACTATTCATTTTTTCAGCTCTGGTTATCATTAAAGATGTCTATGTATTTACATTTAGTTAAATACAATATTTTATTTTTGAAAACGTGGGTTGACATCGTCCGAGGAAGTCATTACTTCTTCTCGTGACCGACAATGTCGGTGCAACTCACCCATCTATCTACTAATCCATTTTTTGTGTTGAATTTTATTAAGACAAAGATCTAGCACATTACAGGGGATGATTTCAATTTTAAATAGGTATCTTCTTCAACATCATCTTATTGTTTGTTACTTTACATTTTTTCAGCTCTAGTTATCATTTATTTAAAGATATTGTTGGTCTATATATTTAAAGATGTTGCTGCCACTTCTCAGGACTGACAATGTCAGGCAACTCACCCCTCTATCTACAATGTCAGGAAAAACAAAGATCTAGCACGTTACCCTTGATGATTTCACAGCAATCTAATACGCAAGAGGTAAGCTAAACCCTATGATATTTGCAATTATGTTTAATTTCTTACCAGTGATGATTCTTTCTTGATTTCTTAGAATTATATTTAATTTATTTTTTATATGTGGAAAATCCTTTGATATATTTTTTTAACTGCGGGATAAACTATTAAACAATACATTATACTATTATAAATATAAGTCCTGACACTCTTCCTAAAATTCCATGCTTTGTCATAGATCCATCACTTCTTCAGATTTCTCCATGAAGAAATAGATCTATTTTTAGACTTATAATGATCATCCTCTAACACGAAGTTATTCAAACTCAATTCTAATGCTATCTTCCATATCCTATAGTCACCCACCCAAATCTACACTAATCACAACTATTTACATCAACTTGACAGAGTCTTTCTCTAATAAAAATCTACACACATAGTTTGCTATGATCTAGTTTACAACCTTCAATATTTTCTTACACACTCAAAATTATTCCAACTTATAGCCTCCCAGTTCTAATCCACAATTATTCTTCACCCTTATCAAATATTAAAAAATGATAGGATTCTTCAACCTTATATGTTTTACATTAAACTTCAAAGTTCTATATCGAGCTTGACCTATCTTTTAATCACAAGGTTATTCCAACTTTGGTTAATCTAGATTCCATAACCTTGACTATTTAGAGCAACTTGTCAATCTACTCTACACAAAACAATATCCATGATAACAAAACCATATCTTTTAAACCATGGTCTTGATTGTTTCTAAAAACATTATTTTCTGACAAATGGTCTTGACTATTTTGGATGTCAAACAACCTCTCTAATGAGAGATTATGCACTTATATAGAGGTGAATCTCTTTAAAATAGAATTTTCCTACACCATAAGTCTATTAAGGAGAAATCCTAAAGATCTGCTTCAAATCTAGTTGCTATTTTTTCCCAAAAACATAATTTTCAAGATAATTAAAGTTCCACAAGATATTTAGGCACTACATTTTACATTATACACATTAAATTGATCATCGTCTTTCATCATCATCTATCATTAATTATTAGCTATCATCATTCATCATCTACGTCCACATACAATTCATGACAATGCAAGTAAACAAGAAACATACATATAATTCATGATAATCACCATCTAATGCAATTAAAATTAAAGACTATATAAATCCATATTATTAAATTCAAATACCATAGTAGATACTCAATAGTAGAAGTTTTCAAATTCAATATATAAAGTTTCCTCAATAATAAAAGTTTCTAATTTTCAAAACCCTCTTTTTCTTTATACAATTCTACTCTACTCTCTTCCCCAACGGCTTCTTCCACTGTGGATGTACCTCTTTCCCCAACACCAGAAATAACCCCTGAACTTATAAGATCTTCTGCAGCACTGTCCAGATTTTTTATAATTCTTTCTTCTTGATTTGTTGCATCTCCATGCGACAGCAAATTTGGATCAGAAGTTGCTTTGGCTTTGAATAATATGTCAGGGTCGAGACCATGCTCTTTAATTATCCGCTTTAGTGTATTGTTTTGTTTGTTAACCAAAACAATATTTTGCTTCAAATTTTTTGCTGCGGATAAGCTGTTCTTTGCTGTTTCCAAGTGAACTTGCAAAACCTTCGCCTGACTCTTCAAATTTTCATATTTCAACTGCACAAAAAGAGTAATGTCAATATAAAATATTAATGTAAATTCAAAATTTCAAATTAACAAAAATGATTGTTTAAATGTAATAGTACTTACAACAGCTCTATCTCTTTCGGCATTTGCGATTGATACCAAATCCTTGTCCTTGGACCATTTGTTAAAATATGCCTGGGCCTCGGCACTAATATTTTCCAATTTGTTTAGTGCCTTATCTAAAATGTCGTCTTTATAGTTGTTGTTAAACGTGACAGTCCCACATCTTACTTGGGTAAGTAAGGAATCCATCTTCGCAGGTTGATTCTGGACTGCAGCGTATAAACTATCCCGTTGCCAATAATTTTCATAACGACTAATAATTTCATTGATAAGAACTTTAGCCCTTTTCTCCCATTCTATAAGCTATTGGATATGAGGAATAATAAACTCACTGATATGGGATTGACAATCATTACCAATTAAGTTCTCAAAGGAAAACGTGGCAATTATTCACTATCTCGAATCGATGCGAGGCGATCTTCTTGGAGAAGAATGGGGCTTTCACCAAGATCAATTGCTCCTTGTTTCGCCTTTGGGTGGGCTGATCCTTTTTGAAAAAATTAATCAATATTTAGATAAATAAATTTAAATCGAATGTAATTCAAAATTGTAAAGCATATTAAAATTGAAATTTGAAGTATACACGCTTGGCCTTGAATCATCTTGCGGGTATCAAAAAAAACCGGTTGGGTCATTGCTATCAATGCCCAAATAATCTTCATCTAAATTTATATTGTTCAAAAAAGATATGCTGTTGCCTTGGGCAAGCCACCAAGTGATAGAGTTGGAATTCAAAGCGAGGATGCAAGGTTTAGTGTCCCACTAGGGGCCGGGCAAAAGGCATGCGTTTACCAATGTTCTTTTCACTTTGTTCCTACGGTTGGCATTTTAAAAATTAATGGTTGAGTGGGTGTCGGTGCCATGGTTTGATCATGACTGACATGTGCTGAAAAGTACAAGAAAAAAATGAAAAATATTAAAACAATTCATAAAGTCAAAACTACGAAATTAAACGTACTATAGAAAAGTTGTACCTTGTTGTCGAGGGGTTGTTTTTCTCGGTGCTACGGGTGGCCTTGTAGGAGTTGTACTCAGTGGTTGTTCAGAAGATATGAATGCATGCGACTGTATGGAGTGAGTTGGGGAAGAAGGTTCCAAAGTCCCTGTAATTCATCAATATTAAATAATGTCAATTCTTTTGGTTAAAATTTAAATTGAAAAATAAATATGCAACTTTGGAATTTGTAAATAATATATGAGAATGTATTACTTCTCTGGCATTTAATGAGTTCAAACTGTTGAGGGTTTGGAGAGGAGTGAGCTTCCATTTCAGATTGGGATTCCCCCGAAGCCTCCGCATGTTGTTGGCCTCTTCCTCTCGATAATTTCTTTTTTCGGGGAAGGGCTTCAAGATATCTTCTCTGTAAAACATTAAAATTTAAGTTTTAATAACTGCACTGTAATGTCAAAAATTGAAATAAAATTACAAACTAAATAGTTTATACCTATTGTTCTTCAAATGGAATTGAGAATTTCTTCAAAGCCTCATCAGAGCAAGTAGGAATTTGTTTATCTTTTAAATTTAAAATTGCCTCATAGTAGAAGCCGAGGAGATATTTTGTTGAATAAATGAAAGGTTTATCTGAGAGTTTTGAATTTATTATGTCAGTTCTTATTTTTTTGGATAGATATGTGCACCAATCGAATTGTCGTTTTGAGATAGTGGCACAAATGTATGCGATGGCCCAATTTGGTATATCTGTTTGGTGACCCTGCAAAACAATTCTGGCTTGAAAAAATGAAATAAGTGCAGCAAGAAAGTGGTGTGCAATTGATTGTGTATCTACACCACGCCTGGATTTATTGACATGGGCTGCAAATGTGAAACAGTGATAATTACTATAAATTTATAACAGCAAATTGTATCAGAATAAAAAACAATAAAAAATATGAATTAAAACGAATTATACTTACAATCAACATGGAAACCGTACGTTGATTCGAGAAATTTCTTGTCTTCTTCCAGGAGTGTTGCCTTGGTTGTAACAATTGGTAAATTTCTGAAAGGAAGGCCCGTAAACCGATGGATGTCATTTGCTTCAATAGTGAATTGGAACATTTGGCCATCGTTCAGAGTCACATAAAAAATACCGTCCTCTGAATTGTAGCATGACAGAAGGTAATTCAAAATATCTGGATCTGTTTCGAAATGGGGCATATTCACGAGCCCTGTAAATTCACACTCTTCCATCAAAGCTTGATATTCTGAAGACATCTTTAAAGCCGTATGGATGTGAGGGCATAAGGGATTCCTGTAGTTGATCTTCGAAATCGATTGAGTTGGATTCTCTTGATTTTCTTGTTGAACTTGCAATTGGGAAGCATGTGAAGTCGACATTATAGCTGTAATTACGTCTTTGACAATGATTTAGACCTGCAAAAATTCAAGAATGGGAAAACGAAAATGAGAAAATGAGCGGCACAAGGGTATTTATAAGCTAAATAGGGCGTCACTGGCCCCTATTGACGCGCGTCATTTGCCCCTACTGACGCGCGTCACTAGGTACTATTGACGCGCGTCAGCTCTAACTTTTGTCACGCGTCATCTAAGACATTTGACACGTGACACTGGCACCTAGTGACGTGCGACACTGTCCCCTACTGACGCGCATCACTTCCTCCTATTGTCGCACATCAGCTAATACCGACGCGCAGCGCGTCAACGAGTTCCGATGTGTAGCGTCATTATTAGCTGATGTCGTGTCACGCGTCAATAGAAGCCGATGTTGTGTGTCAAAGTCATAATTGACGCGTGTCAATAGGAGCCAGTGATGTGTGTCATAGGAGCAAATGACGCGCGTCATCAGGGGCCATGACGCGCGACAGTAGGAGGCAATGTCACGTGTCATTAATGACACCGACACACACGCCGCAAGTGACAATGTCATGCGTCATTACGATCCGATGTCGCAAGGCGTCATTACTATCCTATGTAGCGCATCATTACGAACTAGTGTCGCACCAGTGTCGCGCGTCATTACAAACTAGTGTCGCAGTGACGCGTGCGTCATTACGAACTAGTGTTGTCACACGTCACTGATGGAGCCATGAAAAACTAGGTGAAAATTTTGTTTTTGAATACTGTCAAATTCGCCTTTCGCTGAAACTGGTTACGGGGATATTCGCCAGGTATTTTCCACCTTCAATTTTATAGGGGTGTCTTAAAATGAACCCTGGTAGTTGGAAATTAAATGTTCTGTGGAATCTCTAAAATCACAAACCACGAAACTCTGAAATGTCAAAGCGACCATTACAATGTGAAACCCGAAGTCTAAAATTACGAAAGGCCAAAGTTCTAAATTTTTGGAACTTCAGAGTTTCAGACTTTGGAACTTCGGGAACAAAAATATCCATGAAGGTAACGTGAGACTCGAAACCCGAAAGTTCAAGTTCCAAAATTTTGGAACTTCGGAGTTTTGAGTTCAGAGACCGGTAGCAAAAATAACAAAATTCCAAGGAGAACTCTGAAACTGAAAGTTTAAAGTTCCAAAATTTTGGAACTTCAGGTTTTTGAGTTTGGAACTCTAAACAAAAATTTTGTTTTGTAATCGACAGAAAACTCTGAAATAAGAAGACCTCTAAAGTTCAAAAATTCGGACTTCGAGTTTAGAAAACTTCAAAATTTTGAAAACACCTTCAGGAAAGAAAACTCTACTGAAGGTTCAAGGAATTTGACAATTTTTTTGAAAACACCTTCTTGTAGAGGTAATTTTTAAAGGTTGATGGTTCATATGATAGCTTCATGGAGTCATTTATTGAAAACACCCTTCCCTATTCCTTCTTCAGCTTCACCTTTGAGTATGAATCTCTTCTCACCTCAAACTTAGGCTCTTCCATATGCTTATTCATATTCCACGAGAGCATCTTCCTTTTCATGTAAGTTCCTCATCCTTGTTTAACATTTTAAAACATAAAAGGTTCTCTACTGGTATTGAGATCTGAAATCTAGCCCTTAGCACCTTTGAAGGGTTGTCAACGTATGACATGGGGGATACCCGTGGGGTTTTCCATCACTTCCTCCCTTATGTGTGTGGTTTTTAGCATCTCTTGCATGATATTAATCTGTTCATGGCTCATTTCACCTCCAATGCCTTGGTCTTCCCCAATTACTTGTTCTTTATGACCCTCTTCTTCCTCTCCATCTCCTTTGTGCTCCTCTTCCCGTGAATCATGTGTATCCTCTTCATGCTCTCCTTATTCATGAACTTATTCATTATGAAGGATCTTATCATGTTTTTCCACCTCTTCCTCATTCATTGGAACTTCTTCCTCATTTTTCGAGAATCTCTTCCTTACGCATCATCTCTTCTTGATCACCTTTATCTCTAAGTCTTATTCCTCTTCCTCCATGTCAAATACCGATCGAGGCTTCTTCTTTCTTTGGACTAGGCTTTTATGCTCATGCTGATGGAGATTCCCGAGGTGGGTTTGAAGATATTTCCTCATGGATCCTCTATTGCATATGTTTCCCTGTGCTATGTTCCAATGCGAGAATCATCTTATTTCACTTATATCTCCTCCTCTCGGAGTATCCTTCACTTGCACTTGGGAACCCCCACCTTCTTCTTCTTCTTCTATGGAAATTATGGCAACTCAAGGTAATGTACAATGATATACTTTCCTCCCTTGATCTTCATCTTGAGATAGATATACACCTTACAAGAATTTTTACGAACTTCGGGTGGTCACCATGGGGTTCAGTCCGTATTGTCTGTCTCCATGGTCTCCACGTATGGTATGTTAGATGGATACACATATGTCTAACACAAGATATGGTAACCATTGTCTACTTTCTCTACATTGTATGTTAAATTTCACACATATTTTATGTATTTTATAGTGGTCTCGGAAGTAGTTTTTGTGAATTCCAATGATATTTTTCACCATGGCCCCATCTCCCTGTAGCTTAACATGAATCATCCAAGGTAGAAGTGTTACAATATTGTGAACTCTACCTTCGTATCCAAGAGGGATGGAATTTATCTTAGAATATTCGACTCATTCTCAAACACATCACACATCCTTCTATACCACTTCTCTAGATGTGCCTTATAAGGGTTTCAGATTGTGCCATCACAAGCATAATTAGAAAAATTTAGTGCTCGAGACTTATTCTCAATTGGGTAGACCCAGATCTTATTTTCCATACCATGAGGTACTTTGATCTCCCATAATATAATCAAAAGGAGTATAGTTCCTAAGTGATATTCTCTCCTCTTATTACTTGGTTCTTGGCCTCATCTATAATTCCTTCAACTATGAACAAGGAAATATTATATAGTGTCTCGTGTCATCTTATACATGACATGTAAAAATATTCTTGTTTACCTCCATTCAATGCTCAAAGGATCCCAACTTGTAGCTTACTAGATGCATGACCACTCTATTTCTTAGATTAATTATGTTCATAATAATGAACGTGTGGATTTCTATTTGATATTGGAACTTGGTTGTTATAGTCTTTATTGAAGTGTGTGTTACTTGTGTTGTCATTGATGTCAAGTCCATCGATGTCATAGTGGTCTAGGTGATTTAGGAGTATGGTTAGGTGATATAGGGATCTCCAAAGGTGAATATGATGTGATATGAAGGTAAACCATGGTCCAATCATGAAGTGTACAAGGTCAATTCAAGTCATTCTAGGCCTTTTCCTAGTTCAAGTACATGGTGTAAATAAAGAAAGCATGAGAAATCACTCAAATAAAAGAAAGGAAAGAACATTTGGATCACCATGAGGTGGACCAGGAGTTTTAGAAATATCTAAAAGAGACAAACCAAGTTCATGAGACTGAAACAAGTCAATATGGAGCTTTCTTAAGTCAATCCACAAGCAAGCAAGGTGTGAAATGTTGACCCAAGGTGTGATGATGCAAAAAAAAATGGTGTGAGAATTAAATTATGATATATGGTGTGTAAAAGGCCTCATAGGTAGTTATTGAAGTGTTTTAGGCACTTCTACAGGTTAGCATAGTTCAACTATTGAGAATTAGAGACCAAAGGGCACCTAGATGAGATGGGATGGAAATATGAAAGATGAACCAGAGAAAAATATCACTTGGAGGTGTTATATAGATATGTCCTTGAGGTGTGAGAAATATTTCATAAGTTGAGGATGGATATTTTGCAAGTTGTGTAAGTTTTTCCAAAACTGGGTTTTTCAAAGTATGCAAATTGAGCACCAAAATTCTTAGCAGTCAAGAAAAATTGTGGAGCCTCCTTCGAATAAATAATAAAAGAAAAAATGGATTAAATTTGGATAAAATTATGGGGAAAAAATAATTTGGTGATTGGTTGATTATTTTAGAAGTTCCATCCATTTTTGTGAGCATGTTTGTAACCCTCCAAACCCTAGTTTGGACTAGTTTTGGAAAATTGAGTTGGGTAGGTGTCTTAACTCAACTTTTTTCTTGGAAAACTATTTTAACATGTATATGAATCCTCAGGGTACATTTCCATGATGTTTTGAGTTCATGATGCTTGGTGGGCCCCACTGGAAAACAAGTGTTTTGTGAATATTTTAGTGTACAGGAGAAACTTACAAAGGAACCCCTACTCAAATTTTATTTGGATGATGTTGGTAATATGTTATTAAACTTCATTAAGTCACTTTGGTTACTCATTTGGATAAAATTGGAGTAATGGTTTCATATTTGAGCTTACCGGCAAAAGGAGCTTGTTTTGAGAAGCTAGTGAAGGAGAATGAAGGTAACCATGTTGAATTGCATTGTATGGATTTTTTTATCACCTTGATCATTATTTTTATGTTTCATATGATGTGTTTAAATAAGTACTTTAGGTTTTAAAGGTCATGTTTTACTTAAAGGGAATTGAACCAAAACGTCCCTATTAGGCCTATTGAGAAGCATGTCTGAATGTGTATAAAGGTGAGTGTTTCTCCATTAAACTCATGGTTTTAAGTGCTCAAAAATGTTATATAAATATCATTTTAAGTTTCAAATATGATAGGAATCCATTAAAAAAATTTGGAGGTGTTTGATCATGTTGCATTGAAGACTAGTTTTTGAACTCTCAAGATCAGCTAGACCAATCTCTAAGTTTCAAGTTTTTTAAGGCATTATGAGATGAATTGGAGAATTAAAATTATTTTTTGAGTTATTATACTTAAATATATTTCCATTTATAGGTTACTTGTCCCATGAGGTTAAGTTTTGAGGTGTGAATTACCTCGGGTTTTAAAGATCGAAATTATGAGACCTAGGAACCAACCAGAAAGTTTTGGGAAAAGGTGTTTTTGGATGACCTATGCTTTGAATTTGATCTTATTGTTTTGATTATATGAAATTATACTTCCTAAGATTCAATTTGGTATATTATTTTTCTTCTGGAAGTGACTGTAAGCACTTCAAATAGCATGATATTTAGGATTGTATTTTGTAGGTGCTGATTTGAGAACACCTAGGAGTATTATTGCTGATTTTTGATGATGTGTCAAGTTTCTGACATGTTGATTAGTGATTTTGACTTTTGGGACCCCTTGATACGTGAAAACCTAGTTGGTACTCCTTTGGAAAAGTTTAGGAGATAAAAACAAAAGATGAGCTCACTTGTGCACTAGAGGACAAAGCGGCATGGTAGTAATTAGCTTAACAATCTTTGAAATGTTCTTGATTCGATATGCAAGGGGAAAATATCATGAAAATGGAATTATAAAGTGAAAATTTATCTTGAAACGAAATTGAAACATTGATTTTGACATCAAATGAAGAGTGCTGAAATGAACCCAAGGTCCTTAGCTTGTCACGGTGATGCTCTTGGCGGAATTATGGATCTTCAAACTATGCAAAATCCGGTGAAGACTCGGGAATTGTAAAAGAAATGAAATTTTATGTACTTAAATGAAATTAATTTGAAGATTATATTCCTAAATCATAGATTGTAAAGGTGCGAGTTAATCCAGTCTTAAGGATGGTGATAAAGATGAGAAAAGGTAAAGTATGTGCGGAAGTTAGAAATTTACCTCATAAAGGTCTATATTAGAAGCTTCAAGGTCTTAGCATGTTAGTAGCCATAAGACAACAGAGAACTATTGATTGTAATTTAAGAAGAAGATTTAAGTCTAGTACCAGTCTATAACATTTGAGATGAAAATGTTGAGCATTAAGATATTTAAGAGCTCCAAAATGATTACCTACATTTCAAAAAGGAGATAACTTCTAGAATATTGCATTCTTCTTAGTGATAGCAAGTGCCAACTGAAGGAAGTTTTGGTTTTTTTGGATATGAATGAATATCACCAACTAGGACTCATGCAAGAGATTTTTTTCTAGAATACCCAAGGATAGTTTTCATAAGATTAAGAGTTAGTGGTTGAAATGATCTTCATGGATCATGACAGTGATGGGTTTAGCATTATTGTAAGATTGTGAAATAGTGGAAGGAATTTAAATATTTGTTAGATGCAAAAGACAAATAGATCAAAATGTATAATAAGATGAAAAGACAGGGAATTTTTGAAGTAAAATTTTTTTATTGTAGAAATGTGCTTGAACAAGTGTGTGTAAGGTGATTTAGACAAGATAGTGATAAATAGAAGTTCACAGGTTACAAAGCTACTACTAGAACTTTGAATACTAAGTAGAAGAAAATGAAACAACATGGAATGTATTTGAAAAAGGGACTGAAAATGAGAGATGTTGAAGTGTGAAAGTTATGTGATTGAGAAAAGTACTCAAATTGCAAGATGACACTTAAAAGTATATGTGGATATAGAGGAGACAAGATAGAAACAAATTTGGTGGATTAGAAGAAGACTAGTGGTTTGAATTCTCATCAACACAAATCCTTAGTAAAAGTGAGATTTCATTAAATTTGAAACATTAAATCTCACAACTTGAAGTAATTCTTAAACCTGTACAAAGGTCGATGTAGTGATTTAGAAACAAAACAATAGTGTCTACAAGTCTTTGTGAGTTGCTTGATGCATGGGGAGATCTTTTATATTTACTATCAAGCATATTAGGCATCTCCGGGAGTATTAGGTGCTATGACAGTAATTATAATAGTGATTTGTGCAAAAATTTGATGAAGATGTTGGTCTTTTCTTCAAAATGAAGACCTAGAAGATAGTATCAACATTTGTAGATAGGGGAGGTTCATGTCTGATCTAAAGGTGATGGTTAAGGTACCTAGATGGCCTTAATTGATCACAAAGAATGATGTAAACATTACATGAACAAATCAGGGTAGAACTAAACACATCAATCCACTCACAAGACATAGATTTAAAGAAAGAAATTCTAGTCTTGTAAGGAAAGTATATATATATATATATATATATATATATATATATATATGAAATCACCTTTCGGGGAGGTTAAAGAGATAATTTTATGATACAAATAAGCCTCTATAACAAGAAAAAGATTTATCAAAAGCACAAAAAGATCAGCTTAGAGACCTAAGTCCTAATTGTACCTACAATGAGTCTATGGATGAACCATGCCTAGAATTGCATCTCATGAGCCAAGATAGATATATTTTTGTGCTATAAAGATGCTCTCACTCAGAAAGGAAACATCCTCTAAGGGGGCTATGTTCATGTAAGTTGTCTTTCTCTTGTTTTGATGAGCTTGGTTGTCATTATGAGTCCTTGGTTTCCTTGTCAAGTCCATGCATACCTTTGTCATAGATGTCAAAGGGGGAGAAGTGTGATAAGAAACATGCAAATGAGGTCATCTAAGTGTGTGTGCATTCATGGTTTCCATCAATGTTTCTAGGATGGTTGTCATCAATGAAAAAGGGGAGTTTGTTGGAAGTGTGTGTCACTTGTGTTGTCATTGATGTCATAGTGGTCTAGGTGATTTAGGATTATGGATAGGTGATCTAGGATCTGCAAAGGTGCATAAGTGTGACTTGAATCTATCAAAGGTGGTATGAAGGTCAAACATGGTCCAGTCATGAAGTGTATGGGTCAAGTCAAGTCATTCTAGGCCTTGGTCTAGTGCAAGTACATGGTGTAAATCAAGAAAACATGATAAATAACTCAAATAAAAGAAAGGAAAGAATATTTGGATCACTATGAGGTGGAACAGGAGTTTTAGAAATATCTACTGAGAGACAAACTAGGTTCATGAGCTTGAAAAAGTTGGTATGGAGCTTTCTTAAGCCAATCCACAAGCAAGAAAGGTGTGAAATGTTGACCCAAGGTGTGATGATGAAAAAAAAAAACATGGTGTGACAATGGAATGATGATATATTATGTGTAAAAGGCCTCACATGTAGTTATTGAAGTGTTTTAGGCACTTCGAAGGTCAAAGCATAGTTTGACTAATGAGAATCAAATACTAAAGGGCACATATATGAGATGGGATTGAAATATGAAAGATTAACCAGAAAAAATATCACTTATAAGTTTTATAGGGATGTGTCATTGAGTATTGAGAAAACTTTAGAATCGAGGATGGATATTTTGTAAGTTGTGCAAGTTTTTCCAAAACCAGGTTTTTCAAAGTATGCAAATTGAGCACCAAACTTCTTAGCAATCAAGAAAAATTGTGGAGCCTCCTTCGGATAAATCATAAGAGAAAAAAATGGATTAAATTTTGATAAAATTATGGTGCAAAAATTATTTCGGTGATTGGTTGAGTATTTTAGAAGTTCCATCCATTTTTGTGAGCATGTTTGTAACCCTCCAAACCCCAGTTTGGACTAGTTTTAGAAAATTGAGTTGGGTAGGTGTCTTAACTAAACTATTTTTCTTGGAAAACTATTTTAACATGTATATTAATCCTCATCGTACATTTCCATGATGTTTTTAGTTCATGATGCTTGGTGGGCCCCACTGGAAAATAGGTGTTTTGTGAAGATTTCAGTGTACATGAGAAACTTACAAAGGAACCCCTGCTCAAATTTTAGGTGGATGATGTTCGTAATGTGTTATTAAACTTCATGAAGTCACTTGGGTTACTAATTTAAGGAAAATTTTAGTAATGGTTGCATATTTGAGCTTACCGGTAAAAGGAGCTTGTTTTGAGAAGCTAGTGAAGAAGAATGAAGGTAACCATGTTGAATTGCATTGTATGGATTTTTTTCTCACCTTTATCAATATTTTTATGTTTCATATGATGTTCAGAAGTGAATATTTCAGTTTTTAAAGGTAATTTCTTTCTTAAAGGGAATTGAGCCAAAACTGCCCTATTAGGCCT
This sequence comes from Taxus wallichiana var. yunnanensis, assembly GCA_018340775.1. NCBI lineage: Eukaryota > Viridiplantae > Streptophyta > Pinopsida > Cupressales > Taxaceae > Taxus > Taxus wallichiana. The sequence goes on from CM031236.1 coordinate 536,547,677, forward strand.
ATTGAGAAGCATGTCTGAATGAAAATGAAGGTGAGTGTTTCTCCATTTGACTCATGGTTCTAAGTTCTTTAAAATTTTATATACATATAATTTTAAGTTTAAAATATTATATGAATCCATAAAAAAAAATTTGGAGGTGTTTTATCATGTTGCATTGAAGACTATGTTTTGAACTCTCAAGATCGCCTAACCAATCTCCCGAGTTTCAAGTTTTTGAAGGCATTATGAGATGAATTGGAGCATGAAAATGATTTTTTAGTTATTATACTTCAATATATTTCCATTGATATGTTAATTTCCCCATGAGCTGAAGTTTTGAGGTTTGAAATAGCTCAAGTTTGATTGATCAAAATTCCGAGACCTAGGAACCAACCATGAAAGTTATGGGAAAATATGTTTTTGTATGACATATTATTTGAATTGGAGCTTAATGTTTTGATTATATGAAATTTTAATTCCTAATATTAATTTTGGTACATTATTTAATTCCTAATTTTAAGAACTTCAAATAGCATGATCTTAAGGACTGTATTTTGTAGGTGCTTGATTTGAGAACACCTAGGAGTATTATTGGTAAATTTTGATGATGTGTAAAATTTAATGACATGTGGATGAGTGATTTGGACTTTTGGGACCCCTTGATACGTGAAAACCAAGTTGTAACTCGTTTGGATAAGTTTAGGAGATAAAAACAAAAGATGAGCTCACTTGTGCACTAGAGGACAAAACTAACATGACGATTCAAGTCAGTTTGCAGAGGTCGGTTGTGTAAGATATTACAAGTTTTTCATATGGTTAAGTTGTAATTTAAACTAAAGAATATCATAGGACTCTTCAATATCATAGGATAAGTCAAGAGTTACATGTTAAAGGCCAAGAATGGAAGAAAGTTCAGAACTGAAATTGTCAACAGTGTAATGATTACTTCTTGGCAGTTTTGTTTTTGGTATTTTCTCCTTCATATGAATGAATTTTTGAGATGTAGAAGGTTTTATAAGAATTTAAAAGATTTTTAAGAATAAATATTATAGGTATACACATGCAGGTTGAATTTTTGTTGATCCAAAATTGAAAAATCAGAGATAGGAGCAATCATGAAAGAGCAAGGTGCAGCAGTGATCAAGCTTTGAATTAGGTAATTCCTAAGAGTGTTTTGTGTGAAATAAATTATGATTGTATATTATGATAGAGTTTTAATCTCAGTGAAAATTATAGATCCTTTTATGTGATAAAATCTCATCGTGTAAAAGGGTGAGAGAGAGAAAGTGAGAAGAGCTAATCTAGTGACCATATTTGTTGAGTTAAGCAACTTGTGTTTGTAAATGGTCAAAATTGTTGTAAAACAAGTGGTTTATTGGAATTTATAGGAATTTTTAGCTTCCTTTCAATTGGAAACTTTCTAAATAGGATTTAGTTTTATCTTGGGAAAGTGAGGGATTGCAGTTCCTTGTCTAGTGGTAGCTAGGCTAAACCAGGGGTTGTAGCTCCTTGTTGAGTGGTGGCTCAACTAAATAGATCATTGTAATCTAGGGATAGTTATCCCATATAGAGCTCTGATTTCAGTGGGTTTTCTCCCATTTTTATGGGTTTCCCACTTACATGAGGTGTCCTTGTGTGTGTGCATCTCTCTATCTTTTGTGTTTCATTGTTCTCACTTTAGTTATGTTGAATTCATGGAATTTACTATTGGATAAACTTGTAAAAAGATTTGAAAATTTGAGTTAGGACTAATTCACCTCCCTCTTAGTTCTAAATATTCCAACATCCTTAACCACATATTTTTCATTTAAATCTATCATGATCTTTTCTCCACTTTTACACGCTTTAGTGACCTTTCCAATCAATTGTGCATTCAAACACATTCTTCTTCCTATGAAGTAAAAATAATCCTTGTGTAATCTTGACATAAGCCACTAGTATAAGTGTGCATGATTCCTAAAATAATGACGACTCATATAACTGCAAAACTCTCACACTTTCCAAATATTTTTGAACCTTTTCATCAAGGACAATATTTATTTCCATTATTTTATCCATCTCCTTCAAGACATCATTTCGATATCGCTCTCATGGAATTATGTTCTATTATTGTAATCACTATTTTTTCACTTTGTCAACTCTGCGAGGCCCAAGGTGTCCAAAAATAACTTCTTTTGGATATAAAATTTCATAAAATCAATCATCATGGGAGTCATTGGTGTTCTTTGGTGACCTTTTGGTGCCATTTTCATTTTCAAACCCCGAATTCTCAAAATGCGTTCCCTAGGTGCTAAAAACCCACTTACTTGTTCAACTTCTTACTATGGAGTCAAAATAAAAATTGTTTTCTCAATTCCTTTCTCTTGTCCATTTCAAATTTTTGCCCTCTCTTCTCCTTGTGATTCACTTCTTTCCTTAATGCTACTTTCTACCTTTGAACCCTAGCTTTTCTTGCTTCCACACACTTTGTCTCATAAACTTCTTCCACTAAAGGATCTCTCTAAACTCATGATCGTATGGATGTTCTCTCATGTCTCCCTTAATTTTCTCTTGTTTTCCTTTATTCACAACTTTTCTGGTTCACTTTCACATTATGCACTTCAAACTTATCACAATTAATCTCTCTAACACACAAGTTCTCAAAGGCGGTGGTAAGAATGACTTTGCTCATGAAACTTTTATAGATTTTCCAATTTTCATATACATTAATTATTGTTTATCTACCACCACTATTTGATTTAAATAATTTTTTTTTTTCAAAATATAACTCCCATGTATGGTATTCTATAACCTTATGGTGTGCCACTACTTCCCAAGATGCGAGATATTCTTGCATGCTCCTTCCTATGCCACATAAGTTCCTCCTCTGTGCTAATTTCCGGGTAGACTATCTTCTTGATACCTCCCTCATGTTACACTTTATTTACATGGTTTCATATGAGAAATTATATCAACTTCAAGACGCACATAAGGTTTGGGTGCACAAACATAGGGTGTGTGAGGGAGCGTGGGAATGTAGTAAGGCAAGGCGTGCCCAGAACGGGACTTAGCCATTTTCATCCTAAGGCTATTTTTGGACTTGAAGTACTAAACACACAATGATATGAAGACTTGTAGACCATGCAAGGTTATTTTGGGGCTAGCAAAGGTTTGAGTGCCATGCAGAGTTTTGGGCTAATAATAGGATCTGTATTAGGAGTTAACTTTAAGAAGATCTATTATTAGCACTTGCATGCTTTTGTATTCTCTTGTAAAGGTGCATGGATATTATTAGCATGTAGCCTATTTTTGGAAGGTGCATAGGTGGTGAAGGGAAAGTCCCCACTCCTATATATATGTATTGATTTGCATGGTTTGGATATACCATTTTATTGTAGAGTTATGTTGCGAGAATTGTTAACACACATGACTATGGAAATTGGATCATGATGTATGAAGCTTCTATGTTTTATGGTATTAATATAATGGATCTTATTGGCTGGATATTGGTGTTAGATGTGACTAAATATGGTTCTTGCATGGTAAATCTCATTATAGTCATTGTTTAGTCAATCTTCCATATGGTTAAGCTCTAGATCTGGTTTATGCATTATGGAATGCCTTATTGTCTGTTATGAATCTGAATATATATATACTCAATCATGCTAACATTCTAGATAAGCATCTCTAAAGAGGGACCTAGTACCCTTGCATGCTTTGGGTGAGTGCTCAGTTCAATTTGAGTGATGTGCCAATGTGCCTTGGGATTTGTGGGTATATTCTAGGCTACATCATTGGTTCCATTATCGGGACCTCTTTCTCATTTTTTTTAGGATGTTGCATGATGAAGATGTACCAATTGACCTTGGCCAGTATTGAAGAGTGGTTAGATGATCTAGAAGAAGAGTATGCTCACAAATTTAGCACTAGACCTGAGTTTAATGCACACATGTGGGTTGAAAAAATCTATATGATGAGCTTTATGAGACTTTCTTTTCCATCTTTCCTATAGATCTATATAAGTGGCTGGTTACTTATGCATCTAAGAGAAATTAGAGGTTTCACATGCTTGTTTGGACACATGAAGAATTATAGGCCTTGTATGATGTAGATCTGATTTGGATGTGCTCTGTGGATGTTTGGTTCCATGGTGTTTTGAATAGCTATATTCTTGAGTACGTAGTTTCCACTTACTCTTTCCCAGAAGTTGTTGAGTTCCAGTTTTACGATCCTAGAGGATCTTACTTAAGTGGTATTCCATTGGCAATCAAGATCTTGATTGTAACCTTGGATTTGGAGACAAAGTCTATGGCTAGCTAAACCCCACCACCACATGTAAGGTAGGAGTAGGTTTGGTAAAGATGGTGGACCTAGGGTACAGAGAGACAGAGAGAAGAAAGGTGGCTTAAGTTTAATGAAGCATGTGAGAGGGATATGATAAAGCAATGAGAGATCATGGAAAGAATGGTGTTGCATGAAGGAGATGACTTGTGAAGGATTTAGAGCTCACGTAGAGGATGTGGAGCTAGAGCATCTGGAACTCCCCCATTTGGGAAAGCATAGTAGAGAACCCCTCAGCTTTAGATGAAGGCATGTTGGATGAAAGATTGTTTACCACGGGCATGCATCTGAACCTACCTAGTGACCTAGCCTTTGCACTTGGTTTTACAAATTCTACGATAGTTAACAGTAAGTAAGCTAGTGTGAGTAATAGAGTTACAGTAGATAGATTCAATTTACATTCAAGTTCAGATAGTTAATTAGGGAGCTTATTCATATATGGCGGCACAATTGTCGTCTATGTTATTTTGAGGTCAATCTAGAGGTATCTTTTCTAGTGCATCATCGGCACAGAATGCGGGCACAGAACATTGGTATAACATCTAGAAGTAGCAAAACTTTCAAACTATGGGAGTTTAGTTTAGCATGACTATTGGAACACAAGGTAGTACATCCTCTGGTCCATTACCTACTTTAGGAGGAGGATCAAGAGGGTTAGGTGGCTCGGGCACTAGTGGATCTGGTGGCACTAGAGATGGAGGAAACACGAGAGGAAACACAGCTACTGGATATGGTGGGAAAGGTCACACCAACCCCAATAGATTTATATGGAGATGTCTCTTTGTCTTCCATAATATAGAGGCATTGAAGATGTAGCCAAGCACATACATATGTGTGAGATACTATATGGCACGCGAAGGGGATCATTACTCAGAGTGCAAGGTGAGTTAGTTTATAACTACATTATAGGGGCACGTGCATAGTTGGTACAGAAAGTTTGAACTGACCAAAATTGTGTAGATTATACTACGCTACGGGATGCTTTCTTGAAAGAATTTTATATCCCTGAGTTTGAGTAGAAGAGCATCAACATGCGCATGTTGAAGGATATTAAGTAGGGCACTATTGAGAGTGTTCGGGAGTATGATGCTTAGTTCAAAACCCTTTTGTCTAAATTATCTTATGACATCCATGTAAATCAGCATGCACAGTGGTTCATTGGAGGTTTGATCATGCCTTTTAGAAGGGCACTTTCACATAAGACTTATACATATCCGCGTGAGGCACTTGAAAGTATCTCTATGCCACTAAGGTGGTAGGAAGTGTAGACACAGGAGTGAGTCCATTTTTGGAAGCTCAGATTGCAGAAATGGCTAAACAGTTGGAAAAATTATCTGCTAATTTGGCACATGAGACATGTAGTGGAATTTGGTGTACAGATTGTGAGGTAGAGGGCATACTAAGGATAGTTTCCCTCGTAAATGGTGTGCTCCTTGTTGTTGGATTGTGAGATATGTCACTTGGACCACAATTCAAGTCGGTGCCCATTATTATAGTGTGTGATAAGAAAGAATGTGTCTTGTTACTACAAGATTTGTAGTCTTCCACTCATGATACTAAATATTATAGGTTGATTGATCAGATACATGATACCATTGATATTGGCATACGATGAACTAGTGTTGTAAATAATTCTAAGGAGAAAGGTGAGCATCATGACCATGATCATAATGAAGGGCATTATAATGGAGGTCCATGGTAGAGGTCGAGGCTATTGAGGAGGATTTAGAGGCTGAGGTCGTGGCGGTGGAAGAGGTGATTTCCCTCATGGAACTTGTTATACATGTGGATCTCCTAATCATTATAGGTGCAAGTGTCCACAAAACATTATTTTTTTTTTGTGGAAAGAATCATAACTATGAAGAGTTCCCAGACTTGTATGAACACTTGAGTAAGAAGCATAAAAGGAGAATAAGGACACAAGAATTTTTATATTTTAGCACACCATGGAAGATCAATGGATTCTGAAGTTAGCGTCGGATCCTGAGTTAGTAAAGTGAAGATTACTACACGCTTTTGAAGGCTGCGTGCGCTTGAGAAGGTTCCAAAATCAAAACCTGTTATTACTAAAGAGGAGGTTCTACATGCAAAGTATCTATAACCTATGCATCAAAAGGAGGTTTATCAAGAAACCATGGAGGTAATTTAGAATTTATAGGGTGAGATACAATTTTTGAAGGAGCAGTCATGGAAATTGGAACAAAAGAAAGAAGTTGAGCTCCATCAAATGATGTAGATGATTTAAAGGAGGTTTGCAAGATGTTGTGCTAGGAAAACATTATTCCTTTATTAGGGAATTGGTTAAAGGGAAACACTTGTGCATTGGGATTGAGCATGAAAGGAATATTTTACATGCTAACCTTCCCCCTCATATCCTAGATTATGATAAGGAGATCACTCTAAATGTTGTTGTGGATGGTTGATTTTGAGTAATATCTTGATTGACACAGTGTGGAAGTGAATGTGCTTACTTTGGATGTGTGGGTTTAGATGGGAAGACCACCATTACAACCATCTTCTAATGTGTTGTTTATGGAAAACTGAATGAAGGCCACACCAATTGGGGTTTTGAAAGATGCATCAATTACTATACAAGGGGCCAAGTTTATTGGGGACTTTGAGGTCTTGGCACTCACAGAGGCAAGATAGTTTTCCAACATTGCTTGGGTGCCCTTGGTGTTATGAAAACAAAATTGATCTACATTTCAACAAGGGGTATATAAGTTTTGAAAACAAGGAAGAACACGTCATTATTCCCTTTGATAGATGGGAAATATGCACCTTATGTAGATCCCTTAAGTGAAGAAGACTTGAAAAAATTTATGTGCGCACCATTCAAGATCCAGAAGTTCTTGAGCCATCAAAGGAAGGATTTCTCTAATGGGATGATGCACAATCATGAGTGATACTACAAGTGTTGCATGTGATAAACTGGGCACATGACACTTATGAAATGGTTGGGTGTAAAGTATGAAGTGCAAATGTGTGCGTTAGTAGGCCAGTATTAGGCATTTGGGTAGTAGCTAGTACCAAGGTACACTAGTGAAGAGAATCCAAAAGTATTTCTTCTTGCTATGGAAGTTCAGTGGGAATGTTAAGTGGAAAGAAGGAATATGCTAGTTTATACTCTATGGGATGGTAGTGCCGTTGGTGGATGGTTCAAGGATAATATTTTGGAGTGGAGAGAAATAAGGATTGATTTATCTACTATATTTTTAAGGAGCAATGCACCTACTCAGATCTGTGCATTTCATGGTAATGATCTTGTTCAACACCACGTTTAGTAGTGTGAGAGACTCTACATAGACAGGAGGGAAGGAAGCTTTACCACCTTTGTTATGGGTGCACAATATTTATTTCACCTTGTGAGGTTACGTGTGCACATGGTATATCTATGTAGAGTTGAATAGAGAGATTGAAATTGACAAGAACTTACTATAGGTATGATTCAAACCTTTGACTATTTTTCCACTAAACCTTTGGTGAATGAGGCATTACAGGTTATGAAGCACTTAACTATGGGAGATAGTGCAAAGGCTGAGGAGCTCCTTCAGGATTTGTTAGGAGAGTTAGACTTGGGGCACATTTTGAAGAGGAAGAAATAGATGTTGAACAACTTGGGTATGCCTACCTAGAAAGAGAAAAGGGTAAGATGGTCTACATAGTTGATGATGAAGAGGTTGAGAACTTGGATATTGAGCACATAGAGGGTACATGTGAGGTCTTGGATAATGCATATGAGAAGGCGTGCGCATACCATGTGCCTATGAAGACCAAGAAAGTAAACATTGGAATGGATGTTGAACCTAAGGAGGCCATCATTAGAGATTATTGGTCTAACTCTAAAGTTGTTAAGATAATTGAGTTGTTGTGTGACTTCCAAGATTTGTTCCCTAAGGGCTATCATGAGTTGAAAGGAGTACATGAATCTTTGGGTGAGATGAGAATCAAGTTGAAGGAAGGAGTTGCCCAGTTTGGAAGAGGCCTTACAGGATGAATCCAAACTTGCGCATCAAGGTGAAAGAATAAATTGACAAAATGTTAATTTTTGGGATCATTGTGCCCATCGAGGAGTCAAAATGGGTGAGCCCTATGGTGATCAACATCAAGAAAGATGGGAGAATCAAAATTTGTGTGGATTATAGGGAGTTAAATGTTGCATGTGTAATTGATCCCTTTCCCACACCATTTACTGAGGAAATCTTGGAGGGCATTGTAGGGCACAAAATATACTCCTTCACTGATGGATTTTCGGGTATCATCAGGTAAGGATAGAAAAAGAGGACCAAGAGAAGAAAAATTTCACCACTTGAATGGGAATTTTTGCATACATGGTTATGCCCTTTGGACTAAAGAATGTGCCTACAATATTTTTGTGCATAGTGGTACAAGCATTTCAAGATTTTATTCACAAGTTCTTATAGGTATATCTAGATGATTGGATAGTCTATGGGCTTGTAAAGGATCACTGTGATAATTTGAGGCTAATGTTTGAGAGGTGTTGGTAGTTGAGCATCTATTTAATTTAAATATTTTCCACACCCTTTGGAATTTTTTGGGACACATAATCTGCAAAGAGGGCTTGCTAGTGGATCCTGCAAGGTTGATGTGATTTTGGGATTAGAAGAACCAGCTAGTCAAAGCGAGGTGTGCGATTCTTGGGGCACACAAGATATTACAGGAATTTTATCAAAGGTTATGCCAAGATCATCATGCCCCTAGAGGAATTTTTAAAGGAAAAGGAAAGTTTTATTGGGGTGAGGCACAACAACGCGTTTGAGACTCTGAAAGAAAGGCTTACTACAACACCTATTTTGTGCTTTCCTTTATGGTCCAAACCTTTTCACATTCATGTAGATGCCTTTGACATGGCCATAGGAATGATACTAGACCATCTTGGAGAAGGGATTTTGATCATCCTATTTACTTTGTGAGCATAAAGTTGACTCCAACAAAACAAAATTATACAACTACAGAGAGTGTGAGGAGTTGTCTATGATATACACACGCTCCATAATTTTCAACAATATTTGCTTTCTACACCTTTCATATTTTATACAGACCACATGACACTAAAGTATTTAGTGAACAAACCCATTTTATAGGGTGCATATGTCATTGGGTTATGTTATTTCAGGAGTTTAACTTTATTGTGGTGGTTAAGCCGGTAAGAGAAATTATGGTCCAAACCATTTATCAAGGATTCAATCGAGAGAGGATGTGTAGAGAATTGAGGATACAATTCCAGATGCACAACTATTAGGTTAAACTATATGCCCTAAGATTGAGAGGATATTGTTGTCTTTTTATGCACAGGTGTGGCACCTGAAGGAATGAAGGATTTGGAGAAGAAAAAACTTTCCATTCATCATACACCTTACATATTGATCAGTGGAGACTTATACAAGTTAGGTCATGATGAAGTTTTGCATTGGTGTGTACTTGAGCATGAGCATGAAGTAATTATAGAGGAGGCTCATGGTGGTATTGCAGGTGGACACTATACAAGGGATGCCCTTTGTGTAAGATTTGCTAGCTTGGTCTATGGTGGGAAACATTATACTAGGATTGCAAAGAGTATTGTAAGGCATGTGACCATTTTCAGTGCCTTGGAAAGCCTAGGCATAGAGATGAGATGCCTTTGAGGCCTATTGCTAGCACATAAACCTTTGAGAAGTGGGAAATTGATTTTTTGGTCCCTATCTCCCTAGCCCACATAAGACATAGGTTTGTGCTATATTATAACTTATACATATTATCTTACATGGTGGGCAGAGGCGGCGCCTACAAAGGATTGCACAACAACTATGGCAGCAAGGTTTTTATGGGAAAATATTATCGGCATGTATAGATGCCCTTTAAGTTTAACAAGTGATAGGGTACTCATTTCCTTAATGAGAATATCAAGATATTATTGGATGAATTTATGGTTACACACCATAGAACAACACCCTATCATTCTCAGGAAAATAGAATTTGAGGCCTTGACAAAATATTGAGCCATATATTGATAAAAAGAATTGATGTTGGAAGGATAGATTGGGATGATAAAGTCTCTATTATACTTTGGTCATATAAGAAAACCTACAAGAGGTTGAATAAAATAACACCCTTTTAGTTGGTGTTTGTTGCAGAGAGCAGTTCTACCCATGGAATTCATGTTACCTTCTTTACAAATTTCATGTGGAGGAGATTTAGCTGATGAGAAAGCACTTGAAGAACGTATTGAAAAACTCATGTAGCAAGATGAGAGGCACGCCATAGCATAGTGATAGAGGAGTCAAAAGCAAGAAAAATCTAGGAAAAAGGCATGGCATGATAGGCACATTAAGGATAAGAAGCTTGAGGTTGGACAGATGGTACTTATTTATGATTCAAAAAATTTTTTGCCACCTGGAAAGCTTAAGGTGCATTGGTTGGGACCATATGTTATCACTTATATACTTGATTCAAGCACTTGCTAGTTAGAGGCATTGGATGGAACACGGTTTCCTAGTTACTTCAACGGGAGTAGGATGAAGCCCTACTATAAATAAGTCTTCTTGGTGTTTTTATAATAAGGTAATATTTCCACTTAGGTTATATTTCCTTAATGCATTCCCTTTATATGTGTTTCCTTTCATTGTTGTTATGCTTTGTCAATTTAGTTCAGTTTTTTGTGTAATAAGCGTGCTTTTGTGTGCTAGAAGTTGATTACTATGTAAGTGTTTTCATACACAGAGAACCGTGCATACCCTTAGTGTGGGGTGGATATGTGGGGTGGATAAAAAGGATTGAGTGATGCCCTATTTCAAATTATGGTGCATGATAAAATTGAACTCATTGGTGATCATGAAAGTGAACATATTCTTAAACAAGGAAACTTAAAAAATATTGCTCAAAGTTAAGACCACATGTGGGAGAATGGATGCTCAATATAATGCAAAGTAGGTCATAACATTGGAGACTACTTAGGAAGATTCAAATTATATAGGTACTTGGCAGAGGGAAGCACGAGGAGAAGAGATTGGTGACAAAGAAGTAGTGGGTGCACTAGAAGGTTATGACCGAGGTGTGAAAATTTGAGGTGGAAGAAAGATTATAACACACATGTGGGAAGCGTGGATGTGGAATTAATAATGTATGTATAGTGGTAGATGGGAGAAATTAATGTGAAGGATTTTTGAAATTTTCTATAAATTTGGTATCTGTAACATCATTAGTACCTTGCATTGTTGAAACTAATGAGTGTGAAGTGCTAAGGAGGGATAAAGACGAAGAGAAATTTATGTATCAATGAGCTAGGTGGGATCAAATCATGGTGTTTAGAGGATTTGGCAATGCGGAATTGAGATTTGGGTGTGGTGCATGTGCTTTAACGAGGGTTTGTGTGATTATATTTTGGAGAAGGAAGTATAGCTAGGGTTTGACATATTAAAGGATCTACTTCACACTCATGGAAAGAAAAGTTTCAAGGTGACAATTTGGAAGATAAAGAACATTCCAGATGGGTGAGAAAGGAAGTATGGCACCACAAGAGCTCCTAGTTGTTAGGTAGAGGAAGACGAAGGCGAAGAGGAATGGTTGGTGGAAATGTTTTATTCAAGAGAGTAATTGAGGGCGACCATGGACAACTAAGATAACACAGTGTAATATTTTGATACTAACCACAAAATGGAAAAGTGCATGAAGGATATCACCATTGAGGTCATTATAAAGACTAATCAAAGGATGGAAGATGGAGATAGGGTTTTAGATGACTCCATGAGGAAATTACTTGAGAATGTAGGGGTCATGTAGATTCTTGAGTTACCTTACTTTGGGAATCCTAATAAATTGTGTCAGTGGCTCATGTCATGAGTAGATGAATATTTCTTCTACTTTGGGAAGGAGGATGAAGATTACCACCAAACTGATTGGAAAGGTAACGAGGTTACATGACTCCCGATAAGATATTTTCGGTGACTTGTTAGATGATGGGAATTGATGCAACAATCAGTTGCACTTAAGTACAAGAAAGGGGACCGAGCATTTAAGGTAACCAATATTGAATATATGGACACAAGGATCACAACATACGGTTGGCGTCTAGAAGTTGGGTGCCTCCAAAAGATGGAATTAGGTAAATCATCGTTGGTTTCACATAGCACACAAAATGGCCAACAAAATGTATTACAACATTGTTGGATACATTTTGGAAATCTTATTAACTAAGGCACGTGTCAGGGTAGAAAAAGGTGAGAATATTACTTGGGGTGCCATTATTCTATTGCTTTTTTTAGTGAGGTTGGTGTACCTGATGGACAAAGGGAAAATGTCGAGAATTTCCCTTAGAAAATAAGTCTCAAATCAAAGAAGTTTTCAAAGTATATATTGAGTGGCTCTATTTCCAACACATACAAGGAGTGTAATAAAAAGTGGTTTAGGAGGTTTTGTTGGGAATTTGAAGGGGAATGGCACATTCGCGTGAACTTCCTATAGTGTTGGATGACCAGAAGAGTTTTTCATTTACGAGCATTTCGGTTTGGGCGGTTTCATATGAAGGCGACAAGAAGATCCCTAGTGTAAGTTACCTTCCACATTTACTACATAGTAATTTAAGGATTCTGTCACACAGTTGTATAAAACCCATGCAAACTTTATTTTGAGGCGAGATATTCATATCTTACGAAAAACCTATGTATGGATGAACCGAGAAGCGTATGTAGAAACACTTGACACATAACATTGACATAACCACAGGGACCATGGCCATAGGAAAATCGAGCCAGCGTGCATTTATGTGTATTTGAGGATGCGCTTCAAGGATGGAAAAGTAATCAAAAGAGAGGAAATGGATATGTTGGGTCCTCAAAAGTAGAAACAGACAATGGGAGACTCAAGGCCAGTTGCACCTATGCCACCCACTTAGTGGAACCCATGCCTACGAGATTACTGAGAATGTTTTAGAGTAGCATGAAAGCAGATGATACTAACTGGACTAGACCACACACGAGAGTTTTATGTAGGAGGCGTACATTCGGGGATACTAGTCTTTGGGACTTCACAACCAATGAGGAGGTCACCACAGGTCACTCTAGTAAAGAATATTGAAGAGAAAAGGAATAAGCACTAGAAATATATACCGCTTTAGAGATAGTGAGGAGGAGGAGAAATCCCCTTAACAAATTTTTCAACAAGATGAGGACTCTCAAGCACGGAGATGCAAGATGATGAGGAGATAGGTAAAAGGGTGGTCTATGAGGACGTGGGTCTTAATTTAAGTGCCGAGGAACCTACAGAGACTAAAGCAAAGTGTTGGTGGAGATACAAAGATCATAGCACATCAAATGCATGAAGGAGATGGGAATGAGGAAGGATAAGAAGGACATCAAAGTGTTGGCGCTGAGGCACACTAGGATGCAAGCACTTTTACACAAGAAAACATCAGAGATTGCACCATTGGAAATAATAAAGATGATGTGGTAAGGACTCAGAACCTGATACATTGATGACGTGACTAAGATTATTCGTGCTTGTTTTTAGAGTATCTTGCCTAGGGGATAATTATATGGTTGGGATTGGATGGACCTAGAAATGGTGACAATGTGCATTCGCAAATAGTTATTGTGGAGCATGAAGACTCACATGGATGAGCCTGACTTTTATGTCTATGAGGATTCATGTGTGTCATGCAAGATGAGAAGGGCACCACATACCTGTCATATTACCATAAAGCCCACACTATTATCCGATGAGCAGGTAAGTAATGCACTTGTTAAAGTATCTACAGAAGTCGCGCATCATAACATTGATAAAGTGGAAACTATAAAAGATCTTGTGGATGATAAGAGGGAAAAATTTACAAAATTCAAGTGACTCATTGAGGAGCATGATAAGGCCATGGTAAAAACCCAGAATGTATGTAAGATGGCCGAGTAGATAGCTGATGAGATTATGGAAAAGAGGCATGACTTCAAGGAAAAGGTGCTAAAGTATTTTCCATCCATCCTTAATTATTTATGCACCATGGTAAGACTTCTTTTGGAAGAGGGACCGGTGCACTATCCAAAACCAAAAGATGCTATAGAAGAGGAAGCGAGGAGGCTAAGGCCGTGGATGTAAGGAAAATTGCTAGTTATGAGTCCATTATGTAAGCTTTGAAATATGAATTGAAGAAAACAAAGATAAAATCATGCACGTGTGTAAACAAGTTAACATAAAGAGAAATGTAGAGAAAATGGTTACACCACATTAAAAAGGAGGAAATAAAGTTATGATAATGGAACTATGGCATACTATTGACATATCTCAAATGTTTTTGTGTAGTTACATGACCAAGTTTGATCACGCCCCAACTGGGTAGGCCCTATGAGGCACTTGGTGATGAGGAAAATTCATAAACAAATCCTACAAAAGAGAGAAGGTTAGCAAGAGTAAAAAATGAGGTATATAAATATGCCCTAATATAATATTAATATGTTTAGTGCAATAGTGAAACATGATATGGTATTTAGAAAAATATCTATGTAGTTTTTATAATCAAAAGTAAAAGCTGAAATTAAAGTAGTAATGTGAGTATTATACATAAACAATGAATTCCACAAAATGAAATATACTTACCTTATACTTACGTGACAATGTCACCCAAATTTTCTATGGTGGATGCAATGACTTCTCAAAACCTTAAATAATCAAGAATGGGAAAAAAAAAATTATTATTAGCAAAATAAGACAAAATCACCTAGCGAAGAGACCCTAGGCATGTGGAAGTGTAGTGAAATTTGAAGATGATAACACATGGGTGGAAAACAATGTTGAAGAGTGTTATTAGTGGTCCCTAGATCTAATCATCTGTGCACAAGCTATAAGTTTTAGTCTAGGAGAAACACAATCTATGCCATTTACTCTCCTCAAAATAGTGTGCACTCACTCAGATAGGTCCGAACATATATATTGCACAATAGCTACATATGAAAGATAATAAATGAAAAATGCAAAAAGAGAAATCAAGATGTAATAATAGACAATTTTTGTACTTGAAACAAAAGCATAGACCTAAATTCATATTAGAAGTAAGATCACCTTTTTTGCAATGCACTTGCATTGTTTTATACATTTTAAGGTGTCTTTCAACTTAGCATTACTTTATTCTTCTAGTTCCTAACAAAAGGTACACCTCACACTTTCTACTTATATTTATGGAACATTAAATATCCTTTAGTTTCCCCTATCTATGTTATGCATATACCTTATTTATTGCACAATATAAAATTTCAAACTACATCCACGTTAGTTTTGACTACGATAAGACTACTTTTGGAAGAGGGATTGGTGAGCTTGTCAAAACCAAAAGATGCTACAAAAGAGGAAACAAGGGCCAAAGCCATGGTTGTAAGGAAAATTTATAGTTTTGAGTCCATTATGCAATATTTGAAAGATGAACTGAAGAAAGTAGATTTCGTATTGACTATGTGTGCAGCGCTAGATGTAATCATTAAGACAAGGACTATGGTAGAAGAAGATGAGGTTCTTTAGGTAGCCAAGAATGAAACACTTGGGTGCGTAGAAATAATTATGTTGGTGGACTCTAAGCATGATGCATTTAAGGCTGTCAAGATCCCACACAAGGAAAGAATAAAGGACATTAGGAGTGTCATCATGGAAAATATGGGTGTAAGGAAGGAATGGTCTCGGTATGGCCCATATTCTCAAAATACTTTAGAATGAAGGTGTTAATATGATCCTTGATGAATTGGATTTCATAGTTGTAGACATTCCGGATAAAAAAATAAAGCTCTAAGTGATTGGTATACATTCGAAGAAGAGGTCTAGAATGAGTATCCAGAATTGATCCTACTAGCAGAAGAGAAAGATACCAAGTAGGCTGATTTCCTTTTAGCGCCGAGTAGTCCATTCTTTTTCTCAAGTAAATATTCATTCATCATTCTTTTGGAGAGATAATTTGATTACCCATTGTCGGGCTTGGGAAAACAATCTATTTAGTGTGGGGTAATGTTGGGCTGACAAGTATAGCCTAAGTTTTGTAAGTGCATAAGGTTTGGGCACACAAACATAGGGCATGTGAGGGAGTGCAGAAATGTAGTAAATTAAGGTGCGCTAGGAATGAGACTTAGTTTTTTTCATCCTAAGGCTATTTTTGGACTTGAATTACTAAGCATGCAATGATATGAAGACTTGCAAACCACACAAGGTTATTTTGGGGCTAGCAGAGGTTCGAGTGCCATGTAAAGTTTTGGGCTAATAATAGGATTTGTATTAGGAGTTAACTTTAAGAAGATCTATTATTAGCACTTCCATGCTTTTGTATTTTCTTATAAAGGTGCATGGCTATTATTAGCATGTAGCCTATTTTGGAAGGTTCATAGGTGGTGAAGGGAAAGTCCCACTCCTCTGTGTGTGTGTGTGTATGTGTGTGTGTGTGTGTGTGTGTGTGTGTTGATTTACATGGTTTGGATATAGTGTTTTATTGTAGAGTTATGTTGCGGAATTGTTAGTGCACGTGACTATGGAAAGGAGATCATGATGTATGAAGCTTCTATTTTTATGGTATTAATATAATGGATCCTATTAGCTAGATATTGGTGTTAGATGTGACTGAATATGGTTCTTGCATGGTAAATCTCATTATAGTCATTGTTTAGTCAATCTTCATATGGTTAATCTTTAGATATAGTTTATGCGCTATGGAATTCCTTTTGTCTATTATGAATTTGAAAGAGATATATATATATATATATATATATATATATATATATATATATATACACACACACACACTCAATCATGTTAACATTCTAGATAAGCATCTCTGAGAGGGACACGATACCCTTGCACGCTTTGGGTGAGTTCTCGTTCGTCTAAGTGATGTGTTAACACGCCTTGGGATCTATGGGTATATTCTAGGATACATCACACCTTCCATATCTAATAACCTTTGCACCATATCCATCTACTTACAACACTTTCCTTTATGCACCAATATATTTTTCCAATGCACATCATTATCTCATCCCATCATGCACTCATTCATTAGCCTACAATAAAGTATGTGACACATGCCTACATTTAGTTCACCCCACACTAAAAGCATGCACGGTCCTCTGTGCATCAATCTAAAACATAGTAATCATCTCTTTTGCATGACCACGCTTATTACAAAAAAATAAAGAAAAACAAAACTAAAAGGGAAATATACTCTAAATGAAAATATTTCCTTATTACAAACACAAAATAAGATTATTTAAAGTAGGGATTCAACCTACTTCCATTGAAGTAACTAGGTAACATAGTGTTATTCAGTTCAGAATCGATATGTGTTTGATTCCAATATCTTGGTTACTATAAATGGTCCAAATCAATGCACTTTGAGCTTCCCATGATGGTGCACAAAATTTGAATCATATAAAAGCATTATGCCTCCTACTACAAAAGACTTATTCTTAATATGTCTATCATGTTAGGCCTTTTGTCTAGCTTTCTCTTTCTTTTAACTCCATCGTGCAATGACGTGCCTCTCATCAAACTACATCATTTTATCAATGTTATCCTCTAATTCCTTTTCATCATCTAGTTCTCTTGTGCACACAATACGTAGTGATGGTAATATGAAATCCATGCAAAAAAATTCCTCCATCCAAACACCAATTGAAAAGGTGTGGCCTTATTCAACCTCTTGTATGTAGTGTTATATGCCCATAACACAATTAATACCTTTTCATCCCAATATTTTCTTCCTACATAGCACATTTTTTTCAATTTATATCCTAAGATCTTATTGAAATCCTCTCGTAGTCCCATTAGCTTGTGGATGATAGGGGTATTCTTATGATGAGATATCATGAACTCTGCTAACAATATTCGACTATCTCATTAAGGAAAAGGGTTCCTCTGTCACTAGTAAGGCTCAATGGACATCCATACCTACTAATGATGTTCTCCCATAGAAATTTTGGTGTTGTAGTTGCATTACTGATCCTTTGTAGGTGTAGCCTCCATCCACCTTGTTAAAAAATCTATGCATGTAATGATGTAACATGTGCCTGTCTAACACGTAACTAGTGTAATTGGGAAAACAATGTCAATTTCCAATTTCTCAAATGGTTCTACACTTATTATATGATGCAATGACATCTCATCCCGATTCCCAGGCTTTCCTATCCTCTAAAAAAATTATCACATGCTTTAAAAAATGCCTTGGTATCCTTATAAAGTGTCTCTAACCATAATCCAATAAGTAATATTTTGTGTGTTGTTTCTTATCTTGCATAATGACCTCCAACTATTCCATTGTGTGCTTCTTCCATTATAGCTTCATGCTCACGTTCCAACACTCATCTCGCATAAGAACTCATCTCTAGCCATCTTGTATAATTCACCTCCAATTAAATTGTAGGGTGTCACATGGATCGCTAGTTGTTTATTCTCTAAGGTCTTTATACCTTTAGGCGTAACTTCAGTGCACAATGATACTACAATATCTTCTAAGTTAGCTAGTACATAATGTATTCGAATAACCGAGCATTCATCATAACGTCCTTTGTGCTTTGTACATCCTCTCATGAGTTAATTCTTGACAAATGATTTGGTCCCAAATTTCTCTTATCGGGCTTCATGATGACTGAGAAATTAAATTCTTGGAATAAAAAGATCCAACAACAGATGTGCCCTTGCAAAACTATCTTGTCAACCATATACTTAAGTGTCATGTTATTGGTGTATAAAATAAATGGTGTTGTTAGAAGATACTTTCTAAATTTTTGAAGTGTGCATACCATTGATAACGCTTTACACTATGTAGTTGTATAATTCTACTCAAAGCGATGTCAACTTCCTAATTATAAAATAAATGGGATGATCAACATTGTCTTCCCCTAGATGCACTAAAACTACTCCAATGTTTGTACCGAAGCATCCACATGAACATGGAATGGGTTATTCCATGAAGGAAAGCATAAGATAGGCATGGTGGTTAGATTATCCTTTAAATTTTCCAATGCTAAGCTGTTGCGCATTACCCTAATAGAATTTTCCTTTGCATTTAAAACATCTTCTATTGGCATAGAAATCTTTGTATACCTTTTGATAAATTTATAGTAATAACTAGTATGATTAAGGAATCTTTGTCTTGTCTTTATGGTTAGTCAAATCCTCTAATCCCAAGATAACTACAATCTTGGCTGGATCTACCAACAATCCGTACAAATTATGTGTCCGTAAGGTACCAAATGGTGTTACAAATATACACTTCTTAATATTCAAGGAGATGTTTTGATTCCAACATATTTTAAGCATCAACCTCAAGTAGTCACAATGGTCTTTCACAAGGCCATAAACAAACCAATCATCCAAGTAAACCTCAAGTAATTTTTAATGAAGTCTTGAAATTCCTACACAACAATGTGTGAGAACACAACTAGCACATTTTTTAGGCCAAAGGGCATAACCATGTGAAAAAAACATCCTCTCGTGTATGGCTAGTACTTAGCCATATTTGCTTCTCAAAAAATTTCATTAGTGCATGAGATCAAATATTGGATAAGATTTATGGGATTTTCTCAAACAGGGCAGCTCATAGAGATGAAGGAACCCAAATTTCTCTAGCATCTACTTCACATAAGGAAACTCATAGAGATGAAGGATCCCAACTTTCTCCAGCATTTGCTTCACACTATTATCAAATATAACTCCTCCTTCAATAGTAGTATTGTTTGTTTAATCCAAAAGTATTGCATCAATGTTCCTTATAACCATGATATGTGATGGTTGAAATAAGAGATCTTGCATGAGTTGACTTTATTTTCCATCTCTCTCCTTCTAGAACATCTTACAGGTACTAAATTTCCATATAAAGGGGAAACATTGGTCCAAGAGTATTGTCCTTTTTCTTCCCCTTTCTACTAAAAATCATCATTTTTCACCTATTTTCTTATCTTACACTCTATAATTGGCTTTAGCTTTAGTTGTAGTGTCTTCTCTTTCTAACTCTTCTATAATGTTGGTGAAAAAAATTATTGTAGTGTAGATTATTGGTTTTGACCAATGGTCATAGGGCTAAGCCCCTTCTTCTTGGGTATGGGGAGGATTCCATTTTTAATGTAAACTAAATAAAACTTTGGGGTGTTCATTAGGATAGGGATCACACAAGAACACTTTGCTAAACTTGTGAAAAAGTTTTTGTATAGTGTACAAGGAGGAATTTTATTGGGAAAGAGGTAAAGTGGAGTAGGATAAATAAGGATTGGGGGTTAATGTTGTGAGTAGACTTACAAAATTCACATACATTAGCTAGAGTAGGTCTACATTCAATTATAAGAATTTAATAATGTAATAAATAGTAATACTAATAAATCATAGAAAAATTTCAATGAATTCATTAATTAAGGACACAAAGTTCCTTCTTGGTTTTACAAGATCACAATGCTTACAAAGTTGGAAAAGAGAGTATGGAAGAACATAGGAAAGGAGATAGAATAATGTATCTTTTATTTCTTGTAGTAGTAGTGAAATCCAACAAATTACAATAATCAACAATTTCCAACCCTTTGGAATGGAGAAGTCATTCCAATTTATAGCATTACAAATTTCTTTTCATCTCCCCACATTACTTTTCACATTTTGTCATCATTTGTGATCTTTCATATTCTTAGGGAATAAAATTTATTATTTTTATTATCAATGAAAAATAACTCTTATAATGTCAAATTAAAGGACACTTAAGTGAATAAAATAAAATAGGGAAAAAGTGCATTCTTAATGAATAATTAGAATATGGAGATAGAAGAAAGAGAGAGAGAGAGAGAGAGAGAGAGAGAGAGAGAGAGAGATGAGGTTTTATTAATATGATGAAGATGAAGCATATATCAATAAAGAACTAGCCCTTATTGAAACTTGACAAAAAACTCTTGGAATGAACTCTTGGCCTTTGAATTCTTTACTGAAATGGGCTACCATAGGTGTCACCTTTTCTGCCTCTAGAATACAAACGTAGCTCAACACTTCAATCCATGTCTCAAGAACTTCATTGATAGTCTTGCACTAATTAAACCACACCTTATGATATCTTACAATGTTAGAGATTGAGCCTCTGATGTTTGCAAGGGTCTCCAAAGTATCCTCGTTGAAGGAGAAAGGATCACTTGTCTCCTTCTTGACCAAATATTTGAAATAAATAATTCCAAAGATGAATTGTTAGTGAGGAGAAGTCATCCAAGATTCTGAACACAATTAATGACATCATCTAAAATATCGAAGTAATTTTTCCCACAATAATCCATCTCAGAGATATCATCATTTATCATGTCATATCTAGCATTCAATGTGTAGGTATAAAGTGGGGACAAGTTCTTGGCAACGGATGTGAACACATTCCTACTCATGAGAGTGTGGGAATTGAGATAACTCATTTCAAACATAAGTGGGAACACACTATCCCAATAAGTATTCTATTTTTCAATATCTTCCCTTGTTGTCTTTACTTTCAAAATAGTGGCAAGAACATACTTGAACAAGGAGAGAACCTCTGGTAGCAATGCCTTTCCTTTCTCGAGAATATTTTTAACCCACTTATAATTTTCCTTTCTTTGCATAGTATAACCTTGGGCTATCTTGATCATCTAAGGATCAAATATAATAATAGGATGGATGATCTCTGTAGGAGGAATAGGTATTGTATTCAAATCTAAGAAGGATTGCACATAAGCAGTGAGAGTTCTCACATGTTCCTCCAATTGTTCCATAGTTTTTAATACTCGTCATTCATAAAGAAGCAAGAAGGCTATAGACACTTTAAATAGATGTGCATATTCTTCATGTACGGATATCCCCAAGGAGATTCAGGTTAACTCATAATCATATTGAGTACAATATTCCATAGGTTTTAAAACTTTGGGTCGAGATGCCTCTACATATCAAAAGTCTCTAGAGAAGAAATGGGAGGATAATTCTACTTTCTTTCCCCATTTAGTCTTCATGAATTTTGAGATAGCCTCAACATTAAGTGATGTGGCTTGTTGCACTTTCCTTGAATCATTCCCAAAAAACTCCTGAATCCAATAAAAAAATTGTTGGAGTAGACACAACATCAAACATGGAGAATTTTTAGGTTCTTGGTAAGGGAACACATTTTTCTCATGATGGGATGATTCTACCACTGAGAAGGGTATATTTGGGTACCAGTGAAGAACAAGAGACAGTGAAGGATCAATTTCACCTAGATCAAGAGGCTATATGGGATATTCGGTTATCATAGTCTTCTTATGAATATTCTTAGGAATAGAAACTTCCATGTTTTCTTCTTTTACCATATTTCTCTTTGAAGATTATTTTGAGTGAGTGGAACCCATGGATTTTTCAGATTCCCTTAGAGAGGAAGTGTTAGATACATGTCTATATTGAGGGAGACCAGCCAACTCGATGAAAGAAAATATCTTCCTTTTGAACCATTCTCTTGATCTTTGAATTATTATTGCAGTCCTCTCCTTAATGTCACATGATTATCTTATATTCCATGGATTCGGAAGAAGGGGTGAAGATTGCACCGCTTAGTACTTGGAATCAAATAAGTCTAACCCATTGTCTTTTATCTCTTTAGTAAACCAATCAAATTTGAGATCCCTCATCTGGTCTACCATCATCCACATAAATTACATTTTATGTGCCTCAAAATCATCCATGTAATTGGCCTAGTAGTATTCAATTTGGGGTGTATGGTGCAAACCTAGAATGATGAAGGCCTCTAGATTTCTCTTGATATCGAAGTCATACCTAGATGTGTAGGAGTATATACTAAGGTCATCAAAGGATACTTTTATGTTTGTCACATTTTTGATATTCTTGCATGAATATATTCCTAAGGAGATGGGAAATAACACACCTTTCCTTTTGACATTATTACACTTGGCATGAACATGAGCCGGTTGTCTACAAAATCTGAACTTTTTGATTTTGTCACTCAGGTACCTAGGTAGCTTGTAAGGAGTAAGATAATAGTTTATGGCTCTAATGTAGGTGAAGGAATGGAACTTTATGAAGTGACTACCATACTTTTTCTATCAGTGAAACTTCCTAGGAATATATTATTCATTTTGGATTTGCCTTCGAGGATCCTGATGATGAACACGGTGAATGCATAATTCACCTTGGCATAGTGGGAATTTCTATTTTTATGAATTAGTGGTAGATAATTATCATATGCATGTGATTTTTAAGGCACAAGGGGAGAAGTAGATAATCCTCTGAAGGGTCTTATGAAGGCAAGGGAATACGTTAGGTAAGAAGTCATGGTGAACTTCTTAGTGGAGGGAAACTACATCGGTTATCGATCGATGTTGTCACTAATGATCTTCCCCCAATCCACCATCTAGTTTCCTTCTACTTTCATTAGGAGTAACTGAGCCACTCAATCTTGAAAGTGTTTCATCATTTCTTCCCTAATATCTCTCCTTAGTAGAATAATGGTATCAAAATAGGCCTCATGAAATTTACTCCTAGATAGGTTCTTAGTAATATGGGAAGGATTTCTTCCTTGTATGAGACATGAACCTGTTATTCATCCACTCTTACAAATAAAATTCTTTAGATATGATGAGCTTGTGTTATTGATTTTGGGAATATGTAGGAATTGATAAAATCCCTTTGGAGTGAGAATTGTGAGGAGTGAGTTGACATTTTCTGAATTATTTTGACATCAACCTCATATTGTTATCGCATAAGCCAGGACTAATTCGGTGCTCTAAACAGAAAGTGGGTGACTACTTTCTCACGAATAGCTCACTCGAGAATACTTTCTCCTCCACTAGTTATGCAAGGCCCACCAAGAATTCTATTTTTCAAGTCATATAGATCCATGTGGGTGACACCATTATCTCCCACACCAGATTATTACGTGATCAGAGTGTAAATTGGCTCCAAACTTGAATACTTAAACTTCATGATGTCAAAAAGTAGTGATATAGGTAGAATGTGAGTTTCCACAAGTAACTTGAGCTCAATTGTAATACTTTCTATTTTTAGCAATTCCTATCTAGGACATCTATTTTTAGTAATTTTTCACCTTATGATGGTTTTTACTTGTTTAGAGTATCACAGTCTTTGAGAATTTACTATTTTCAAAAATTACTATATTTGGACAAGTAGAGCCTTGCACACTTACCATTTTGGATGGAGGTATTATATATGTTATATTATAATGAAATTAGTTTCAAAAGTTAAGGATTTGCTTCAGCACCTTCTACTCAAAGTTTTTGGTTTTCTTACCGTCGAAACTCCATAGATCTAAAAGGAAACTTCTGGGCTGAAATTTTCAAATGGATGTTGTAAATTCCATAGATCATCAATGAAAATGCTATTATAATTAGATTTATGGTGTTTATGAGAGGAAATTGGGTGCATGATTTATGAGTTATGAGTAATGCTCGATTTTGGGAGCTTAATGTTCGGGAAATGTACACCAAAGCATACATGTGTAGTAATGGAGGTTTGGGAGGAAAATATAGAACACGTGCATGATTTAATCAATAAAAAAATAAAACATTGCACAGTAAAATAATAAAACTAAAGATATTGTATTTCATTCGGGGCATATCTTCATTTACATTGAGAGGTATAAATACACATATGATCTCTATTAAATAGGAGTCATCCTTTATCCCACACATCTCTCAACCTTCCACTAATCTCTCTCAATCCCTTAGCTATCTCAACACATTCAACTAATCCTAAAAATACCAATGTGAGTTGTTTATACAACAAACTCACAACTAATATATAAAACGTATATTATTAATATGAGATATATTTTCTCATATTTGATAATATTATATTTTATTTATTCACCCATATATATTATCTCCATGATAATATATATATATATATATATATATATTATATTAAATATTACATTAAAAAATTCACCAATGTAGACAATATAATATTCCTAACAGTAAAAGAAAAAAACTTTTAATGATAAAAATGACTATGGATTTTAAACATCTCACCCACGCCTTTGCACTTTGACTCACATCTAACCCGATCGGGCTTAACTCGGGTTAGGTGGAGGTTAAACTTGAGTTTCAACAATGTAAGGGGGACAAAGGAGACACAATGGACACCTAAGTTCTCTTTGCACCAAATTTTGACAAGTGGAATTATTAGGTTTAGTGAGAATGAGATGTAGGGGTGAAAAATAGCTTTGGGGGCTTAACAATGGATTTTGATTTGACCGGGAGTTGATTTGTTGAGCGGATGAGTGGGGTGAAATTTTATTTCCCCTTATCCCCTTTGCACATATTACACTAAAGGGTAAACTAGGGGGTTGAAAATGTGCCATGGGTTTGAGTACATGTTCAAGGACAAGCTAGAGAGAGTGTTTGTGAAACCTAGGTGCAAAAGTGATGATCCTCAGTTTGCAAGAAGTTGGCCAAGAGGGGGAGCAGAATTTTTGTCACCCTTGTCCGATTTTCACCTTGGGGAAAATACAAGGGAAATTTTGATGATCAAAAATGTGCCAAAGGGTCTAGTTGTCATAAAAATGGGGCTTAACAAATTGAATCACTCATGTACCTTTCTTAACACTTCAAGTCAACTTTTTAAGTGACATAAATCCAAAATCAATGGGTGATAGAAATTTGGTGTCCCTTATTCCCATTTGCATGTGGAGGAAAAGAAAAGGAGACAAATTATTCTCAAAACCATTCTTATTCCATTTTAGGATGTTAATGTCCCCCACCAAGTCTAAATAAGGACTCTAAGATTGTTTGTTCTGCCCCAAGGGCATGGAAGGGTGTTTTGAGGTCAAACCTTATATAATTTTGACTCCAAGTCACCTGTTAAGATAATTAAAGTCATTATCATAAGCTAATTATTCCTAAAATTTGGTATTTAGGTCCTATTACATTCCTGACTCAAAGGGGCACCTGTCATGTTCTATATTATCACAAACGAATTTTAGATCTTGGAGAAAAAGTGAATATCCATCATATAGAGAGTTCCAAGAAATTTTTATTTGATTATTTTTACCTTTTAAATCCTTTCGGAACTCCTATATTCATCCGAGATAAGTTGGCTTTCATCATTGGAGCCTTCATTCCATGTGCCAAAATTACCTGGTTTTTCTTAACTTGTTCCTCACATCAATTTATTCCCCCAATTTTCTCTAAAATTCCTTGGAAAAATTCATTATTCTATGAAACGAATATGAGATGATTTGAATCTTCCTTATAAGCTTTCAAAGGGTGTTTACCATTTGAAAAATGGCCAAAAATGGCCCATTCTAGGCTTCAAGGAAATTTGTTCTTCTTCGGATCTTAGTGACTTCTTCAATCACCTTAGGTATTCAATCCTAAACATGATAGACACTTGAAAATATTGTTAGCACATTCCTCTAAGAAAAAATAATGGTGGCGAGACAAGATGGCTAGAGGAAGGATTCACGGTGATCGGGAGAGGAATTTTCAAGTAGGGGCTTGGTTGTCATAGCTATGTAGACACCGAGAAAATGTACCTTGCTCATAAGTTCTCCTATTAAAAAATAATGAAAAAATAATAAAACACAATAATCCCAAAAAATCAAATAATCTTGTAAAAATAAATATAAAATATAAAAATCCACAAAATCATAGATAAATAAGACCTCACGACTCATTTACTAACCCTTACCCACTCATATTTAATTTTGTTCATACCACCTACCCATGTGCATGCCTAATGCACTATGGACCCTACCATGGCACCCATATGTGTCCAATTCCCCTGTGCACTCAAGATATATAAAATCACCCTCTCCCACATCATTTGATCCTCTCTTAGCAACTCTTGGGCCCTAGCTCTTTATGCATAAAGGATATATTAGAGCTTTCTTTCTCTCTTTTTGCATATCTTGGTTACGTAGGTCTTGAAGAAGTGAAAGAAAAACATAAAGAATAGATA
Organism: Taxus wallichiana var. yunnanensis; assembly: GCA_018340775.1. Taxonomy (NCBI): domain Eukaryota; kingdom Viridiplantae; phylum Streptophyta; class Pinopsida; order Cupressales; family Taxaceae; genus Taxus; species Taxus wallichiana. The sequence continues at coordinate 536,574,881 of CM031236.1, forward strand.
CAACTTTTTGCAACACTATTTTAGTAAAATTCCAACACATGCAAGAATCACAATTGTGATTGACATGCGCTCTTTTTGTGATTTTCAGTGAATCACAACTATGATTATCCTGCGATCTCAGTTAGGTATACTTATCATTTTCATTTATTGTATTTTCATATTACATATATAAAATGTCTTTTATATCCTTAAAAGGGTTATGGATCTCACCAAGTTCGGTCCTCTAACCATAAAAAAAATAACTAACATTTTCCAAGTGTGATTGTGTTCAAGTTTAGATTTTGATCTAGAATATTTTTTCCCACTTTATTCAATGAAAGAAACTACAATTGTCCCTCTCTTCACAATGGCAACATAATCCCATTTTGTTTTAGTAGCATTGATTTGGATATTTCATATCAACTAATCCATCTTACAGGTGATCCAAATCTAGGAATACATTTTGGTAACCACTATGGGATTTTTCATGCATTAGTGTGCACTTGTTCATCACCTCTTGTTTCCACTCCTACGATCTGAAATCATTAACCTTTTTACAAAAATGTGTGTCCTGTCACATCTCCCACCACTTACAAACTCATCCATTATACACATTTGATGATGTGATATAAATAATTGCACAACGCCTCAAGGATGTCAATCTTGATCATCCCCCTTCCTTGTTGCACATTATTATTCCCCCTACTACGTCATCACCCTTTCATGTCCACAATGTCATCTACATGGATCCTCCTCACATCACAGCACCTCTTACACCCACATCTGTGCATTTTTCATGTTCTACTAGGTCTCATAGTTTTGGTGAATCATTTGAAAATGTTATCAACTAGTAGAAATTATCGAATGACAGATATATGTTGTTGGTTGATAATTTATGCTATCAAACAACAACATATGTATTTTTATTAAAAATCAATTTTTAACAATAGAAGTTAAAACAATGATCTTGATGAGAAATTTATCCTCATAAAATATGGCACAGACAAAAAAATTCAAAAAAATGATTTTTGTGAAAAAAAGTAGATTTTTCTAGTTTTGAATAGGATTTTTTTAATTTCTTTGATGTTAGCAACTAAAATTATCATCTCAATGAGAAATCTATCCTCACAAAATATGGTTTAAGAAAAAAATACCATACCTTTTTCCTCTTTTAACGACATCGCTTTAAAAATGCTACCGGTCAAGAGTAATTTTTCCATGTGATTTAATTTAATTTGAATTAAATCTAGTTGCATAAGTAACAAATTATATAAATGATGTACAAATGATAAAATGTAGTAATGACACAAGAAAAAAACATGTAGATTATTGAAACCCTAATCAATAAGAAGAGATAAGAATACTTAGATTATATATGTGCAATCTAAAAGTGATCCGAGTTGGGAGAAGTCTTGAACAAGATGTAAACGTCATTATATCTAACCTATTTAAATTATGGAGCTCACAAACAAGGATGAAAAGGGGTGCTGGGCACTAATGACTAGATACGGGTGCTCATGACTATGTAAAAGCTATGGATCTTATTTTTGTTGTGTCACAAGGGTATCACAGGTATTCCCTATTGATCATTAGGTAGTTGTGCCTAGATCATCGAAGGTACCTAAAACTTGTAAAGAGAAATTCACTGCAAAATCCCACAAACTGAATTAAACTTAAAAAATCAAAATACAGAATGGGCATTTGAACTGACCCTAAGAGTGAACTTGTGACTAAGCATTTCACTACATCTTAGACTCCATGTAGTTCTTGTGAGTGTGTGTAGAAATTGTGCCCTAGAATGCCCTTGTGTAAGTTGCACTTGATAGCAGGATGTAGCTAGAATGTAGCAATGTAGTAGAATGTGTGTATGGAATAGAATGAAATTTCCCTTACTATTTTGTGTATGCAAAATTATGCGATCCTTTGTCCCTTGAATAGATGTTAGATGAATGACTTGGAGTGTTTTAGGTGCCTTTTGACTACAAGCTTAGGTGATGATTGTAATGCTTAGTGTTTGGTCCTTTATTTTGAACACATAACTATGTATTTAAATGAATCCCTTGTTTTAATTTCGTAATTGACAACTGGAAGGCTGACCCATAAGTGAAAAATATTCCCAAAAGATAAAATAGACCCAAAAAGAGTGAGTAAAATAAGAAAGGGTTAGGGACACCCAAAAGGGATAGGAGCACCTGGGTGTTGTTGTCATGTTTAGGTGTTGGTGTCGAAATCATGAAAGATAAACAAGTGAAGTTATGATTCAGATATAGGGTGTGCAAGACCAAATATAAAATAAGAGACAAATAAAAGAGGCTAAAGATATTTATCAACCACTATTTTTCTTGCTTATGAATCATATAAATGCTAGTATGCTTTTAGGACCTAGAAATATACCCAAGTGCGTGATTTTTGTCTACATTTTCCCCCACTTTATTTTTGAGTGAAAAAATGATAACATAAAGTAGATAAGAGATGCATACCTTATGATCCTATAGAGCATGTAGAAAAATGTGTGCCAAGTGGATAAGTGAAGCATGGAATGATTGCAAAGTGAAGCGTGGAGACTAGGAAAGGAAAGTGACCCTAGAGAAGAAGTGTATGCATTACTTGTACATGTTATTTCTTGTATTTATTGTTTTATTCTACTTATTGTTGTGTATTAGGGATGGACCTACAAAGAAGAGAGAAAGATCAGCCAAATTCCTATATATGAAAAATATGAGAAAAGTATACAAAAGTATGTAAAAGTAGTAATAAAGGAAAATTTGTACCTAATGTGAAAGAGTGTAAAGGATAGAAAAGTGTCCTGAAATGATGTGAAGAGCTAGTTTTTGGGTGATATCATGCCAAGAACAAATGTTTTAGGAAATATCACACCAAGTGTGAGTTTTTTGGGCAATCTCATGCCAAAGAGCAAGTGTTGGGGAGAGAGGTCTAGTGTTAATCTCCTTCCATGACTCTTCCCAATAAGCACCACTACATATGGTGTGTCCAAATTTGTTCTGTTGTGTGTTCCATGTTGTTTTTGTTCCTTTTGTTGATTTTTCAATTATTTCAATTGTACTGATTGAAAGAGATAGAACGCATTTCATAATTAGATGTCTATTCCTGTAACTATAAAACTACTTTAGAGACTTTTCTAGATTGTGTCGATCGATAAAATGGATGTTGGTGCGCCCAGGACATTAGCACCTAGGGGAATAACACAGTGCCTAGGCTCTACTTTTTTATGTTGGGCACTAGTTTTTGTACTTTGTTGAGGACCTAAGTCAGATTTTGGTCCGTTATGTGACTATATTTCTATTATTTTTTTGTATTGTGTAGATCTTCATTATAGCACTTAGTTGTTTTAGGGGTTATTTATTCACCTAATGTATTCCCTCCTCATTTGAGGTGCATGCAATGATAGAAGAGAAGTTGGCTCAAATGAGAGGACCTGATGTTGTGCTAAAGTGGATACCTATGGGGGTAGGGGATGTGCATGGTAGAAACCAAGGCACATGCAAACAAAGTGGCTAGTAACATGTGTTAGTAGAAAAAAGTAGCTAACATGTAATAGAAAACAATGTAACAAGTAAGTGTGTAAACAAAGTGGATCACAAAAAGAGGGTTTCAAACATGGGACATCACTCATAATGTCACAAGATAATCAGGTCTGAAGCAACCAAAAGCATACAATGTGCAACAAGACATAGGGCATAGCCCATAAACAATAACAAACAATGGGAAGAAAAATGTGTCAAATAACCATGGTGGCATATAGTCTTGCAAAGAAAATTCTACACATGAATCACCCATTATCATGTTAGAAATATAAATAGTATGTCAAGGCATGTATATAGCAGCGAAAACTAAAGTAACTATAATGAGAAGTAGTGAAAAAAATTAGCAATAGAACTTGTGTAGTATGTGATAGTAGAGAAAGTAGATGCCCCCAGGAGCTTCAGTGGGATCTGGTAAAGATACAATGCCAAACATCATTACAGACTTGTAATAACTTTGTAAGATATCTACATTCACTTCTAAAGACCAAGTGAACACGCATGTGTATATGATAAAGATAATGACATACTGAGTATCCAGCTAACATAGTAAGCAAAAGTGCAACATGTAAATAGAACAATCTTGGCAAGAGTAAATGCAACCAAGATATTCAAGTGCAATGTATGAGTGTGATAGAATGGTATGTAAAGTGTGAATATAATAGGAGTAGTGTGTCCCCTAAAAATGTGTATGAGATGAGGTTCATTGATAAAATACTCAAAAATAAAGAATAAACCATATAAAAAGAGTACGTCATCGAAAATGTGTTGATAATGTGTGCTAGAAATATAGATCATGAAACATAGAGCATGAAAAGAGAATGTAATGAGGTTTATTTCAGATTTAGAACCTCAATGGTCAAGTATAAATTTTGGAACTAGAGTGCATCATAAAGTAATGATGATACAAGGTGTGTATCAAGATGTGTAAGAGTATTGAGAAAGATTAAGTGTGAATCATGGAGTGTGATAGTATACCTAAAGACAACTGATAATGCTAGGAGGGGGAAGAAAATGTAATGCCCCCAAGTGTGAGGAGGATATAAGGCTATCTAATGATAGTGAAAGGAAAGGGCCCTCCACTTGATATTTGAGGAGATAAAGGTATGTGACGATGCTCTAAGATTGGTGGAGTATGAGAGTAATGATGTACATGTGAAGGGGACCTATGTAATGAAGGAGGTGGTGAAAACCTATGTGAAGGGGTTACTCGAGTATTAGACTTAGGCTAATGAGATGGGCTAGTGGATTAATGTGGATGATAAATTCATAAATTATGTCATGTGTGAATAGTAGAACTAGGTGAAGAGTGTGCCTTAGATTTGAGAGTCCTAGGAGGCCTAGATGTTGTAACTAGTGTAAAGATATCATCAAGACTAGGCTTAGGAAATGGTGTGCATGGTGGAATGCCTTTAAGAGTGACAAATTGTTTATTGTGAATGAACTTGATGCAAAAATGATTCATGGAAGGAATGGATTAGGTTGTAAAGAGCTAAGAGAGATATAAGAGCATGTCACAACCTTTGATTGAATATGCCACAATGAATGACACAAGCATGGTAAGAGGCCCAACTGTAATGGGAAGCCTGATGTATCCAAAAGAATTAGGAACTGGATATGTGATATTAGATAATGGACATTTGATAGCCATGATAAGTATAATGGAGCACACACTGATAGGAGCCGCTAGATAGATCATGGTGTTATTGACGATATATGAATCGATAGAAGCATTGATATGCAATGAATCAAAAGTGAATGTAGCATGATAATCGTGATCTGAAAATGAAATGACTGGTGGTGATGCATCAGTAGAAGCAAAAAAAGGAAGTCAAGGGGCCCCAATGAAGGAGGGGGCATAACTCGATATGTATGATTAGAAGAAGAATCAAGAGCTTGCATGTCATGCTTGGGAAAAGGGTCATTGATGATTTTTATATTTTTATTATCGTTGATTGGCTTAGAAGTAGATGGATCAGGGAGCTCGAGTGAATTATTATCAATAAGATCTTGAATAAGATGCCTAAGTTTAAAGCAACAATCAGTAGAATTCCCAATGCATTGGTGATAGTAACATTTATAATTTTCATCATAATTATGGTCATGGGGACGAGATGGATCTAGATTGAGTGGCGATGGAATGGTGATTAGATTACTTTTTATGAGTTGAGGCCATAGAAAATGAGGTTCATAGTGTAATTTGGTGTGTAAGTATGATTTAGAGGTTTCCATTAAATCTTTTCAGGTGGAGATATGACATTAATGGTTGCCTTTTCTTTGGTGGGCTTAGGAGATGGCTTGAATGTAGATTTAGCTAGAAACCTATTAGAAGAAGATGAAGGAGTGTCATGATATTTTAGTTTTCCCATATATAGAAGTTTGACATCACGTAATTTGAGTGTATGACATAATTGATAAAATGAAGGAGAATTCTCAAAGATAAAACTCTCCTGAAGTGGTGGGAAGAGGATTTGACCAAAAATATCTTATATTTCTGAGTCAACAAGTATGTTGTTCATCTTAGTAAGAAAGTTCTTGTAACGTAAAACATGGTAAGATAAATGCTCGGTATATATATTTTTATTTGAGGGAGTTATGTATAAGAGATCTTGGTGCCGATATTGATAGAAAAGTGAGCAAGACAATAATTGGCTAAATGCATAAAAGAATTCTTGAATGAATAGGTAGACCGTAAACCCAATGCATGGCATAATCTTGAAAAATTCTAGGAAATAGATTAGCTAGCAATGTATGATCATCCACTTAGTTGAGACATGCCACATGATAATATCGAGACATGCTCTTGAGGGTCTCCTTGGCCATTGAAGGTGGGTAGCTTAGGGGTGACAAAGTTAAGAGGAGTGGAAAAGTAGAAATAATGGGTGCGAAAGGGGTATGAAGAATTTATTTAATAAAATCTAAATAATATTATCAAAATTTAAAAGCAATGAATGTTATAAATGACATATAATGAAATATAAATGATAAGCAATTTATTTGATTTTAATTATAAAAGGAAATGAGAGAGATAAGACACTTACCTTGATTTCACTTGTCCCAAAGGGTGTCTGGGCTGAAGAATGTGATGAAATAGAAATACATACCATCACAAAAACCTCGGAAAAATGAAGAGGAGGTGGAAATTCTGAGGCACGGGTTCTAGGGAAATATCGGGGGCTCTTGTAGGTTCCAAAGACCTCTACTGGGGCACTAGAGTTTACATAAAAGGTCGGAACTTGGTCTAATACTATATCTAGGGTTTCTCACTTGTTTTCCTTTGATCACCTGTATGTCGCACTTCGATCACCGAGGTACTTGTAAACCTGTTATCCAATTTTACACACAGCAAGATTGCATAAGGGGTCTGTCACATTCAAAATGAAATCATAGTCCTAGGAACCCACCTTCGGTTATTAACGAGATGCAATAATTAAAAATAATTCCTAAATTGCATATGAAGAGATCACCTAGCATCGAAAGGCACCCAGTTGATCTCAACTCAGTGGAGAGTTCAGGGTCGAGTTGATAAAGAACCCGGTGTCAAATTGATAATCATCTCAGAAATCATCTCAGTGGAGACTCTCAGTTGTAAGAGTTCGACGAGGTCTTGTTAATGCAAAATATAGCTCGTTGAAAATTGACGAATGAAAGGAACTGTACAAGGATCTCGGTGGAGATCGATGAAAAAAGATCTGAAGGCCAAGTTAGGGAGAGTCAAAGTTAACATGATGCCAGGTTTAATCCATTAAGACAGTGCTCGACCAACCACTTAGGAGAATGATCTTGTTTGACCGAGATGATATGAAATTATGCAGATATGGGAGGTTCAACATCATTGAATCTCAGGTTTGTAATTACATAATGGAAGGACTTTTATCGACCCAGGAAGATAGTATAAGCACCATCGAATACCAATGTAAAATTGCGTCAAACCAACATCTTAAAAAGAGTTGTGAATTATAATGGTGTTCAGACCTTCCTCGGCTGAGTATTCGGTGCACAGGCAGCAGGCATGTTGCAATATAGGAAGAGTTCTTTTGAGCACTTCCAACAAGTAGGTCACCCAGCTATGTGTTTATCTGTTCAGCATCAAATGCATCCTCAAATTCGGGATTCTCCTTCAGGATATTTTTATCAAAATCGATTAAGTGATAGTGAGAGTGTTACCGGGAGGCCTGATGAAATTTATTACAAAGATTCTCTATCGAGACCTTACTTGTTTTACGATGTAACTCATGGAAGCGAATCTCATAGAGGTGTAACTGTTTCATATCAGAATATTCATGAGGCATAATTTGCTTTGCAATTATATGAGCATCTTCAACGAGTCACTAAGTTGGCAGGCATAAACGTTTCTGTCAGAATTATCGCACCTTACAAGCTACAGCTGAAATGTTTGCACTGAGAGTTTAATGTTATCCTCAAATCTGTTGAAGGAAAACTCGGCAGGAGAAAAATCATGGGAATCCGAGAAGCCTAATGCCAAGTGGGTTTTCGTGGATGGCAAGCCAAAGAAGAAGTTCCACGCGGGGGAGTTTTGGAGCGGTATGACCAAACTTCCGTGAAGTGGAGAAATCGGGTCAAATTGCCAAGTTTGCGTGGCAAAGCTGAGGCCGGGGCCCGTGGATTGGTGTGGCCAAGCCGTTATGCGGGAATTCGGAGCTGGTATGCCAAATGGGAAATATTAAGATGGCATTCCAAGCTGTTCACTCCGTGAAGGGGAGATTCAGGCGACCAGTGCCAATGGGAAATATTAAGATGGAAAACCGTGATCAGAATTCCGCACGGGCCGTGTAAACAGGATCGGAGCACGTTGTGCGAGTCACCAGGAGGAAGTTGATGACCGAGAGATGGCGAGCGAATTGCCATATAAACCGGTGAATAAAGAATGACGCCAGGTTGGAGGAACGAGTCAAATGCCGAGTGGAGCGGCGAGTGCATGGAGATCAAAGGATGCGTGTTGCATGGACTGTGGATTGGGTTCCATAGATCATACGAAGAAAGTGTCTCCGTTCATACAGGTCCGCCCTTGTTAGGATTCCAATCAGAATACTGAACTGTTCAGATTTTGAATCAGCTTTAATAACTGCCACGACCTTCTCCTCATCCTCTGTACAGTTCTGAACTAATGTGGTCGCGAGACAGATCAACCACAGGCAGCAGGCACGTGCAGCACAGAGAAGTCTTTTGAACGCTTCCAGCAAGCACTGCAGGAAACAAATATTCACTGCCGTATACAATGGATTGGAGTCACGTCATTCAAGGCTTCATAAAATTTGCTGAGTCAGGAGATGGAAGTTTATTACGTGCAGAGTGAAACGATTCATAATTCTCAGCATGTTTTCTCCTAGAAACGAATGTGAAGGTCAACTCTGAAATACCTGGTCGGCCGTTTTGTATGTCACGACTCACATCCTTGTCACTTGTAAATGGTCTGTTTGAGAAACGATGAGGATTAGGAGAAGTTGGCAGTCATAGCAAGTCGAATGGAGGTGGGCTTAGCTTTCTTTAAGATTTTAGTAGGCGAGATAACCTAGTCTGAATCAAGAAGAATCATGACCGAGCCACACTGAATGAAGATCTCATTCAGGAATTGACAATAAAACCAATCTTGTGGTGAAGTATTCATGATTAAATGCCAAGTCCGAATCAAGAAGAATCATTGCAGAGCCAATCGAAAAATAAAGTGTGCAAGTGAGGTCGAAGAATTTGTAGAAAATGGTTTGCATGGATACATCACAGAAAACGGTAAAGGCTTGAGAATAAAAATTCTAGTTGAGAACACAAACATGTAAGGATGACTCTAAGAACGAAGGTAGTAGAGCTCAGTACTTGGCACACGGTGAGGTATCCATAGCGAGTAAGAGGTTCAAATTGGAAAGGCTCGAGGAACCGATCTAGGCGTCAAGTGCCTCAGAGGAAAGAATTTGCCGCATAAGCCATCTGCATAAGCCTAAGACACGGTTCACGTCAAAAATGAGTTCGGGAGAAAGCTTATATGAAGGATTTAGATAACCGAGTTGAGCCAACCGGGTGCTCGGGTTGATATGCAAAACAAAGCTAGGTCGAATCAGTTGAAGAGCTCGTGGTATTGTTTCATGGAGTTTGAATGTGGAATGCATGTGAATATGTGGTCCAAAACAAGAAGAAATAACTCTATCTGTCAAGACTAGAGCTATCACAGAGAAATCAATCGATTCAGTGTTGACAGGGCCACGTAACGTGATCCCTAACAATTTTCATAGCTCAAAAATCATTTCTAAATGGCGCAACATGCAGGAGTGAAATAATTTAAATTCATTGAATTGTTTAACCTCTGTGGGTACAACCAATGTATTATGGATCAAATCCACTAAGTATGATTTAGAGTCAAACTTTTCATATTGTGGAAACATTGGTACCAAGTCGAGATAAAGAATAAGCTCGCGGGTGTTGAAGTTTAATGTATTTGTAGAGGCTTTCAATTTCGGGCTTAAAGCTTCATGTTCACAATGCATATAGGTGGCTTGGTAATTCAGAATGGCTCGATTTGGAGTTTGAAGCAAGACCGTAGCAGTGGCATTCGTGAGGCGAGTCTTAATTTGCGTCAGGCCAGGTTCACAGGATCTACATGCATTTTAGCAAAATGATAAGAATCAAGTTTGATAGCTCACCATTTGAAGGACTCAATGCAAAAGAGCTCGATTGCCAAGACGAGGAAAGAGTTAGTGTGGGGTTCAAAATCGATTGCAACACCGAGTTAGAGGATTCGAAGCTCACCGAGTTGAGATTTGTGCAGACTCTATCCACATGGACCCCCCTCCTCTTCAAGTCAAACGGGTCAACGGGGGGGTCCCAACATTATGTTAATTAAATTAATATTTTTATTTAAATATTTTAATAATAATATTTATTATTATTATTTAAATATTTTATTTAAATATTATTTTAATTAATTGAGAAGACTAGGTCATCAGGCAATTAATGACCCATGATGGAACCTTCTCAGGTGGTTCAACTAACTGTAATAAATACATCATGGGCCTTCAATTTAGGAATGTAATTATGACCTTTCCTCTTCTTTCTCACATATTCTTCTATAAATGTAAGTTGGAATCTCATTTCAAAGGGTTCCAATAGTTCAGACAAGTTGGACAGTTAGATATCTCAGGCAAGTGTATACTTTTCAAGAATCCTCTCTCTTCTGCAAGTTGTTCTTGTGTGTTGAGAGAACTTTCAAGCCTCCTCTTCAAGACTGTAATGGCAACTATTGCCTCTTCTAAATGTATGATGCATTGTGCATGTTATTGAAGCAATAAAAGTGTGTGTTTTGTGACTAATCTCGGTCCTTTCATCCTTTTATGCTTCTTTGTGCCTTTCTCGTACTTGCAGGTACACTGTGCAAGTTTAAGTTTCTATTGCAGGTTCTTGGAGTTCTGTGCTTATTGAGTGGTGGAGTATTGCATGCAGTTGAGTTGTGGTGTCTGTTCACCCTTCTTGAGTTCATCCTTCTTCACTGGGAAACTGGTATATTTCTTGGTCTGATAAAGTTTAACAAAGGGAACGCGTGTCTCTTAGTTTGTGGTATCTTGTACCCTCTCTAAGTTGCAGTAGGTGAAGTTGACCTGTGGTGCACACACCCTCTTCAAATTAACCCTTCCTGAATCTGAAGACACCCTTTATTTGGTGCATCACCATCCCTAGTATAGTTTCATTTCTGTAAATCTCTTTCCCTAAAACCCCATGAAAATGTTAGCGTAAGATTAGATAATTATTTTTGTTACACTAGGAGTAGTATAGCACTTAGTTTATGAAGAGGAAGCCGGCCTTCTCCAGAGGTTCACCTTGAGCCCAAGTCCCACAGCTTAAGAGGTGATCCCATGTGTTACAATCACACTGAACTTCCTATTCACATCCTAGCCATTCGGAGGGTGCAGTGATTTGGCGACAACAGTTTTTGGCACGCCGGTGGGACCTCACAGAAGTTAGAGTTCCATCTTTCAGAGGTGTCTCATTATCAAACAAGAAATCTTAAGCCACCGTGCGACCACACACAACAGTTTTTGGCACGCCTGGTGGGACAGAGAGTTGGTACTTCTCTTCTCACTTACACAAGTCAAAGTACCTGGCGACTCTATATCTCTGGATTCCAAATCTCAGTGTAGTAACTTATGTGAAGAATTCAGACAAGAGCTTCTTCAAAGAAAGGAAAGTATCAGCATATCAAACTTTCCTTGTCTCCTCCAAAGAGAAGCAGAAGAGGCATTTCCACATCCCCAGTTGCAGATTTACCTAGTAGGGGTCATTCAACTCCTCCTTATGGAAGATTTCCTCCACCCAGGAACAATCAACCTTTCATTGCTATGGTGAGGAACCAAGTTTTTCCCCCTTTCAATGCAAGCAGTCCTCTCATGTTGGCTCAACGTGACCCGATACCTGTTGCGGCACTCAAAATTTTGCCCTTCTACACCGGGGAAACTCACGTTACTCCAGTGGAGCATATCTTTGATGTAGCTAGCATCTGTGTAGTACATAATATCACCGAAGACAACGTTGCAGTTAGACTTCTTGCTACCTCTTTCAAGGGAAAAGCACTTCAATGGTTTCAGCAGGTTAGGTGTTGGCACTATAACCACTTGGGATGAGTTGGGAGAAAAGCTATGTAAACAATTTGAAGACAAAAGTGATCACCTATCACTTTTGGAACAACTTACTACCATAAAGAGAGCTTCCCAAGAATACATGAGTGATTTCAACTTCCGATTCCAAAAGACTTGGAATAGGATTTAGGCGCTAAAGTAAAGCCTTACGCACATAATGCATTCTTGTACTATTTGCGAGCCTTGAATAGTGATGTAGCAGTTATGATCCATCCATGGGAGGGACTACACCGCACGATGCTTACGAAGTTGCCATAAGTGCGAGAGAATTCTTTGATTCAGGCTGGAAAGATAGCTCCACGACCACCAATGCCCTTTTCTCCAGATCTTACGAATCATGAGCCTATCATTGCTCCTATTCCAGTAGACTCCAAGCAACCATATCAATCTTCCCCTGCCTCTTCAAATGACTTATTTGAATTCAAGTCACTACTATAAAATTTTGGAAATGAGCTCATTGCACTCAAAAGGCAACTTGAGTTTCAATACAACAATCGTCCGTATCAGCCACAAAATCAGCAAGATCAAGCTAACTGCTCTCCTTTCAAGGAACAATCAGCCTCGAAATCAAACTAAAAGTCAAGTTGTAAATGTCAGGCCCTTGAACTTTCGAGAACCCTCTTATGCAGCCTAGCTCATCTAGAGCTATAGTACTGCTCAAAATAATCTAGTTCAAGACTACGAATGGTGTTATCCTTGCTCTCAACCTCACAATCAAAATCTTTGTCCCAATGGGGTTCTTAGCCAGGCCCTTATGGTTCAAAGTGTATCTACCCCTTCAGAGTTAACAAACAATTCATCTATGCAAGAAGCAGCTAGATCAACCGCAGGCACCTGAAGAATCCGCTTTGCTAAACTGGCAAGAAGAAGATTTTTACGGATTAAATATAGATTCTTCATCAGTGGCAGCAAACACTCATTCCAAAAAGAGAGCAATGGAGCCTCAACCTCTTGAATCTGATCTAGCATCCACTTCTCAACCTGGGTTTCAAATGGCAGTTGATAAAAATGCGGGAAAGAAATCACCAGAAACACCGGCTAGCCACACCGCAGGGAAAGATGGTTCTCCAAGCATCACGGTGCCCAAAAAACATTTTCCAAAGGAGGACCCCAATGCCCAAAAAAGTGTCATCAAAGTTGGAGCAATTCCCTTCAAAGATAGTGGAACAAATGAAGAAAACTAATCTGAGTGTTACCATGTGGGACGCACTCTCGATCCCTTCCCAAAGAAACCTATTGCGAGAAGCTTTGAATAGTTTTAGTACAACCAGTGGATCACCAAGCCATGGAGTGACAAATGCTACAAATTTGTGTCAACCGGAAGGGAAAATCATTCCTACGGCAAACAAACCACCACCATTCTACATTTCCCTAATCATTGGCGACCACCTGGTACATAATTGCATGATCGATTCTGGTGCCAGTAGCTCTGTCATGCCGAAACAAATTACAGATGTACTAGGCATACAATATGCGCCAGTTACAAGAGGGGTTGTTCAGTTGGATGGCACAGCTATTAAGACTGTTGGGGTTATCAAAGGACTTCAACTTACCATTCATGCATGCCCAAGTTTGTCATTCACCCAAGACATATCAGTCATTGATCTCCCTCCTCTCTTTGCCATATGCCTATCACGGGATTTCACTGCCAAGATGGGCGGTTACCTATCAGCCGATTGGTCACATATGATTCTCAGGACTCGATACGGAACCAAAGTAACTATAAGGGCAGAACCAATCTGCCATAATCATGTAGAACCCTACACTGCTAGTCCCATAAATGGAAATTACACCATCGGCGATCCCGAAGAGGAAGATGCCGATCATGAACCAACCACCCTTGTTGAGGAAGTCCCTGATACTTTGCTAGATGAAGTATGTAGAGATCATCAGTACGATCCCTACACTGATGTATTGGCAGAAGAAGAAGCTGGTTTGCTGGTCTTGGAAGAAACAGGATTAGGTACTTACTGTATCCATGAAGAAGATACGATCATACCACAACTTGTCAAAACACCAAGTGATTCTAAAGGACTGTGGCAATTGTTCTTCGATGGCTCAAGAAGTAAGAATGGATCCGGTGCTGGTGTTATGTTAATTTCTCCAGAGGGAGATAAGTACTTCTCATCTTTCGATTGCAGTTCAGTTGCACTAACAATGTTGTTGAATACGAGGCTCTTGTGCAAGGAATTCAGCTAGCCCAAAGGAAGGGAATCAAGGCCCTGACTATTTTTGGAGATAGTGAGTTAGTTGTTCATCAAGTTTCGGCACGTAGTGCATCCAAAAATGATCTTTTAAGATCGTATAAGAATTGAGTCGGGACCTAATTGAAGATTTTGAAGCTTTTGGAATCCATGCAATCCGGAAATCAAAATCAAGATGTAGATAGGCTTGCTACAATTGGTTCACAATACAACATACCAGTTGATATCATGAAAGAAGGGCAGCAATTTGTTAAAATGGTGGTTCGACCAGCAGTCCCTAATAATGTGAGTAGTTGGCAAGTGTTTGATAGTGACAAACAAATTGTCCTCTTCCTACAAGAAGAGGCAGAGTTTGCTACAAAGAATCAAGATAAGTTGCAAGAGTCATATGGTGAGAAAATTATTCAATTGAAAAGCAACAAGTTACCAAAAGGTTTAGTCACTTTGGAATCCATTTTCAATTCAGATGACCAAGCCACAAGACAAAGCCCTAACATGGTGGTCAGAGAAGAATATTTTGAGGAAGTTGAAGTATCAAATGAAAAATTTCTTAAGATCGGAAAAGTGTGTACTTATGGAGAGAAAGAATCTTTCATCAAAATTTGTCAAGAGTATCATGACATCTTTGCATGGAGCTATAAAGATCTGCGTGGTTTTGATCCATGTCTAGCACAACATACCATCGAACTGGATCCTAATGCTAAGCCAATTCAGAAAAAGAGACCAATTAATCCCAAAATTGAGCCACTAATGAGAAAGGAGATAACCAAGCTCATCGAGGCCTGTATAATTTTTCCCATCAAGCATTCCTCATGGGTAGCCAATTTGGTGCCCGTGAGGAAGAAGAACAGAGAGATCCGGTTATACGTAGATTTCAGGGATTTGAATCGTGCATCATTAAAAGATCATTATCCTCTTTCATCGATGGAGCAGATCCTTCAAATGGTGGTAGGAGCTCAAATATTTTCTTTTCTCAATGGATATTCAGGTTACAATCAAATCCTAGTCCAAGAATCCGACCAATTCAAAATGGCTTTCACTACCAAGTGGGGCACGTATGCCTACAATAAAATGCCATTCGGATTGTCCAATGCCGGGGCTACTTTCCAAAGAGCCATGGACATGGCATTTAAGGGACTAATCAACGATATTATTTTAGTTTACCTTGATGATATAATTGTATACTCTAAGCATGCAGAAGATCACATCACGCATCTAAGGAAAGTTTTCCAAAGGTGTAGGGAATTTGGGGTTTCACTTAACCCCAAGAAATGTATTTTCGCAGTGCACGAAGGAAATTTTTGGGGCATGTGGTTTCAGTAGAAGGATTATCAATCAATCCAGCTAGGATTCATTCAATTATGTCCTTATCTCTCCCAAGTCACAAGAAGGGCCTCCAGAGTTTTCTGGGAACCATAAATTTCATGCGGAGATTCATCCCTCAATTTCGACATTGGCTAAACCACTGACACCATGCTAAAGAAAAACATGCCATTCTCATGGACAAAGGAAGGACGAGAAAGCTTTGAAGCCATCAAAACAGCCATTTCTCAAGCTCCCACGCTTGTGAACCCCAGGTTTGACAAAGATTTTATCCTTTATGCTTTTGCAGGTCAAGAGAGCATTTCAGGGATCCTCACCCAACAAAACAACAACTTGATGGAGCAACCAATCGCTTTCTTCAGTCAATCCCTCAAATACTACGAGTTCAAATACTCATTCATTGAAAAGCAAGTCTTTGCGGTTATTCGAGCTTTGAAGAAATTCAAGCACATGTTGTCCAACAACAAGATTCATCTGATGGTGTCTCATCCAGGTGTCAAGGAGTTTTTTTTGAACAAATAAATGAACGAAAAGTGTGCTTTGGATGGATCACGAAGGTAATGGAGTATGACGTGCACATCAAAGTCACTAAAATTGTCAGAGGTAAGGGTTTATGTCAGCAACTTGCAACAGACATGGAATCAAAAAGTAATGAGGACGTGACACTCCTAAATACTGATGAGGATGTTGATCAAGCTAACTGGTTATCCAAAATGAAGAATTTCATCTTCTCAGGAGCATACCCAACAAACATGGATAAAAACCAAAGACGAACTTTCTGTCTTCAATCTATCCCATATGTTTTGGTAGATAACATTCTCTTTCAAAAAGATTTGAACGGCGTCCTCCTTCGGTGCATAGGACCAAAACAAGTCAGTAAGATACTAGAAGAATTTCATAATGGCCTATCTGGAGGACATTATTCCGCATGAACAAATGCTACCAAGATCATGCGAGCTGGCTACTATTGGCCAGATTTATTCAAGGATGCCCATCTCTGGGTAAGGAAATGTAAGGAATGTGCCTTTTTCATAGGTAAGTAGAAGCTGGCAGCTCTTCCGCTGCATCCAATTCAAGTGGATCAACCCTTTGTTCAATGGGGGTTGGACTTCATCGGAATGATTAATCCTCCATCCAGTGACGGACATAAGTGGGTCCTTACCACAACAGACTATTTTACTCGATGGACAGAGGCGGTAGCATTAAAAGAGAGCAATGAAAAGGCAGTTCTAGATTTTTTGGAGGGTATAATGACGAGGTTCGGTGTTCCGTTTACAGTCATTTCAGACAATGCGCTGGCTTTTCTTGGTATGAAATTGAGTGAATGGGCTGTTAAAAATGGGGTATACCTCAAAACTTCATCCAATTACTATCCTCAAGGAAACGGATTGGCTGAGTCTAGCAACAAAAACCTCATAAGGATTATTAAGCACACAATGGAGACTAACAAGAGGACTTGGCATACACAACTTAAGACTTCCTTATGGGCAGATTGATCACACCTAAAAGGGCCATCAGAAATTCTCCTTTCATTCTTGTATATGGAAGAGAGGCAAAACTCCCACTCTCATTGGAGTTACCTTCTTTGGAGTTAGCTCATCAACTTGAAGTTATATAGAGTGATCCTCTGATAGTAAGGTTTGCTGAACTCATGGAGTTAGAGGAAGTACGAGATGAGGCTATGAAAACTTTGGAGCAGCATCAAGATCAAGTTAAGAAATATTTTGACAAGAAGGCGTCCGACAGGAATTTTCAAGAGGGAGATTTAGTTCTCAAATGGGATGAAGACAGGCCAAACCAGGAAGACATGCCAAGTTTGACGCTCTCTGGAGTGGGCCATACATCATCACAAGTTGCAAAGAGGCAAATTCATTCCATCTATCTAGGCTCAATGGAGAAGAACTACCCATTCATGTGAATGGGATACATCTCAAAACTTGTTTTTGAGAAGCGCCCCACCCCGTGCAGTTAAATTAGGTGTTTTCCTCCAAGTGCTTATGCACATTGTTGTGTGTTGTTGTTTTTCTTTCCTTGTTGTTGTGTTTTGTGGTGTTCTGCACTTTGTTTCATCATTGGAAGGTGTCAAGGAGAGGAAAGGTTCAAGGTTTCCATAAGAGTTCAAAATTTGCTTCATTCAAATTTTTGCAGTGTTCCATGGATGTCAAGCATTCAACAGATTCAGTATACTTCATTCTTAGCATTCTAGGGAGGTCCAGGATATCAACAATGCTCAAGGAGATTTCGGGATGTGTCAAAGAAAATCATACTACTTTCAAGATTCCAACATAGACTCCATGCCCAATGGATGACTTAAGGCTACTGGAATCATGCTTAGCAAGCAATCATCCCCGAGAGGTCGCCAAAAATGTTATCCAATTTTACACACATGGCAAGATTGGATAAGGGGGTCTTGTCACGTTTAAAATGAAATAATAGTCCCTGGGAACCCACCTTTGGTTATTAATGAGATGTAATAATTAAAAATGATTCCTAAATTGCATATGAAGAGCTCACCTAGCATCAAAAGGAAACCAGTTGATCTCAACTCAGTGGAGAGTTCAGGGTCGAGTTGATAAAGAACCGGTGTCAAATTGATAATCATCTCAGAAATCATCTCGGTGGAGACTCTCGGTTTGTAAGAGTTCGACGAGGTCTTGTTAATGCAAAATATAGCTCGTTGAAAATTGATGAATGAAAGGAAGCTGTACAAGGATCTCGGTGGAGATCGATGAAAAAAAGATCTAAAGGCCAAGTCGGGGAGAGTCAAAGTCAACATGATGCCGGGTTTAATCCATTAAGACAAAGGTTGCTCGACCAACCACTTAGGAGAATGATCTTGTTTGACCGAAATGATATGAAAATATGCGAGATATGGGAGGTTCAACATCATTGAATCTCGGGTTTGTAATTACATAATGGAAGGACTTCTATTGACCCGGGAAGATAGTATAAGCACCATCGAATACCAATGTAAAATTGAGTCAAACCGACATCTTAAAAAGAGTGTGAATTATAATGCTATTCAGACCTTCCTCGGCGAGTATTCGGTGCACATGTGCAGCATGTTGCATAAAGTATAGTAAGAGTTCTTTTGAGCACTTCCAACAAGCAGGTCGCCCAACTATGTTTTTATCTGTTCAGCATCGAATGCATCCTCAAATTCGGGATTCTCCTTCAAGATATTTTTATCAAAATCGATTAAGTGACAGTGAGAGTGTTACCGGGAGGCCTGATGAAATTTATTACAAAGATTCTCTATCGAGACCTTACTTGTTTTACGATGTAACTCATGGAAGCGAATCTCATAGAGGTGTAACTGTTTCATATCAGAATATTCATGAGGCATAATTTTCTTTGCAATTATATGAGCATCTTCAACGAGTCACTAAGTTGGCGGAGCATAAACGCGTTTTCGTTGGAATTATCGCACCTTATAAGCTACAGCTGAAATGTTTTTGACCGAGAGTTTAATGTTATCCTCAAATCATTGAAGGAAAACTCGGGGAGAAAAATCATGGGAATCCGAGAAGCCTAATGCTAAGTGGGTTTTTGTGGATGGCAAGCCAAAGCAATTTCCACGCGGGGAGTTTTGGAGCGATATGACCAAACTTAGTGAAGTGGAGAAATCGAGTCAAATTTCCAAGTTTGCGTGGCAAAGCTGAGGCCGGGGCCCGTGGATTGGTGTGGCCAAGCCGTTATGCGGGAATTCAGAGCTGGTATGCCAAATGGGAAATATTAAGATGGCATTCCAAGCTGTTCACTCTGTGAAGGGGATATTTAGGCGACAGTGCAATGGGAAACATTAAGATGGAAAACCGTGATCAGAATTCCGCACGGGCCATGTAAACAGGATCGGAGCACGTTGTGCGAGTCACGAGGAGGAAGTTGATGACCGAGAGATGGCGAGCGAATTGCCATATAAACCGGTGAATAAAGAATGATGCCAGGTTGGAGGAACGAGTCAAATGCCGAGTGGAGTGGCGAGTGCATGGAGATCAAAGGATGCGTGTTGCATGGACTGTGGATTGGGTTCCATAGATCATACGAAGAAAGTGTCTCCGTTCATACAGGTCCGCCCTTGTTAGGATTCCAATCAGAATACTGAACTATTTAGATTTTGAATCAGCTTTAATAACTGCCACAACCTTCTCCTCATCCTCTCATGCAGATTACGAACTAATGTGGTCGCGAGACAGATCAACCACAAAGCGAGCACGTGCGGCAAGTAGAAGTCTTTGAACGCTTCTAGCAAGCCATGCGCAGAAACAAATATTCACTGCCGTATACAATGGATTGGAGTCACGTCATTCAAGGCTTCATAAAATTTGCCCGAGTCAGGAGATGGAAGTTTATTACGTGCAGAGTGAAACGATTCATATTGCTCAGCATGTTTTCTCCTAGAAACGAATGCGAAGGTCAACTCTGAAATACCTGGTCGGCCGTTTTGTATGTCACGACTCACATCCTTGTCACTTGTAAATGGTCTGTTTGAGAAACGATGAGGATTAGGAGAAGTTGGCAGTCATAGCAAGTCGAATGGAGGTAGGCTTAGCTTTCTTTAAGATTTTAGTAGGCGAGATAGCCTAGTCTGAATCAAGAAGAATCGTGACCAAGCCACACTGAATGAAGATCTCATTCAGGAATTGACAATAAAACCAATCTTGTGGTGAAGTATTCACAGATTAAATGCCAAGTCTGAATCAAGAAGAATCATTGCAGAGCCAATTGAAAAATAAAGTGTGCAAGTGAGGTCGAAGAATTTATAGAAAATGGTTTGCATGGATACATCACAGAAAACGGTAAAGGCTCGAGAATAAAAATGCTAGTTGAGCACACAAACGTGTAAGGATGACTCTAAGAATGAAGGCAGTGGAGCTCGGTACTTGGCACACGGTGAGGTATCCATAGCGAGCAAGAGGTTCAAATTGGAATGGCTCGAGGAACCGATCTAGGTGTCAAGTGCCTCGGAGGAAAGAATTTTCCGCATAAGCCATCTGCATAAGCCTAAGACACGGTTCACGTCAAAAATGAGTTCGGGAGAAAGCTTATATGAAGGATTTAGATAACCGAGTTGAGCCAACCGGGTGCTCGGGTTGATATGCAAAACAAAGCCAGGTCGAATCAGTTGAAGAGCTCATGGTATTGTTTCATGGAGTTTGAACGTGGAATGCATGTGAATATGTGGTCCAAAACAAGAAGAAATAACTCTATCTGTCAAGACTAGAGCTATCACAGAGAAATCAATCGATTCAGTGTTGACAGGGCCACGTAACGTGATCCCTAACAATTTTCATAGCTCAAAAATCATTTCTAAATGGCGCAACATGCAGGAGTGAAATAATTTAAATTCATTGAATTGTTTAACCTCTGTGGGTACAACCAATGTATTATGGATCAAATCCACTAAGTATGATTTAGAGTCAAACTTTTCATATTGTGGAAACATTGGTACCAAGTCGAGATAAAGAATAAGCTCACGGGTGTTGAAGTTTAATGTATTTGTAGAGGCTTTCAATTTCGGGCTTAAAGCTTCATGTTCACAATGCATATAGGTGGCTTGGTAATTCAGAATGGCTCGATTTGGAGTTTGAAGCAAGACTGTAGTTGTGGCATTCGTGTGGCGATTCTTAATTTGCGTCAGGCCAGGTTCACAGGATCTACATGCATTTTAGCAAAACGATAAGAATCAAGTTTGATAGCTCACCATTTGAAGGACTCAATGCAAAAGAGCTCGATTGCCAAGACGAGGAAAGAGTTAGTGTGGGGTTCAAAATCGATTGCAACACCGAGTTAGAGGATTCGAAGCTCACCGAGTTGAGATTTGTGCAGACTCTATCCACATGGACCCCCCTCCTCTTCAAGTCAAACGGGTCAATGGGGGGGTCCCAACATTATGTTAATTAAATTAATATTTTTATTTAAATATTTTAATAATAATATTTATTATTATTATTTAAATATTCTTTTAATTAATTGAGAAGACTAGGTCATCAGGTAATTAATGACCCATGATGGAACCTTCTCAGGTGGTTCAACTAACTGCAATAAATACATCATGGGCCTTCAATTTAGGAATGTAATTATGACCTTTCCTCTTCTTTCTCACATATTCTTCTATAAATGTAAGTTGGAATCTCATTTCAAAGGGTTCCAACAGTTCAGACAAGTTGGATAGTTAGATATCTCGGTGCAAGTGTATACTTTTCAAGAATCCTCTCTCTTCTGCAAGTTGTTCTTGTGTGTTGAGAGAACTTTCAAGCCTCCTCTTCAAGACTGTAATGGCAACTATTGCCTCTTCTGAATGTATGATGCATTGTGCATGTTATTGAAGCAATAAAAGTGTGTGTTTTGTGACTAATCTCGGTCCTTTCATCCTTTTATGCTTCTTTGTGCCTTTCTCGTACTTGCAGGTACACTGTGCAAGTTTAAGTTTCTATTGCAAGGTTCTTGGAGTTCGTGCTTATCGAGTGGTGGAGTATTGCATGCAGTTGAGTTGTGGTGTCCATTCACCCTTCTTGAGTTCATCCTTCTTCACTGGGAAACTGGTATATTTCTCGGTCTGATAAAGTTTAACAAAGGGAACGCGTGTCTCTTAGTTTGTGGTATCATGTACCCTCTCTAAGTTGCAGTAGGTGAAGTTGACCTGTGGTGCACACACCCTCTTCAAATTAACCCTTCCTGAATCTGAAGACACCCTTTATTTGGTGCATCACCATCCCTAGTATAGTTTCATTTCTGTAAATCTATTTCCCTAAAACCCCATGAAAATGTTAGCGTAAGATTAGATAATCATTTTTGTTACACTAGGAGTAGTACAACACTTAGTTTAGGAAGAGGAAGTCGGCCTTCTCCAGAGGTTCACCTCGAGCCCAAGTCCCACAGCTTGAGAGGTGATACCATGTGTCCCAATCACACCAAACGTCCTATTCACATCCTGGCCATTCGGAGGGTGCAGTGATTTGGCGACAACAAAACCTACACATAAATATTCTCCTACAAAACCCTCAAAAATACATCAAATCCTAAAAAATAAAGATGAAAAATGAGGGGTTGGATTGTCCTCAACTGTCAACTACTAAACTTATTACTGAGCATTGTACTACATCTCAAAACCAATGTAGTTCTATGTGTTTGTTTTTAAAATATTGCCCCTAGGTTTCCCTCATGCCAATGAAACCAGGATAGCGGGTGGTAGCTAGATAAATTTCAAATGTGTGGATTAAATAGAATGAACTCCCCTTCCTATGCAGTTTGTATGCAGAATAATGAGCCCAAGATGCGAGCCCTCTAATATGTTGATAGATAGCCCTTGATAGAAATTTCCTAACCTTATTATCGTATGTTTTTTGTGTTTATATAGGGATCTCTTTCTTGAATTTTGACCTTAATTACCCGACATGTTGACTATTACATCGGGATATGAGTGGGAAAACCAAAAATACTAACCTCAAGTGTCAAAAATAAGATCAAAATTAAAGACGGCATGGGTATCGAGGGTGGACGGGAGTGCTTGGGAGATATTGTCTAGTCTTGGGTGCTAGTGTCTAGAGACAAATGATGAAAAATGAGTGAATATTGTGTTGGAAGTGACAAGGAATTATAGGGGGTGAATCGACCCCCGGTAAAACATTTCACACTATACTTCATAATATCAAACACACAAACTCATGAAGCACAAATATCAATGTGTAGTCACAAGAAAATAGACTTCACCATGAAACATAATCAAAGAAAGGATCATAAGATATACACAAAACCACTTATATTGATACTCAAATCATATCACCATACTTTTATTGATATTCAAATCAGATCACAATGAATGATGTCTTCAATAATAGTCAACAAGATACAATGAAGAGCTATCAAGACAATCAACTTTGTCTCATGAACATATATGAAGATATAATTCTTTGCAAATACATTCAACTCAATATCAGATCTAAAAATACTTCATAAACCTGCAAATTACATCAACATGCTAGGGAAATATCATTGAAACACATAACACAAGATCTTCCCTTCTTCTTCAATTCACCATCAAAGAAACATCACCATCTTTGCTTTTCTAAAATACTCCTCATGAAAATTCAACCAACTACTGACCCAGAATGATATTCCAGGGGTTTTGGGGTAGGCCCATGGGGTTTTTCTTTGTAGCCAAGGGTTCTTCAAAATAATATAAAAGGGGTTGCAAAATATTATTAACAATTTTCCCATAACATCACTCTTATAGCCTCTCCATGATTCAAATTCAAACTCAAACATTTTCCCTCCTTTTTCAAACCTAATGCATCTTAAAACATCCCA
Source organism: Taxus wallichiana var. yunnanensis (assembly GCA_018340775.1). NCBI lineage: Eukaryota > Viridiplantae > Streptophyta > Pinopsida > Cupressales > Taxaceae > Taxus > Taxus wallichiana. Next base: position 536,598,878 of record CM031236.1, read on the forward strand.
AATAATTTTCTCAACAGCCACAAGTGACCCAATTAGGTCATCCTAACTAAAAACATCATTCCATGCTCCAAAAAGACTCAAATCCCCATGGGTAGAAAGATAAAATTATCCTAACACCAAAAGTATACTTTTTCATAACCCATCAATCACCATAAATATTTAAAATAGTATTTAAACATCATACATGGTCATAATTTTCATCAAACAATCAAAAAAATTAAATGGGACCATTTCTTCTTATACTTCTCAAAACACCTTATTCCAACACCCTTTAGGACCTTGTCTTCACCTTTAGGCCTCAAGATCACACAAAATCATCTCAACTATGGCATCTAACAATTATATGGAAATGGAAGGACCTGTAAAACACTCCTAAAAATTTAGAGCTCATAAAACATTCACCGATAAAACCACAACCATTTTTTTCACCAAACCAAGCTTCCCAAAAAGTTGTTTTCAAAGATCAATTGATTAACAAACTTCCTGGAACATTAAATACTTCCGAGATGGATTCATTTTATGAAAAATTAATCCCTCTTTACTCTACAAGTTATATAAATCATCACCTAATCCATTTAATTCTCCAAAAATCGAAAACATCCAGTGAGAACTGTCTGTCCTACACTGGTAAAAATAAATCTTCTCACAAAATGACCTAGAAACCATATCAAAACTAATCACGAAACAAACCCTATATAAATGAAAATATATCTTAATCCTATTCCCCAAAAAAATTGAATAACCTCCTAACTCCTCCTTTAGCTCTTGTAATGTCCAATTTAATGAAGATTTTTTTTTACTGCTCCAAAACTACCCTTTGACCAATCAACCTAAATAGGGCTTTGCATTTTTTCATCATCACCATGACCTAAAAACTTCATGTAAATATATAAAAACTCTCGGGATCTCATAAATGGAAATTTATTCATTACCTCATTTGAAGAACTTTGCCACAAACTAGAACTCTTTAGAAACTTGCATTTTTAGGTGGGGCCCACATATGACCACATGCTCTAACATACCTTTCTAGAAATATAGAATATTCCTCTACAACATCAAATCATGACTTTTCAACTAGCAATCAAAACAGATTAGTATACACACTTTTCTCGTAAACTACTATAGACTAGAGTATTAGTAGGGTTTAAAACCAACTTTCCTTCTTAACGATTATTCATAAAAACTAGAAGATAAAACTACCTAATTTTTTTCAAACCTTATAAACTCAATATAGAAACATCCTTGAAATCCACAAGGTCCCATGTAAAGCACATAATTCAAGGTGAGCATTAGAAGGTCCAAATTGAGCTAGAAAACACACTACCAAGTACCTTGTTTCACCAAAACTGATGTATCATGAAAAATACTCATCATGGAAACCTAAAAGTTTTCCCACAGCATCATGACATACCCTACTAACATCTCCAATCATCACCATGTCACAAATATCTCTTAATTTTTTAGGTACTAAGACTTGCATAGCCTCTTAGGATTTTACATTGTGAAGGTTAGGGTCAACTTAAATAACATTGTAACTCATCATGAAAGAACTAAAAATTGTCTACACATACTTTATACATCATTATACACTTTCCTACATTCATCCATGAGCTTATACAACTCCATACCTCAATCTCATTTCTCCATAGCATCCATGCCTGGTCCAAATGAGCACCTGAATCATGTTCACCAACCTATATTTGCACCTTTCAAATCATATGAGTGCCCAAGAACTCTACAAACATCCTATCCATCGTGCTAACATGCTTCTGAAGCAACCAAGAAGCTCCAATCACCATGCAACATCATCTAGTCTAGTTAGGTCACTTGAATGGGGTTGTTAAAACATGTCATCCTCATTGAAACAACCTATGCAACCAAGAACATACCTAAATCTCCATTTCATCATCACTCTAAGAATCATATGACTCTAATCCATCATCCATTTTTGAATTAATGAGGTTTTGCATCAATGACAACACCTATGCAACAGACATGCCAACAATATCCCCCTTATCATTGATAGAAAACCACCTGAAATTTTCCCCCTTTTTACATTAATTACAAATGCATACCTGTAAAGCAACATGTTTTTAATTTTCATTATCTTCATAGTTTCATTATTTGGTTAGAAACATCAACCAAAGATCTCAATTAAGCACAAAAACTTGAAATTTACACTCAAAACTTGATTTCTCCTCTTTGTAAGCATGAAAAACACCATGCCTCCCCTAGGCCAAGCAGTTACATAATATGAATATATCAAGAAATAATGAATAAAGCATCATATTACCTTTCTTGGAGATAAATCACCACTTTTCACCTTATATGCATGCACAACTAGTCATTTTTCACCCCAACCATGTTTTATCCTTCATGAATCCATTCTACAGCAGAGCACTACCTAAACCATACACTCTGAGATCATGCCAACAATGTCATAAATGAGCATACAAATCCATCATACCTTCATTCTTGAGCATACATCATCTTTTCCAAGCATGGTATAGCTTATCAATACAATCTCTTGCTCTCCATATCACACTAGGACTAAGATCCATGAAGTAGCTTAGGATCCAACTTTCACATGTCCTAGAACATCATCCACACCTTGAACATGTAATTTACAACTCTCATGGAATTAATGCAACCATATCTAGTAAACATGCACATAAATAAGCTTATTACCTTGTATTCTTGGCTTGGGAGTACTTCAAACACCTAAGCTCAGTCTTAAAGTTCATCTTTAGTTTTTAACAATCATAAATAATAAAATAGTGCAATCAAGGACCAAAACCAATTGATTGATGAAGTAAACACCCAAAACATACCTTATTTTCCTTGAAACCATCCATCTCACTTTATATAATATTCATTAAAGCTCCCTTGATTTTATTAATAACTTATACACTTCATCCACACTGTAAGAGAAACTTTTATCATCACAGTGGCAACGACATCCTCAAACAATAAATTTATCACTGGCCAAGCTTCAAAAATTCAAGAAATTAACTTTTAAGCACATGAAATCACTTAGAGTGCCTTGAAGAGGTACACATAGATACTCACCTTTATATAAATATTCACTACATACCTTTTTCCGAGAAGACAACATCCAAAAATCTTTGAAAGCATTGTATACACTTTGTCTCTAAGTCATTAATGTTAAGTAACCTTTCCATAGACCAAGCCAATTAAATACTTCAAAATCTCCTTCTAACCAACATCTCAAATATTAGTATGAAAATATATTACCAATTTAAAATATACTAACCATACATGAAAAACATGTGAGAAACATCAAAATCTACCTCACAAGCATACCATGCACTTGTAGAAGAGACCATTTTGTATTTGGATCAAAAAATGAGTCAATCCAAACCTACCAAGTCGAGAACAATCTTCTTACACTAAACCATGGCACATAACACCTTTTCTCATGTATAGATCAACTACTTGAAGCTCATACCATTAAAAAATATGAGAACAACTTCTCTTACCTATAGAAGCCCAAAACTAACTTGTAGCATGAAATTTCTTACACATGATGTCATAAGAGGACAAAACAGACTTAACATATCTGAGAACATATTCTTCACAATACTAGGACTCATAACACTATTTCACTTGCATATATCAACTCTGTGAAGAGTAAAAACCCATCAAACAAGATCTAGACCAATACTCATGCCTGTAGATGCATACATTACCTTTTGAGATCATTGTGGCATGATATTTACTAAACTCAGTTATCATTTATCAATAATTGATTATGTGGATGCACCTAAGAATTTATTTTTCAACTTAAGAACCCTAAAGAAAACTCCATCACCTTATACCCTTGTATATTAGGTCTCCAACTTGATAAAAAATGAGACAAAATTGTTAAACATACTTGTAGCTTACTTCACATTTCCATCAATACGGTTTTGGAGTGTCTCATGCAACCTTTCCCTATGAATACACAATTTGAGGAAGATAACATGTATATTATGCTTCTTAGATTAAATACAATAATTTAGTATAATTTTCACTCAAGCATATGAAGAGGAAATACTAGGAGTTCATAAGGTCACATATAGGCCTATGAGAGGCCATACATACTCGAGTCAAATTTTGGAGCACCAAAGCAGTCTCATAGGATAAAATCAACACTTTATGACATTATAAAATTATTTCAAGCATATTCAAGAGGTTCACATTAGTTTTCTTCTAAAGCAATACTTCTATGACATAACTCTGTAAACACACAAGTATAGATATGCATGTAGCTTGCTAGACTCGACAATGTCAAGAATTTTGAGCATTCTTCACATAATTTACAATAATAATAGTTTTGAAACAATATCTTAGTTCTTATAATCTATCTTCAGTCATCATACAACTCATTTTATCTCAAGAGATCATGCATGGACCTAAAATACACTATACCTTGTTCATAGTCATGGAACCACCAATATCACTTCAATTTTCCTTCTAGAAAACTTTCACATTTGTAGGTTACTCTTACAAACCTCACATAACCTTTTCATTGTTGTACATATTATTTTGAAGTCAATCTATGCAGTAAGGGAGTGAATATGCCATGAACACAACTTCATACTGAGCATACAAGCTATCGGGTATACCATATAAAGTAAACAACTCTAACTTTTAAATTTTTACTTTCTCATAGAATTATAACCAAATATAAGTACCCATTTGTCTGAAATAACATCTTTAAAAACCTTGAATCATGCTTCTAAACACAACTTTATCATTTTCACTTTCTTCCTTTAGAAATTAGGCCTTTTCATTTCATTGAAATTATCTTTACTATCATGAATCACAAGAATTATAGGCCTTGTTAGAGCTTGAAACCTCATAAATCATGTAGTACGCCTTGTCTAGATAATAGTTTGTGCAAAATTTGAGCTTTAGAAACCACAAATTATGCCTTCAAACACACCTTTCCTTTTATACCTCTTAATAAGCATACCCATAACCAATGTTCTTGAGATACCTCAAAAACATATATGAATTTTTATTTGAGGGGCCCAAAGAAGACTACCAACGTAGTAACAACTTCTCCAAAATCCTGAGAAAATTTTTTCTATGAGTTAGAAGTATGACCATTCACTCGCATACCTGAAATCACTTGATTTACACTTAAACCCTCCTTATTCGATCACAACACAGTCACATATCCCTCTAGGTTGATAGTCTTATATTATCAACATTCTGATGATTCTTTCTATCTTTAATTATCCATATCAAGTCATTTGATATCTTTGAAATTATGATAGAAACTCCATGCTTAGAACATTTGACCTCATACAACACTTTATGACCATGACACAAAAATGTATGACGATGAAGACTTGGTAAAACCTCACACACTATGATTTACTTCTTTGAGACCACTTCAAGCTTCATACATGCCATACATACTTGGACATACATGAATCATGTTATTTATTTTGATGAAGACTCATGACACACTATTTGAGGAGAGAGAGAGGACTCTTTGACACACCACATACCTTAGACACTTGACAATTTGCTGCTAGACACCAAATCAGATCAAAAGTATAACTTATGAATGATTTTTATGACTCAACTAACCTCTCAATGACTCTTTCTTACACTGAGTCATCTCAAATTGACACTATATTATGAATAATAATAATACAAACTAATGATATTGACACCAATACAAATATTAACCAAAAGAATCCACTTCACATAGTTAATGTGTCATTATAGATCTCATATGGGACATATTCATGATCCACACACATACTAAACATCTTAGACATACAATTTCTTCTTGACAAATAAAACTCACACAAAAATACATCCCTGACTTATATTGAAGAAAAAAAGGAGTTAAATCTTGACAAACTCAACATGACCAGCCATATTAAATAGTAAGAACGTGTTATATGAATTGAAGATACATATCTCAACACCATGAAGAAGAAACACACTGACCAAGACAACTCCCCTCACTCCAATGCTTCATTTTCACTTATACACCTCTAAGAATCCTAGTAGATGCACATGTTATCATGTAGGGCTAGATGAGAGACCTAATAAGGTCTCAAGATTTCTTTTGGCTCCATGAATGATTCGTTATGTTATAATCCTTCACTTATCACAACCACCTCCTCATTTTGATCAGTCACACTCTTGGAATCCTCTTGAGCACTTTGACTAGCCTCTTCCTTCTTTTTGTACACCTGAGCTTGTGGCTTGGATCTTTGAGTCTCTTTCTTCAACTGTCCTACATCACAGAAACTTGTAATGTGTCCTACCTTTGTTGCCTAAAGCATTCCACTTGTCTTCTCTTGCACTCAAAATCCCTATGTCCATAACCATTACAAGAAAAACAATATCCATTAAACTTGCTTACATACCTTCTAGTGTTTGGTTGTTCATTCTTTGCAATACTTTACAAGATGACCTTTTTAGGACAAATGTAACATATATGACCATATTTTGACCTACCATTTTCTCCTTCTTGTCTTGACATTATTATTCATTTTTTCCTTCACAATGATGTTCCCAAATCTTTCCTTTGAAATCATCCTTCTTTTCAACCTTAGGACTACACATGTTAGTTCTATGTCCATAAACACTAAAATTATAACAATTACCATGAAAAACACCATACCTATATGCATTTGGATTCCTGATAGGGAGATGGAACCTTTGAACTCTCTCCCTTGCTTGGCTGCCTTCTTTCATTAGATCCTTGACTTGATTCTTCTTCATTCTTCTCTAATTTGGATGAACCCTCATTGAATCCTAGGCCTGTTCTATCACCATAAACCTTTTTTTTCCAACATCTTACTCATATTTTTTGAACTCTCTTGAAAATATAATACCTTGTTTGTCATGGTGGATAGCTCTTTCTTTAGTTCCTCTTTCTTAGCCTCATGTTTGAGACACTCTTATTTCTTGATCTTCAACTCAACTTGGGCCTCTTCAAGTTTATTCTTTAAAACCTTGATTATTTTCTCATGAGATACACAAATTTTCTAGCTTCTCATTAAGAAACACTACTTCCCATTTCAAGTTATAAGGATCCCCCATTGTTTTCACCAAAGATCTCCCTCTAGCTTGTTAGGCTGATTTCAAGGGCCTACTCTGATAGCAATTGTTAGAAGTGACAAGTACTGAGATTGGGTTTAATCAATCCCCAATAAAATATTTCACACTATACTTCAAAATATCAAACACACAAACTCATGAAGCACAAATATCAAAGTGTAGTCACAATAAAATAGACTTCACCATGAAACACACTCAAAGCAAGGATCATAAGATATTCACAAAACCACTTATATTAATACTAAAATGATATCACCATAATTTTATTTATATTAAAATGAGATGACAATGAATTATGTCTTTAACAATAGTCAACAAGATATAATGAAGAGATACTAAGATAGTTAACTTTATCTCATGAACATATATGAAGATATACTTATTTGCAAATACATTCAATTCAACATGATATCTACAAATACTTTAAAAACCCAAAAATGACATCAACATTATAAGGAAATAGCATTCAAACACCTAACACAATATATTCCCATTTTCTTCAACTCGTCATCAAACAAACATCACCATCTTTAGTTTTCTCAGATTCTCCTCATGAAAAATCAACTAAATACTAACCTAGAATGAAATTACAGGGGTTTTGGTTAGGCTAGGCCCAAGGTGTTTTGCTTTGCAAAAAATGGTTATTCAAAATAACATAAAATGGGTTCCAAAATATTAGCAACAATGTGCCCATAACATCACTTTTATAGCCTCTCCATGATTCAAATTCAAAATCAAACATTTTCCATACTTTTGCAAGACCAATGAATCTTAAAAAAATCCCAAATAATTTTCTCAACAGCCACAAGTGACCCAAGTAGGTAGGCCTAACTAAAAACATCATTCCATGCTCCATAAAGACTCAAATCCCCTTGGGCAAAAAGATAAAATTACCCTAACACCAAAAATATACTTTTTCATGACCCATGAATCACCATACATGTTTAAAATAAAATTTAAACATCATACATGGTCTCAATTTTCATCAACCAATAAAAACATTTTGTTAAATGGGACCACTGCTTCTTATACTTCTCAAAATACTTGATTACAAAGCACCCTTCAGGACCATGTCTTCACCTTTAGGAATCAATATCACACAAAATCATCTCAACTATGGAATTTTACCACTCTATGGAAATGGTAGGACTTGTAAAACACTCTTAAGTAAGTTAGAGCTCATGAAACATTCACCTCCTCAAACCACAACCATTTTTGTCTTCACTAAACCAAGCTTCCCAAAAAGTTGTTTTCAAAGATCGAGTTGATTAGCACACTTTCTCGGAACATTCAATACTTCCAAATGAATTAATTATATGAAAAATTCATCCATTTTCACTCTATAGGTAATAGAAAGCAAAACCTAATCCATTTCATTCTCCAACAAAATTAAAACATCCAGCAGAACATGTCCTGTCCTACACTAGAAAACATATTTCTACTCACAAACTGACCCGAAAACCATATAAAAACTGATCATCATGAAACAAAACTTATATAAATAGAAATATCTTTGCATCCTCTTCCAAAAAAACTTTAATCACCTCTTACATCCTTTTATAACTCGTGTAATGTCCAATTCTATCAAGATTACTTTTTTTCGAAAATTTCGCCCTTTGACCAATCAACCTAAATAGGACACACTTTGAACTTTTTCACAATCGCCATAACCTGTAACCTTCATGGACATATATAAAAACTCTTGGGATCTCATAAATGGAAATTTAGTCATCAACTCATTTGAAGAACTTTTCCAAAAACTGGAACTCTTCAAGAAATTACATTCTCGGGAGGGGCACACATATGACCACATGCTATAACATATATTTATAGAAATATGGAAGAGTTCTCTATAGCATCTAATCGTCACCTCTCCACTAACAATCAAAATAGGCTTAGTATACACACTTTTTTGCAAACTTCTCTTGACTATGGTTTAAAATTAACTTGCCTTCTTAACGATTGTTCATTAAAAACTAGAAGATAAAACTACCTAATTATTTTTTTGAAAACTTCAAAATCATTATAGAAACATCCCTGAAATCCAAAAGGTCCCATTCATATCACATAATTCAGAGTGGGCATCGGAAGGTACAAATCGAGATAGAAAACTCATTACGAAGTACCATGTTTCACCAAAATTGATGTATCATGCAAAATAATCAGTATGGAAACCTTAAATTTTTCCCATAGGATCATGACACACCCTAATAACATATTCAATCATCACAATGTCACATATACCTCTCAATTTTTCCATTCACCGAGACTTGTATAATCTCTCCTTAGATTTGATTTGACATTATGAAGGCTAGGGTCAACTAAAAGAACACTATAACTCATCATGAAAGCACTAAAAATGATCCAAACATACCTAATACATCATGATTCACCTACACACATGCATCCATGAGCTTATACAACTCCATACCTCAATATTATACTTCTTAGCATCCATACCTACTCCAAATGAACACATGAATCATGGTCACCAACCTATGTCTACACTTCGCAACTCATATGAATACCCAAGAACTATCCATCATGCTAACATGTTTCTCAAGTAATCAAGAAGCTCCAATCACCATGAAACATCACTTATTCTAGATAGGTCACCTGAATGGGCTTGCTAGAGCAATCCATTCTCACTGAAACAACCTGTGCAACCAAGAACATACCTGAATATATATGCCATCATTACTCTAATTATCATATGACATTACTCCATCATCCACTTTTTCATTAATGAGGTTTTTCATCAATGACAACACCTAGGCAAATCGCATTCTAAAGCAAACCTGACCGACATGGATCCCGTGATCGACGTAATGGGTGTAAGAGTGACATGTGTGAAAGATAAAATCAATTAAAACTAATAATACAAGAGGGTGGATCGGGGGATGGGTCACCAATGAATACTTTTCTTATGCAAGATCCATATATAAAATAACATAATTGGCGATATAGTAAATACTAGTAATTGCATGATTTTTGTCTACATTTTCTCCCCCTTTATGTTATTTGAATGAAATTCAAGTAATATACTGAGGAAGTAAGGAACATACCTCGAAGAAGTCCAAATAATCCCATGTTGCATAAGTACTTACAAAATAAGAACATATAGCATGGAAAACCATGGATGAGCGTGTAAATCCATGTAGTGTAACGAGAGACGTGGGCATTATGAGGAGCATCAAGTGAGATTGATGATTTTGATATTAATTGATAGGAAATTTTGATTTTGTTGCTAATGGAGATGTGTTAGGAGTGATCAGTTCCCAAATCAATTTCATGTGTGTGAAAAACTAAGGATTTTGGCATCCTACCGCCAAAGTAATACAGTGTAGGTAGAGAGGTAGAGTTTTACTCTCCAACTTTAACTACATCCTTAAAAGATCTAGTTGTTACAGACGAACAAAGACTAGATTTTGTTCATTTGGATCCATTTTAATTTATTTTGATCAAACGTGAATAAATCATATAGGATCAGTATAGGAAAGGAAATGACATCTCATTTCCCCCACTCCAAGGGTGTCACCGCAATGTGTATGATATGGATTCGATGTTAGGTCATATGGGAATAGTAGAAAAGGTAGAATAACTTCCCATGCTAGGTCATCTGGGAAAGTGGTGAAATAACACCCAAGTAAGGTCATCTAGGAGGATAAATACACAGTGTTGTGTTGATTGATTGATGCGATTTCAGATAGTAAAATATTTGCATTATCGATATTTGAATGTATGTGATTGATTGATTGATTACTCATGGAGAGATTTTACACTTATTGGCCCCAGATTAGGGGGAAACGCTAGAATGTTGTGTGAAATGTCGTGTAATGTACGAGTATTTTATTTATAATGAGAGAGTTAGAAATGTAAAATGATCACGTAATGGTGTGAGGGGGATTATAGGATTCCTCAATTATATGCCCCCTTTGGTGAAAGGGAGAGTGATGATGAGAATGAATGTTTAGCCAAAAATAAGCATTTAATGCTGTAATAGTGAGTGTATAATCGGTATCACAAAAGTATGTGTCTATCAAGTAGAAATAATGTAAAGAATGAATATGGTGTTTGTGTAATGTGTACGATATGATAATAGGTGGAATTCAAAGAGAATGATGTAAACGAGACAAGAATCGAGTAGGGATGCTCAGATATGATTAAAACCATGTGATATTGGTTAGTTCAAAGGATAGGTGTAAATAATGACTATAGCATGCTAGTTAATCAAAAGTTACTATAAATATTAATATGAAAAAGTGAATAGGTAACTCATTTGATTATTGTGTGAGTGTGATTTGGAGCTCTGGGTGTGTGAAGATGCCTCAAGTGAGAGCACCATGATTGAGTCATTTTGAGATGGTGGTGGTAGTTGTGGTGTCATGTACGACAACTAAGCTAGTACATGTGATTTTAAAAAAATTGTGTTGAAATTAGTTGTTTGTGGTGAAATTTGGAAAAAATGTTTGTTTTTTATTTTCTTGGTGTTTCGAGACGTGGGAAAGAGTGGTGAAGGTTCTAAGAACCTTCAAGACTCTAGCACCTGCATAGGCACAGTGACCTGACTACTTGGGCACCCACGTCAAGCTCCTGGGCACCTTGGTGACCCGAATGGTAGTTCTTAGCTCAGAGTGTAAAAAATGTTACAATTGGTGTTTGTTGATGTTATAGGTAGGTGTATTTACATATGTATGATGTTCTAACATCATTTTTGTTGTCATTTTGTGATGCACAAAGGGATATTCATTCACGGGAGTTTCGTGGTAGTCGCTATTTGAGTACATTGTTAGGATTGGGTTTGTCAAATGATGAGTGGGATGTATTGGATGTGTGCCAACCAAGAAAGCACATGGTGAGGATGGGGGATGTTCCCCATAATATGTCAATAATCACCATATTATGTGAGATATGGTGTGAAGATACTTGCACATTTTGGTTTCCTACGGGTGAGATGACCATGAATTTTAAGGATGTATGTCACATATTGTCATTACATATTGTTCGTGAGAGGGTTTAGGTGATAGCTATAGATAATGCTCGAGACATATGAGGGCTGCTAGTGAGTATTTTACATGGACTTGAGTTCATACCGAGATCCACATTATCCTGGATGTTATATAAAGGTCGGGGTTCCATGATTGCGGAAGTTTATTGTTATTATGACAGCTTCATTGGTTGCAGTGGAGGCTAGTGGTGTAGGCATATTATATAAGATACATGACATTTTTTGTCGAGATAGATGAGGATGAAATGAGATATGCTTGGGGCCTATGTGTATGTTCCACTGTGCAAAGATCTATACTGATTTACATAGGAGGAATATGGGGCTAGGATTAGAGATACCACATTGTCACATGTATGGGCCTATGATCTTATTGTGATACTCGAGGCCACTTGGTGGACCACAAGGAGAGTGGGAAAGGCCAGATATATTTTTTGGGATATAGGTACATGTTTACAGTAGGAAGATGATGCAAATACCTATAAAGCAATGTTAAATCATATGGGTTGAGAGGTTTTGATATGGATGTCATACTAAGACTACGAGAGGATGGCCAGAGGATGTAGTAGAGCTATGATATATTTAAAGGAATATGTGGCTAGAGGAGGTTTCAGGGCCTGTTGGACCGAGTTATTTCAAGAAGAGTGCATATTATGAAAGTTTAATATGGCCCAGGATGTGTCCCGTGAGCCATATATATGTGTGAGGGTGATTAGGGCACCGAAGAGGGTTGGAGCTAGACTAGGGCCCACAAAGCGTGTAGGTAGTACCACTTGCATTAGATGAGAAAGATCCGGTGATAGAATTGATAGATGTGGATGTCGTGGGGTGTACAGAGGCATACCATACATGGTGGGTGTCACATCGGTGGTTTTTTTCAAGTCTTTATGGATGCGTTAGAGCACCGTCGGGGAAGAGTAAAGGGAAAGGACATGATTCTAATAGTGTGGCACCTATAATAGCATATTGTGATTATTTGTAGGGTGACACTGTTATTTTTATTTGGTTGATTGATTGTGATTGTTGTCTAATACATTGATCTATGGATGCAAGTGATGTGTATTGGTTGTTGATTATGGACACGTTTATTTACACATTAACATGAAATTTTCCCATCGATGTACTCATAGGTGATGGTATGCTAGAGCAGGTGGATGTCATTACAAGTGAGAATGCTCATTTATTTGATCCAGTGGCGCTGAAGCGGTGGTGACATGTACATTGTTACTAAGGGAGAGGGATGAGGCATAAGAGGAGACACGGTGAGCTAGAGAGGCTGCGAGCGGAGGTCCCTTAACACATGATGTATTAATGAGGTTCATGGAGCTATAAGGTCATTTTTTGGAGCATTCGACTAAGATTACATTATTACGTCGGTAGGTAGAGAGATATAGGGGCCACGATCAAAGACGCAGATTGAGCATTCAAGCTTCTAGTTCTAGAGCTCTCGTATGATTAACTAAATATGTGGAATAATAGTAGTTAATCTAATATATAACATGTAAATATAGTAAATAAATGCATTAAACAACTATAGAAAGTGACCCAAGAAACTATGAAAATAGAAACGCTAAACCATAGAGTACTAAGAGAGTTAGAATGAACTCATTTTATAAGAAAAGCTCACCTGACCGTGTCACGTATAACCAGAGAAACATGAAGCAAGAAAGACTATGTAGAGGCCCCGAAAAAGAAAGATCGAGATATCCGTATGGACCAGAGTGCCTACGGAGGGATTGGAGCGCCTATGGGAGCCCTAATCTACAAAATGGGTGCCCTAATTTGTGTGAAAGGTCTAGAACTCAGCTTCACAGGTTTTGTAAGTGATCTAAAACCTTCGTTGTCTATCGTATCAAGTTCATTGCACTACGTCAAGTGTCGTTAATAATCTAAGATGAATAGAAGACCTGCAAAATACCAGAAGAAGTATTAAAACCCTAAAAAAGAAGAATGCATATGAATAGGTCAGACTGACCTCAACTACCAAAATAGTGGGCTTACTAATTAAGTGATGCAATACATTTTAGACCTAAATCTAGTTCTAGTGTGTGTGAATCATGTGTCTTAAGTACTCTTGTACCATTTGCACTTTATGAAGTAATGAGTAATAACTAGACGTAAAAATGTAGTAGAATTGTGGATGGAATGAAATTAACTCCCCTCCTATTCTTGTGTGATGTAGATTAACTAGCCTTGTCCCTTGCGATGAAGCTAAATGAATGCAAATGATCTCCAAATTCCTTTGATAGATGCATCCCTAGGTGGATGATAGTAGTGACTAGTGCATGGTCCCTCATTATGGTCATATAACTTTATATTTATAGGATTATCTTGATCTAATTTCATAATTAACCCCAAAATGACAAACCACCAAAAAGATAAGAAGCTGAAATGGGTAGAAAATTCCCAAAAAGTGGCAGGAAAGTTCAAAAAGGATCGGGCGCCCTTGGTGATACTAGGGCACCCATGGGCACCCCAGTCAAAGATAAAATAATGTGAAACAACAAAAGCTAACTAGGCATGCAGTGTAAGAGGTCGGGAATTATGATAAAAAGTAAAAAAATGACCAAGAGACGAGGGTTAATTAGTACTTTGTTCACTCAAAAACCATATAAATAGTAGTATAAGAATGGGACTAAATAATGTCTAAAGTGCATAATTTTGTGTCTACATTTTCCCCACTTTATGTTGGTGAGAGGAAAGCTCGGTAATATAAGGTAGATAGAGATGTGTACCTGATAATCCATGTAGAGTGATGTAGAAATGTGTTTAAGGACTATACAAAGCGTGGAATGACAAAAATATGATGGAACATGGAAACTAAAGATGCAAAAGCACAAAAAAGTGATGAGAGTGAACCTAGGGTGGAAATGCGTGTGTAGTTGTTGATGTGTGATGTACCTACATGGTTAGTATGGTGTGTGATGTCGTGAAATTTTTTTGATGACATTCTTGTTGTTTGGCCACATTTGTTGCTTGTTTCCTATATGGTCAAACTTGCAAGGAGAAAATGATCAAGTAGTGAAATATGTATGTATTTGTGTGTAAAAACACAATGTAAAAGACATGTGTATATGTATCTAAAAGCATGTAAATGTATAATATGTAAATGAAACATGTGTACCTAATCCATGTCGAGAAAGAGAATGCAAAAGGATATCTTGTACTATCAGAGTTTTTTGGGAAATCCAACGACATAGGAAAAATAAGTATAGGGAGGAATTTCTTTGTATCCTCCAACCTTTAGATGTTTCCCTAAACATGTGTGAAGAGATATCTGTACGTATTGATTTTTGGGTGATCCGACGCCACTTTGGATGAAGAAGTATAGGGAGGAATTCTGATGTACCCTCCAACCTTTAATTACTTCCTAAAATGTTAAGGAATACCATGCCCTATTAAAGCCACTATGTATAGGGTTCGTAGACTGGTCTGAATCCACTTGTTGTATGTAACACACAATGCCAAAGATGAAAATTTCACCGAACCAAACCGGTTTAGATGCAATGTGTAGTATGTAAAACCCAAATGATTCCCTCCTCTTTGGGGGCACATGCGATTTCGCTGATAAGAGAAAGTGGCCCCAAAAGAGGACCAACCACATGTAATCTGAAGCTCTACCCTGTAAGGGGAAGGGAATGTGCTTGGTAGAAACCAATGCGCATACAAACAAGAGGCTAGACAAAGACAAGTGTTAGTATGAACAAGCATGCATGTAACAAACAATGTGTAAGCTACCAAGCAATATAATAATGTAAACACACAAGAAGACAAATTATGCCACCAAATCGGGTTGCAAACATGGGACACCACTCATGATGTTGCAAGACATGCAACGCCATAATGACTACATACAACAAACAAATGTGCACACCAAACATAGGGAAAAACCCATAAACAAGGAAAAGAAATAACAGAAAATGTAACGAAGAAGTATGGAAGAAAATATCCCTGCATAACAAGTGTTGCACATAAAACACATGTTAACATGTTAGAAAGATAACCGGTTTGTCAAAATCACGTATAACCAAGTAATGTAAAGTGCTAAGTACAAAATGAAACAATAACACCTGTGAAAGATGAATTTGGATGTCCCCAACGACCAATGCAGAAGGGTAGAAGGTGAGCATCCATGTTGCATGTAAGAGACATGTTTGTATCCGCGATCACAACTAGAAAAAGATGTGAACTCGTATGTGTGGATGATATAGATAAATGACATACAAGTAATCTAACTAGCATGTATAATAAATCGACCATGAAGAAACAAAAGTAAGAAAGAGTAAAAGCAACCATAGTAGTGTAGTATATTTTGGATGGATGGAATGGAATGCAATATAGATGGTAGGAGCCGCGCGCCCCCAACCCCCAAGTGGATGGAAATGTATGTAGTGAGGTTTATTTTTATTCCCCCTCAGCAATCAAGAAAGAATTGTAAATGAGAATGCATCATTAAGAAATGGTTAAATAGTGTGTGATATGCCTAATGCATTGTGATGAGTATGTATGTGTAGTGATGATGATATGCGACATATAGAAGAGATGTATGTGAGCCTTATAGAATAAGTGTATATCATGAAAAATGAATGTATGAGTGATGATTTAGCCCTAAAGCATGTATCACTACAAGATGATAGAGGAAGTGATGATGTAGCCTATAACGTGTGTCACTACAAGATGAATAGTAGGGAGTGGTGATGTAGCCTAAAGCATATACCACTAAAAGATGAATAGTATGGAGTGGTGATGTATCCTAAAGTGTATACCACTACAAGATGATAGAGTAAGTGATGATTTAGCCTATAGCGTGTGTCATTATCCTAGAAATTTCTCATGATGAATGATAAATGCATGATGAATGTAAGGTCCATTTGATTTTTAAACCCTTAGCAATTGAGTATGGACTAAGGAACTAAAGTACATCATAGGGTAGTGAGTTTTGCATGCATAGAAGATGATGTAGTATATGTAATGAAGATGATAAATGACCATGTGATGTGTATGTAGTGTATAATATTGAATGCAATATGTGTAGTGTGCCTAAGAGCATATAGTATGTAGGATGTAATGCTAGATGAGTATGATGAAGACTAGTATGATGTATGATGTATAGATATGCAAAAATTGAAATGATATGGACTAAATGTAGAATGTATGACACAAGATGTGAAACGTAATGTGTGGTGTCTATAGTGCAGTGTGTGGGGTTCATGTGTAGTAAGCCCTCAATAGTCAAGTGTGAATCAAGCACAAGAGTATTTCATTAGGAAATGTTTGAATGAACTAGATGAATCGAAGAAGCATGTTTCAAAATGTTCTTAATTCAAAACCCTCAATAGTCGTGTAAAAATTGTAAGAACACAAGTGAGTCATCAGTAATGACGATGCTATAACATATGTATGACTATGTAAGATGAGATGATGCTAAGATGAGGTATGTGTGAATGCTAAGAGTGTGATGTAGTACTATGTAAGGATGTGAATGAATGATAATGCAAAGATGAGAGATGTGCCTATGATGATATGATGATGAGGGAGGGGGATGTGAATACTATGCCCCCAAAGTGTGCGTGATGAAAGAGGTTATCATGTAATGTCATCTAGAAGATCATCACTTTTAGGATCATAGTCGAATGGATAAGCATTGGTGACTTGATAAGAAATAGTGTCTACTTGATCGTGTAATGATCCATGGAGGCATAATTTGTACATTCCCATAACATACTCCTCATTGGTTAATGGAGGGAGTGGACAACCATGTGCATACCAACAAGTGAGATTTTATGTGTATCTTAGGAAAGAGCTATTACAGATGAAGACACATCCAAAAGGAATAGGAAATGAAATGTCTATATGATCTAGATCTAGAGTGCCCCCAATATAATCAAGCCATGATTTCCCTAATGTAAGTGGAGAAGAGAAAGGATTGCATGATAGATAAACTATAAGATGAAATATACATAAGCCATAAGCAAGAAGTTATGATGTAAAAAAATCCATAATAAAGATTAGGAGCATGTGGTGCAGGATAGAGATCCTCAAAATCAAAACCTAGGCAAGCCAAACCCTCATGTGTACATATGGTGTCATCACATGTAGGATCAAATGGAATATGTTCCCAATAGGATTCATTCATGAAGAGCATGCAAGTAAATGGTCAGCGTGTTGATGTAGGTGGTGTAGGTGAAGGTGCGGGTGATAGAATGGAATCCATGGACTAGAAAAAGCAATATGGGATCATAACAGTAGTAGTAGCAGGTGGCATAGAAGAAACTGCATCTATCACGTAAATGGCATTATCAAGTGGTGGTAAGTGAGGTGGTTATTCCATAGGTTGGGGCTCATCTGTAATATATGTGCGTGGAATAAGAAGACCAATATTATGAGCCTAGTCGCAATACTATAATGAATCACATTCACAAAAATGGTGTACTCAATGCCTTCATGTAAGAATTTTACACAATTATGTATAGTAGAGGTGATAGCTTGCATGGTATGAAGCCATTACTTACCAAGTAGATAGTTGTAGGAGATAAGGAAATCAAAAATGAAAAATACAATGTGGATAGTCTTTAGACCAATAGTGATAGGAAATGTAATGTGACTGAGACATGGACGGACAAAACCATCATAAGCACGCAGTGAAATACTAGATGGACTAATGTCACAAGCAGAAAGACCTAAAACTTCAAGGAATGACATAGGACACAAGTTAAGTTCAGATCCATTATCAATCAAAGTGCACTTAACACCTACATTATGAATATGACATATGATATGCAGAGGCGGGTCATTATCAAAAGTATGAACATCAACGGAAGGTTAGACTTGAATACTATGTGTGAAGAGAATGCATCAAAAAATGTTTGATAAATTGAGTTTGGATGCATGTCAGCATGAATGCGAGTAGTAGTAAGAAAATGTTGGACTCTATGTAGTAAATTAGGATTTGCAAGAAAATAATCATTGATTGAGATACTCATGATGACCAAACCCTAGGATGAAAAGTAATGAATGAAGAACCTAAAAGTGTGAATGATTGATTCGGGTTCACTAAAATGATTAACTAAATATGTGGAATAATAGTAGTTAATATAATCTAGAACAACATGTAAATATAGTAAATAAATGTATTAAAAACTATGAAAGCGACCCAAACAACTATGAAAATGGAAATGCTAAACCCTATAGTACTAAGAATGTTAGAATGAACTCAGAGGATTAGAAGAGCTCACTGGAATGTGTCACGTAGTGTTTGGAGAAACAAGAATTAGGAACAGCTATGCAGAGGCCCCAAAAAGGAAGGATCAAATATATCTTGGTGGACTGGAGCACCAGAGAGAGACTGAGGCACTGTGGGCACCTTGCTCCGCATAATGGGTGCCCCAGTCTCAGTGCAAAAGGTTCAAATCGAGTTTTATAGGTTTTTAAGTGATCTGAAACCTTTTTTGTTTGTCACATCAAGTTCGTTTCACTGCGCCAAGTGTCGCTAATAATCCAAGATGAATAGAAGACCTATAAAATACCAAAATAAGTATCAAAACCCTAAAAAAAAATAATGCATATGAATAGGTCGACCGACCTCATCGCCATAATAGTGAGCTTACGAAATGAGTGTTGCACTAAATTTTAGACCCAAATGTAGTTATGGTGTGTGTGTGTGTGTGTGAATCATGTGTCAATAGCACTTTGTGAAGTAATGAGCAATAACTAGATGTAAAAATTTAGTAGAATGGTGGATGGAATAGAATAGAATCCCCTCGTATGCTTGTGTGATGCAGATTAACCAACTTTGTCCCTTGGGATGGAGCTAAATGAATGCAAATGATATCCAAATGCCTTTGATAGATGTAACCCTAGGTGGATGATAGTAGTGACTAGTGTTTGGTCCCTCATTATGGTATCATAACTTTATATTTATAGGATTCTCTTGATCTAATTTTGTAATTAACCCCAAAATAGATGACCACCAAAAAGATGAGAAGCTTAAATGGCTAGAAAATTCCCAAAAAGTGGCGGGAAAGTTTAAAAGGATCAGGGCGCCCTTGGTGGGGCTATGGAGTTCATGGGTGCCCTAGTATTATCTTGGGTGCCACGATCAAAAATAAAATAACATGAAAAAAAAATGACTTGGGCATGTGGGTGCAAGAGGTTGGGAATTACGACATAAAGTAAATAAAAATGACCAAGATACGGGGTTAATTAGTAATTTCTTCACTCAAAAACCATATGAATAGTAGTATAAGATCAAGACTAAATAATGTCTAAAGTGCATGATTTTGTGTCTACATCACATTTTTAGAGAGTGATAGCGCTAATGAGATACGATATATAGTGATGTAGTGATGTATGGGGGATTTCTCCCCTGTGTTGTCAATTTTGTAACTATGATTTTCACGATATATATATATGGACCATTGGCGTATGTTTTTGACTTGATATATGATGCATTGATTATTGTCACTATATTTGATGTGTGATGTTTTGATCATTATTTTGTTGATTTGATTTACAATGCATAGTTGTTGATGTTGACTAATGAATAATGATGATTAATGTGATTATAGATAGATAAATGATGAGATAGTGTATTATATGTGTAAATAGAGTTGTGATGAATGGTAAAGTATGTATAAAATGAATGATATAAAAGAGTATGTGAATGAGATGGTCGTAAAAGTGTACTTAAACACGTGTGAATATGATGAAGAGGGGGAGGAGAATAATGATTCCCCTAGTGTGTAGATGATAAGGTTCATTCATGTAAGACCCTCAACGGTCAAGAATGAAGTGTACAAAAAGAGTGCATCAACATGAAATGATTTGATAGTGTGTGCTAGATAGATAGATCGATGAAGCATGGACCACAAGAGATGGAGTGGGATTCTTATTGCAATAGATCCCTCAACATTCATGTAAGAACAATGATAACACGAGTGCATCATTGGGGAGTAAGGTGAGGAAATCACCTACCAAAGACCAAGCGGGTGTGGTGAGGTGGAAACATGTGGAATAGAGGCAGCATGAGCATATGATCCAAAATGAATGCCTGATGAAAAGGTCCCAATGATGGGAGATATAGTGATGGAAAGTGCATATGATGATGGCTTAGGAAGCCAATGTGTAGTAGTAGCATTACACAACGGATGAGATGGTGTAGCAATGGATGAATGAGATGGAGAGTGCACATGAATAATGACTTGTGGTGGTGGATGAATAATGACCTTAGAACTAGACGAAGGAGATAAGTCAACTAGAGTAACAACATGCTTACGTGGAAGTGGAGACATAGACCACTCATGAGAGCGAGAGCCAAAGGAAATGACACCCTTATCTTCTAATTGTTGTAATCTATCATGAAGGGCACAACAATCATTGTCATGATGGCCATTGATATGATGATAGTTGTAATAAGGTTGATCACGCTAGCGTTACAAGCGATGAGGTGGATGATGTTGATTAGAAGGTAAATGAATCAAATGTTTTTCAAGCAAGGAACACAACACATCATGAGGTCTAGCGTGATGAGAAAAGTGTAATGGCTCGTGAAGGAGATGCAGAAGTATGAGGTGGAGCCTGATGTGGTGGAGGAGATGAAGGACACTTATGCAATGGAGAAGACTGAAATTTATTGCGAAGTGAAGGATATGGAGACCATGGAGGATGCTCAACAAATGAAAGTGGAGAAGAACTAGATGATGCAAAGTAGTAGCAATTTGTAGGATGAGGATTTATAATGTGTGCAAAAATGAGATCTTGTTCTATATCGATGACTTTATATCATAAGAGTGTTAATGATTCACATGTGTCATGTTGTAAGAGATCATTTAAAGTAGGAATCGGGCCATGAAAAATATGAATTGCTTTTCTAAGTCAATCGGCTGAAATAATAGCTGATGCATACAATCATTAAAGTGCAAAATGTAAAATCAATAATAGGTTATGTCTTGCCTTGATATAAGCTAGTTAAGCGATCATGGGTGACTCTAGGGCCATTGTTACATATAAAGCAATGAAGGAAGGCCTCTTCCATCACAAAATAGGTACTAATAGATCCTAAAGGTAATTATGTGTACTATTGGAGAGAATCAACAACAAGACTATGACGAAAGGATTTAAGCAATAATTGATCATTAGTGTAAGAATCCATAACGAGATGATAGTTCTTGAGATGTAAATATGGGTTGCCAGTACCATCAAAGCATAAAAATATAGGCATAATGAAATCCTTGGGGAATTTTGAATTGTGAATCTTCTTTGGAATAGGATTTCCATGTAAAGAATTGTTATCAATGGAAGCATAATAGGCCTTGCTTTCAAGAGTGAGAGATTAGACCTGAGATTGTAATTGACCAACAACATGCATGAGCGATAAGATATCATGTGATGGAATAGTAGGAGATGTAGATGGTGTATTGAGTGGTTATATCTTTCCATTATGAGTGATCATAGGAATATCAGAAGAAGAAGTGGAGGATGAAACTATAAACACCATAGGTATAGGTGTGGAAGAGGTAATGGGTGGTGAAGAACATGGAATATCGATAACATCATTAGGAATATCATTGGAAGAATTGTTAGGAGATGAAGTAATGGAAGGAGATGATTCAACATGCATGTTACTAGACACAATATCAGAAGAAGATGAAAGTGGAGCGGGGATTCACATTTAATAGTATGTAAAGAGGTGGAATCATTACTATCATGTGCCTCATCAATATCAGACAAAGATTCGAGAGGAAAGGATTTCATCAAGTGTATCATCAATGTATAATGAAGAAGAGATAGTATGAGATGTAACCTTAGAATCACTGAAACATTTTCAGAAATGCAAGGAGTATGAGATGTAGCTATACAATTATCCTGACTAGTATTAGAAGCAAGATCATGCACATGTACATTATCATTATGTGTTGTATTTGTACTACCACTATCAAGGTTAAGCAAATAATCAATAATAGCCTCATCTAGAGTTGTAGCAGAAATAGAAGAAGGTGGAGGAGGCCTATTGCTGATAGGATAGCTAAGACAACAACCCAAAAATATTGTTGGATCCGAAACAATACTAATGGTAGAATGATCAAAGCTAGTAGGAATATTGCATTCATTGTCCAAAATATGTCTTTGAACCTCATCCGGAAGAGTAATATTGTGATAGAGAGCGTGAAGTTCAGCGATAGTTGCTTCATCATATATAGGGTTTATACTCTCATGAGGCATAACTTGGGTAGGAGAAGAAGAGCTACTCTTATCCATTAGGGTTTTAGTGGATCCTAGGGAAATGAGTTCTAAGCTATGGGTTCACCAAAATGATTTAATAAAATCTAAATAATTTTATTAAAATATGAAAGCAATGACATTATAAATGTCATACAAAGAATTATAAATGCTAAACAATTTACTTGATTTTAATTATGAAAGGAAATGAGGGAGATAAAACACTTACCATGATTTTTCTTGTCCTAAAGTGTGCCAGGATGAATAATGTAATGAAAAATAAATATAGACCGTCATAACGAATCTCGAGAAAAATGCGAGAGGAGGTGGAAATTCCTAGAGACGAACGCTGTGAGCACCTAAGATCTCCGTAGAGGGTGCTGGAGTCTCAGTAGAAAAGGTCGAACCTAGTTCGATACTATCACAAGGGTTTCTCACTTGTTCACCTTTGGTCTCCCTGTATGTCGCACTTGGATCACTAAGGTACCTATAAACCTACATATAAGTATCTTCCTACAAAATCCTCAAAAAGACATCAAATCCTAAAAAGAAAGATGAAAAATGAGGGCTCGAACTGTCCTTAGTCCTGTCAACTAGTGAACTTACGATTGAGCATTGCACTACATCTCAGACCCAATGTAGTTCTATGTGCTTGTGTGTGCAATAGTGCTCCTAGGTCTCCCTCATGCCAATGACACCAAGATAGTGGGAAGTAGCTAGATAAAATGCAAATGTGTGGATGGAATAGAATGAACTCCCCTTCTTATGTAATGTGTATGCAAAATAATGAGCCCAAGATGCAGTCCCTTTGATATGTAGATAGATATCCCTTGATAGAAATTGGTCACCCCCTTATTATGGTATGTATGTTGTGTTTATGCAGGGATCTCTTACTTGAATTTTTACACTAATGACCTGACATGCCAACTAGTACCTCGGGATATGAGTGGGAAAACTAAAAGACCAACCTCAAGTGTCAAAAATAAGATCAAACATAAAGAGGGCATGGGCGCCGAGGATGGACAGGAGTACTTGGGCGCTAGTGTCCAGAGAAAATGACAATAGATGAGTGACGAATGAATGATAAGGATCCCTATGATCTAACTAGAACTAGGTGTATGAATGACAAGTGTGAAAGATAAAAGCAATAGAAACCAACAAGACAAGTGGATGGACTAAGGAATGGGTTACTAGTGAATACTTTTCTTATACGCAAGATCCATATATAAAATAACATACTTGGTGGTATAGTAAATAGTAGTAAGCGTGATTTTTGTATACAAGGAGTAATGAGGAATCAAGATATGGAGAGGAGTGTGAAGTAGCATGTTGTAGTTGATGATTTAAACAGAGGTCCCGGTATAAGGAAACTAGGTCTGAGTGTTGGAAGAGGAGATTTGTTGTGTGTGAGAAATAAAAGGTGGAGTGAAATGGTTGGTAGGAGTAGGAACAGACATGGGAACAATAGAGGTAGGTGGAAGGTTATAGTTGGGAGGTTTCATTGCAATAGGAATGGAAGCAGTATTAGAGGTGGGAGGGTTGAGCTCAACTAGGTTGGTGGCCTCCTCACGAGAAACAAATAAAATAATATCTAAGTCTTGTGGATGTTCAAAAATATGAGCTTAGAGATCATGGTCTTCATTAGTAAAGGGTGTATAGGTTTTAGCCATGTTAAAAAGATGATAAAATGCCTAGAAGAAAGGTTGGGTTTGAGTGATTGGTTCACAAAATGATTTAATTTAATTTGAATTAAATCTAATTATAAAGTAACTAATATGATAAATGATGTACAAATGATAAAGTGCAGTAATGACACAAGCAAACAAGCATGTAAAGTATTAAAACCCTAAGCAAGAAGATGAGGTAAGAAGACTTGGCTTATATACACGTAACTGGAAGTGATCTAACTGGAAGAAGTGCTAAACAAGATGTAAGAAACATCGTATATGACCTCTGTAAATTATAGAGCTCACGAACAAGGCTAGGTAGGGGTGTTTGCAGTAAGATAGGGCGCCTTGACTAGATCTAGGCTCCTCGTAATCGCACAAAAGCTCTGGATTTGGTTTCTATTGTGTCTTGAGGGTGTCACAATTATTCCCTGATGATCACCTAGTAGTCACTCCTAGATCGTCAAAGGTACTTGTAACTTGCAAAAGAAAATTCACTGGACAAGCCCACAAATCATATCAAACCTAAAAAAGAAAAATTAGAATGGGGATTCAAACTAACCAAGCGGTCACCCCGAGAGTGAAATTATGACCGAGCATTGCACTACATCTTAGAATCCATGTAGTTCTGGTGAGTGTGTGTAGAAATTGTGCCCTAGGATGCCCTTATGCAAGTTGCACTTGATAACGGGTGTAGCTAGAATGTAGCAATGTAGTAGAATGTGTGGATGGAATAGAATGAAATTCTCCTTCCTATGTTGTGTATGCAGAAGTATGCAGTCCCTTATCCCTTGAATGGATGCTAGATGAATGCTTTGGAGTTCTTTAGGTGCCTTTTGAATGTAATCTTAGGTGATGATAGTAATGATTAGTGCTTGGTCCTTTATTTTGAACACATAACTATGTATTTATATGATTCCCTTGTTTGATTTTCATAATTGATAATTGAAATGCTAACCCATAAGTGAAAAAGAAGCCTAAAAGATAAAAGAGACCCAAAAATTGACTAAAGTAAGAAAAGGTTAGGGGCACAGAGGGGACAGGAGCGCCGCCAGTATTGTTGTCTGGTTGGGCAATCGGTGTCTCGAAGTCATGAAAGATAAATAAGTGAAGCTTGGGTGGTGTAGGGTGTGGAAGACAAAATAGAAAAGAAGAGACAAAGAAAAGATGCCAAAGATAGTTTTCAAAACACTAATTTTCTTGCTTATGAATCACATAAATGCTAGTACGCTTTTAGGACCTATAAATATACCCAAGTGCATGATTTTGTGTCTACACCATGCTACCAACCAGTAGCATTTTTGATGCTCGATCGTAATAATTTTCCATGCATCACCCAAGAGCATTTTTATGCTACTAGACGATAACATTTTTCCATGTTATCTTCCAGGTAGCATTTTAATGGTAATGCTACATGCCAATAACATTTTTTTGCTATCAACCTAAGTAGCATTTTTCCATGCTTCCGATGAATAACATTTTTCCATGCTACCAAATTAAAGTAGCATTTTTACGCCATCGTCAAGAGAATTTTTTTATACTACTAGTCGGAAGCATTTTTTTTTGTTATGCCGGTAACATGAAAGTATGTTACAAACCTATAGTGAAGCATATGCAACTTCAATAGAATAAAATATTAACTATTAAAATACCTTGCAATGATCTTGATCGTCAATGCCCACATGACCACGAGCATGAGTAAAGGAATTGTGAAGAAAATTTGATGTGTACTTGATATTCAAAATTGTAAATTTATAACTATATATATATATATATATATATATATATATATATATATATATATATACACGTATGTATGTATGTATGAAGACAAATTTTACAAATTTCAATTTCGCATTGATGGCGATTTGAATTAATAAACCGCTATTGGTGTAAACGTTGGGTGAACCGACCCCTAAAATTAACTTGTACCTAGAAAATTTAGGCGACCCGGTCCTAATTCCTACCCTAAAATTTGCCAAATGCAAATTTTAAAACCAAAATATTCATGAATTAACGAATATTTGCCACTAAAATTTACCTTAGATCACACTCGCACCTACACATGCACCTAAGAGAACTACATGAGGTTTGATCTTGCATGAGGGCATGTAGTGCAACACTTAGATCAAGTTATGTCATACTTTCTCCTTCTACTTATCTAATGTTTTGATGAAGAGTATCGGGTTTCTAAGGTTTTCACTTTGTTGCGGTGATTACAGGCCATCTCGACTTTGTACAAGCAAGTGCGACATAAAACGAAGGTCATTTATAGGAAAGTGAAGCACACAAGAAGTTGTAGATTCCAAATGATAAAGGGTCTAAAACTATGCACTTCTAGTAAGGACCATACATCTCCATGTATGTGTTGTACATAATTCTTATGATCCCGAACTAGCTCAATTTTCGGTTCTAAGAATAATAACCAAGCATTTCCAATTTTTGTTCTTTCTTTTCCACCTATTTGCACATTTGGATCTTCTCTTTTTGTGACATGTACAAGCAAGTCTTCATCTCTTCTTATGTATTTGAGCAATTATTTTATCAATTATCATCATTGCAAGTATTCAAGCATTATTATGATTATATATGGTTACTTGTAAATTGATTAAATCATAATAATGTGTTGTAACAAACCCTTGCATCCTATTTATTGTTATTCATATTCCAAAATTTAATTTAGTCTGGTGTAAACACTTTCCTAATAGTGAGTGGTTGTTCTTAAGTGATGTTGTTAGAAGAGTGTTTGAAAGTTGTTAAACAAACTTATGCAGAATTTGGAGAGAGAGAGAGAGAGAATCTATTCCATAAAGGCCATTAATGGCTATAACTTATACAAATTAGTGACTTACATCGTGAAAAGAGAGTACAGTTACCTCACCCAATGGGGTTTTTCTCTTCTCAATTTTTCTCCAAATTTAATCTTATTTTCACTTGTGTTTGGCATTCCTTACTTCTCCTACATATATTTTAATTATGTTGCACATTCATTTCAATATTTCATATCTCTATTTTGTATAGAGTTGAATAAGATTACAATCACTTCGTAAGCTAGAATTCATTAAGTCCCTGTTAATGAAATCTAGAATGCATTATCCACCTAACTTACAAATCAAATATGCTCTATTTTGTTGGGTTCTACTATCCACCCTATTTTGGTTTCATTTTATCTGCATTATATTTGCTATGATCTTCAATGTGTGAACTTCGTGAGGTGAGGGCCCTTTCACTCATTTATATAATTTAGGAAAACATATTTACCATCTATTGGAAAATACTGTGTGTGTGTGTGTGTGTGTGTGTGTGTGTGTGTGTGTGGGGGCGGGGGCGGCGGGGGAAGTGTGTGGAATTGCGAGGAGAATTGCATTTTGTATCACTGGGTAACAATTAAAACTGTTTGCAAATTGAGCCGATAAATATGCTGCTGCACAAAAATCCTGGTTTCCTCAATCAACATGAGAAAACTCTATCACACGTTAGCCAAGTATAACACAACACAAATATCCCAAAACTTTGTGAGACATGCTTGCAGAAATAAACTTAATGGTACTAATTTTATGGCTTATCAGCCATTTTCAGCCATGATTTCTCCTCCTGTAATATCTTCAACCTATTATGAACAGTCAAAAATGTCGATATGCTTCGTAAGGAACGCCGATTCGAGGAAGTTATTGATATTCTATGTAAAGAGAGACAATTGAAGAAAGCAGTGGACATTTTATTCCAATTCGGTTTTAACCCAGATGTAAACATATATACCGTATACACTGCACTCTTACAAAGCTGCATCAAGTTGAAATCTTTGAAAGAAGGTAAAAGGGTACACAGTCATGTACTCTCAACGGGATTTAAGTTGCGTGTTTACCTGTGGAACCGCCTAGTTGATATGTATGGGAAATGTGGTAGTTTGGAAGATGCACGCAAAGTGTTTGATAAAATGTCTGAAAGGGATATCTGTTCATGGAATACAATGATAGCGGGATATACAAAACATGGGAAGATTGGCTGTGCCTGTAATTTGTTTGACGAAATGCTTGACCGAGATGAGATTTCGTGGACTACTATGGTTGCAGGTTATGTTCGAGAGGGGCTTGCGGAAGAGGCCTTGGATGTGTTTCGGCAAATGCAAGAGAACGGCGTAGAATCAAGTAAGCATACTACTGCTAGTGTTCTTAGTGCATGTTCTAAACTTTTGGCTGGAAAGCTTGGTAGCGAGGTACATGGTCATATTATCCGAACAGTGGGGGAATCTGATGTTTTTGTGTGGAGTGGGCTTGTTGATATGTATGCAAAATGTGGGAGATTGGAGAATTCATGCCAAGTGTTTGAGAAAATGCATGAACAAGATGTGGTTTCATGGACTGTGATGATTGGGAGACTTGTTCAGTGTGGGCAGGGGAGAAGGCCTTGAATTTGTTTTCTCAAATGGTAAGGACAGGGGTGAGGCCTAATCAATATACTTTTGCTAGTTTGTTAAGTGTATGTGCAATGCAATCAGCATTGGAGTTGGGAAAAGCAAGCCCATGGGTATATAATCAGAAGCGAGTTAGATGATAGTTCCTTTGTGGAAAGTTCTCTTGTTGACATGTATGCAAAATGTGGTAATGTTGAAAGGGCATGGAAGGTGTTCAAGAAAATGACCGAACCAGATTTGGTATCATGGTCTGCTATGATTGCAGGATATGCCCAGAATGGGCATGCCAAGGAATCCCTCCAGTTATTTGAAAATATGCTTAACACTGGCATGAAGCCTGACGTTGTGGTCTTTATTGGTGTTCTTTGTGCATGCACTCATGCAGGTTTAGTGGATCAAGGGCGTCACTACTTTGAATCTATGCATCGAGATCATGGCATTAAACCAGTGGCAGACCACTATACATGTATGATTGACCTTCTTGGTCGTGCTGGACGTCTTGATGAGGTAGAAGATTTATTGAATAATATGCCATTTGAACCAGATGCATTTCTGTGGTCTGCATTGCTTAGTGCCTGTAAAACTCAAGGTAACATTGAACTAGGACAACGAGCCGCAAAAAATCTTTTTATGTTGGAACCAGAAAATCCTGCAACTTACATAACCCTGTCACATATTTATGCGACAGCAGGAAGATGGGACGATGTCACAAGAGTAAGAAAAATGATGGAAGATAGAGGAGTGAAAAAGAAGCCTGGACAAAGCTGGATTGAGGTCAAGGACAAGGTGCATGCATTTATGGTAGGAGATAGATCACATTCACAAAGTGAGGAGGTCTATGCAATTCCGTAAGGATTAGGAGTGAAATGAAGATGGTTTTATGCATAGCACAAACTTTATACTACATGATGTAGACAAGGAGCATAAGTAGCGCATTCTCGCCCACCATAGTGAAAAACTTGGATTTGCTATGCCATCTGGAATGACTGTCAGAATTATTAAAAACCTCCACATGTGTGGATATTGCCACACCCCTGTTAAGTCATCCAGGTTGTACCACAAGAGATATTTGTGAAGTCAAGGATGGAACTTGCTATTGTGGGGGATTACTGGTGATTCAAAAGTAAATGATCATGTAGATATTCATTCACATTGTGGGTATCTTTGATGATGCTATGTTGGACAAGGAACTGGGGCAATCAGTCTTCATATTCAGGGTTTGAATATGTGGGTTTTCGAATGTTCTGTGGGTTGAAGACAAATTACTACCTGTAATTATCTGACAACTCAAGAACACTCAAGCTTTCGTGTATTGAGACAGGCTGTCTGAATTATGTGCAATAGACATTCCTTTTGAATTCACAAAGCATAGAGATTTTAGCAGCAAAATCAACCAACAAAAACTTTGGTTTTTGCTATACAAATTCATGCATTATCACATTCTCATGTTCCATTATTTTCTTGATTTTCTATTGATGTGAGAGAGGATTATTAAGTGCAACATGCGCTATAGGTGAGATAAGATTTCCTTCCTGTCAAATATCTGTTTTTAACTCTTGCTTTCTCTCAATGAAGCACATAACTACTATTCCAGAAGGATTGAGCACGTATTCTGTTCCGATCCATCAATCTGAAGACGTTTTATGCTGGTTTTGGGGGCATATAAGGTTTGAAAATTTCCAGAACGAAAATCGATATTTTGAGAAGGATAATTTCAAAGTTTTTGATTTCTTGTCTATTGTTTCTGAGGTTTGTCTGCAGTATTTCAATTCTCCTTCTGCCTACAACTGTTTCCTCAATTTAACTCATTTCAAAATGATCCACGAATTCTGGATTTAACAAGCTCTTAAGTTATGTTGCATAAATAGTGACTTTATTACTATACACACAATCCCCTAATGTGGCAGACTGTATATGTAAATTTTGTTAGTGTTTCCTCTAATTTTTGTGTGTATGTGTATTATTTTGTCCCAAAGGTTCATCAGCATTGTTTCAATTTTCCTTCAACTCTCTTCAATATATTCCTGAATTCAACAGGCTTATAAATTTTATTAAATTACCTGTTAACATTGACAACGGACTATTCCGTCATATGCCATATTTTGCATATGTTATAATGTTTTATGATTTCCTCCATTCAAAGATTTCCATTGTTTTCTATAGATTCTTTATCATTTTATGCTTGAATGGGTGGGAAGTGATGTTGATAAGCTAGGATATTGTGAAATATCCCTTGTGGGATAATCTTGAAATTTGACAAAATTTAATAAAAATTGCAGCAAATGATATTCTGAAATTTCTGGAAATGAACCAACTAGGGCAGTGAACTGAAATTTATAGATATCTTGCAAAATACTTACCCAAATCACACGAAATTTTATAGAGAGCTTGCTAAGGTGAAAACAAAGACTAATTATTTTTTTCTCGAGTAATATATAACTGCCAGTAATTTTTAGAAAGCCCTAAACTACTGAAAACTTAAAAAATTCATAACTATGTGAATACAACTAATAAAAATATAATTTTCTAGAAATAACATCTATTAAATATATAGAAATGATCTCAACCTCCAGATCTGAAAATGGACACCTGGAAACCCTAAAAACATTGTTGCTCATCTATAACCGAGTAGATAAAACCCTAGAAAGTAGTTCTTCTAAATTTAAACCTGAAACCCTTAGTGAAGAAGGGTTGTCTTGTTACTCGAAACTGAATTTCTGATTAATCTCTAGATCTCGATCTAAAAAATATGAATAAATATCCAAAATAGCAAATTAGGAGGATCTTTCACTATCGAAGAGTGCTCTGCTAGCTCGGTGTGGATCTTTCACCACCGAAACTAGGTTTCTTGTGGGATCTTACTCCACAAGCAAAGAAAATGTAAACAATAGTTTCTCCAATATCAAAATAGGTGAGTGTATGAATGAATGGATAACTCTCCTCAAACACTCATTTTATAACTTCACCATGCAACAAAAGGCCCAAAAAAGACCCCAATCTATCCCCTTATATGATTTAAGTTATTCCCCCTCCTCCACCCCCATGTGCCAAAAGTAACTTAGGTGACTCCCACGAAGAAATAGAATAATAAAGTGCTATATAATCACCCAACGACAAAATATAACAATTATCACCACCAAGTTGCTCAACTTAATGTCAACAAAAAAATATAACATAATACAAGGTGGTAATCAAGTATCCATACCCAATAGCCTGTAAGATCGTTAGCCCTCGGGTATGACCAAGGCTAAGGCGAAAAATGGACGTTAGGCCCTCGGTGAAGGAACGAGGACATTACATATTGATATGTCTTCCTAGGCCCCTGATGTGAACATGGTATGTTTCAAAAGATGAGTATGGTATAGATACATATATGGTACGCTGCGGATATGGCCAAGGTACAACAAAAATAGACCAAATATACAAACGTATCTGGGCTTTTTTGTTACCGCACCCTATTTTTATCCGAGCCATATCCACAGAGAAAAAACATCTTTTAACAAAAATTAACATTACAAACATGAAGTTAAAAAAACACACACAAAACACTATAAAACCCCTTAAAAGTAAAAAAGCAATAGAAAACAAAAGCAAAACACATAACAAAACATAAAATCAAAACCACTCACCTCTCATTCACTCATTGTATACTTACCTCTCTAAGCTCACATTTCTCATTTAGATTTGATACTTCATCAAGAATAATTGCTATCATTTTCTTATGCTAGTACGAGTGCCCATTCACTGCTAAGGTGATTGAGGAGCTTGAAAGGAGGAATATTCTTGGATTATTAATTGAAGGTCATGTTTTAACTTTCAATTTTTGTTTGTTTTCATTTTGTTTTTTTATCTTCACACTTCATTTTTGTCTTGATATTTATTGTTTTTAATATAAAAATTAAAGCTATTTTATATCATTTATTTAACAAGCTCTCAATTACATACATGTGATGCCCTAGGACCTAGGGTTAAAGCTGTTGTTTTCTTCCATTATGATGTTAGTTTTGAATTTGTAGATGCAAGTAAAAATAATATTACAAAAATGACGTCAAGTTCTACTGTCTTTGGCAAACCCCAATTCAAAATTGATCCACATTCACCATCATGGATGTATGTCACAATGCTACAACGAAACTTGGGTGGTGGGTGTTTTCTTTAGCAATTCCATGATTGTGATGAAAACTTTAAAGCTCATATAGTCAATTAAAATTCCACTTGTGTCCGATACTAGGTCAAGGGAATAAATCTTGTAAGGTGAGGAACAATATGGGGGTCTCAACATGATTTTTTTGGAGTACATCAACGAGAAAGGTGCGGATGCAACATATACCATGAAAGTATGTCCTCCTTGTTAAAGAAAGGATTTTATTCTTAATTGATGAGGCCACCGATTGATTCATCTCATAGTAGTTCCCTAGTTATGACCATAATACATTCATTTGTGGCAACACCGTACACAAGACGAGGATTCACCTTTTTCAAAAAAGGACAAAAAGGACTATTGGAAAATTCCTTTTAAAATGAGAGGAGAGAGATTGTGGATGAGCACCTCTCATGATGTGTGAATGGAAATAGATGGCCATTCAAATGTTGTTATGTCACCATATTAACAAGATATGAAGAAAGCAATCAATGAGTCCCTGAAAGGGTACAAAGAGGCATGTTATGAGAAGCACCCCACCACCATATTAAGGAAGGGAAAAACATGTAGAATCCTCATTATAGCCAAGTAGAGATTTATGGTCCGAATGAAGTGTCCATCAAATATGATGGATGGAAATATGCAAGAAATCAATGTGGTTGCGATATGCCTTAAACATGCATTTTTTTCTTTCGAAAGTTGTTGATTCGAGGGCATGTGAAATATGCTCAACTCATCACCAACATAGTCTTTTAATCTATTGAGATTGTGTGGTTTCAAAAGGTTGTCCAACTCATAACGAATAATACTAAGAACTCGCAAAGCCACTAGAATATTAGTGGAGGAAAGGTATGTGCACATTTTTTGGACACCTATTGTTGTTCACTCATTCAACTTAATGTTGAAAAAGTAGGGCAAAAAGAGAAAATTAAAAAAATTATGCCAAAGATGAAGAGATCTAGATTTTTGTGACAAACCATTACTAGTCACAAGACATTCCAATCATACTCACATTTGGAGCTGCTAAAGATAAGGAATGTTATGTTTTTGCTATTTATGATATAAATTTGTAATATATAATACTTGTAGCTTTTGTTGTAGCTATTGAAGTTTTCAAATGTGTGTGTGTGTGTGTGTGTGTGTGTGTGTGTGTGTGTGTGTGTGTGTGTGTGTGTGTGTGAGAGAGAGAGAGAGAGAGAGAGAGAGAGAGAGAGAGAGAGAGCCTAAAAGTGAAGGTGTTGATTTTTTATGATGATTAGTGGGATTGTATGGAATACATGTTGAGTTTTATCAAGCCAATTATGATTATAATTTGATTTATTAACATGGATAAGCCATGTTTGAGAGATATATATATGATGACATCATTTCAATGATTGAGAAGACGAAGACCATCATAAATGAGAAAAAACGAGATCTTGAAGTGACATTTTCAAATAAGTAAAATCATGCCTCATTGAGTAGTGGAACAAAATTGAACACCCCATTACATCTCCTTGCCTTTGCATTAACACCTAGATTCTACAACACAAATATCCTTTCCTTTCGAGAGATAGTGTCAACATAGAGGGATACAAAATTTCTTGATAGGTATATGTTGGAATTCTCTAAGGATTTTCCTTGATTTTGAGGTCGAAGACATGGTTATGACCAAGTGTGGAAATTTATAACTTCCACATGTCATAACCTTTGCACTTTCATGACAAATACAAAATAGATTTTCATACGTGGTGGTATCTCCATGGTCACACATCCATGTACCTAAAACCTTTCTTAGATCAATGTCTTGTAACAAGTAAGATTATTATTTTCAATTCTCCTTTTTGTTTTAACTTTTTTAAAAATCTAAGTTTGAGTTTTTACTTTTATAAAATTTAATTTTGCATTGATTTTGTTTTAATAGGTTGTGAGTTCATCTTCCTTTAAGCACAACTAGAGTATATATAATTTCATCCACTCACAAAAACACAAGTTAGTGTAAAAGAAGGCCAAGGAGTTAGTGTGCATACAATCCAACTTGCACCTTCTATTCCACAAGCAACCAAAGTACATGGAAAGGGCGACAAAACATTGAGATGTTTATCTAGATAATGTTTACTTGAATGCTTTCATTTCCCACCTAGCATTACATGGCATGGAAACTCATTTGGTGCTTCATGATCTACATGCACATGGGGATGCTAGTGGTAGTGGGAGTGCTTCAAGTCCATGTGGTTTTAGTGAACCATATAATGTTTTTGTTGTTGATGATGCTCTCAATGAAGAGAAATATGATGAATATTCAATACTAGTATGATGTAATAATTAAATTTAATATTTATCACAACATTTACAAATTATCTCTTGACATTTGGTTGGTTTTAAGTCTTTGTACAAATTATGAGTAGTATTTTGTGGTTATTTAACTTATTATGTTTGTTATATGCATAATATGCACTTTATATATATACACACACACACACAACACCCTAATTAAATGTATGTTATGGAAGTACACAACAATAAAGAGGATGTGAGAGTTTGTAACCTAGGATTATTATGAACTAATTAATTCATAATTAACCATTCGTAATTTGAATAACACATTAATACTTGCAATGATTGATAAATGATAAAAAATAACTCAAATACATAAGAGGAGAAGAATAATTAGTTGTATAGATCAAAACAAAGAAGATACAAATGTACATATAGGTGGAAAGGGGAGATTAAAGACTAAAGATGTTTTGTTTTGAGTTCTGGAACTAGAAAATGAGTAGGGGAAAGAGTGTATAATTTGTGTACAATCCAAACCAGAATTGTATGGTCCCTGATCTAGGGTTGTATGATCTTGGACCCTTTGGAAATTGGGATATGAAACTTTCTATGAGATTTACTTTCTTGGAGATGACCTTCATTGTATGCCTCTCTTCTCGCACAACCTCGAGATGACTTGTAATTACATGCAACAAGGTGGGAAGCCTAGAAACCTATAATACCCTTCATAAAATCATTAACAACCCAAAAAGGGAAATCATGTGTGGTGAGGCTAGACTACCCTTAGTAGTCAACCCCAATTATTGAGCCAATCCAAATGTTGCACTACATGCCCTCGTGCAAGATCAAGCCTCATATAGTTCTCCTAGGTGTTTGTGCAAGTGTGAGTACAATCTAAGCCAACCCCTAGGGGTGCCCTTGTGTATCTTGACACAAAGATAATGGGATAACTATATAGTATAAAATGTACCTAGTATGGTAGTAGTGTGATGTGGTGTGCTTCAGCTATGTGACCTAACCTAAGTTCCTTGAAACCCTTTGACAATGCTTCAAGTGACTTTTTCTTGTTAAGACACAAATCTATGACCTTTGCATGTTTGGAAATGGAGGAATTTATAATCTTTGACTTGGTCGAGTTTTTAAATCTATATTAAGGTTTTTATAATATATATAAAATTTATTTGAGAAGATTTAGGAGACCCTTGAGTGCTTTTGGAATGACATTTGCACTAGAAGTTTGTAAGAATGTTATGTGAGTTATAAAGTGACATTGAGTTACTTATATAACCTTCCATAGGTGAACTATTTTAATAAGGCTGACTCTATGAAGATAAAAAATGCAATAGAAATATTCAAATTGAAAAACGTTAGAGAATGCAAGGGGTCAATATTGTATAGGTGGTCAAGACAGACCCACATCCTAACCAAAATGTACGATTTTGGACAAGATGAATGATGTTGTGAAATAGAAAATTGTGGCATAATGTACAAAGGTAATTTACTACATTGATTTAATAATTTTTCATGAATTGGTGATAGAGAAAAGTATAAAGATAAGAAAGTCACAAAAGTGCTAGAGAAATATAGACACTACACAAGACACATGTGTTAGTCCTGTTAGCTAAAAAATAGCAATAAACATTATATATAGCCAACCATGATGAGGAAAGCGTAAAGTAACTATAATGAAACATAATTACCTACATAGCATGGGAAAATGGCCCCAAAGAGTAGTGTATGGAACCAAGATGAAACATATCATCGTGTATCAACTTGTGTATGTCCTACATCAAACTCAATATACCTTGTGAATGCATGTGTGGAAAAACTATATAGAAATAATATGTTATCTATCAAAGAAACGTGGCAAATAACATGTATAATGCAGCAATCTACCCAATCAAACCATAAACATGTTTGGAGTTTCCTATTTTTTTAATTGCGTGAATGTTTTTGTATTATTTGATTATTTGAATGTTTTTGTATTATTTGATTATATGAATGTTTTGAAAATAAATATATACAAGAAAAGCGGGTTCAAGTGTAATATTTATGAAAATGCATGATATTGATGGGGTTTTTAACAAATTTTCCCTCAAGAGAGGCCAAATGGTAAACATCATAGCCGACTCTTTCGGTAACCCCATAGGGGCCAAACTAGTTAGGTTTAAAATTTCCTTCGAGAGATGCCTTAATATTTGTATTTTCTAGTTTTCTATTAGGACAAGATTGCCAACGTGAAATTATTTAATGCAAAAATTCTTGTTCTATGCGTGTTTGTTGAACTCTTGGTATATGTGAAAGTGTTTAAGGGCTTGGAACTTCCTATAATCAAGTAGTTCAAGTTCTTGCAAACAATTTTTTCCATAATAATTTTCCTTAACAATAAAATTGATTGAGAAGCGTATCAAGGGGATTTCTAGTTTCAACAAGAGAATTAATTCTTCCCCTCGGACTAAGGAGGAAGGGGAAACATTTGTAGGTTTGTGAAAACTAGTACGTATTGGAAGAAAAAAAAGCTGGGGGTGAATCGGTGCAATAAAACTTTTCATCCACTTATACAATTTCAACCATTAACCATTAAGCATGCATCCACAAGAACATAAGCATACAAGAGAAAATGAGAGTGCAACAACAACAAAAACACCAGATGTAAGTGGGAAACCCTCAAGGGGAAGAAAACCCATTGAAACAAAACTTTATTAGAGCTATGAATCAAATTTAGTTTAGCACCAACTCAACAAGGAACACCAACCCCTAGATTTAGTGAGGCACCAACCCCACAAGGAGCACCAATCCCTAATTTTAGTAGATCACCAACCCTACAAGGAGGTACCAACCCCCAAGATGACTCAACACCAACCAAAGCCACCTGATATGTTTTTCACCATTGTTTTGTTTTGCTACAACTGAATATGACACAATGAAGCTCACTCTCCTTCCTCCTTCAAATTTGCTCACTAGGTCAACTCCTCTATATATTCTTCACCAAGCTGAATTAGGTCTAATGACCTATCTCTCCAACACCTAAAAACACTCTAGAACATATGCACACACTCTTTTCCCTCTCTTTAAGGTCACACAAACCTATTTCACCTCTTGGAATCACCCTCCTAGATTGCATTTTCTCTTACTTGCTCAACAAAAACCAATGAGATTTCTATTTTACTCTTATACCTATTTATTCATTATAAATCATCAAGGCCGGCCATAATAGAGTAAAATCACTCCCCACATCATAAGAAAATGATAACAATATCATTCATAGGACCATATATGTCTCCACCATCATCTAGAACCACCTAAACCACCATCACAACTCAAGAAGCCCTAAAACACAAAAACAAGCAACTTGACACAAAGGGAATGTTCTAAAGCAAAACCACCTTCACCAAAACACGAAACATGCTTAGAAATATTTTCTAAGCATTCAAAAACCTCTAGAAACCATGAAACACTCTGCAATAACATCTCACCTCATGAAACCTACTTGAGACCATACACAACCAAGCACCCTCAAAACTAGTCTTTGAAAAACAAGCCATAAATTCATCAAATGACCTTGTTGGAGCTCAAAATTACACCCTTCCCTGAGTCATAGAAAACCTAGGATTTTGAGGAAAGATGGGACTATCTCCAAGTTTTGGTACTTGCAAACCGAGACAGAGACCTCCAAAGAAGACCGAATTCCTCCGCTTATTCCTATTACTAAACTACTCCTAGGAAGGGGAATGCAGCTACCGAATACTAATCTATGATTCTAAGAGACAAGGGAAAGAGGAAGGTGCATAAAAATTAAAATCCTAATCTACAGGAGGTGATAACACCAAAATAAGGGGAAATACACTTTAAAAGAGAGAGGTAAAAAAAGATAGCCACAATCAAGAGAAAGATCTAAATTCCCATTTTCACACAATACACAATAGAAATAAACCCGTAATATGAAGAAACATACACAACATACCTGCA
This sequence comes from Taxus wallichiana var. yunnanensis, assembly GCA_018340775.1. NCBI lineage: Eukaryota > Viridiplantae > Streptophyta > Pinopsida > Cupressales > Taxaceae > Taxus > Taxus wallichiana. Next base: position 536,638,642 of record CM031236.1, read on the forward strand.
AGTAAATGAAGAGACAAGGAAATTCAAAAAATCACTAGCTAAGGAAGAATAGAGCCACAAAACAAGTAATTTTATTGCTTCAAGATGATGTAAAGATCATTACAATGGAGGAAGAAGGTGTGAATTCATTACTGGATTAAAATCCAAGGCCTACAACTCAAGAACACTTTTATAACAAATTTCCAATTATTCCCTTGTATTCCAAAAGTATCCAACAATACAAATGCACATCACTTTACATTATATAGAAAATGGGAAGAGAAAGAAGAGGGAAAAAGAGGGAAACTCAAAATTATGCCCTCACCCACCAAAAAGATACATCAATTTTATGAAAACAGTAATGGGCACCATGTTAAATCCATTCCCCCCTTGAACATTACTTGTAGGAGAAAGAGTGGGCACCATACCTCATTAATTCTGGTAGTTGGGCTGCTTGAACTATTCAGTTCAATGCTGGATATGTTTTCACCTATTTCACCAAATTACCCCAAACTAAATTAAGAAATATTATTTCCATGATGTAGAGGATTTCAAGACCTTTCCAATGATATAAAATTTTCAAATTTGAAGTTGTGGAGAAAAAGTTATGGTCAATTTAAGTTTAGGGGGTCAGGGAGTTCCACACGGGCTCTCACGGTTTGCATTTAACTATTTTTTCCTTTCTTTTCCTTTGCCTTGTAGATGAAACATGGATTCGGGAACTCATGGACGAAGGAAATATGTCACTTGTGTCATTATTCTCTACTTTACCCGTAAAGGTCTTCATTTGGTGTTATGTGCGGAGAGTCGGACGGTGAGTGGAACCGAGGAATCATTCCACCTTGTGCCTTAGTTCCCACAACCCCTGTCTCATTTGCACTCCACTTCAAATTTGAATTTTGGGTTGGATACTATACGTACCCAAAATTGTAGGGTACTGTACCACCGGAACGATGTTACACATGCCCCAATGATGATATCTGAGTTGCCTCGCAGGTGTTCGGAATCCAAAAAATCTTGCCAAGTGTATGTTAGCATCCCAAGCATCTTGTTTAAGCTTTTTGTACTTCACTTTATCCTCTGCCTTGCTTTTTCTAAGATTTTTGACCTTTAGTGATGAAACCACCGCCTTATCAGGGTGGCGGTCCTGTAACCACCGCCCTGCTTAGGGCAGCGGTCCTTCACGCATTTTCCAGCACGTTCTTTTGATCACGACTTGCGTAATTTTTCAACATTTACCATCTTTTCTCAATCGCCTTAGCTCATATTAATGTTTTATGTTCCCTGGAATAGTGTTTCTTCATTGTTTAATGGTAAAAGAGTTCTAATAGGAATCACCTTTGGGTGAATGTGAAATCTATAAATAGCCAACTTGTTTTCAAGCAAATGGCCCCTCAACTTCTCATTTTCATTGTTTAGTCTTTCAATTTCTTGTTTAGAACTCATTTTTTTCATGTTTGCATCCATGCTAGTTTTTCTTTTGCTATTAGAAGCCATTCGATCTTCTTGCTCTAGTCTTGTTCATTGTTGTTCATACAAATTAGTTTAGAGCAGAGTAGTGTCATTTGTAGATTGAATCCATTAGAGTTACAGGTTGTGTTCTTCACAGAAGGTAGATTCTAGAATCTCTTGGTACACTTGTGTTGTATTCCCACAATAAATCCCACTAGGAATTGCATACGCCAAGCTCGTCACTGCACAATCCCTCTCCTACTCGCATTATATTCGATCTATATCCAAGGATTCCATTATTCAAAATACCTTTTCTATTGATGATAGCATATGAAATCACGTGAACATGAAGGAACGAGGAGATCATTCTGAGGGGACAAAATCATACACTACTGGATTCGCCATTGTTATGCAAATTCCAAGTTTTATCTGTCAAAGTTCTAGTTAAAACATATCAAATAGAGTAGTGAAATATTTCATTTCAGTTAAATTTCATTTTCAATATTGCAAGGAAGTTGTGGGGATTGATAGTTTCTCAGAAACTATGATTCATTCCTCACTTTTGAGGTAGGATCGAGAATCTTTCAATTAAAGTTAATCAGCTATCTAGTTATTTAGGATAAACTTACAACTATATAGGCAAGTAGCTACACCAGGCTACCTTGCTTGTTTTAATTTTTTATTAGATTAGTTGTCATTTTCTAAATATATTAGAATAGTTTCTCTTTCAATTCTATTAAAAATTCTATCAAAAATACAAAAATAGAGGAATATATATATGTTGTAGATATATCTTGCATAATTAGTTTATTTCATTTCAATTAGGTTTATATTGATCTTGTATGACAATCACGGGACCTAGGGAGCCTAGGGAATATGTTTTTGAGCCAATCGTGCCTCAACCCAATCTTGTTGTAGCATTAACTGACATAGACCAAAATCTCAAAATTCAGGTCTTTCGAACAACAACAGACCTACAAGAAATAAACAAACACCTAAGAGGATTAAACATAGAAGAGGACAAAGCACACATGTTCTAGTCAAATCAGCCAAATTATAGACTGCTTTGATAGATATCCATATGACTGTAGAAGGACCGGAAAGAGAGCAAAAATTCGGTTGTGATCCATTAGTCCCATAGCCAGATGTAGGAGACCTCTTTGTTGATATAGACACTAGCTTACATATCCAAGTTACGTAACGCACATTAGGTACTCGAGAAAATCGTGTAACTTCTAGTTGTAAACGTAGAGGCCGAAAAGGCATATGATTACTCGAATACTTGGAATCAGGGGTTGACTCTTCATATGACCATATAAGGTCCACAACAACCACGAAATTATGGTTGTGATCCATAGGTCCCACAACCCAACGGGCCTACAAATCAATCAAATATCGACACCAGCTTGTGAACACTGGTGTTTAGGTTCTCTCCACTTCCACCAGACATTATCACACAACTATCATTATTAAACGTAGAACTAATCAAGCTAAGGATTTTGGACTAAAACAGAATCATCCATAAAACACCAAAAGATCCACTACACATTTAACCATTCCATTTTCATGACCTTGTTAGGAGATATATACGAAGCACCCATAGGTCATCTTCCATGTATCCCACAACCCATAGATCGGATCACAACAGAGCTTGATATTGATTGGAGCCTTCGAGCAGCTATCCTTGCCAAACGATCTATCACACCGATTCAGTTAGGAGGGCCTTCTTTGCCTTAGATTTGCAGATCCCATTATTACGTGTTGAAGACATAAGATTACCTAACTAGTTTATCTACACCCCATGTGTATTCCATCCCCACCAGCTATCTCAACATGACCTCGGGAGGTCGGGTGCGAGGAAGAGTTACTTGTAGATTCCCATGCTCGCATGTCACTTTTCCATCGTACAAAATTGGTGAACCCAACGTGAAACTTCCTACCTTCTGGTTTGGAGTCTTATTTCTACTTGTTCTTCTAATTAGTTTACTTTTCATCTTTTCCACCTCATTAGCCTTCACATCAGCTTCACCAACAAAATTGGTGAACCTAACGTGAATCAAACTAATATTCCTCTTTCTGTTTTCTTTTCTTTCATCCACCTTCGCTCTTTCCCATTATTCTGCAGGTATTCATATACCCCCTGAATATGTCGGGATACGATGCATATGGCAGACCTCTCCTAGGTCTTGAAGCATACTACGATCAACTAAATAGAAAACCATCACCCTTGCTCTTAGCATGGGGTGACAACTATTCAACTAACCAATTTTCAACACAAACTTCACCTCAAAGGACGATATATAGTTCTTATTTCCAAATAGAGGGGTTGGATAAGCTCACTCAAACGCAACAACCAGCCTTTAGGCTCAAACAACACGACGCTCACCGGAGAATCTGGTTCATCTCCTCACTGCTGTTTAGACCACACATTAGTAGATAGTCGAGATCCATGTCTATTTTTAGATGACAAATACTTAACACGTTATGCTAGGAGTGAACAACACTCTCAAAATATGTACCCACCTATAGGAGGTTTGCAAACACAACCCGAGGTCTCGTTCCAAGAAAACACCCCCATTCCTCCACCTATAGGAAATGCCCTCGGTGAAACTTGGTAGGGCACCGATCAATTCATAACAGGGTACCATATTCCTATACAACCTCAAGATATACAAAAAATGCCACTAAGGTGAAATATCGTGTCTTCACCAAACGAGGTCATCTTAGCCTTAGTTGAGAAGGTTAGAGGGTTGGAACTTGCTCAAGCAAGTCAAAATTCACATTTCATGCAAGCAGGAACTTCCAATCCTCCACATCATCCTAGCCAAGTAGACCTCCTCACAAGAACAGGCACGTTGGGTATGCCTCCTCAGTACTTACAACAAATGCCAACTAGAACCATGTTTTCTAACACCACTCTAGTTGAGAATATAATACCTCCCGGTTTAGTACAAAACAACCCATTCCTGAGCAATGCTCCTCCATACTTAAACATGTATTCCAAATCACCACAGGGAGATATGTTCTCTTCTCCGGTATGTTTTCTCAAACACAAGGATTTCCTTATGCCCCTGTAAATACATATGCTACGCCATATCAACAACCCATTCCACCTCCACCCCCTCAACAAGCACCATCAATGGTCAAAACCTATGCAATAGGGACTTATTCAGAATATTTGAAAGAACCTTTAGACTTCACTATACGAAGCGTCATGCTTCCAAGACCTCTCCCCAATCTACCCAAGTACAAAGGGGAGGGAGACCCGAATGCACATATTAAGGCCTATGCCACAACCATTCGAGAACTGCTCCCTTGGGATGGAGTTGTTGCTAAAATATTCCCCAAAAATTTAGAGGGTATTGCCCTCGATTGGTATTACAGAATACCTAAAGCCTCAATACATTCATTTAAACAACTCATTTCAGAGTTCATCAAGGCGTTCGACATGAACAAATTGTTGAGAACAGGAATCAAGGAATTCTTGCATATTAAACAAGAACACAATGAATCTATTGCTCATTTCATCCAAAGATGGTGTACAGTCCTCTATTCTTCAGCAAGCACTCCAAACATGGATCAGATGGAACTATGTAATTTATTCCTTCATTCTCTCAGCAGAGAGATAAAGGAAGAAGTCCAGAAGTTCCCACTAAGAACTTATGATGAAGTGCTCAAGAGCGCTCTCCGAATAGATCAAGCTACAATAGATAGCAGTCGCAAGACATATGGAACAAATGGGAGGTTAATCATCCCCAACCAAAACACTACGACTTATCCTACTACCACAAATGCCAATCAAGGACCTAAAATCCTTAAAAAAAAATCGTGGAGTGACAACAGATGGAGTGACTGACCAAAAAAAAGAAAATGTTGTAAATGTTCCACTACCAGTTAACAATCAACGAAACAACAATTTTACCCCAATAATCAATGCGGTGGATTTTAATCATCCCCAACGATAACAACAACAACAACAACGGTAGATCCAGACACAAGGTCCAAGTCAAAACTCAACTGGATATCAAAACCAAAACCAAAGGCAACAAATGCAAAAATTTAATCCTAATAGTCAACAGTTTAATCAGAGTTTTGGACCACAACACATGCCAAGCCAACAACCTAGGAGTTATAATCCCAACTCGTATTGTGGTTTCCACAAAATTTGAGGCCATGACACTAGGACTTTCCGTGATTACAATAAGTTCATGCAACGTTTTCTAGAAGAACAAAGATAACTCTTCATAGATATGTTCTTAATAGATTCTGTGACACCTATGCCAAATACTTTCACAGGGGAAGTTTCCCCTCAAAACGAACCTCTTAAGATCTTCAATGATTCACTTCCAAATCACAATAACAATAATAAATTAAATCCAAATGGGACGAACAAAGGTGTAATGACAGAAATAACAATCATGAAGTCTCAACTTCACTAAACCCACCGTAACAACACAATTAGGAAATCAGCCACGAACCAAGATAGTTGGTCTAGTAGAGGTAGATAGTGAGCTGCACGTAGAAGCCATAACAAGAGCATGAGAATATTATTCTCAACCAAATCCAATCTATCCACTAGAGCCAGATAACATTCAACAAATGTGGGTAAAACCCATAGGTGCTTATGATTTAATTAATGACTTAACAAAGACATTCTCTCACATCTCCTTTTTGGACTTATTGAAAAATTCTCCTGCCCATAGGGCTTCTCTTTTAGAAGCACTAGGTCTAGGTCATTTAATTAACATCACTCCACCTCCCGAAACACAAGTAAACCATATATACTTTGATATCCACCCTCCAGGGCAGCCAGATAGGGATATCGAGTTTATATTTGACATAAACAAAATGCCAACAGATGTTGAAATTACATGTAGAGGCGATCCGGCCTTACATTTACAGGTGTGGGTTTACAATAATTACGTTAAACATGTAATGGTTGACAATGGGGCAACAATTAACATTTTCCCTTCTCTTTTCTTCAAAAGCTAGGATATGGAGAAACAAACTATTCCACAACAAGAAATACGCTAAGAGGTTATGACAGCCTTAAAGCTACTTCAATTGGGACTATAATACTACTAGTCACCTTAGGACCCAAGACAATCCTCACCGAGTTTTATATCATAGATCGGGAAACCAACTATAATATGATCCTCGGTTGACCATGGATACATCGCATGAAAGCAATCCCTTCTACGTTATTCCAGGAAATAAGATTCTTACACCTAGGAAAGATATTCATAGCAAAAGGTGACCCAAAACCATTCGATATACACCTAGCAGACTTGAAGAAAAGACCAGGCGTTCACTCTGAGTTTGAACTCCTGACAAATTAACTTAACAAACCAATCGACTCAAAACTGGAAGAAAAATTAATACCTACAACAGAACTAGAAATTACAAACCTAGTCAAGGGCATCCCAGCCCTCAAGGATGAAGCTAACGTTGTAGAAATAATGTCATTAGGAACTACTGCAAAAATTGTCAAGTTACTGGAACAAGATCTACTAATTTTCCTACCATTTTATTCCACTGGGGTATGGATGTACCCTAGAAGTTGGTTCTCTTCTAGCAGAGGAACTTTTCATGGTAGAAGTAACCAAAATAGAAGAAATAGATGCAAAGAATTCCCAACATCCATTTTTCCTAGTAAATATTGGACTCTCCACTTCGATGGAGCTAGATGTCACTATGGAGCTGGGGGGTGTGATCTTTACTTCTCCTGAGGGAAAGATCCTACCTTTTGCTTTTAAATTAAACTTTGAATGTACAAACAATGGAACTGAGTACGAAGTCCTCCTCCTTGGCCTCCTCATAGCCAAAAATATCGGTGTTAATGACATCAGAGTGTTAGGAGACTTGCAATTAGTTGCAAACCAAGTCTCTGAAGTATATGAGACTAGAGCTGAGCACTTACAACTCTATAAAACAGCGGTATTAGATCTAAGCAAAGGATTCAACTTCATATCCATTGAGGTAATCCCATGAGAACAGAACCTTCTCGCAGATTCAATAACAACCTCAACTTCACGTTTTACCCCAAGTAATGAGTTGGAAGATACAAGTTTCAAGGTATCACTTCATACTGAACCATTGGTGAAGAAAATATCAACGAACCCTCTTCTAACACATACAACTGAGAATGAATCTTCTATCTTACATCATGTTGACAGTGATAAAGTCACTCTCGAATATCTAAACACCTATGCAGAGCTACACCTTGCTCACCCTATAGTTGATCTTTCCCTAATACCACACTCCTCTTCCTACTTTGGAAATCCCACAGTAGAGTCTCCTCCACAGAAGGATCTCGATATCTATGAGATAGAAAACAGAGAAAGCTTGGAACTACCTCCAGCCCCACCTGAATTTGAAGAAGGTAACGCTTCTTTGATAGAAGAAACCATTGACATAAACATTGGAATGGAGGAAGAACCAAGAATTTTGAAGTTGGGATCCTCGTTAACTCCGGAAGAAATAGAAATACACACCCAAATCCTCAAAAAACATCAAAAGGATTTCACATTTAATTATAAAGAAATGACAGGTATCGCACCACAAGTTGCGGTACATAATCTCGCCATCGAACCAAATGTAAAACCAATTAAACAGAAGTCAAGACCAATGAAGCCAAAAGTGACTCTCATGGTAAAAGAGGAAGTAGTAAAAATTCTCCAAGTAGGATTCATCAAGCCCATTGACTATTCACAATGGGTGTCTAATATCATTCCTGTCCTAAAAAAGAATGGGAAGATACGCATTTGTATAGATTTTCGGGATATTAACAAAGCTTGTCCCAAGGATGATTTCCCATTACCATCCATTGACATTATCATTGATGCAATAGCTGGATTTGAACTACTGTCCCTCATGAATGGTTTCTCGGGTATAATCGATTAAAATATCTGAACAAGATCAAGCCAAAACCACATTTATAACTCCCTGGGGAACTTATTGTTATGTTGTCATGCCATTTGGTCTTAAGAACGTCGGCGCTACGTATCAGCGGGAAATGACTTATATATTCCATGATCTTATCCATAAAATTGTGGAATCATATGTGGATGACTTGTTGGCCAAGGCCAAGAAATGTTGTGATCATCCGGAAGTGCTCCGTATCATCCTCTCATGACTAATTGAGTATGGTGTCACATTAAACCCAGAGAAGTGCGTGTTCGGTGTAACAGGAGGCAAACTTCTAGGATACATTATATCTTCATGAGGGATTGATGTTGATCCAGCCAAAATACGAAGTTGTTCTCAAAATGATCCCACCTTCGGACGAGTCTAGAATCAGGTCATTTCTTGGGAAACTCGGTGCAATCGAAGGTTCATCCTAGATTTAAGCTTTGCCATTCATCCAATCAACAATCTACTCAAGAAAGATTATAGTGTCGATTGGACTGAAGATTGCAATGAGGCCTTCAAAGTAGTTAAGCACTTCTTGTTGTCACCACCCATGCTAATGCCTCCCAAGCTAAACCGCCCTTTGATCCTATACTCATGAGCCACTCATGTCTTCACGGCATGCTGGCTCAAGAAGATGATGATAAATGAGAATGCATGATCTATTTCATTAGCTGAATGTTGCTTGATTATGAAACACGTTACACACAGGCAGAGAGAGAATGCCTTGCCATAATTTTTGCAACAAAACATTTGAGACATTACATGTTAAACCAGGAAACAAGGGTCATTGTAAAGACAGACCATTTATGAACATTTCTCACACAAGGATCTTTATCTAAAAAGGTTGGCGTTTCATAACCCTAATGGGAGAATTTGAGTTAACATTCGTAAACCAAAAATTCATTAAAGGACAAATCATTGCAGATTGGTTAGCTGACAATCCACTAGATGGAGGTGAGCTGGTAGATCTAGACTTTCCCGATGAATGTGTATACTTTGTCGAAACCAGACCCCCATTTCTACATGTCCCTAGTATATTGATATCATCAATTTTATCATGGACCATACATACCTAGGAAAGTGCCATGTCACAACAAAGAAGGCGGTTACACATTATTACCGCTAAATATGTTGTTTTAGACCAAGTGCTCTATCGCAGAGCCTTTGATGGCATGCTTCTAAGATGCATTGACATAGAAGAATCCAAGAGGATTCTTCATGAATCCCATAGTGGGATATGTGGGGGCCACTTCGGTGGTCACACCACCACTCACAAAATACATTGGATGGGCTATTTTTGGCCCACTCTTGAACATGACGCAGTGGAATTTATACATAAGTGCCACAAATGTCAAGAATTCTCTCATGAGATTCACATGCCAACACAATCCCTGCAACCAATAGCGACTCCATGGCCCTTCTCCACTTGGGGTCTAGACTTAATAGGGAAATTCTCTCCCTCATCAACCGATGGCCATAATTTTATAATCACAGCCACAGAATATTTTACCAAATGGGTGGAGGCCATGCCTCTCACCACTGTACCAAGTTCGGTGATTACCAAATTCATTTTGAACCAAATTATTTGTAGGTATGGTGTCCCACAAGTCATTATCTCAGATAATGGCACATCCTTTAAAAATGACGAGGTTCATGAGTTATGTAGCAAGTTCAAGATAAACCATCACACAACCTCTCTTTACTACCCTCAAGCTAATGGGCAAGGCTAAAGCGACAAACAAAATGTTGAAAGCTATTCTCCTCAAAATAGTAAAGGAAAACAAACGAGATTGGCATTTAAAATTATATCCGGCCTTGTGGGCCCACCAAACCTCAATAAGAACACCAACAGGAGAAAATCCTTTCTCAGTTGGTATTCGGAGCAGAAGTAGTTCTCCCACTTGAGGTTGAAATACCCATTCTCTGCATCTCATTACAAGGGATCTTGGACGAAGAAGCTTACAGGGAGGCATGCCTCTCTCAACTAGAAAGCCTTGATGAGGCTAGGTTAAACACCGAACAACAACACAAAGCCTATGTTGACCGAATGTGCCGACAGTATAACAAAAAACTCTATGAGTGAGAAATATATGAAGGAGATCTAGTTATAAGACTAGACAGTTGGATTGATAAGAAAACCGGCAAAGGAAGAAAGTTCCAGCCCAAATGGTTGGGCCCATACCGAGTCATGAAGGACTACGAAACGTGCGTATCTCTTATGCACACTAGAAGGTGAGGAATTTGGTGAAATTGTCAATTCCTTGCACCTTAAGCGGTTTTACGCATAAAACGTCAAAGTCATTGCTAGTACATTATAGCTACCTACATTGCATTAGTCTTTTAGCTACTTCATTATGTCCATTTCACAAAATGGCAGTTCAGGAACTTACTCTTAAAAAACTGTTACAAATTTATGAAGATATTGGAAAAAATATTCATATCACATCTCTTCAAACATCATCAAATATTTTCAAATCTTCTCATCAATTTCGATAGGAAAACATTGACGGAAACCATACCAAGACCTGTATACTTGGCTTTGCTCTTTCTTTCTAATAGGTGAAGCTATCCTTGCCCATGGTTTGTTCTGGAAGCTTCTTGGTGTCACATCTATCCCTCTTAAAATCTCTTATAACGAAACGATATCCCAAAGTTATAGATCGAAATGTCAAAAGCACCAAGCAAACAAAATATTTTATTTTACACACTTCTCTACCCCATCAACCTTCGGTGATAAGCCAACATCTCTTCTTGGTGATGTGAGGTTGGGAAAGGAAAGGAGTGCCCTTACTCTACTTTGTATCTTGCTCAGATCAACATGACCTCGGGAGGTCGGGTGTGAGGAAGAGTTACTTGTAGATTCCCATGCTCATATGTCACTTTTCCATCGTATAGATACCTCTGTGGGTAACAATTTTTCCTCAAGAACCATTCCCCACCTACATCAGTTATGCACAACTCCTCCCGACATGTTAAAAACTTAAACTCTTTTCCCTGTGGTAATTTTGGGGATGCGGGGAACAAGCTACCCATGGGAGCTTGTTCCTTTTGTTCCAAGAATATTCGATTCACCCAAACTTAACTAATTCTTTTATATTTCGGCTCGAAGACCCTTGTAGAGAAATTTTGATCCTAGGGAACCTGTTCCATGCGCATAACCCAAAAATCCACAATACATTGTATCCTTTATATTTTGGGAAAAGTGAAATTTGGGGAACTTGAGGCCTAAAGGAACTTGTTTCTTGTGCTCCTCCCAAACTCATAAACACATGAAATGACCAAATTTTCTAATTTTTTGGATCTTTCTTGAACTAAGGAGTTAGGAAATAGTTAGAGAAATGCATCCAATTAATTCTAAGTCCCCTAAAGTAATCGCAAGTTCCTATAACATGAAAAATACCTGATTTATCATATTCTTCACCAAGATCCCATCAAATTGCTCAAGTCCAAAATTGTAAGTTATCCAATTTTGCTGGGGAAAAAAATTGGATAATAGTTTGTAGACTCATGGGGTAAATATGCCTTCTACATTGAAAATATCAGTGGACTTGAAGCATCCATTGGGCATGGAGTCAACCTGATAGTCATGAAAAATGATCCAAAACTTTGAAATTCACCCATGAATCCACTTAAATAATTACCTGAACCTAGGGTTGACATGCAACTCAAATTGACCATCTCATTATAAGAATATATTGTTTCAAATTTTATGAGAGTGTAAAATTTTCCAAACCCGAAAATTCATATGTTTCCCTACAAGATATGAAGAAACCGAAAATTGTAATCCCAATCTTAGATGCATATCACATTGATCCTAGCTGGATTTTGATTTGTTGAGGTTGAATGAATAAGCTATGAAAACTTCCCCAAAATATAATTTTAGTTACTCTACATTTATTTTTTTGGAGTGATGCGCTAATTCTTGACACCTTGAAACTTTCTCTCACAACACCTTTTCCGTAAAACCATGATGAACACTATGCAACAAGACCATCCAAAAGCAACAAAAATATGTAAAGCACTTAGGGAAAGGAAACCTACTCTACCAATAAGACAATGTGTTGAAAGCACTTAGAGGAATTGAAAACTAAACTAATATGTACAAGATGCAATGAAACAACTTAATGGGAATGCTTGAGATAAATCCCATTGACTGGGATTTGTAATGCATCTCCATCAAGGTTTGACAACTCAAAAGAGTTATCTTCTTTGCAAGAAGTAATGACATAAGGTCCACTCCAAATTGCATCAAACTTGGAGTGTCTTCCTGGTTTAGCTTTGTCTACATCCCATTTTAAGATTAGATCTCCAACCTTGAAATCATGATATCTATCCCTCTTGTCAAACAACTATTTGGTTTATTTTTGATTTTGTTCTAGCCCGATCATGGAAGAATTTCTTAACTCCTCAAGCTCAACCAATTATACCATTCATATTTCTCTTTGGTCTTCCCCTTCAAATTCCAATTGTTGAGCCAATTCAAGTGAAAAATGAATCCTAGACTCTTTTCCGTATACAATATTGTAAGGGGAGGTTTTAATTACCTTATTTATTGTGATCTTGTCTACCTAGATAGAATTTCTCACCTTTGTATTCCACTACCTTTGATTGGTGTCCATTGTTCTCTTCATGATCATAATCAGGTTCTTATTAGTAGAATCTACCAATCCATTACATTAGGGGTAGTAATGAGAACAAGTCTTAAGATAAATCCTAATACCAAGAGCCCAATCATAAATATTAGATCCTAGAAAAGATTTTGCATTATCAAAGATGATATTTTGAGGAATGCCAAACCTTATCACATTGTCCTCAAGAAAGTCAAGGATGATTGATTCAGTTGACTTCCTTCAATGGCACAACTTCCGTTCATTTGATAAAATAATCTTTTGCTGTTATAACCCATTTGTGATTAGTAATTGATGGAGGATTAATCATGCCAATGAAATCAAGACCCCATTGGGATAATTTCTGATCTACTTGAATTAGATGAAGTGGAAGAGAAACTAACCTCTTCTTACTAGTGAAAAAGGCACTCTCTACATTTTCTAACCCATTTGTGAGCATTAACGAATATCATGGGCCAACAAGAACCTAATTTTAAAATTTTCATTATAGTATCCCTAGAAAAAAAAAAATCCACTTGATAAACCATCATGGGACTCAGTTAAAACCTTCTCACAATTCTCACCTTAAATTCACACCGATAAAACTCCAATTTTTCTTGTTAAAAATGCCATCAATTAGTGCATAAGGAATAGACCGCATCCGAAGATGTCTTATTCTTCTTTATTTAGGCCAAGAGGGTATGCACCAATAGACAAGAATCTAGTCATATAAGTCATCCGACTGTGATCATTGATTCCATATCCTTCATCCTTTTGAAATTCAATGTTATGTGGAAACTCTTCATTTATGAAGGAGGTTTCTTTGTCATTCGGGAATCCAAAAAAATATGCTCATAGAGTGCTCTACCTCTTACCAACTTTGTGGCCTTAATAGTCACATCATATTCCATGATTTTAGTCACCCATCCAGCTCTTTTCTCATTGATTTATGCTCCCATGATAAATTATCTCACACTGGAATATAAGACTAAAACTTTGATGTGATTAGTAGCAAGCATAATCTTAAACTTCTTTAGAGATATCATGATGGAAAATACCTTATTTTCAATGTTTTTTTACTTCAACTCATAATCCTTTAGTGTTTGAATGAAGAAAGCCATTGGTTGTTCTAATCCTTGATTATTTTTCCGAGTCAAAACAACGGAAATACTAGATTCATTCCATATGCATATAAAATGAAATCTTTAGCATAATTAGGATTGAAAAGTGTAGGAGCTTGAGAAATCTCTTATTTGATCTTGGGAAAACTCTCTTTTCCTTCATTGTCCATTTAAAAACGAATCCTTCTTGAGCATAAGAGTAATAGGCCTGACCAATCCTATAAAATTGGGAATGAATCGCCTAACAAAGTTAATTTTTCCAAGGAATGACTGTAAGGATTTCTTGTGAGATGGCAAGGAAAGAGACAAGATGGCTGAGATTATTTCTAGATCAATAACAATGCCATCCTTTGAAACAATATACCCCTAAATCTTACCCCTAGGGATTGAAAATTTGTATTTCTTAGGATTAAGAGACACCCCATGTTACCTACATATTTCAAATACCTTCTCAAGATGGTTGATATGATCTTTACCCTGCTATGAGAAAATGGTACTATCATCGAGATAGATAAGGATGAATTCATTAATATACCATTTGAAGGAAATCTTCATTGCTCCTTGGAATGTGGTACCTGCATTTGATAAACCAAAAGGTATTTTTTGATATACATACATTCCTCATTTAGTTGCAAATGCAGTATTATACTGATCTTCCTCCTTAACCTTGATCTGATTGAAACTTGAGTACCCATCAAGCATGGAAAACCTTTTAGATCCTACAATAGTTTGCATAATTTTATCCATAAAAGGTAGAGGATAATGATATTTTAGGGAGGTTTTGTTAAAATCTCTAAAATAAACACAAACTATGATTTCTCCATTCTTCTTCCTCACCGGGAAAATATTTTCCACCTATGTAGAGTACTTGACAGGAAAAATTATTTTTTCTCAATCATTTTGGATAATTACTTCCTCATGAGGGGCTCTATCTTAGGATTGACTAGCCTTTGCTTTTGTGTATTTGGCTTGAAATTAGGATCAAGATCAATGGAATGTTGGAAAATTTCTAGATTAAAACCTTTATATCTTCATAATCCCATGAAAAAACATCACTAAATTTTTAGCACAAGGAGATAAAATCATGCTTCTCATTTTCATCACATACCTTTCCAAGAAGAAATTCCTTGCCTTGTGTAATTGTGACTGGTTGAAAATCCTCTTTCCTTGTTGTTATGTTCTTTTATTCACCCTTGAAATCATCATCATAAATAAAAACATTATCTAAATTGATTAATCCTTTTAGCAATTTGTTTGTTTTCAACTGAATAATTTGACCACCATAGCTTTCATGCAAATGAGATTGCATTTTTGAATAAAAATCAACTTCATTATGGATGAGTTACACAATTTATTCATAGTTGTAAAATAATTTCTAGATGGTTTCATTATATGGAATGGAGGGCCTAACCACTACCTTGATGTGTTTCCCACTTCCTTTAACAAGATATTCATTAGGTAATAATTGAGAACCAATGGATGCCATCTGGTCTACTACTTTGATCAATTTCCTAGGCACCAATTGCAGATTGAGAGCATTGAAACTCTCCAAAAGGTCCCAAACTCTATGTTCATAAGATTTTAAAAGATTATTTTTGGTGGTGAACTTCCTCTTACTTGGTGGACAACCAATTCAGTGTCCCCAAAAATCTGCAATGCCTTTATTTTCCTCTTTTTAGTAATTAGGAGACCATGCACCAATACCTCATACTCTACTACATTGTTAGAACATGCAAACTACAATCTATGAGCAAAGAAGAATTTCTCATTCATTGGAGAAATTAGTACAACACCTTCCCTAACTCCATTTATGCTTCTAGAACCATCAAATAACATCTTCCATAGTCTAGAAGCACTATTCTCTTCTTTCTTGAGTGGTGTGGGTAAAGTAGACCCTTCTTCAAGAAAGTAGTATGTACCAAGACCAATTTTCAAAAATTCATCATAAGGATCCCATTCATAGCACCTTTTAGCCCATTCATCTAATAAAAGATCAGATATAGGAGGAGAAGTGAGGTTCTCTTCAAACCGACTCTCATTCATCTTATTCTTGTATTAGGTAGTTTTATTGGGGAGGGGAAGGATTATAAGACTCAACATGATAGGAAAATATAGGCTCATCTTATATAGTAAATCTTTTACCATACCTAGTTCTTAGGAGCATATGAGTCCAATCAAGATAAATAGCCACCTACTTTGGCTATGAAATATCTTGATAAGAAAATGGAAAACATGGGAGGAAAGTCAATTATTGATATATCATGGGTTATAGTGAGACTTGGGCAAGCATGAAGGGTTAAATCAAGATATTTAATCACTCTTAATACACCAACGAATGAACCATCAAGTTATAAGAATCCTTTAGAAACAGGATTGTACTTAAGACCTAGGATAACAAAAATATTTTTAGGCATTACAGAGGTACTAGCCCCTGAATCGATAATGCAATTATGAACTAGATGTTTTCCCACAATTAATGACATATAAAAGGGTGCGGTTTTTACAACTTTGCTTACTTGATCTTCCTTTTCTTGGCGCAATTTGATAGTAACATGAGTCTTTTACACCACTGGATCAGCTTGGGGAAGCTTCTTGAGAGCTTCACATAGGAGGTCCCTTTGTGATGGAATATCTAGAGCATCCCAAATTGTTAAATTAACATTTGTTTTATTCATTTTGTCAACAATGTTGAAAAGAAGTGATGAGTGCATTGTTTGGCTCATTTATATCATTTCTTCAGACTGGAAATAATCTTTGTGATATGAATTTTTAGTATATGGGGATGTTTTGTGTAGTCATGTCTTAATAGGTTGATGCATTTTTCCTTGCTATTATTTATGAAAACTGTTTATCCCATGAACTTCCTACTAATTTCCTTTATGAAATCAAATGTGATGATGTGTGTAGGGAATCATGGAAGTTACTGGTGGATAAGAAGCTTGAGTTCGAAGCATGTGGATGAAGATTGTTTCCATAGAATTGACCTATTAGCATGGGCTTGACTCTAACAGCCCATAGGAATCTATGAGTTTTTAATTGATATTTGATGGACAATGTTTTATGCCGCTTGATATGGTGGCTCTTGTAACCAACATTATCTATATGAAGAATTTGTCTCGAACTTGGGTATCTTGCTTTTGGATTATCGAAGAATATTATCTCGCATACTATTCTGGATTTGTTTTTGATACGTTATGAAATCATTTCAAAGTTAATGAAAGATACAGTATTTTGAGAATCAGAAGTTGTTGATCACTCTATCCCGAGGAAGAGCAAGGGCCCACTTGACCGAGGAGATACGAGGTTACTTTGAGTTTTTCATGCATACAGTCCTTCGATTAGTTTTACTGCAATTATCATTTGATGAGTTTTTGCATGCATGCTTTGATTAACTATCCTTGTTTTCTCCATTACCACTTTCACTTAAAGTAGATGCTTTTGTTATGCAAATTTAGTTCATGAACAGTCTTGCTTTCTATTGAAAATTCCAGTTATTCAGTTATGGTTTAAATTGTTAAGAATAAGTGTGTGCGTATTTTACTTTACAATAGAAGATTAGTTGTTGAAATCCATTTCATTGCAAATAGTTGAATTCCATAGACTCGTATTTAATTTTTGTATATTTTAACTACACTTCCGTAGAATAGTCACTAAATCTAAGCAACCCCCCAAAAAACTCAACGCACAACTGGTTCTCCTAAACTCTATTGCTTATTGCCTAGAACACAACCATGGTTTATAATGACACTGATAAAGATTATGTCAGTTAAATGATTGGACGAATACAATGACCCATCATTTTTGGTGCCGTTGCTGGGGATTACATAACCATAAGCTCCATTATTTTATTCCATATGTTATGGGTGTTAATAGAGTTCATATAGGAAACCAGTAGTTCTCTCGGACCTCGATTTAAACCAACCAACCTGGATGCATAGGTCACAAGATAACCAAGGGAGATTTATAGCATGAAATATTCAACAAATCTCTTTAGACACTTCACAAGAGAGAAACAATGAGAGTAATACAAATTCCAATTCCATGCCTAGAACTTGTTCTGACCATTATGTATCCTCTTCACATCATTCTGTAATGGGGGATCTTGGGAATGCTGAAGAACAAACTTTAGGACGAACATCTACATACCCCATTTTCCTCGATATAGACGAGGATGCACCCATGAAAAACATCTCACCATCCATCCTCCCCATCTTTCGAGGAATGACCAAAGAAGACCCTGATCAGTTTCTGTTTGAATTTAAAATCCTGTGCCAAACATATGATTACCAAACTGACAATCAAAAACTCAAATTATTTCCCTCCACTCTCAAAGATTCTGCTATGAGATGGTTTATGGGGTTACCATCTAACTCCATTAACTCCTGGGAAGCCATGGAAATAGCCTTCCTGGATAAATACCAAGACTATTGTAGAGGAAGGGATAGGAAGGAGGAGTTCTTCCAAATACGGAAAAAGGAAGATGAGAATCTAGAAGATTATCTAGATAGATTCCTCTTTCTCCATAAACGTAGTGGGTATGAGTTACATGTAGACATCACTAAAACAATATTTCTGAAAGGACTGGATGAGGAAACCAAGGATTCTCTCCATCTCATGGGAGGTGGAGATGTGCATAAGCTTACCATGGAACAAATTACTGAGCTATGTAGAAGATATTCTAGAACACGTGGAGGAATAAGAAGGAAACAAACATCCAAGTCTTTGGGTACCTCTGAACTTCTAGAAGAAATGGCCAACATGAAAATAGAAATTCTGTTGCAATTAACATCCACCATAGATGGAATCAAGGAAAAAGCCACCCCTGCTAAAGAACCATTGGACATGTATTGCCCTAAATGTCGAAAGAGACACCCCTTGAGAGAATGTCCTTTGGATGTCATAGATATGTGCTTAATCTGTGAAGTTACTGACCATGACACTAAACATTGCACACTTCTACCACAATTGAAGGGAGGTTTGAATGCCATCTCTCAAATAAGTGCTGAATTAAATTTTTCCCGAAGACCAAACAATCGTGGTGGGTTCCCATCTAGACCAACTCGTAATCCCCGGAGAATTCCATGGCCACTCTCGCCTTCTTGGGAAAACCCGAGTGGGAAAACTAAAACCTGGATGACTTATCCATATCCACCACCTTGGAAAAATCCCTACACTCACTGGTTGGGCTCCACCACCCACACCCAATCCCTAACACAATCAAAGCAGTGGGGTCCTCAACACAATTTTAGCCTAAATCAGTCCCGGCACCACCACAAAACAATAATCAACAATGCAGGTTTCAAAGAACAACAAAAAGCTTTAATGCCTCCACCTCAATCCTACCAAAATCCAGACAAGCAACATAAAAAAATTCCAGCTCACCGGTAGCTAATCCTAAAAATCAACAGACATCTTTGGTTGATGACACAAACGTAGGTAACACCATGCAGTTAACACTATTGGTAATTTACGATTATGATCCGGCAAAATAAAACCCTCCTATTGTTATCACGTAACTACCCGATGATGCCAATAGGAAGAAAACTTGAAGGTAACACTGGTTCTTCACCAATTCCAGATAAACAGGATGATTAAATACCCACACCAACTATAGCCCCTTTTCCCGAGCGATGTAGGACAATCAGATCAAAAATGAAACAAAACTAGTTCAGAATTGAAAAAAGTGCATATTGAGGTTCCACTACTACGTGCAATAAGGGACATCCCTGAACTAAACCAAACCATTAGAAATGAATGTATAAAGACACCAAGAAGAAAAAAGAAATACCCAAAGATTGTCAGAGTCGAAGGGAATTTCACTGATTTAGTTGCTGGCACCCTCATCTCACCAAAATATGGGGATCCTGGGAGCCATGTCATTACTATTTGTATAAATAACCAGCCAATATCTAATGTTTCGATGGATCTTGGTGCTGCTATTAATGTCATCACAACAAAAAAATTTAACCAACTATCTCGACAGACTTCAACCAACCAACACTGTTCTGCAGTTAGCAGATCAATCCATTGCTATACCTGATGGTGTGGTTGAAGATATAATGGTCACTGTTGAATCATGGGAGTACCTAGTTGATTTCATGGTTTTGCAGCCTAAAGCTTGGAAGATGGGATATCCAGTCATCTTGGGAAGACCTTGGCTTGCTACGGTTGCTGCTTACATTGACTGTAGGTCAGGAAACATGACAATTCTAAATGGGAAAAAATCCAAACACATTTCATTATATCCTCCTGCCTAGCCTTATACAAACAATTGTGACCAGGTATGGGTGGATTCTTTGGATGCTAACTCTTTGAATTCTTCTTTCTGGCCACTATTGTAGTACACAATCATATGACGGAAGCTACAGAGTCTTATGTGCTGATTGATTCTAAGGACTCTGCAACTACGGAAATCAGCACTACTTCTACAGAATTCGGAATATCGGTAGAAGACATTACCTCTGCTGAGTCTAGTAGGAAAATCTATGCTTATAATTCCAAACATTTAGTTCCTGATTTCTATTATCCTTTAACTAAGGTTTTTTCTTTTGATAACATATCCATCCTACACATGCTTTAGCCTCATGTTTTTCCGTTGAATTCTTTTATCACTAGTACAGAGCTTGCTCTTGCGAATGATACCATGCAGTGCTTGTCAAGATGGGTAGAGAGTGACTATGGAAGCGACTTGGAGGTCAATCAAGAAGCTAGGGTGCTTGAGGTTCTGAAGAAACATTCTCATGCTTTTTCTTAGGATTACACTCATATGAAAGGAATTCATCCTAACATCTGTACACATCATATTTAAACCAATGACGTCAAACCTATAAGGCAACCGCAATGAAGAATCAATCTAGCATTGAGAGACATAGTCAAAAATGAGATTGAAAAGCTCCTAAAGGTAGGTTTCATCTATCCTATATCTAATAGTCAGTGGGTTTCCCCATTAGTTATTGTTCCCAAGAAGAATGGTAAGTGGTGAATATGTGTTGATTACAAGGAACTTAACAAAGCCACCAAGAAAGATTATTTTCCCCTACCTTTCATTGACCAAGTCCTAGACAATTTGGCTGGTAAGAAATATTTCTCTTTCTTGGATGGGTTTAGTGGGTATAATCAAATTAGTATTGCCCCTGCTGATCAGGATAAGACTACTTTTACATGCCCTTGGGGTACATTCGCTTATAGAGTCTTACCTTTTGGGCTTTGTAATGCCCCTACCACATTTCAATGGGCAGTCTTGGCCATTTTTGCAGATCTTGCTAATGACTGTGTTGAGGTTTATATGGATGATTTCACTGTCCATGGATCCAATTTTGAAGAATCTTTGAATAATCTTGAGAAAGTACTTAGTCGATGTGAACAACACCAACTATCTCTAAGTCATGAAAAATGTCTAATGATGGTTGATCAAGGAATTGTCTTAGGTCACCATGTTTCAGCCCAAGGTATAAAGGTGGATCCCAAAAAGATATCAGTCATCACCCAATTACCTACACCAACTAATCATACTGACATCAAAAGTTTCCTTGGCCATGCAGGTTATTACCGCGATTCATAAAAGATTTTAGCAAAATTGTCACCCCAATGTTTTCATTGCTAACCAAAGATTGTGTTTTTGAATGGTCTTCTCAGTGTCAATAGGCATTTGATTCTATCAAAGAAAAGTTGACAATAGCCCCTATCTTACGTGGCCCTAACTGGGGACAACCTTTCCATATCCACACTGATGCTTCTAATACAACTATGGGTGCTTTCCTTGGATAAAAAGACTTAAGATCATATGTATGTAATTTATTTTATCAACAAAAATCTGACTCCTACGGAAAAGAATTACACTACTATGGAAAAAGAGTTTTTGGCTGTGGTATATGCTTTGAATAAATTTTGTCATTACATCACTGGATATAAATTTTTTGTTTACACTGACCACTCTGCCATTCGATATTTGATGAACAAACTAGTGGTTGGTGGAAGGCTCATTCACTGGTTACTCTTGTTGCAAGAATTCAATCTCACTATTATAGATAAGCCTAGGAAATCTAACGTTGTTGCTGACTATATTTCTAGAATAAATGTTTCAGGTGATCACGAAGCAGTCTAAGATCAATTTCCCGATGAATAATTGTTTGCTATCTCCACTAAGACTCCTTGGTTTGCTAATCTCACAAATTATTTAACAACAGGGAAGTTTCCTACTTATTTTACTCATAAGGAAAGAAGGCGATTGGTTAGAAATAGTGCAATGTATAAATGGTGTAATGAGATTCTTATTTAAATGTTGTCCTGACATGGTTCTTCATAGGTGTGTTTGAGAGGATGAGGTACATGACATACTGCGAGCATGTCATGATGATCCCGGAGGTGGACATTACTCAGTGAAATGAACAATTCACAAGATCCTTAGAGTAGGGTACTATTGGCCTTCCCTCCATAAGACTATTAAAAGTATGTGTGGCAGTGTGATGCATGCCAACAAATGGGAAAACCTACACTTTCTACGGAAATGCCTCTGAACCCTCAGTTGGTTCTAGGACCATTTGAGAAATGGGGTATTGATTTTGTTGGACCATTTGATCCTCCATCTTTCGGGAAGGAGTATCTCTTGGTATGCACAAACTATGTCACCAAATGGGCTGAAGTTCAAGCATTGGCATCTACCAATGAAGATGTTGTTGCTGATTTTCTCTACAACCGGATATTGCTGCGATTTGGAGCACCAAGGGCCATTGTATCTGATCAAGGTCCTCAATTTTTTTCGAATATGATTGAAGCTTTCTTAGGAATCTATAGAATCAGGCACCAGAAATCATCACCATATCACCCCCAATCCAATGGGAAAGTGGAGGTAACCAATCAAGAGCTTGAAAATATTCTAACTAAGGTGGTCAATGCCAACAGAAAGAATTGGGTACCAAAGCTTCCTGAGGCCATTTGGGCCTATAACACGACCTAGAAAAAAACTACTAGTTTCTCTCCCTATGAGTTGGTCTTTGGGAAGAAGCCACTGTTACCTGTGGAGTTCGAGTTGCACACCTAGCAAACAACGTTGGAAGTTGGGATTGATTTGGATGAAGCACAACATGAACGAGTGTTGTAGTTGAATGAATTAGATGAAATGCGGATGGAGGCACAGCAGCAGACAAAAATTCTACAGCATCAATGGAAAACTTGGCATGATGCTCACATAAAAAAATATATATATTTCATGAAGGACAAAGTGGGTTTTGTTCTTTGATTCCCGCATTATCGTAGTTTAAAGGTAAGTTGTGTATGCATTGATTAGGTCCTTTATCAGGTAAATCAAGTGTTTGATAATGGCTCTTTTCTATTGATATCGATTGATGGAGACAAATGGACTCTTCTGGTAAATGGGCACAAGCTCCGTGTTTATCACCCACCACTGGATAAGAAGACTTTCACTGATGACATTCTATTACGAACAAACATGCCTGCTGAGGAGACTATTTTCCTCTCACGCATGGAGTAATTAATCTTTTTCGAATTCAATAAAGGAAGATGACCCTTCATTCAATATTCTTCCCTTAGTTAGCAGTTCTTATTGTAATTTCTAATAAATGCAGGAATTTTTGTTATTTCTACCATTGCTAATCATGTTTCTTCCCAAACTACAGGGGCATAGGAATCTATGGATATCAGCTAAATAAATGTAGCACGGGTAAGTGAATTTAACTTGCTAATGATATTTCTATGTGAAACATTTCCCCATGTAGTCATTTTTCATTATGATGCCATCATGAAATGATTGTTATGATCATTCTGGATCTCTTCCAAATCCGGCTCTATGAATGATGGCATAAAAGGAGTAATGGCTCATAAATCTCCACATGCTTTGATGTGTCGCACTCTCCAATGTTAGGATAGATGGTGCATGCTCCTCAACCATGGGATATGTGCCGCCATAAAAATATTAATCTCACATGGGTGGTCGGTCTCATCACTATTTTTTCACCGTCACCTTCGCTTGATGTTGCGCTACCCAAGGAATATGGTGTCATTTGAAATTTAATGCTCTACAACCACCTCTTCCCATTATGGTATGCACATCAATCACGACTGGTTTTATCAAACACTCGATGAGAAGTGGAAGAAATGCTCTGCTCTGGTTTTTCCGCCGTGTATTTCTTACTTTTGGCTCAGCATGGGACCGTGAAAGACATCAGAACCTACTTCACCTGATGCCTTGCTCTGGAATGCCACCCTTTCACAGGTATTTCATGATTTCGGATGGTTAGATTTCATTTGGAAATTTGAAGGTTTTGATAAAAACATTGTGGAAGAGTTCTTGAACAATTTTGAGTCCACATGCTTGCAAGTTGGTGGAAGAAGAGTTGAAATTACCAGTCAGGTCATTTCTGACCTGTCTGGCCTGCCAAACTTTGGTTTAAAGGTTATGATGAATGCCCCTTTACAAAGTCTAATTGCTCAGTTCCACGACAAAGGAGAGGCACTCCCAGAGGTCATCCTAACTCCATTGGGTGTCCAGAAGGGTGTTAAGTAGAAAAGTTTACCTGGAATCTAGGGGGAGATTGCTAAATGGGTCAATAGGTATTTTATATGCGACGACTAGGCTTCTATTCTAGGTGGTGATGTGCTCAAAATTCTCATTCACCTTAAAAAGGGACATGTCAACCAGGCCCTTCGGGTCAATTTTCCAGAGTACCTCGCAGATTCTATCATTAAGGTATGCCAGAAACACCGGTCCAGTGGGGGCAAGTCTATGCTTAAGCACCTTGGTTGATTCATCTGTTGTGTTCACACCAAGTTTTCTTTCACCCAAAGCGAAGGCTCGAGGGACGTGTTGGTGGTGAAGGGTCCAAGCCTAAGCAACTAAAATCTGGTCTCTCTTCGCACCTCGCCTACCCTTGCATTGAGCCATTCACATAGTCAAACAGAGGTTGTTGACGCGTTCTTGAGCACGCCGACATGGTGGGTACACCTAAAGGACCATCCTCATCCATTTCTGATTCAAAAGGCAAGTGTCCCATGGCCCCATTTTCCTCCATGCAACTACGGTCGTGGTGGCTTGGATCATGTTTATAGACAGGTGGTTTCCAATCGGAGTCCTTGCTTGATGACACCACCCACATTCGGGAGGAGCTGCATACGGAGAGGATGTCCTGACGCTCCATCATCCTCGGGGTGTTTCATCATCTATGGAAATTCACACTGTAACTCTAGAAATGCTTGACACTCAAGTGGCACCTTCTTACAACTATCTGGAGGAGATAGCACTGCTAAAATCTCAGTTACAAGGTATGGAAGAATCCACCCTTTTATTACAAGCTGAATTTACACAAAAGACAGTAGAAAAAGTTTGGGAGATTGCTGCCCTACAACATGAAGTGAGTTGTCTAAAGTGACAACGTGATAAGGGTCTTACCCTCTTGAATAATTTCCAATAGTTTTCCCTTCAAGAAAGGGAATTATGGAAAGAAAATCAAAAATTAAAAAAGGAAAAAGAATCTTTGGAAGAGGAAAAATAAAAATTAACATCTATCTTAGACTTTGTTTGTCCTTTAGCCATCAAACTACTGTCTTGTAGGAAACCCTCCTCAGTCTACAACATGTATGTCCAAGAACAATTTTATTCTTGGCAGTTATTTCAATTGTGTTCTCAAGCCCCTCATGAAATTCTTGATGGACCTAGTTTTTTATTAGTCTACAAGAACAACACTCCAGAAATTCAAAATTTTCTCTGTGAATTTTATCTACATAACATGATAGTGACCAATGTCCCTGATTTCTTGATCAATCTATTTGTGGGGGATTTCCAAATTAAATCATTTCAGTCTGTATTATGGAATCAGATAATTTGGAGGCAGCAAACAGATAGTTTCAATAACACTGCTCAGTCCATTGGATTTTACATTCACCCAACCCATCACACAGATGTCACCCTGTGGAAAAACTTTAGATCATTATACTACTAGGCAGGGGTTATGGTGCATACTTCTCAGATTTTGCTTAAGTGTATTCTTGATTTTGAAAATTATAGTCAGGAGAATTTTGGGGCTACTTGGCAAGCTTGTGAGAGAAGATGGGATACCTTAAGCATACCTTTGAAATGTAGGGAGGTCCTCTCTCCTCAAAATTTGAACTGAAGCATGCGAAGGGGTGATGCCCTTATCACCATTATCAAACAAACTTTAGAGAAAACCAGCCAATAATACATTGATGAATGGGTAGGCCTCCAAGTGTGGCCACCACTCCTCTTAAGCCCTCTCATGACTTGGCAGAACAATGTAGCACAGTCCCATGATAGTTTCACTGCCTGGGTGGAAATGACCTCCAATACTCAGGGCTGCAAGAATACCACAAAGCAATACACTGATCAATTCGAGGAGTATGACATGGCTGACCAACTTGGCAGGAGAGTAGGGTGCAGATGAGTTGCATTGGGACATGCAATAGGTAAAGTCAGGGGGAAAATGATGAGTGCATTGTTTGGCTCATTTATATCATTTCTTCAGAATCGGAAATACTCTTTGTGATATGACTTATTAGTATATGGGGATGTTTTGTGTAGTCATGTCTTAGTAGGTTGATGCATTTTTCCTTGCTATTATTTATGAAAACTGTTTATCCCATGAAATTCCTACTAACTGCCTTTATAAGATCAAATGTGATGATGTGTGCAGGGAATCATGGAAGTTACTGGTGGATAAGAAGCTCGAGTTCGAAGCATGCAGATGAAGACTATTTCCATTGAATTTACCTATTAGCTTGGGCTTGACTCTAACAGTCCGTAGGAATCTATGAGTTTTTAATTGATATTTGATGGACAAGTGTTTTATGCCACCTGATATGGTGGATCTTGTAACCAACATTATCTATATGAAGACTTTGTCTTCAGAACTTGGGTACCACTTTTGGATTATCGAAGAAGATTATCTGCATACTGTTCTGGATTTTTTTGATATGTTATGAACTCATTTCAAAGTTAATGAAAGCTATAGTATTTTGAGAATCAAAAGTTGTTGATCACTCTATCCTAAGGAAGAGTAAGGGCCCACTCGACCGAGGAGATATGAGGTTACTTTGAGTTTTTCATGCATACAGTCCTTTGATCAGTTTTACTGCGATTATCATTTGATGAGTTTTTACATGCATGCTTTGATTAAATGTCCTTGTTTTCTCCATTACCATTTTCACTTAAAGTAGATGCTTTTGTTATGCAAATTTAGTTCATGAACAATCTTTCTTTCTGCTGAAAATTCCAGTTATTCAGTTATGGTTTAAATTGTTAAGAGTAAGTGTGTGCCTATTTTATTTTATAGTAGAATATTAGTTGTTGAAATCCATTTCATTGCAAACAGTTGAATTCCATAGAGTTGTATTTAATTTCCATAGATTTTAACTACACTTTCGTAGAATAGCCACTAAAGCTAAGCAACCCCCCAACAAACTTAACACACAACTGGTTCTCCTAAACTCTAGTGCATATTGCCTATGACACAACCACAGTATATAATGACACCGACAAAGATTATGTCAGTTAAATGATTGTATGAATACAATGACCCATTAGGAAGGCCCATGTATTTTTGCATTTGTGGTACAAGATTCTCCTTGGTTGCTGCAAGCTTGGGATAGGCATTTTTGGTTGGGAAACAAATTCCTTGCTAGGAACATCAGGAAATATATTTTTATCCATCCTAACTTCCCTTTCCTTGTTGACAACACTTCTTTGATTAGAAGAAGAAGAAGGTTGAGATTCCAACATCCTTTTCTTAGACCTTGTATTATCAACAATAATAGTTTGGGGTATGATATAACTTCCCACCGATTGATTTATTACATAGAAGTTGTCATCCCCAAAGAACATGAGATTGATGTCGATTGAAATTTTGAACTTCTTTCATATTAGGATTAAGCTGATTCTATCAATGGTTCTTGCTGATTGAAATAATTTTAAACCATAAATGCTTGAGCATGCAATGCATTTGCAAAAATAAGTTTATTATTTGGTTGGTTGACTTGGAAACGCCATAATTTTTCCTGTATTAAATTATTCTATACTAGAACCAATGCTTGACTTGAGCTAACAACAAGAAGTGACTGGGGAGGAGCAATTGTTTCTAGTGGAAGAGGTGCATTCTAACCATGCCACCTATTATTTTGTTGATTTCATCCATATATCTCATTTGGATATTGGTTCCTAAATGGACGACACCCTTGGTTAAATCCTTGGTTTGAAGATTTCCCCTGGTTAGAATAATTCATATAAGATTGGGCCTACTTTTCCTCCAAGGATTTGACTTTGTTGGATGAATTTATAATCAGGGCATTCATCTCTTCATCCTCATTTTTTTGTTCAGGAGAATAGGATGTGGAAGCAATGGGTTAGGAATGATGCTCAAGAATAATAAAAATAAAGGGTTGAGCAGTTTGAGGAAATTCAGGGTACAAGGGCATGGGTGGTCTAGGAACTAGTTTCCTAGCTTGTATTAGACAATTTTCAGCCCTAATGGCTATTTCATAGGCCCCATGAAATGTTGCACCCCATAGAATGAATCATGAAAATAATATCAAAATTTAATGCTCTTATAAAGTAAATAAAAGCATCTTCGGAGTTGTCCTTACGAGGACCGGGAATTTGTCCATGTCTTCGAAATTTGAAATTGAAATATTCCCTAAACTCATTAAGATCCCTCTTAATCATTATCAGATTATTCTAATAAGGAGAGGTTATTCCTTTTACTCAAATTTATTGCAAAGTGTTGTCCCAGTTCATTCTATTTATTGATTGTTCTGGTCCCATAATTATAAAACATTAAAGAGCCTTCCGTTTAATGAAGAAGATAACATATTAACAACTACATATTGCTCAATAACTTGATGGATAACAAAGACATTGGAAATGCCCTTAATATGATCAACTGGGTAGTATTCTTTTCCCAGGTGAAGAAATGAATACATTTTAAGGCTTCTACTAGAATATCATACTAGAAATTAAGAGCAAGAGGACTACTACTAGTAAAGGTAAAAATGGTATATTCCTTTATGGTGCTATCATAATAATGGGTCTCAAAACTCTAGTAGACCGAAAGAAAGGCATACAGAGAGGTGGAGTGGACGAGAGTCCTATTTTTTGGTGAAGGTGACTCTCGAACTATTGCGCCCTCCTTCCCGGTGATAGTTGCGGGTACTCAAAAATTCCTTATTCTTCTCGTTCTTGACCTTTACGAATTCTTCTCATGAAACTCAAGCACCTTAGCTATCGAAACTAATTTATAGAAAGATTGGAGTCACTAGATGTGTTCTTTGTAGAGCTTCCAAAGGATGAAAATGACCAAGATACACACCAAAACTTGGAAAAATGGAAATATTAACTTCTAACCATCCCACCAAGTGTGTCAAAATTGTTAGAGCTCAAAATTGCACCCTACCCTGAGCCATATGCAACCCAATATTTTTAGACAACATGAGACTATCTCCAAGTTATAGGACTTGCAAAATGAGATAGACCTCACGGAGAAGGTCGGCTTCCTCTAATTATTTCTCTTTGCTAAACTATTCCTATGAGGGGAAATAAAGCAACCTAATACTAATCTATGATTCCAAGAGACCAAGGAGAGAGGAAGGTGCATAAAAATGAAAATCCTAAACTACAAGAGGTGATAACACCAAAAATAAGGGGAAATAAACTTTTAAAAGAGAGAAAATGGAACAAAACAATGATAAAGTGAAAAATGACAACCAAAGTCGAGAGAAACATCTAAATTCCCATTTTCACATAATGAAAAATAGAAATAAATCCTGTAATATGAAGAAACATACAAAACATACCTACAAGTAAATGAAGAGGCAATGAAATGCAATAAATTACCAGCTAAGGCATAATAGAGCCACAAAACAAGTAATTTTATTGCTTCAAGATGATGCACATATCATTACAATGGAGGAAGAAGGTGTGAATTCATTATAGGATTAAAATAAAAGGCTTACATCACAAGAAAACCTCGTGCAACCCTTTAGAATGATGCCCTTGTAGTTCAAAAGTATCCAACATTACAAATGAGCATCATTTTACAATATATAGAAAATGGGGAAGAGAAAGAAGAGAGAAAAAGATGGAAACTTGAAATTCTACCTTCACCCACCAACAAGATCCATTAATTTTTTGAAAACAATTATGGGAACCCTTCTAAACCCATTCCCCCTTGTATATTGCTTGCAAGAGAAAGAATGGGCAACATACCTCATTAATTTTGGTAGTTGGGCTTCCTGGAATTGTTCATTTCAATGCTAGAGACATTTCCCCTTTTTCACCAACTTACCCTCACCTAAATTAAGAAATATAGTTTCCATGTTATAAAGAATGTTGAGACCTTTTCAACTATATAACGTTTGTAAAATTTGGATTCGCGGAGCAAAAATTATGGCCATTTTAAGTTCGGGGGTCGAGGAGTTCCACGCGGGATCCCACGATCTGCATTTAACTATTTTTCCTTTCTTCTCCTTTTCCTTGTGGATGAAACGAGGTTGTAGGAACTCATAGAAGGAAGGAACTATTTCACTTATTCTGTTAATATCCACTTTACCCGCAAAGGTCTTCATTTGGTTTTATGTGTGGAGAATTAGACGGTGAGTGGAACCGAGTAATGAGTTCCACCTCATGCCTGGTGTTTATAGCCCTAGTATCTTCCGCACTCCACTTTGGATTTGTATTGCGGTACACCCACCTCCATGGGGAACAATTTTCCCTCGATAACCATTCCCTATCCGCGCCGAGTTCTCTGCAACGCCTCCTAATGCAAAAAACACTTAAACTCTTTTCCCGCTTGAAATTTCGGGATGTAGGAACAAGTTACCCATAGGAACTTGTTCTTTGGGTTTAAAAAATATCCAATTCACCCACACTTAACTTTTTCCTTTGTATTTTGTCTCGAATACCATTGTAGAGAACTTGTGATCATGGGGAACCTTTTCCATACACAACCCAAAAATCCGTAATACATTGCATCCTTTATATTTTGGGAAAATTAACAATTCGAGGAACTTGAGGCCCAAAGGAACTTGTTCCTTGTATAACCAAAATATCTCGTAATACACCACATCCTTTATATTTCAGGAAAATTGAAAATTTAGGTAATCTAAGACCCATAGAAACTTGTTCCTTGTGTTCCTCACAGACCCGGAAAACCCGCACAACACTAGAAATGCCCAAATATTCCCATTTTTCTCAAATTTTCTAATTGTTTTTGATATTTTTGAAGCGAGGAACTAGGAAATAGGTAGATAAATTCATCCAAATAATTATAAGTCCCCCAAAGCAACTGCAAGTTCCCGAACATGAAAAATACGATTTCATATATTTATCACCAAGATCCCATCAATTGCCTAAGTCCAAAATTGTAAGTTAGACAATTTTGCAAGAGGAAAATTAGATAAAATACCTCAAAAACACAAGTTTGATATACCGATGAAGATATCATGACCCTAGGGTTATCAAAAACACAAACCATGCCACAAATCAAACCGTAGGACCTCCAAAACATCTATGTACTCCACACCTTGCTTCAAACCGCCCAAAAACTAGTCATGCAAGATATGGAACAATTGACCTCCTAAGAGCTCAAAAAGGACTTGAAACCATCACGACCATCAATAAATTCTCCCATATTTCCTTAAATTCTAAATTTTTGATTAGTTCTAATGGAAAACTTTGGAACAAACTAAACGTTTCCAAAAAAATAGATTTTTAAGTAAGGGCCACATATTGTCACAACCTCTAAATACCACTTGGATAAATATGGAGGAGTCCTCTACAACATATAATCATAAATTTTACTCAAGAAATCAATTATGGTCCACCACAAAAATATATCTCTAGTCATTACATAGCTAGGGTTTAAAACAATTTTACCTTTGTTAACAATTTTCATAAAAAAATGACAATCATATGATCTAATTCTAGTTGGAAAATATTTATAATATACCTATTAAAATATCACCAGGATCTTGGGTCCCCATGCAAAGAAAAATATCTCCAACGAGCATCAAAAAGTCAACTTTGAGCTCAAAATCTCACCTTTAAGAACTCGGTTTTAGTAAAAGGAAAAATCTCACAAAATATTCATCACCTAGACCTGAAATTTAGACCACATCATCATATCAACCTGCCAATACATATCCAATGATTACCTTTTCCCAAATATGTTACGAATTAATAGAATCTAATGTAGAATAATTCCTCAGAATCGCAATAATAAGAAGTATGAATAGAATTACAGAAATGAAAAATGCACAACACGAAGACAATATTTAATGTGGTTCACCCAATGTGGGCTACATCCACCAAGAACACTTGCTCAAATTTTATTACGAGCCAACGATCTTCACAATTACAATAATCAGATCTTTTTTGGAGTTGCGCTCAACAAACCCTCCCGAATTCGCACTTGAATTCGCACACACTATTCACCTTCACAAAACACACTCGTGTAAATCCTATTGTATGTCCATCTATTTATAAGTACATCAATAGGTAGCTGAAGAGATAGTTTTACAAAACAATGGGTACCGAAAATCCATGGGCCCAAAAACAGCCCATAATGGTTTCCCATTACCCATGGGTTAGTAAACCACCCATGAAAATTTGCTTCGGGGGCTTCACCCCGAACCCCCTTGACCCACTCACCGGCGAGCGGGACCACCGTAAAAATATCTCGAGTGTAACACATGGAAGGTGTACCAAACTCTAACATGAAAATAGGCTCCACAAACATAACAAAATATTCTTGGACATGCTGACCCCACCACTCCAGGCATGCTTTCTCAATCTTTAGGTCTAGGAACATACCTAAAATCAATGTCTAACACCTGAAACAACACACTAAGACAATTTTGAGTATCCTAAAACTTCATACTCATGTTTTCCATTATCCCACTAGATCAAACAGTTGCCACATTTCTTACTTCATCATCCCATACCTCATTCTTCTCTATATGCCTCAAGAACAAACACCTTGAACATGCTTGTTTCACTAAATCTGACCTCAACATCACTTTTCCAAACTTGTACACCTACTGGGACCTTTAACACCCTACATGAATTCATCACAACATTACAAAATCACTTCATCACCCATACAAGACCTCAAACTAACTCAAGACACCATGAGACCATCACTGGGACCAAACAATCTCAACAAGAAACCAACTTGAATTCGACAAGTACCAATCAAACTTCACGTCTCTTACCTATTTTGACATCAATGAAACTCAATGAAAATACTAAAAACATAATGCTTTGACATCAATGACAACACTATGTCAAAAATATCCCCCTTTGTCATTGATGGAAAACCCATTGATGCTACTAATCTCCCCTTTATCATTGATGGAAAAACTATTAATAGAAAAATCACACAAAACAACATTTCCCCAGGGAATACATGTCATCAGATCATTCTCCCCCTCTTTGAATTAATGAAAAAGATACATACCTTTAGCAACTTATTTTAACAACACATTATGCTCACCTATTGGTTGAAACACCGATGACAACAAATAAGGTCAACTTTAACCTCTTCATATTTGATTTTAATATTTGAGAAACAAAAGAGAAATCATAGCTCTCCCTTATCCAATGCACTTCTTCAAATTAATCAAAATTATGAGTACACAAAACATTACCCCCAAACAAGATCATAAAAACATCTTAAAATTCAATGCATTCTTGACCATAAACATGCTTGGTCTTAAAGCGCCTTCTTGTCTTCATGCCACCTTTATCACGATATCTTATGGAGCTTCAAGAATCGATTGTATAATTGGATACCAAACATATTATCCTAAAATAATACAAAACTTGATAATACATGTACCATCTTATTAAAAAAAAAAATTCAGGATCCCCACCGACTAAATGCATCTTTACTAACCGCATTTGAGCTCATGAAGACAATACATACCTTTCATAAGATAACAACCTTCTATTGAGAGTCACAAATAATAAACATGCTTACCATAATATTATTTGATTATTCATGAACTTTCAAGCCAAT
This sequence comes from Taxus wallichiana var. yunnanensis, assembly GCA_018340775.1. Taxonomy (NCBI): domain Eukaryota; kingdom Viridiplantae; phylum Streptophyta; class Pinopsida; order Cupressales; family Taxaceae; genus Taxus; species Taxus wallichiana. The sequence continues at coordinate 536,672,749 of CM031236.1, forward strand.
ATCATTTGTCTTCATGCTTAGATTCCTCTAAGCACCCTCTTGGAGCCCTCTTATCCTAACAATATTTTTACAATAGTTTTGAGTTCAAAATATCTCCATGGATAAAAATTATGAAAAAACTCGGGGCACCCCATGTGACTGTCCTCTAGGTATGATAGGATCACAACATATAGGTATTATATACCACTCATCATTTTCTATATCACATACCTTATTTAGGTCTCAATATACAAACCAATGTTCAACCAAAATTACCACTTTTATGTCAAACTTACAAACCCTACTTAGATGAAATTCTCTTGCTAAAACCTGATTGGATCAACCTACAAACCATCTTGAAGAAAAAACATTTCATATCTTATAGATTTTAGCACATCTTCAAGATTCAAAGAACCTTATTTCATTAAGAAACATAGTATTTCCATGATTTCTATATGCTATACCACCTGTAACACATGCAAGATTTTCCAAGTATCTTCAACTCTGTCTTCTCATATCCATGATTCTCAAGGTTGTCACAGACCTAAGTGAGGTCTCATAGTCTTATTCCAATATAAGATATGTATTCATATTTCTTAAAACATCTTTTAAGGGCTTATTTCATGACATTCATATGCAAAAATCAGACTCAACCACCCGATATACAACGATATGATATCATAATAGTGCCTTAACTTGCTCATGGAAGTAGATTTTAAACTTGATATTGTACATACCTTTTGAATAATCTAACAAGAAATCGATTACTTTCTTACAAACCTTTAAATATTCTTAAGGAATCTTCTAACAATGGACCTATCTTGAACGATGTATTATACCCTATCATGCTTATTCAAACTATCTCTGTCTTCCTATAGAGTCTTCATAATCTTCTAGATGCTCATGTAGTTGTAAAACACCACATCAATACATAACTCATAATGTATATTAATTAGACTTGTGCCTATAAACCTTGAAATTATTGATGATACATATTCTTGAAATAGTCCATACTCCTTATATCACTTCACTTGACCTTCAATCCTCGATAACATTCTATCTATCATACATGTAGCCTTCTTATATCCTCATATTACCCATATTGTACAAGGACATATTGGTCTTATTAGAACAATCTTCATATTCAAGAGACATAGGCCAAGTATAGCTCTTTTTCCATCATACACACTTGTTCACAAGTATATATTCTTATGTCCTGTTTATTCACTTACTTGAATGTGACACACAAAAACAACTTCATGATCTTAAATCATCTTCAAGAGTCTTTATACCTGATTCAAAACTCTTGAGCCTTCAACCTCGCCTCGTAACTTCATGACTGAAACTTTGCATAAAATATCATGTCCTATACATATTCCTATTGATTATTTACACATCCTCAAGTCACTCCATCATGGAACACACTTGAAGCTTACTTAGTTCTTCATGCTATGACATGAGACTATACTTTTCAGATTTAACTCTTACATTCAAGATAGTCAAGCACCTTGCAAGCCTTCATTATATTCTTAAGGCATAACAACAATATGCTAGGAAAAAATAGATCAACCAGATGCTCTTGAAACATGCCTTTGACCATTTCACAGCTTGAAATGTAACATATACATGATCAATTCATCATACCTCTATACACATATCTCGAACCTATTTTGCAACTCCTGTTGGGTCGTCAATCTTCTACTCAAGCTCACAAAACAAATAAAACCTTCTTTGAAAAAACAATACAATCCTCAAATCATTGAGAATAGAAAACATTCCCGGGAATTCTATACTTTATCCATCAGTGTCATGAAGCACTCATGGATCATAATGCACCTACAAATTCCCTTATTGCTTGAAGCACTTGTCTTAGTGACATTACAACCTTTGAAGCTTCTTGTTTGCAACACAACAATCATGAATGATCAACCATCAATCAAACTTAAAAACTTAATTTATTGACTCTCATAGGTCAAATTAGGTTTATAAGATATTCAAATAGTCTATAATATCATCTCAGACCCAAGTGAGATGTTGAAACACAACATACACACATAAACTAACACAAACCCGAATAATGTCTTAAACCACACTATTGAGCTTTGACATACATTTCATGGTCCTTTAAACATCCTAAATACTCTTGATGCATCCTTCAAGGCTAAATAACACTATGATAAAGACTAAATACCTTACAACATGCCTCATGAATCCATGAATGCAACACCACATATTCATTTCATCCACTCAGGCTCCCATATTATCAAGCTTCTTCCTTTTGATGAATGTATCTAAGAAGCCTAATAGAGACACCATAAGTCATATGGGTCTATAGAAACAATTTTAGGAGATTCCAAGACCTACTTGACACCTGTGGCTCCACATTTTCTTCCTTTTTTAGATTGAAAACTTGTGTACATCCTTGATTTTCTCCAAGAACTATCTTGTCTTGATTATTTTGACTTACTCTTTGCTCCCATGCCTTGTCTTTCCTCTTCTCATGTACTCTAGGAGCTTGAAACTTCTTATTTTTCAATGAAGGAACATGATTGTTTTTGCATTGTGACTAGTATGATTATATTGTAACACAAAATTTAATTAATACCTATTGAATTATATGAGTTGAAAATCCTTTCATAGTTCCACGATCCCTCATACTTGGATGACCTTCGCATTATTTATCTCTATGCCATAAACCATTGCAATTATAACAAGAACCATTAAAGGAATTATCATACCTTGAAGTATTTGGTTGTCTCACAAACCTTTTCTTCTCATATCCCTTGATTTTTTTCTATTTTTGATCTCCCTTGGAAATTGGACAATAAACCTCCTTACTTTGAGTGACATCTTCTTGAATCACCTCTTTACCTTTTATGTTATCCTTGAACCATAGACTACTCCTGTCACTTGCAGTCTTATGAATATCCAAGAGATCATCTATATCCTTAGAGATCTTCTCAAATATTTGAAATGATCTTACCTTACTAGTAACTTTAGAAAACTCTTCCCTTAGAGACACAATTTCCTTTTCAAATCTTATTCACTCTACATCCATAACTTTTAGGTCTGTAGCTATAGTGTCCATTTGAGTCTCTAGTGTCTTGATGATTTTTCATACTCAATGGTGTCATTCAAATGCTTCTCCTCAAGAAAATCAATCTTTTATTCATACTCCCGTACTTGTGCCTTAAGTTTCTTAATATTATTTTGTGCATGCTTCAATTCCTCTTGAATACACAACAAATCAGTTCATCCTCTTCTTCTTATGAATGCATAAATGAACCTCTATATATGGAACTGCAATTTTGAGATATCCCAGCTCCTTTGGCCATGAAAATAAATTCATTTCCAACATATTCATGCTTAGATTCAAATTCAAAATCAGAAACACCAGCTTCACTACTTACATTTGATGAGCTACAATCTTCCTTGGAGTAGAATCTCTTCTTGGACTTCTTTTTTTCCTCAAACTTCCTAAAATTCTTCTTACTCTTATATGACCTATGGGAATTCTTGCTATCATCATGCTCCTTTCCCTTATGCTTATGAGGACACATGCTTATGCTTATGCTTATGCTTATGAGGACACTTGAAGGGTAACTTACCCTTATACTTCTATGAACCTGTTTTCAACTTCCTAGCAAACATGACAATCAACTCATCATCATCAATATTAGAAATATCATCATCTAAGATCTTCTTACCTCTAAAATTATTCTAAAATTTTAAATTTTCTTCCTTCTTGGGGAATTTTCAACACCTTTCTTCATCTCATAAGAAATCAATATGCCATGGAGTTCATCCATTAACATAGTAATCATATCCTTGTTGTATTCTATAGATGGAAATTTAGGATTAAATTTAGGAGTGAGAGATCTCAACAATTTTTGCACCACCACAAATTATTTCACATCTTCACTGAATCCTCTTATGGTATTGCCAATTTGGTTAACTCTAAGAAGATAAATACTAATGGTTTCTTCTTATTTTATCTTCAAAATTTAAAACTGATTTCTATAGGTCTAAAGCTTGGCCACATTCACTTCAGAATCACCTTCATAGATCACTTGTAGCTTGTCCTACATAGCCTTGGATGTAGTACATTGCACCACTTTGAAAATTTTTGACTCTACCAAATCACACAAGATAACATTCATATCTTTATAATTGTCATTACTGGCCTTCTTACTCTATTTGTATAATTTGTAGGGGTTTGAGGAATGGTGTAGCCATCTACAACTGATTTTCATATGTCACATCCTAATACTCTAGAAAGCATAATTTTTCCCATAAAACGTAGTATTTTTTTCTAGTAGAAGAACCACTATTCTGACTCTCCATTTTTTTTTGCTTCAAAGGATCACCTCAAGCTTGTTAAGCTTGCTTCAAAGGCCCTGCATCGATACCAATTTTTGGAAGCACAAACACTAAGAGAGGGTGAATTAGTGTATAATAATTTTTTTCATCCAATACAATTTTAACCATTAACCATTAAACATGCATCCACAACAACATAATAATACAAGAGAAAATGAGAGTGTAAAAAAACAACACTAGATGTAAGTGGGAAACCCTTAAGAGGAAGAAAACCCACCGAAACATAATTTTCTTAGAGATAAAACACAACAAAACTATATGTAAGTGGGAAAAACTTAAGGGGAAAAAAAACCACTGAAAAATAAATTTCTTAGAGCTATGAATCAAATTTAGTTGAGCACTAACTCAATAAGGAGCACTAATCCCTACATTTAGTGAGGCACCAACCCCACAAGGAGCACCAACCCCTAATTTCAGTAGAGAAAAAAACCTACAAGGAGGTACTATCCCCCAAGATGACTCATCACCAACTAGTACACATGATATGTTTATCACCAACATTTGTTTTTGCAATAATCAGAAGATGCCACAATGAAGCTCACTCTCCTTCCTCCTTCAAATTGGCTCACTAGGTCAACTCACTCTATATCTTCTTAAACAAGTTGAATTAGGTCTAATGACCTCTCTATCAAACAACTTAAAACACTCTAGAACACATGAAAACACTCTTTTCCCTCTCTTTAAGGTCACACAAACCTCTTCCACAATTTGAATCACCTTCCTAGCTCACACTTTCTCTTATTTTCTCAACAAAAACAAATGAGATTTCTATTCTTCTTTATTATATGTTTCTTCATTATAAATCATCTAGGTAATACATAATACAGTAAAATAACTTCCCAAATCGTAATAAAATGATAAAATTATAATTAATATGACCATATAGGTCTCCACCATCATCTAGAACCACCTAGACCACAATTAGGATTCAAGAAGCCCTGAAACACAAAAGACAATCAACTCGCCACAAAGTAAATGTTCTAAACCAAAAACAACTCACAAAAACATGGAAAAAACTTATAAATGTTTTATAAACCTTCAAAAAAATCTAGAAACCATGAAACACTCTGTAACAAAATCTCACCTCATGAAACCTACTTGAGACCACATACAACCAAACACCCTCAAAACTAGTCTTCAAAAAACAAGCCATAAATTCATCAAATGACCTCAAAAACACAATTTTTATATACCAATGGAGATATCATGAACTTAGGGTCATATAAAAACATAGGCCATGCCACAAATTAGATTGTATAACCTCCAAAAGATCTATGTACCTAGACTGCTTCTAAACCGCCCAAAACCCAGTCATGCAAGATAGGGCACAATAGACCTCCTAAGAGCTGAATGATGATATGGAACCATCATGGAAATGAATAAAAACTCCCATAATTCCTTAGATGATAAATTATTCATTAGGTTCAATGGAAAACTTTGGCACAAATTGAAATTTTCGAGAAACTTACATTTTTATGTGAGGCCCACATATTGTGACAACCTCTAAATACCACATGGAGAATTTTTGAGAGGTCCTATACATCATGTAATCATAAAATTTTCTAAATATATAAATTATGGTCCACTACAACAAAGATATCTCCACCGCTATATAACTAGGGTTTTGAGAGGGTTTAAAACTAGTTTACCTTCTTAACAATTGTTCATAAAAACATGATGATCAAATAACCTCATTCCACTTGGAAAATATTCATAATATACCTATTAAACTATCCAAAAGATATTTTGTCCCCATGCAATGAAAAAATCTCCAACGAGCATCAGAAAGTCAACTTTGAGCTCAAAATCTCACCTTTAAAACCCAGTTTTAGTAAAAATGCAATATATCACAAAATCTTCATCACCTAGACCTAAAATTTGGACCAAATCATCATATAAACCTGCCAATACATCTATAATTCTTACCTTTTCCAAAATATTCTCATACATGCTGACTCCACCACTCTAAGGCATGCTTTCTCAAGGGTTAGGTCTAGGAACAAACCTAAAATCAATGTCTAACACCTGAACCAACACACTAAGAAAATTTTGAGTGTACTAACACTTCATACTGATATTTCCCATGCTCTCACAAAGATCAAATATCTGAAACATGTCTTAATCCATCATCCCATACCTCATTCTTCTCTCTAGGCCTTAAGAACAAACACCTTGAACATGTTTGTTTCATTAATATGACCTCAACATCCCTTTTACAACATTATACACTGTTAGCACCTTTAACACACTACATGAAATCATCAAACCATCACCAAATGACTTCATCACCTGTATAGGCCCTCAAAATGACTCAAGGCACCATGAGACCATCACTAGGACCAAACAATCTCAACAAGAAACCAACTTGACTTAACACTACTAATAAACCTTCACATCTCTAACTGATTTTGACATCAATGACACTCAATGAAAATACTGAAAACATCATGCTTTGACATCAATGAAAACACCATGCAAATAATCTCCCCTTTTTCATTGATGGAAAACCTATTAATGGAAAAGCACACAAAACAACATTTCCCTTCTAAGGAAAACATTCCATTAGCTCATTCTCCCCTTTTTACATTAATGACAAAGATACATACCTTCAAAAAATTATTCTAACAACACGTTATTCTCACCTCTTGGTTGGAAACATAAGTGACAACAAATAAGGTCCATTTAACCTCTTCATCTCCGATCTAGATCTTTGAGAAACAAAAGAGAAATCATAGCCCCCCCTTATCTAATGCACTTCTTAAACTTACTCAAAATTATGAGTACAAAAAACATTCCCCCCTAAAAAAGATAAAAAAAAGCATCTTACCTTTCAATATATTCTTTACCACAAACATGCTTCAAGGCCTTCAACTACTTTCTTGTCTTCATGACACGTTTATCATGTCACCTTATGAAGATTAAATACTCAATTGTATAGTTGGATACCAAACATATAATCTTAAACGATACAAAACTTGTTAATACATGTACCATCTTATTGAAACAAACATTCAAGAATCCCCTAACTCAATTCATCTTTACTAACTACATTTCGAGCTCATGAAGCCAATACATACCTTGCACAAGCTAACAACCTTCTACTTGAGAAATGCAAAGAATAAACATACTTACCACAACCTTATCTGATTATTTCATGAACCTTAAAGACAAGATCCTTTGTTTTCATGATTATATTCTTCTAAAAACCCTCTTGGAGCCCTCTTATCCTTACAATATTTTCACAGTAGTTTTGAGTTCAAAATAACTACATGGATAAAAATCATTAACAAAGTTAGAGCACCCTATCTACCTATCCTCTAGGTGTGATATGATCACAAAGTATATAGGTATTATATACCATTCATAAAATTTTCTATATCACATACTTGATTTAGTTCTCAAGATACAAACCAATGCTCAATCAAACTTACCACTTATCTATCAAACTTGCAAATACCACTTAGATGAAATTATCCTACTCAATGTTGATTAGCTCAAACCGCAAACCATCTTGAAAAACAAATTTTTCATCTCTTATAATTTTTAACACATCTTCAAGCTTCAAATAACTTTATTTCATTGGGAAACATAGTATTTCCATGATTTCTATATCATGTACCTATAATATTTAACTCTGTCTTCTCATATTCATGCTTCTCAAGCCTGTCATATTCCTAAGTGAGATCTCATAGTCTTATTCCAATTTAGGATATGTACTCATATTTCTCAAAACATCTTTAAAGGGATTATTTCAAGACATTCATACCTGTTGGTGTGTGGGATCCTATGTGTCCTCCACTCACATATGGAGGGTCATCTCACATTGGTTAGGTTTAGGGTTTTCTTATGAGTCATGCACTATGGTTACTCAACACCCTATATGTACCCTTTCATTCCTGATTTATGAGTATGCCAAGACACTCCGCTATCTTTTCCTCTATGTGCAATATTTGTTTCTGTTGAGAAAATTCTTCCATTGTTGATCGATCCTTGTGATTACACTGGAGCCATTACGATTTCGTTGGAGTGCAACTACTTCATGGTGCATCATTTCCTATTTGATTCTCACAAACTCTTTCCTGGTATCAGAGCTGAGATTGGGTAAACGCACATTCGTCATTTGAGTTTTGATTACTCTTGGTCTCATTTTTTACTCCTCGTAAGTTTTTCGATCGTTATATTCTAGAAATTTATTGCTAACGTATTTAACAAGTTGTCTGAAAAAGTTGTTTTTTTTGTGTTCTTACTTTGCATGTACAGGTATTTCTAAAGCTTTTAGGGGTTTTACAACTACGTTTAGCTAACTATAACTAAATCTGGTAGATCAGTTAAAATAGAGGTTATTTTCTAGTTTTTTAATTTTTATTAAACTGGAATTTTTTAGATCTCTATTTTTAGATCTTTGTTTTTTTGGTCTCTCTATGTTTTTTACATGGTGGTTTTGCAAAATATAGGTTTAAAAAAACTCTGGTATCATTTGAAGGTTGGTGTTTTGGTTCATTGATCCCCACCGAGCCCCTCACCAAGCTCCTCTTCAACCTGCCTTTGAGCTCCCTCAACTCACGAGTTTCTTACTCGAGGTTCTTCAACCCTGTAGTGTGTTTTGGTGTATGGTGTTTCTAAGCTTAGCTAAATTCATGTTTTCATTATGGAAAGATCTCTATTTTAGCCCAAACTACAACATTGTGGCATGTTGGCTATGCCCTAAGCCCTCTCTCCTCTCTTCCTGTGTTTTCCTGCGAACTTCTCATGCCCTGAGCTTTCTAACTTCTCACTTATTTTGGTTTTGTCACAAGTCGCCTTGGTCGCTAGCTCGGCTCTGCTCTGGTTCTCCCTGCGTGGTGAAGTCATGCCTTTCCACCTATTGAAGTCTCCCGCATCCACGTTCATGTTGGATCCAACTCCAGATCTTTCCCCACACTTTCACCATCTCCAATGGCTCTCCGATCTCTTCCTCTCGCCTCACAAGAATGCTCCCAATAACTTCTCCCGCTCCCCACATGCTTGTGCTACCCGCTCCCCGTTTCCTCGCACCCAATCGCGCGCCCCCACTCGGGATCCTACCCCCAATGGTATTTAAAACAAATGGTAAATTTTTTATGGTATATTTCTACTTTTTGGTGGGAATTTCTTTTAAAAGGGAAAGTATATTTGATTTTTAATTAAGGATTTAATTTGCACTAGATCTTAATTAGAATTTATTCACAATTAATTAGGATTTCATTATCTTAATTAGTTTCTATTCATAATTAATTAGATTTAATTGTAATTAAATATATTTCTATTAATTATGATTTCTTCATTCTTGATTAGATAAATAATTTAAATCATCTTTTAAATTAACGTTAATTGTCATTTTTTAACTCCAATAGCTTTAAAATTAGCTAAATTGGACATTTCAAAATGGTAATCTTTAGGCGTTATTGTCAATTTTTTTACTAATCATGCACTCAAGTGTGCAGTGACACTCTGAGCACCTATTTTCCTTCCGAGTGCTTTTCCAAAGATTCTGAAGATCATCGGGACTCATCTTGAGTTTGTCTAAAACTTGTATTTACCCTTATTATTGCTTGCGACTAGTGAGCGCATCTCGCCATAGTTTGTAGCAAGGGGATATCCATTACGATGTGAGACACTTTTTCTCACAACCAGGATTTGATTTTTCCCCTTTTTCATGTTTTTTACACATTGTGCTTGTTTACGGTGTCACTTTGCGGCACCACGAAACTTGCTGATTACAAGGTGAGTGACCAACTGTTTCATGATGCACACTCGCACTTGATTGTATTCAATGCACTAAACTATAAAGTTCCAAAATCAAGGGGGTTATTATATTGTCTTGGGTGGTTGTGATTCATTCCATTTCTCTCTCTCTCTTCACGATGGATGCTTATTCACTTCCTTTGCTTACACCGTTCAAATTTTTCGAGTGGAGATCGAAAATGATTATGAAACTAAGAGGTAAAGGGTTATCCCGCATCACCATGGGAATTGAGACTGAACCAGATGACGACCTTGAAAAATCTAAGTGGTTAAACCATAGTGATGAAGATTTAGGTCTTCTTTGCATGTCTATTTATCCTAACTTGCTCTTCCACATTGAGTCATCTGAAACACCTAATTCTGCGTGGAAAACGTTAGATAAAATGTTTAGACAACAAGATGACATGAGAGCGCATGAGTTGGAAAATGAAATACTAGGGTTAAATCCTAGTGATTTTGAAAACCTACAAGCATACTTCTATAAGTTTTTCCACACTAGATTATTGTTAAAGGAATGTCAAGTAGAGAAGAAAGATTCTCAATTGATCTTGTACCTCTACTTTTGATCCACGGTATTTCTAAGAGGCTTCGGTATTCTGAGTGGGATTCTGCCATGGATGAGGAGTATTCCTCTCTCATGAAGAATGATAATTGGGATCTCACCCTCTTTTGAAAGGAAGAAAAATCATTCGGTGTAAGTGGGTGTTCCAAAAAAAGTATGGAGTAGATGGAGACATCGAAAAGTTTAAAGCACAATTAGTAGCTAAGAGTTTCTCCTAGATAGTTGGGGTTGATTATACTAAAACCTTTACTCCGGTTGTGAAGATGACTTCTATTTGACTGACCCTTTCCATTGCCACAACAAGCATATGGAAAGTCCATCAAATGGATGTTAAGAGTTCCTTCCTTCATGGTGACCTAGAGAAAGAGATCTACATGGAACAACCTTCGGGTTATGTCCATGATCCCTCCCTCGTTTGTAAGTTAAAGAAGTCTCTTTATGGTCTTAAACAAGCCCTCAGCTTAATATGCCAAGATGGACTCCTTTTTACTTACATCGGGGTTTACTAGGTTTCACTCAAATCCAAATTTTTATATTCTATGAAAAGATGACTCCATACTCATTCTTATTCTCTATGTTGATGACTTGTTGATCACAGGGAAGCTATTCCTTTATCATTGATTCCGTGAAGATTTCCTTGGCCAATAGGTTTTCCATGACTGAATTAGGTCTTCTTAATTACTTTCTTGGGATCCAGATTTCACAATATGACTCAGAATTGTGATTTCGCAACCTAAGTATGCTATTAACTTGCTTTCTTGTTTTGGATGTCTAATCGCAAGTCTTCTCCTACTCCTTTTCTTTCTAGGGTTAAGCTGGTTTTTGATTGCTCTACTCCCTTGGTTCATGGTACCCTTTATTAAAAATTGGTGGGGAACTTGATTTACTTGACTCACACTCAACCAAATTTATCTTATGTTATCGAGGATCATGTCTAGATTCATGCAGGAGCCATATGAGCTACATTGAAAAGTATCTAAGTGGATCCTTCATTATGTTCGTGGCACTTATACTGATGGAATTCACTATTATGGAGGGGTGGATATTGAATTGATTGGGTTCATAGATTCTGATTGGACTGGTGACTTAGATCATCAGAAATCTACCTCTAGCTACATTATCTCTCTTGGTATTCTGATAGAAGTTGTTTGAGTACAGGGTATTTTGAAAGAGTTTGGCATCCACTTTGGTAGCCTACCATTATCTATTGTGATAACACGAGCACTGTCTTGATTTACAAAAATCTAGTTCAACATCAATGAATAAATCACATCGAGATCCATATGCTCTTCATATGAGAGATTATTTATGACGGTATTATTGACATTCAAGTACATTCATATAGCTGATCGATTGTAGATATATTCACCAAGCCGTTCACTGAGGTAAAGTTTCTTCACTTAAGATCTCTTCTTGGGGTGAGATCTTATGTAGCTACTCATCTTCTTCAAGCTATATATTCCTTCTCTTCTTCTTCTTCTTTTAGGAATATTTTGTTTGTATATGGGCACCTTATCAGGCCTTTATTTTCTAGGCCCCATTGACACATATTTCTTAGTTGTTTAGGAGTGTCTTCTTGTTTTGTTTGACTCATCATAGCCACTACCCCATCTTTGATGAAGGGGGGTGTTGGTGTGTGGGATCCTATGTGTCCTCCACTCACATATGGAGGGTCATCTCACATGGGTTAGGTTTAGGGTTTGCTTGTGGGTCATGCACTAGGGTTACTCAGCACCCTATATGTACCCTTTCATTCTTGATTTATGAGTATGCCAAGACACTCTGCTATCTTTTCCTCTATGTGTAAGCTTTGTTTCTATTGAGCAAGTTATTCCATTGTTGATCAATCCTTGTGATTATGCTAGATCCATTACTATTCTGTTGGAGTGAAACTACTTTATGGTACATTGTTTCTTATTCGATTCTCACAAAACCTTTCAATACCCATAAATCATACTCAACCAACTGATATACAATGACATGTCATCATAATAGTTCCTTAATTCACTCATGGAATTAGATTTTCAACTTAATACTATACATACCTTTTGAAGAATCTAACAAGCAATCTATTACTTTCTTACCAACCTTCAAATATCCTTAAGGAATCTTCTAACAATGGACCTATCTTGAACTGATGTATTATACCCTATCATGTTTATTCAAACTTTTTGTCTTCCTATAGAGTCATCATAATCTTCTAGATGATCATGTAGTTGCAAAACACCATATAGATAAATAACTCATAATGCATATATTAGACTTGTGCTGTAAACCCTAAACTTATTGAAGATACATCTTCATGAAATAGTCCATACTTCTTATATCACTTCATTGGACCTTCAATCCCTAATAAAATTATTTATATCATGCTTTTATCCTTCTTATATCCTCAAGTTACCCATATTGTATAAGGACATATTGGTCTTATCAGACTAATCTTCATCTTCAAGAGATATAGGCAAGTTTTTCTCCGTTTTCCTTCATACACACTTGTTCACAAGGATATATTTTGATGTCCTATTTATTTTCTTACTCAATTTGAAACACAAGAATAACTTCATGATCTTAAATCATCTTCAAGAGTCTTCATACCTGATTCACAACTCTTGAGCCTTTAACCTAGCCTTGTAACTTCATGACTGGAATTTTGCATAACATATCAGGTCCTATACATATTCCTCCCGATTCTTTACACATCCTCAAGTCACTCCATCATGGCACATACTTGAAACTAACTTAGATCTTCATGATTAGAGATGAGACCATACTTTCTAGATTTGAATCTTACATTCAAGATAGTAAAACACCTTGTAAGCCTTCACACTCTTCTTAATGCATAAAATCATTATGATAGGGAAAAATAGATCAACCAAATGCTCTTGAAACATAAATTTGACCATTTTATAGCTTGACATATAACATCCACACCTGATCAAGTCATCATACCTTTATACAAATATCTAAACTTGTTTTCCAACCTATTGGGTCATCAATCTTCTACTTTTGAATCTCATAGAGCACATAAAACCTTGTTTGAAAAAATAATATAGTTATCAAATCATTGATAACAAAAACATTTTACTATGATTTTCTTCGACACTGTAATTTATCCACCACTATCATGAACCACTCATGGATCATAATGCACATACACAACCCTTTTGTACTTGAAGTACTTGTCTTAATGACATTATATCCTTAGAAACCTCTTCTTTGCAACACAACACTCATGAATGAGAAACCATAAATAAAACTTAGAAAATCAGTTTATTAACTGTCATAAGTCATATTAGGTTTCTAAGCTACTCAAATAGTATATCACATGCATTTCAAACCTTAGTGAGATCTTGAAAAACAACATACATACATAGTCTAACACAGACCTAAATAAGGTCTTAAACCATACTATTGAGCTCCAACATATATGTCATAGTCCTTTAAACATAGTGCATACTCTTGATGCATCCTTCAACACTAAATAAAACTATGATAAGGAATAAATACCTTGCAACATGCCTCATGCCTCCATGAATGTAACACCACATCTTCATTTCATCCACTCAGGCTTTCATATCTTCATGCTTCCTCCTATCAATGAATTTATCTAAGAAACTAAGTAGAGACACAATAATTCATATGGGTCTATAACAATAATTTTAGGAGATTCCAAGACCTCCTTGAAACCTATGGCTCCACATTTACATCCTTATTCATATTAAAAACCCGTGTACATCATTGATTTTATCCAATAATTATCTTGGCTTGATTATTTTGACTTACTCTTGGCTCCCATGCCTTGTCTTTCCTCTTCTCCTGTACTCTAGGAGCCTGAAACTTCTTGTTTTTCCTTGAAGGACCATGATTTTTTTGCAATGTGACCAATATGATTATAGTTGTAACACACAATTTCATTCATACCTCTTGACTAATATGAGTTGAAACTCCTTCCATAGTTCCAAAAATTCCTTCATACCATTGGAATTATAATAGTAACCATTAAAGGACTTATCATACTTTGAAGCATTCAGTTGTATCACAAACCTTGTATTCTCATAGCCCTTGAAGTTTTTCTCTTTTTCATATCCCTCAAAACTTGGACCAGAAACCTTCATACTTTTAGTGGCATCTTCTTGAATCACCTCTTTACCTTTTAGGTTCTCCTTAAACCCTAGACCATTCCTGTCACCTACATGTATTCGATTGTTCAAGAGATCATCTATATCCTTAGAGGTCTTCTCAAATATTTGAAATCATCTTACCTTACTAGAAAATTCAAAATACTCTACCCTTAGAGACACAATTTCCTTTTCATATCTTATGCACTCTACATCCTTAGCTTTTATGATTGTAGTTATGGTGTATATTTGAGTCTCTAGCTTCTTGATGATTTTTTCATAATCATTGGTGTCATTCTAATGCTTCTCCTCAAGAACATTAATATTTTCTTCACAATTCTTGACTTGAGCATTGAGTTTATTATTCTTCTTCTTCTCATGCTTCAATTCCTCTTGAATACTATTTTCAATTTTTTCCCCTTAAGAAAAAATGGACAATGAGGTTACAAGCCTTGAGAGCCTTGTATGTTGTTTCAGGATCTTCTGGGATTGTTCCTTCTTTCGTGTCTTGAAGGTTCAAGTTGGTCTCGGAACGGGAAAATCAGCCCTAATGGACTCACCTCTTGGTTAGATAATAAAAAATGATAAATTATATTTAAAAGGGATCATGCTCGGCATAGTGCAAGAAATCTTCGAGTGAGGAAAATACCTAAATTGGAGCTCGTAGCATTGATGCTAGGTGTGGCATAGGAAAACTCAGTGGAATACTCAAATGTGAGATCAGTATCATATAAGAGGGCTGAGTTGTTGTATTATCTCAAGTAAGCTTGTGGATGGCTCGGTGAGTTAAGGTGCTCACTACTCGGAGGAAGGGTGGTGTATAACTCAGATGTGGTAGGTTTTTGGGAGTTGGAAGAAAAAAACCAAGCTCAGCCACAATTTGGATTTTTCACACGCATAAGCAAGGGCTCCAGTTGTTTACACATTGCTCAACATCAAGAAAATGAAGTTATAGGCCTCTGAGCGGTGCATAGAGATCAAATGAAGTATCTCTCGTAGTTTTAGCTTAGAGTTGTGTGGTGGAGCTTGGTGGATTTGTGAAGGATTTGAATACGTAGAAATGATCTCAATTTTAGCACCAGGAAGTTCATTTTGGAATTTTGAGGAATCTTGTAGTAGTGGTGTTCATGAGGTGAACCCTAACCCGAATCAGGCCAAGCTCAGGTAGAAAATGAAATAAATTTGCTAGAGGTGACGAGCATTGGAAGAAGGATATCAATGAATGTTTGGATTGAGATATAGAAAAGGAGCTTGTAAAGCCTAGTTTTAACAAAAATGGCTCGGCTCAATGAGTTAGGCTGAGGGAAGAAGAAAATTTGGTAAGTCGAGCTCATCCTACGGGGCACGATGAAAATTGAGTGTTTGAGCCTACTCTGAGGAAGCTTCATCTCGCCTTGAAGCTCTAAACATAAGAACTTACGGGGATCATCATAAGACATAAAGAGATGTCTGGTTTAATCCCATTATAGGATCCATGCACACATTTCAAGTCATCTATGCATACACGAATGAGATCTTGATCTCAGAGAACTGGTTATTGATGCAAACGACACCTCAGGAAGAATGTTTGGGCAGATGGATTAGTGTAAATTTTGGTGAACTGAGTCATAACAGAGAGGGAATGAGGAAAAATGAGTTGAGTCAAGTTTTCAGAGTTTGCATTTTGGAGATCCTTTTCAGAAAATTCACTTTCAGCTTTTTAGAGTTTTTTTGGGCTCGATGGCGTTGAGCAAGTTAGATACCTACGAAGCTCGAAACTCTGAAATTTAGAGTTTCAGAATTTCGGGGTTCGGATATTTTGGGTGTTGAGAGCTCTGTGTAGGTGGGAAGTTCGGTCTCCAAGGTCCGGTGTGGTTGAAGTCGGTCAACCAGGTCTGATTCATGCACCGAGTTGTGAGGGAGGTGATAGGTCAAGATGGCGATTCGTTTCTTTGAAGTTGTGAGGAGGTTGGAGTCAAGTCCCGAATGGTGTAGAAGTAGTGGATGTTAGTGGTACATTGGTGTGACACATTTTAGTGAAGGGCGAGTTCATGTGGGATGCTACGCAGAGATGGCCGAGTCGAGGTGCTAAGTCGGTATTAAATGATGCATGGTGATCAAAGCCAAAAGTGGGGTCAAAGGAGCTCAGTATGCATGAAATGGATTGGTTGATGCGATGAAGAATGGAGCTTGGTGGCTCAGGTGGTGAGTGAGTCACTTGTAGAGAGCACAAAGTGTAAAATATTTTGATGATTCCGAGCTCACAAGGTGAGTGAGGTAGACCAAGTAGAGAACATGACATTCTTGAGTTGGGGATACAGTCATGGTGAGTGAGCTTGATGAGGCCCTTGTCTCTACAAGAGCACGGCTTGGGTCGCTTGATGATGGCACAGAAGGTGGAGGTGAATATTGCCAGGGAATGTGCATGAAGAGCTCATGGTGGTCCAGGTGAATGAGAAGAAGCTCGAGTCAATCACGGAGATCAGCTTGATGAAGGAGATCTCTTCTACATGGAGCTCAGTTTGAAGATCAGTGGAAAGCTTGCTCTGCAAGCTTAACAAAGGGAGCTCGGTCACGATGAACAAAAGGAGCTTGAGCTCGTCGGTTTGGATGCGGTGAGGAAAAGAGTGTTTAGCTCGATGTGAGGGAGCTCGGCTCGGTAGTCACAAAGTGATGGAGGGAATCTCAGTTTGTCAAGCTTGGGCATGGCGATGAGCATTGGAAGCAGGTTGAGAAGTTGTGTTGTAAGATGGAATTGAGTCATGAGAAGGTACACGGAAGATCCAACCAACTCACCAAGCTTGTGATGGTAGGTGTCAGCTCAGAGTCGAGTAAGAGCTTGTTTGTGAGTTCGATGGGGGGAGCTTGATTACATGGATGATATGGAGTCGGTTAAGACAAACTAACACAGTTGGAGAGGAGAGCTCGGTGAAGAGGTGAGCTCAATTCTATGTGAGCTCATGCGGAGTTTAAGGTGAGATTGATTCAAGGTAAGCTCGGTGCATTACAAAATGAGCTCAAGTGGATAATTCAATGGGTCCTAGTCGTGTAGAGCTCAGCAAGAATGAAAAGAAGCTCGATGGGAGTTGTTCGGTGGTAAGGACTCAGCTCGGTTGCAATGGGCCAAAAAGAGCTTGGATCCAACTCGATGAGTTGGCTCGGTGAGCCAACCACCAAGTTGGGCCATTTTTGGTTTTTTCCCATCATCACAAACCGGTCAACATGGGGCCCACCAATAATTTAATTAAATTAATATTTTTAAATATTTTAAATAATAATATTTATTATTATTATTTAAATATTATTTTAATTAATTGAGAATACTATGTCAACAGGCATTAATGATGCATGATGGAACCTTTTCAAGTGGTTCAACAAAATGTAATAAATAATACATCATGTGCCTTCCATTTAGGAAGGGAATTTATGACTCCTTCTCTCCTCTCTCTCAATTTCTTCTATAAATGTAAATTGGAAGTTCATTCAAAGGGGTCCAATAGAACAAGTAGGTTCCAACAAGTAAGTTCTGACAGGTCATACAAGTTGGACAAGTTAGACACTTTCCAGGCTTCCCCTCTCTTCACAAGATGAGATGTTGTGATTTGTAGGCTTTCAAGCCTTTCTTATAAAATTGTAATGGCAGCTTGTTCCTTTTCACTGAAGTAATGATGCACTATGCAAAGTGATTGAAATAATGAGAATTATGCTTTGTGATCTACTTGCATCTCTATCATGTTTTCAGGTGAACTATGCAACCAGGGTTTCTCTTACAAGTTTTGGAGGTCATTGTGCTTATCAAGGAGTGAAGTATTGTATGTAAAAGTGGGTTTGTAATGCATGTCATTCTTCCTCATGATCATCTCTCTTCATCAGCAAGCCGAGAAAGTTGTCTAGCAACACCCTTTCTTGGTGCATCACCACTTCTAGTTTAGGTTTTATTTCTTGCAAATCATTCTCCCTAATCCCATGAAATGTTAGCATAGGATTAGATAGCCTTTTTATCTTGCATTATAAGTAGTGTTGTGTTTAGTTTAGGAAGAGGAAGCTGGCCTTCTCTAGAGGTTCACCTTGAGCCCAAGTCCCATAGCTTGAGAGGTGATCCCATGTGTCCCAATCACACCGAATGTCATGATTCATTTTTAGGCCATTTGGGGGTGTAGTGATTTAGAGACAAAAAATACACAACTTCATTTCAAGATCATCATATTCTTATTTTGAATGCATACAAGAACCTATATTTATGGAACCATCATTTTAAGAGCTCCAAGATCATTTTACCATGAAAATAAATTCATTTCCAACATATTCATGCTCATATTCAAATTTGGAATCGAAACACTAGACATATGATGAGCTATAATCTTCTTTGGAGTAGAATCTCTTCTTGGAATTATTTTTTAAGATTTTTCTTACTCTTATCGAATCTGTGATACTTATTTCTATCATCATGATAATCATCATGCTTCTTTCCCTTATGCTCATGAGGACACTTGTTTGAAAAATGTCCAATCTCTCCACAATTGAAACACTTGAAGGGAAGCTTACCCTTATACTTTCTTGAACCTATTTTCAACTTCCTAGAAAACATGAAAATCAACTCATCATCATCAATATCATAAATATCATCTTCTAAGTTCTTCTTACCTCTTAACTTATTATCGAAATTTAAATTTTATTCCTTCTTGGGGGTTTTTAACACCTTTCCTCATCTCATAAGTAGTAAATATTACATGGAGTTCATCCATCAACATAGTACTTAGATCCTTGGAATATTCTATAGATGAGACTTTAGGATTAAATTTAGGAGTGAGAGATCTCAATTTTTTTCACCACCACAACTTCTTTCATATCTTGACCTAATCCTCTTATGGTATTGCCAATTTGGTCAACTCTGAGAAGATAAATGATAATTGTTTATTCTTCTTTCATATTCAGAATTTGAAACTGATTTTTATATGTCTGAAGCTTGGCAAAATTCACTTTAGAATTACCTTCATAGATCACTTGTATATTTTCCCACATATCCTTGGTTGTAGTACAATACCTCACCTTGAAAGTTTTGACTCTCACAAACCACACATGATAACATTCAAAGCTTTAGAATTGTCATTCTTGGCCTTCTTACCTTCTCGCACTATTTGGATGTGTTTGAGGAATGGTGTAGCAATATACAACTTATTTCTATATGTCACATCCCAAATAAATGATGTGAGTTCTTATCCTGATGCTCTAGAAAGCATAATTTTTCCCATCAAACATATGTGCTTTGCTAGTAGAAGAACTACTTTGCTGACTCACCATTTTTTTGCTTCAAAGGATCACCTCAGGCTTATTAATCTTGCTTCAAATGCCATGCACCGATACAATTTTTGGAATCATAAAACATAAGGGGTGAATTAGTTTGCAAAATTTTTTTTTACCCACTTATACAATTTCAACCATTAACAATTCAATTAACCATTAAGCATGCATCCACAAGAACATAAACCTACAAGATAAAATAAGAGTGAAAAAACACAACACCAGATGTAAGTGGGAAAACCTCAAGGGAAAATAAAAACCACTAAAACATAACTTTATTTCTATATATGAATAAAATTTAGTTGAGCACCAACTCAACAAGGAACACCAACCCCTAGGTTTAGTGAGACACTAACCCCACAAAGAGCACCAACCCCTACTTTTAGTAGAGCACAAACCCTATAAGGAGGAACCAACCCCTAATATGAATCAGAACCAAAAAAATCCACATGATATGTTTTTAACCACTAATTTTTTACTGTAACAATTGAATATGAAAAAATGAATCTCGCTCTCCTTTCTCCTTCAAATTTTCTCACTAGGCCAACTCACTCTATATCTTCTTCACCAATATGAATTAGGTATAATGACCTATATCTAAAATAGATGAAAACACTCTAGAACATATGAACACATTATTTTCCCTCTCTTTAATGTCACATATACCTCTTCTATCTCTTGGAATCACTCTCCTAGCTTGCACTTTCTCTTGCTTTCTCAACAAAAACAAATGATCTTTCTAATTTGTTTTTATACCCATTTCTTAATTATAACTCATCTAGGTAGGACATAATAGAGAAAAATCACTCCCCACATCATAAGAAAATGATAAAAAAAATCATTCATAGGACCATATATGTCTCCACCATCATCTAGAACCACTTAGACCACCATCAGGACTCAAGAAGCCCCGAAACACCAAAACAAGAAACTCGCCACAAAGGGAATGTTCTAAAGAAAATCACCTTCAAAAAAACATGGAACACACTTGAAATTTTTATAATCCTTAGAAAACCTCCAGCAACCATGAAACAATTTGCAAAAACATCTCACCTCATGAAACCTACTTGAGACCATGCACAACCAAGCACCCTAGAAAGTAGTCTTCAGAAAAGAAGCCATAACTTCATCAAATGACCTCAAAAGAACAATTTTTATATAACAATGGAAATATTGTGACATCATGGTCATAAAAACTCAAACCATACCAAAAATTAGATTTGTAGTACCTCTAAAACATCTCTTCACCTAGATTACTTCAAACTGCCAAAACTACCCAAAACCAATCATGTAACATAGGAAACAATTGACCTCTTAAGAGAAAAATCATGATCTGAAACCATAATGGAAATTAATAAAAATCTCATAGTTCCTTAAATGATAAATTATTCATCAAGTTCAATGGGAAACTTTGGCACAAACTGAAGTTTTCCATAAACTTACATTTTTAAGCGGGGCCCACATATAGTCACAACCTCTAAATAAAACCTAGAAAAATCTTGAGGATTCTTATACAACCTCTAATCTTCAAATTTTCTTAATAAATCAATTCTGGTCCACTAAATCAAATATCTCTCTAGTCACTACATAACTAGGGTTTTGAGAGGGTTTAAAAACAATTTATCCTTTTAACGATTGTTCATAAAAACATGATGATCAAACAATCTCATTCCACTTGGAAAATATTCATAATATACCTCTTAAAATATCCCCAAGAAACTTGGGTTCCCATGCAAAGCACACACTCTCCAACAAACATAAAAAAGTCAACTTTGAGCTCAAAATATCACCTTTAAGAACTCAATTTTAGTAAAAATGCAATATCTCAACAAATATTCATCACCTGGACCTAAAATTTAAACCACACCATAATATTGAAACCTTCCAATACATTGTCAATGATTATATTTTCCCAAATATTCCTAGACATGTCGACTCCACCACTTTAGGGCATATTTTATCAAGGGTTAGATCTAGGAACACACTTAAAATAAATGTATAACACCTGAACCAACATACTAACACACTTATAAGTGTCCTAAAATTTCATACTCATTCTTCCCATGCTCTCACCAAGATCTCACAACTTTCACATGCCTTACTTCATCATGTCATACCTCATTCTTCTCTATAGGCCTTAAAAACAAGCACCTTGAACATGATTATTTATCTAAATTTGACCTCAACATCAATTTTCAAACCTTGTACACTTACTATGACCTTTAACACACTTCATGACATCATCAAACCATCACCAAATCACTTCATCACCTCTACACGCCCTCAAACTGACTCGAGACACCATGAGACCATCACTAGGACCAAACAATCTAAAAACGAAACTAACATGAATTGACACTACCAATCAACCTTCATGTCTCTTACCTCTTTTGACATCAATGAAACTCAATGAAAATAATGACAACATCATGCTTTTACATCCTTGAAAAACCATGTGAACATTATGATAATCCCAAAGGGCATAATATAATTTGATTATGCTAGTCGATTATGTGCTTCACAACTCTTTTGTGTAAGATCTTACAACAAGTATTATTAGTAGCTTCAACTTGGCCATTTCTCTCTGTGTAGTAGGGAGTGGAAAATGCATGCTTGATTTTGAAATTTACACAAAACTTCTTGACCATTATATTTTTTAAAGGAAGACCCATCATTGGTAAAAATTTCTACATAGAAGGTACTATAAAACATGTGATAATATTTGTAAGGAAGAAATTGTAGATGCCCTTAGTTTTAGTGCACTCTAAAGAGACTACCTCAATCAATTTAGTAGCTTCATATTAGGACTATAGTATCCTTGAAAAAGTATCTTTTGAGACATAGATTTACTACTAAAATTACTACCACATTCACTCTCATATATTTGGGAAAGAGCTAATGGTCCACCATCATACCCTAAACATTGCAATAATCATTCATCAAAGGATCATTTGAATAAATATCCACCAATAAGTGTATAATGTATGCCATCATGTCGAAGTCGTTGTCCCTCTTGTGGTGATGAATTTTCTAGTAGTACTAGTCGATATAAGAAATTGTTAATGTTACTATATAATTTAGGGTTTTCAGAACTATGTAATAAAAAGAGTATTAAAAATATCAGAAGTAATAAGAAGCATTACGTAACTATCAAATTGTGAAGGTGGAACAATCATCTGCTATATCTAGAGGAATAAGTGAAGATGCACTAGCCATGACATCAATATGTTGATTATCTTTTCAGGGAATATTAGTAATAATATAGGAGTCAAAGGTAGATATAAATCGTATAACTAAATTTTTGTATATAATTAGTCAATCCTCATTTGTATGGTAAACATCTTATATTTGGTGAATAATTAACCGAGAATCCCCAAAGATGCATATATGGAGAATTTGAAATGTTAAGTGCAAGACAAAGGCTTAATATTAAAGCCTCATATTCAAAGTGATATTATTTGTACATGAAAAGCCAAGTTGATAAGAAAAGGGCATGATTTCACCATGGGGTGTAATGAATACAATTCTTACCTTGAACCTAGTATCACATTTTGATATATCAAAGTACATAGTCCAAGCTTATGTGTTAATGTTATATTAGTGAAATATCCCA
This sequence comes from Taxus wallichiana var. yunnanensis, assembly GCA_018340775.1. Taxonomy (NCBI): domain Eukaryota; kingdom Viridiplantae; phylum Streptophyta; class Pinopsida; order Cupressales; family Taxaceae; genus Taxus; species Taxus wallichiana. The sequence goes on from CM031236.1 coordinate 536,696,444, forward strand.
AAAATCATCATGGATTGAAGAGGAGTAAAATATTGGTGCATAAATGAGTTGATGAACAACGAATTATCCTTTAATTGAATTTTGAGAATTTTGTTTTTAGGTTGAATCGAGTTAAAAACATTACCCATCAAGTTATATGACTAGACAGAGAGAGTGCATGAGAGTAAATATCATAATGGATCTAAATTAGTGATAGGATGAACCTATGCATTTAGAATATAATGTCATTATTTTTAGTAACAAAAACTAAGGCTAAACATAGCTTTTCAATGGTGCTATAATTATGTTCATAGGGAAATAAAGTGTGACTATTATAATAAGCTACACATTCAGATTTTATCACCGTATTGTGAAAGAAAATATCCAAGTGCATGGTTAGTAGAGGATATGCATATGATAAGAGGTTTATCAGGTATGGGTTGTAAAATCACATGGGTAGCAAACAATTATTGTTTGATATTATCAAATTCCTTTTGAAAATGTTCATCTCGTTCAAAAGAGACACTTTTTTTGACTAATTGTGTAAAGGGTTGTTTCTTATCTACTAAATGAGCTATGAAATGGTGAAGGAGTTGAAATTTTCCTTGGAGGGACCTCAATTGTTTAAAATTTCATAAGGGGAAGAATTTAAAAATAGATTGAATCTTTTGAAGTAAACCTCGACGCCACATTGAAAAATAATAACTCCGAGTAACTTACCGAGAAGTTACCCCAAAGAAACACTTTTTAGGTTTCAAGTGTACATTGTATTCTTGTAGCTATTCAAAGCTCCATCATAGATCAGATCCATGGTCTTAAGGCTGGAAGGAGTTTTATAATAATTTAACCTTGTATTTGATAATTTTATGAATGTAATCATCGAATATATGTGTCATTACACATTGATTGGTAGTGATGGTATTTTTAATCCAAAAGGAATGACTGGATAACAAAAAGTACCCACAAGATAGTAGAAGAATTTTTCTCTTGATCAATGAGATGAATTTTAATTTGATTATATCTCATGAAACCATCCATAAGAGAAAACATTCTATATCCAAAAATAGAATACATAATCATATCAATGTCACCAAAGGAAAATTGTCTTTGGGATAAGATTTACTTAAGTCATGAAATTCAATGCAAAATTAAATCTTGTCGTTAGGTTTAGACACTATGAAAACATTAGAAACCCATTGAGGGTAATATATGGCATGGAATAAAATAAAATCAAAGAGATTTTGTATTTTATTTTTAAGTATTAAAGAGACTCAAAGATGCATTTTACATATTTTTTCATATGGGTTTAACATGCTCATGTAAGACAATGTTATGCATAGAAATGGATGGGTTAGTGCCATGAATATCAATGTAAGTCCAAATGAAAAGTTTAGGAAAATTATACAACACTTGTTGAATGGCCTCCCTCTCTTGATCACCAAGGAATCCATGACGAGAATGAGTTAAGGATCAATATTAGTCCCAACATTGATAGAATTATTTTCTTTATTAAGTAACATGGAGAAATCCTTGATATAAGGACACATAAGAATAGTAGTGGAAGTATATTTCGAGATATCAAAATTTTCACCCTCCCAAAAATATGACTAATCATGTAAAATTTGAGGTAACCTATTCTTATAAAATAAGGGAGGAGATTGTCATATGCACCCAAATATTTGGGAAGGGATTATTCATTAGTGAATTCATATGACGTAGGATATTAAGTGATGTAATATCATTAATAAGATTGTGGTGGATAAGTGTGAGGGGTGTGAGGCAATGTATCATACTAATATTGGGGCTGAACCCATGATGTTCGGAGAAAAATTGGAGCTAATGCCGGTTTGGACAATTATCATGAACTATAATCAATACCTTGATAAGGGGGTTTATATAAGGTGATATAGGCTCATGAATTCCTTGGCCAGATTGGCAAAGTCCTCATCCAATGTAATTGTTGTGTAATAAGTAGTGATCATCCATTCCACATTGATGATAAGTATAAGGTGTTAGAGTCCATTTGATTAACCTTGGAGTATGACCATATTGTACATGAGAAGAAAATGGATTATTAGTAGTAATATTGGAAAAATGTTTGAAGGGGTGGGGTTAGCATTTGTAATAGTGTACACACATCCTAAGAGAGAGTATTTGAGACAATAATAATGGTTAGAAGGAACCACATTCATATCATGTATATAAATATGACCTAAGAGTATGTTGTAACTAATAATATTAGGCATAACATGACATATTGAATTGATAGTGTGTTCAACCATGATAATAGGTAAGGTAATTTTCCTAAGTACATGGTGCAAAATATTATCAAATCTATGGATTTTCATGATAGAGGGACTAATATTTACAATATATAGGCCTAAAACTAATGTGAAAATGATATGATATAAATATTAAGGCCCTACCCTTTATCAAAAAGAAAATTCTTAATCAAAAGGTGATGTCATTAAAATTGAACATATAAAGGAAGTCCTTTGTAATTGATATCATGTTTCAGAATGTTTAGTAGGGATAAAGAATATAGGTTTTTCAATAAAAATAAAAGTTTGTGAGAATATATCCCATATAGTCAAAATTTGTATTAGGATGAATTCTTTGGATGAAGGGTCTTACAAAGAAGATTTGTACATGTGGGATGAATGTGAAGGAATATTTCAAAAGACATGGTAGGATCAATGGAAAACCATGATAAAAGTATATATGTTTTATTTTAAACATAAAAATATAGGAGGAATATGTACATTATTTTTGACAATGATCCATGTGGAGATAAATTTGAAGGTTGCATGGGTTTAATAGATTCGATCAAGATTTAGGTTCACCAAATGTTTACACCCTAATCATATATATGTTATGGAAGTGCACACCAATAAATAAGATATAAGGGTTTTTAGCAAGGGATTATTCTAATATTATTAATTAACACTCATAACTAGAATAACATATTTATACTTGTAATGATTGATAAACGATAAACAATAGATCAAATACACAAGAGGATAAGAATAATCAGTTATAAAAATCAAAATTAGGAATATCCATATGTGGAGATAGGTGGAAAATGGAGATAAAATACTAGAGATGTTTTTGTGATTTGTAAAACTAGAAAATAATCAAGAACATGACGACATAAATTATGTATGGTTGAAAACAAAATTGTACGATCTGGGTAAGTGCATGGAAATGGGGGGCCAAAAGGGGGTCTTAAGTGGACACTTTTTTCTAAAAAATAAAAAACTTCAACTTGTACGAGTTATTTGAGATAGTTACACTCAAAATTTGAAAATGTTATAAGAACATGAATTGTAGCATTTCGAGTCTAGTTTATAAACTACTATTGTTTTTGAAAATGGTTAAGTTTATGGGTTAAAAATATAAAATGTCAATAGGTGCTCCTATTTTTGTAAAAAAACATAGTAGATAGTTGGTCGTGCCCCCTTTTTGAGCACTATTTAGTATTTTTAAAAACCCTTTGGTAGAAAGATAGATAAGAGCATCTAGTTTGTGATAGAAATTGATTTTATATTTTTAGTAAGTATTTATTTTTTTATGATATTTCAAGTTCAAATATTTTGAAAATAAAAAAACAAATAGTTGACCGTGCCCCCTAACTACCGAAAAATATTTAAAATTAGATTTTTTTAATATGTATAGAATAATTCCTAGTTTTTGATTTGTATAATTTTTATCAATTTGGAGAAGTGAAAAAAATTACATGAAAAAATATAAGCACTTACAATCACTAAAAATAGAGGTATATATAGATAGGGGCCTAGCCTTATCTATGGATATGTCGAGCCGCCATATCTATAGAATTGCAACTCCGCCTATACTACAGATAGTGAGATAGGGAGCTAAGCTTCTATCCATCTGATTTGAATGGAATTGATGCACATGGATAGCTCATAATACCCCTATCTAGAAATGGGGTACCCTCCGCCTATATTTTAGTTGATTGGGGCCAGGGGCGGTGGATGGGCATTGACTATTAACTATATGGGTGTCCACTCTACTCATGTTACATACATATTACAATATGAGGGCCCTTTATGAACTATGTCCCCCTCTATATAATATACTGGGAGCCTTATCCCATATAGAGAGAGGGGGTTGGGGAAGAATCCCTAGAAGAGGGTAAAAAAATCAGCCAGAGACTAGGAAGAAGATCAAGTACAATTTCCCAGATCCATAGATCAGATAAAGGGACCCTATCTCTATCCCTATATGGTGATGGGTCACTGCACTTGATCAATGAATGAGATCTCTCTCCATATCCATTTTCATATTAAATAGATGGGGATGAGGCACCCTAGAAACCCCTATCTAGATATGGGGGCAACAAATGTGAATGCCCTATCTAGGTCGAGTAAAAGACATAGTTTAAAATAAATATAAATGGAAACCTTAGAATAGTCAGAAAAATATGAAAATTATATATTTAGAAAGAGGATAGTTTTATTGACGTAATAGGTAAAGTGTTAAGAAAGATATCAATCATTTTTGTATGATTTATTATGGTGAAAGGTGATTTTTTACATATTTTTTCAAAATCACATGGTTTTTGTGTTATTACAGATCCAAGGTGCATGTTTGGAAAAACAAAACAATTCCAAGCCTATAAAATCTTGGTTTGGGTGCATAATTAAGGGAACATGTACTCGTTATAACATATATGCGTTATAACACCTATGCGTTCCTTAGAGTATCAGAATTATATGTGTTTGTGGCAGGATTATATTTATAAAAATAAATGTTTAAGTATAACAAAATAATAAAACTTATTATTTTGTTATACTTTAAATTTATCTTATTAAATATAAGAAATTAGGGTCACTCTGCACCTTATGGAACTAGTCTCATTACTCCACGAGTTATAGTTTACGAAATAGTTTTTTATAATCTAATCTGATCAGTACATAGGTAATTTTTTAGGATTTTAGCATTCAGCCTAAATATTTTAGCATTTAAATTCTACAATCGATGTCTATTTTGGAAAATAATATAGTCATTGTTTAGGTTTTTGGGCCTTTTGGATTTTTATTGAAATTTGTAGGAGTGTTAGATGTGTCAAAATTAGATTTTACAAACCTCACAACTCTCAAAGGAAACAACAACTTCTCAAATACATACACTCATGAAATGCCTTATAATACATAACAAATCAAAACACATGTATTGGATATAGTGTCATTAGTATTGTCCCTGATGTAAAGTTGCATTGATGGAAAATGGTGTCTAGGTGGCATAGGAGTCAACATGAGGTGTCAATCATCAAGAAGCATGAAGGTTAATTGGTAGTGCCCTGTTTTTGTGTCATAAAATGTTACATTGGTGAAATGAAATGGTTTCTAGGAGTGAGTGCAAGTTATTGATGCATGGTTCAAGCAAGCAAGGTGTTGTGTATGACATCAAGAGGTGGTCAAAGGTTATTATGGTGTCTAAAATGTTTAGAGAGTGTAGACACAAAATCATGCACATATTATTATTTTACTATACCGCCAAGTATGTTGTTATGTGCATGTGCATATATTAAGTAAGAAAAGTATTCAATGGTGACACATTCCCTAGTCCATCCACGTGATTTGATTATTTATATTGTATTTCTCTCTCACATTTGTCATTTATGTACCTAGTTCGAAGTTAGGTCATAAGGATCCTTGTCATCCTCGTGTTTTTATATATGTCATCATTTTCCTATGGCACCATTGCCCATTCTGGACACTATTGCCAAGGTTACTACCCTGTCCATTTCACCAGGTGCTCCTATCATCTTTTTTTCTTGTTTACATTTTTGTCATTTAGGGTTGGAATTTTTAGTTTTCTTACCTTTATCCCAAAGTCATAGTCAACATGTCATGTCACTAGTGTCAAAATTTAAACAAGAGATCCATGTATATACACAATATACATTCTATTATTCAGTGGGAAATTATAAAGGGAATCACATCTACATACTATCACTTTGCCATTAAAGGGACTACATTTTTGGGCTACATACTACTGCAGACAATGCATAAGAAGGGGAAAGTGCTGAATTCCATCTCACACACTTACATTTTATCTAGCCATAATCTTCTATCTTGGCATCATTGGCATGAGGGTAACCTAAGGACACTATTACACACACAAGCACAAATAACTACATGGATTCTGGAATGTAGTACAACACTCGGTAATAATTTCACTCTTTGGGTGACCTCCAAGGTCAGTCTAAATTCACATATTACATATTTCATTCCACTTTGATGACCTTTTTGAGCTTTTGTAGGTAGAAGGGTTTGTTTTATAGATTATAGGTACCCTCAAGCAATCAAAGCGTGAATAACATGTGATCAACATCGAATAAGTGAAAACCATAGTGACATTGAAGAAAGTAGATTATGATCACTTGTGTAGTCACTAATAACCATAAGAGGTATCGATGCCCGGGCACCCTCTCTATAGCCTTGGTGCTCATGTCCATCTCTATTTGTAAGTTCACTAGTACTTGAGCATTTCTAACACTCTACCCAACATGTTCATCAGTTGTTCCAGTTCATATCTATTCTAGGATAAGCATAAATCAATAAGTATCTTATATCTCCTATTTGCTTACAAGGTTACATCATTATAGTGATTAGTATTTGTATTTTTGTATTTTATCATATTAGTGTGGGGGAAATTAGATTTAATAATAACTCTATTTTTTTAAATCAAAGAGATGTATGTGTTTCCACAAGGAGATATCAATGTCATCTTTAGTATGACATGGGTTGAAGCAAGCCTAACTAAGCCTAGTCCTAGACCTAGTACAAGCATGGCATGAGGTATGAAGAAAAACATGTCAAATAAAGTTAATCTAAGCATGTGATGAGTATTGTGGCATTGAAGATCATGTGTGGAAGGTTTACAAGATCATGGTTTAGGTGCATAGTGTATTTTTAAGGTCCTTTGAAGAAAGAGATAGAATATAATTCAATAATGCATGGGAAAACTAGGAAGTGTGGTAAGTTTTGAAGTAATAAATCATTAATGATAATTTGAAATCATAGAGGAGGTCATTACAGAGGCGTGTGTAAATTTTTAGGTTAGGTGTCTGAAGGAAATGCATGAAAACTTGTTTTAGGCTCTATTGAGCTCTCAAAACACTGTTTTAAAATTATTTATAAATCCTTCAAGATTTAGAGAAAATGGATGCATCCAACATGTAGAGGATTCATATAGATTTTTAATTCCTATTTGTTTTCATCCTAACTCCTTATAGATCTCCTATAATATTTTGGAGAATTCAGGTTTCACCAATAGAGTGTTTGTTCCCATTACCTAGAAAACCATGTTGATTGGATAGTACTTGAATGATCAAACATTTCCTAAATCTTCCTAAATTACCTCAAAACTTCCAATATTTCCCAAAATCACCTTTGGATTCTTATTATCTTTCCTGAACTCTCCCAGAGTGTGTTTGATTAGCTCTAGTATGGGCAAAATAACTAGCATGAAAATTGAAAAATTTGAAGCATGATAACTAAGCCCTTAATTAAAAATAAGGCTTATCATTCACCTTGTGAATACTTCCCTGTAGTGACATAGGATATCTTGTTAATAATCAATTATTTACATTCTTAGGTGACTAGGGGTGTCTTAAGTCCCCTTGAGATGGTCATATATTTTACTAGTCCATTTGGATTCCATTGACAAGAATAAGGAGTTTCCCTCTAAATGAATAATTTTAATAATTTGAACTAGATCTAGGTATGTTATAGGATTAAGTCTTAAGTAAAGATTCAATAAATGAAGTAATGGGGGTCTTGATACATGTTCTCCACCTAACATTACTTATTTGACCCAACTAGGGTGTAACCTCACATGGTTTAGCTTTAACTTGTGTAAGTTAGTGTTGAGAACCCTAACCACCTTCTTGGATATACATGCTCATCATAGGTATTCAAATAAGATAGATTAGGGAGAGGTTGGAAGGTTAGTTTGAGAGGTGGAAAACTATGTAATAGATCCCTATGGATCATGAAGTTGTGTATGATCCGTTCTAAATTAGTCCTTGGAAGATCAAAGTTTTTAATCAAATGAAGAGCTTCTTGGAAGGAAATATGTGTATAAGAGTTTGTTTAGTATTTTGTGCATTGAATGTAAGATGTTGTGATTGATTCTTAAGTGTGAATGTTGTATTAAGATTTTATCTAGTGTAGGAAACTACATAGTCTCAAGAAGATCATGAATATTCTTATAGGAGGTGATTAACATGGAGAAGATAGTCATGTGCAAGGAAGGTTCTACTTATGTATGAGATAATAAGAAAAATGTATTTTGTAGTATTTTAGGGTTGTTGTGGGGTGTCAAGACCAAAATAATTTGTGACATAGGTATGTAAGGACACATATTAAGAATAATGAAGTGTGAAAGAATTTAAACTAGGAAAGTATGGTGACACAGTCCTCTTAGACCGAGATATAAGATTCAAAGGTTAGATATTATTTTGAAAATAATTTTCACATGTAAAGATCTTGTTTTAGATTGTCTTCTTATCTATAATGGTATTCAAGGTTTCATGGAACCCTCAAAATGTCCAAGGAATGGAAAATAGATAGAAATACTTACTCAAACCAGACTATACCCTATTTTAGAAGTTTAGTAGTAAGTAACATGAACATAATGATTTAATGGAATCCTTGAGTCTATTTTAGGGCATTGATCATGAGGACTTGGTGTTACAAAAGTCAAGAAAAGGTAATAAGCCATCTAAAGGAGGATTTCTTAAATTAAATTTGTGTTCACAATCCTAACTATGTGTGCCCAATCTTAAGGGCCTAGAGTAGAATATTCATTGTAAAAGTTAATACTTATGATTGGTAGAGTCCTTAATAAGTGTGGAGGAAGGTAATAAGAATACAAATAATTTCAAAATCCCTAGTATAGGTTGGAGTAAGAATAAAAGAAAAGGAATGTGTAAATATAGTCTAACAGTGTTAATGCCCAGTTTGAGGGCTAGGAAGGATGTAATTTTATAAAAATAGTCTTTATTCCATGTGTTTGAAGTTGGTGGAGTCTCTGAAAAGCTAGAGGAATTCCTAAGGGCATTAAGGAGTAATAAAATTAGGGTATAAGGAAAAAGTATTGAGTGGTTAGTAGGTAAAAGAAGCAATGTACAATTAAGACCAACCTTGAGAAATAGTTGTCTTAGGAAAGAAAATCATAAGGAAGTTGTAACTATCATTGAGGGAGTGTTTTTAGAATTCTTTAAAGCCTTGAGGAACAAGGAAAATCCTTATACAAATTTAATCAAGAAGACCTATTGACTATCCTGCATAGTGCCATGGAGAATCCTAGAGAGAGTAAGGGATTGAATGAAAATCCTTTAGTGAAAAAAGAAGATTTGAGTGATTTTAATTAGTTATTAGGAGAGGGGTAAGAACAATGAGATGAGTGAAAATAATCTTGAGTAAAAGTCAAGGTGAATGTGAAAAACAAAGTTGATAAGATTGTTTAGAGCTTGAGAAAACAAGGAGTCTTAAAAATCCAAAAGTTGAAAATCTAGCAAGATGATGGATAAAGGAGTAATGGAGCATTGAGGTGTGCTTGAGTAAGGTGTATGGGTGTGTTGAAAGGTGGATGTAAGGTTGAAATATTCCCGTCCAAATTTAAAATGAAATAAGACCTAAATTTTGAGTTGCAGGAATAATTAGATTTTTAGAATAGTTTCATTGATCGTAAAATGTGATTTTTAGTTTTTCAGTGAAGTATGGAGGTCAAGAACATGTAACTCATCCTCAAATTTCATTCAAGGATTCATCCCCTATTTGGAGGAGGAAACCCATTTCCATGAGGAGCCATTTGAGATCAAATGTGTCCAGTACCATAAGCATGCTTCCACCTAGGTTTCATCTTGCTCAAGAATTTGAATTATGACGAAGTTGTCATCTTCAAAGGTGAAATATGGATCTCAAAGAGTGACTTGATAATCATCATATCCCGACACCTGTCATTATACCCAAATATCTCCAAATAACAATCTAAAATGAGATAGTTATGCCATAAAGGTATCCAGGACCATCATGTGTGAAGTACTAAGGCATTATATATGTCCTTGAGAGACATATGATAAAAGAGGTATATGAGAATTAAAAGTTGATTCCATGAAAGGATGATTTTAAAGCTAGGAAAGGTGAGGGGGTGATCTTTATATGGAGCACCTCATTTCCAATAATGAATAATCATCTTAGTCTACTTGATGCAATTCAATTGGCATCAAGTTCTAAAAAATCATTCAAAACCTAGTAGTGTGATCAAAACTTAAGGAGGAGGCACATTAAAATCACCTAATTTTGGATATAAGACAAGAATACCATTCGGGGAGCAATCCTCTATCTACCAAGTGAGGATCTCATTAAAGTAAGAAGTAGACAAACATCACGAGTTGATTTGTGGTCACTAAATTGAATTGTGGACAAAACTTAAAACTTGGTACCAATTTGAGTAGTTGTAGTGTTGGAAGAATAATGGACCGAGGGGGTGAATCATTCCTTATAAAACTTTAATCAATTTCATATTTTCTTACTTAAACCATAAACTATTCAACCATTCATTAATGTGTGCATAACATTCAATCAAATCAACATAACCATGAAACACAAGATATAAGTGGGAAAACCTCAAGGGGAAGAAAAACCACTGAAAATTCTGATTTTATTATTCAAATAAAAAGTATTTTGTGAAGCACCAACTTCACAAGGAGCACCAACCCTACAAGGAGCACTAACCCCTAGTTTAGTGAAGCACCAAATCCACAAGGAGGATACAACCCCTAAGATGATGAAGAACCAAATAAACTACCTTCGGATGAATATATATGATGTATTTTTGCTGCAACAACTAATGGAGATCACCTATAAAACTCATAAACATTTAAACCCTCACTTCTTCAACTCACTATATCTCTCACTTTATTTAATTGCCTTAGATTGAAACCCTTAGAAAAAAATATTAAAAATTCCCCAACCTTTTTCCAAATATCTTAGCTTTGAAAAAATGCCTTCATACCTATTAAACACTCACACTTGGGTCGCACATTTTACCTTGCTCAACTAGTACAAATTTGAATTCAAACTTCACTTTTATATGCACTCTAACTCATTAACATAAAGGAGTTCATTACTACACCATAATTTTGACTAACACAACTTTAAAAAATCACAAAATATTCATAAACACATTCATATTGGGCCAATGTAGGTCGGTCATGCCCAAATGCACCAAACTAGCACAAAACAAGCTCAAAACCCCATCACCTAGATGAGTAAAAACCACAAACACCATAACCATGATTTCTCAAGCTTAAAAATTAATCATACATGTGAAATGTAATATAAGAAAATCATACATGTCTGTACATAAGATTTAACTAATAAAATTTCACATGATACAACCAAGAAGGCTCATATCCTTCTCAAAACAATTGTTTCCACTAATTAGTCTTCACCTTTTGTACTCAAGACAACCCATGAACATCCTAACTATGGAACTTAACCACTAATTGGAATCCCCTAGACATGTAGATAAAATCCATGATTTCTAGAGATCATTAAACATCCATATGTACAAACCACACCAACTTTCCTCTTCATCAAACTAAGCTTCCTAGAAAGCAGTTTTAGGAAATCAACTGGATTTCACCCTTTCCGCCACTTTCAAGACCTTCAAAGGCCTTAATTAGGAAAAAAATCATTCCTCTTGACTTTAAAACTAATATCAATCATAAAATAATTTATCTCATGCCTCTTCTACCTTATTCTTTGAAAGCAAAATAAATCCTATCATGAGAAACAAGAACACTTCTTCTTCATAAAATGAGTTGGTTGATCTATCAAACCTCATCATTAAGACATAAATATTATACCATAATACATTGGAAATACATGTGAATATTATTTCCATAACATATTATATTTTCTTCCAACCTATTGTCACGTGTTTTTGCAACGGAAAAATTCAAACTTAAAAATATGACAACCATATCCTACTGTGAATTTTTTTATCAAAGTAATCACGAGCCCTCCTCCATATCATCCCATCCCAATTTTTGGCCTATCATATCCTTCCAAGTGGTATTTTGTGTTGTGTCATCATGTCCATAGGTGATTTATGGAGAATCAAAATCATTCAAGTACTTCTCGGTGTTATTTCTCAAGGTAGATTCTTAAAGTAGGCCTAGGAATGGCTATTCTTAGCCTTTCTAGGACTGGTGCACACCCCCAGAGATGTATTGAAGGATAAAATTAATCAAGGAGATGTATCATAGAGCTAATAATATTGTGAAACTAGTTTTGGAATATTCTGGGAAGTTTAAGAGGTTTTGGAGCAAGTTCAGACGAAAGTGGGTTTTCAAGGGTGAAGGAGCTTGCCACCCAAAACATCACTTGATCTTCGGGAAATTTTTTTGGAGCTGACCAAAGAGTTAGAGGCCAAACAAGACATATTCAGAAAGGTATTTCAGATATATAAATGATGGTGGCTTCATATTTTCCCAAGGCATCAACATTTCCTTCCACAAACTATTTTTGCATGCACAACAGGAAATATTGAGAAAAATCCTATTTTAAGGTGTTTTATGAAGAATAAGAGGCTGAGACCCATTCCATTCTTCACAAAATCATTTTTCCAGCCAAAATAATATAATGAAGTGCATGAAAATACCTTCAGACGCTCAATTTATGCCTTCGACAAGCTTTTCTCCAATGTATGCATTTGGGAGTTAATAAGTTTTTTGGGCGAACACATGTCAATCCCAAGTGGTGGGACATTTTTTCAGAAACCATCCCAATTTTTTTGGAAAAAAATTTGTCTCCAACCTCATTTAAGACCCTTGGACCCTCATATGACCTCTGTTAAGCTTAAGCAAGCTAGTTTATCCCCCGTGCACTATTCCTTAGCCCTCGCCCTCATCAAATCATGTTCCGCCACTTGTCAAGCACAGGTGAGGGTGAAATGTTTTATACCAACCATCCAAAATGTTTGGGATGTTTGGGACACTTTCTCCACCCATGCTCGGCTTCCTAGGTCATATATGACTTAGTTTTTTTTTTTTTGAAAAACTTATAAGATCAGTAGTCCGTTTGCCCGCATTTTGGATGACCAAATCTTTATTTTTTTTTTTCCTTTGGTGAAACGTTAGATGTAGTTGTTTATCTTGGGATGGATTTTATTTTGTATTTTTTTAGCAATATTTTTTTTTAATGATTTTTTCCGTGAAAGTGGTCTGAAAATATTTAGAAAACGGAGCGCTTTCCATTTGCCCACCATAACTATATCAAAAAATATCAAAATAATATTTTTTAACGTGTATAGAATTTTTCCACGCTTGGGATGGTATAAGTTTTATCATATTTTGATAAGCGAAACAAAAGTTACAGTCTTAAACGTAGACATGAACATTCACGGAAAAATGTCTTAAAGACCTATTATTAGTAAAAAATTATAAAATGATATTTATCTTATTCTATTCACTTTAAAAACAATATTTCTATGAAGCTAAGAGTCTCCCTACGCGATGGCACCATTTTTGTGAAATTTTTCAGTTTTTTAGTATGGTTCAAGTCTTTGGAAGAGCAGATTTGAGGTTTTTTGACCTTTTACACTTCATAATGACCTTCCATAGCTTTGGTTGGGGAAAAATAGAGATTTTCCGAGGCTTAGGTTCGGCAAATAGATCCATGATCGTGGTTTATAAAGCATGATCATGGTTTTTAAAACTAAATCGTGGTTTTTAAAAACTAAACATTAAAGCGCGCTTTATAAACCGCGATCATGGTTTATAAAGCATGCTCGTGGTTCATAAATCATATTTACACACATCCCAATGTCTGAATTACCATGTGATTTTTACTCTCTGACCTTACCATATGAATTACTGTGAAATTCTATCTTTTTTTGCACATTTTTCTTATCACCGGAAGCAAAACATCATGGGAGACAAAAACGAAGTCAAAAAAGGAAGTCATTAAGTAAAAAACACCAAACGAATTAGAGGCCAACAAAATTCAAAATGCTGAGTGAATGCGGAAACTTCGTGAATCTAGAAGAGGTTCATCTTCAATCCCAACTATTGTAAGCAATGAAGAACTAGGTAATGTTTCTACTATCAATGTTGAAGTTGAATTAAATACTCGTGATGAAGAATTTTTTATCACAATGTCAAGAAGAATTAAATACTCATGATGTAGAAAATGTTGAAATTGAAGGAGACAATGAAAATGTGAATAAGGAAATTCATGTTGAAACTGTAGACAAACAAAATTTGACAAAAACACCTCCTAGGATTTTATGTAAGAAACCTAATTTTTTTATTGAAATTGATGAAAACATTTTGAAACCAATGTTTGACAAACTTTCTGAATGAAAATCGAAGAAAAGCCACTAAAATTTGGGATAATCATTTTGAAATTTTAAATGATTCCCAAAGATGTCAGTTGTTGGTTAGTTTGATGAAATTGATTAAAATGAGACCTACATTAAACACCTTAGGATTGACAACATCTAATATACATGGTCAAACCTCTACAATTGTTGAAAACCTTCATGATGCATATCACACTGTTGGTGTCAAGAGATGCACTAGGGATAGTAATATTGTGCATCGTGTACTTGCTACTAGTGTTGTAAGTGAATCAATAAAAAACAACGTTTGATTACGCAAACAAGTCGAATGTTGCAAGTTAATCGAAAAACTCTAATGAAAGCAATTCAAAGACGTAATATCCTTCAATCACTCAATAATGTGATTTTTGGGCATTTTTCGCTAGAGCACCGCGTAAGGACAAAAATAATTTGATGCTATAAGAGAAGTTGTTATTAAATTTTGGCATGATAACACTAGAGTTTCACCTAATACAAGAGATGTTATAAAACAGAGAGTTGGTTCTACTAATCGTGAACCACATCCAAAGCATTTCTTAGATATGACTCAAACTCAATTTTTCGTAAGTTTGAACAAGAGAATCTGGAAATTAAAATTAGTCAACATTTTTTTGAAATGTTGAAACCATTCTATGTGAAAATCAACCATGCTCGCACCACTTGTTGTTATAGGCAACATGTTGAATTTGCGATGCATTATGCTAAATTTTTACGTATTCATTCTAATTTTCATTCTAAAACTATGTTATCAGAATGTGGTGTTCAAGTTCCACCAATATCTTCCAGGGATTTCATTCCTACTATATTTTGTGAAAAGAAGTTGGACAATTTTTTTATAGTGGGATTGTTTAGATGGAAGTCAGTAGTACATGCGCGGATTACCTAAATTGGAAAGTTACATCCATGAGAAAATTAAAGGTACAATAGGACATAATTTAGTTGAGTTTGATAAATATAAATTAGTTGCATACCAGTTGAAAGATGGAAAAGAGTCGAAACGGTGTGAGCTAGTTATAGAACAAATGCCCATTTTTCAATTTATGAGAAAATTTAAGGATGAAATTGTTTATGAGTATGCGAGGCATACACATAGAGCTCGATGGTTGGATGAACAATTCAAGCTATGAAAAGACACATTTCCTATTGGTACTATTGTTTCAGTGGTCGATTTTGTAGAGAATTACACATTGCAACCACAAATGGAGGTTCAATCGCAATATTACAACTCAATACAAGTTGCCATTTTTGTGCATATAGCATTTCTACATTCTCCTGACAGTACAGAGAATGATCAAATTTTTTTAAGAGAGTACCACTTTTATATCAGTGATGATCGTACTCATTCTACTGAATTTGTGCAAGGGTGTTTCCAGTTATTTTATGGAAACTTGTCTGATAGGGACATCCACTTCAAACAACATTATATATGGTCAGATAATTACACGTCTTAGTTTAAGAATGCACGAATGTTTTATTAGATGAGAAGAATGCACGTCAAGATGGGTGTGCAACATATTTGGAGTTTCACTGAGGCTGGACATGGAAAAGGAGAGCATGACGGTGCAGGGGCATGTGTGAAAAGAGCTCTTGCAAGAGAAGAGTTGAAGTACAAAGATGGTGCTAAATTAAAAGATGCAAAGAGCATAGTGGAATGGTGTATTGACAACATGGCCCGAGGTTCTCAAGAAAATTCCACAGTTCGCAGATATTTTTGGTTGATAGAGGAACAACATATTGCTAACTACGAGGATTGTATGACACTCATTAGGTCCAGTGATATGCACTCATTTTGTAGCTCAGACGCTACTTCGTGGGCCGTATGGACAAGAAAGTTGACATGTTTTTGTGCATCTTGTATCGAATTTGTCATTGCTGAGTGTGATTCACAAGAATGGGTGGAAGGATGGATTTGTAGGCCTCTAACTCCGCTTCCTAGTTATCAACCTCCACAAGCATTACGACTTGTTTCTCCAGATGAAGTTACAACATCCAAGGACTTTGATGAAATTTTGATTTTGGTGCGATAAGGTATTTATGGTTATTTATTTAATTTTTGTATTGAGTTATGTCCATTGAAATTTTAATATGTAATTTAAATTTGAGTTGTTCAACCTTGGTTATTTTTTTGTAGGACATGTGTTTGCAGTAATTGCGACATAAGACAATGAAGAAGGAACAAACTATTTCTTATGTCGTTGCATCGAGGAAAGAAAGAAGTTGACTTCTCCTATTATAGATGGTGAAGATATTGAGTATCCTATAGGGTCAATGGTAGTTACTGGAACTTGGCTTTGATGGTATCCATTAAAAACTCCTCTATTTGGGTGTTTGAAGACTTTGAGACACACAGGAAAATACTCTTATATTCACATCTAGTTCTAGCGACAAATATTCAGCTGTATAGATATCGAGGAAGGCCTAATAACAAGGTTCTTTTGAAGGTTCAAGAGTCAGATCATGAAGCAATCTTGTCTGCTATTCAGAGTAGATTTGATCCTGATGGTTCATTGGAATGAATTTACAATGCTTGAATGTCTGGTATATATAATTTCTTTTCAATATATATATAAATTTTTTAGTTTAAAGATCTAGATTTAAGTTTGAATATATTTTATTTTAAATTTGTGTATTTTGTACATATATAGATCTAGTATATGGTTTTGATTTGAAACTTAAATTTCTTTGACTAACACTTTTATGTTTAGGTTAGTGGTGCCATAAAAGCTTCCACCTTCACGTGGTTGGCACTGTTAGTAGAGAATTTTAAATTCTCGAAGCTAAGAGAAGCTTTCATTGTTTGAAAAAGTTGTAAATTTTGAAAAAGTTGTAAATTTTGAAAAAGTTGTAAATTTTGAAAATGTTGTAAATTTTGAAAAAGTTGTAAATTTTGAAAATGTTGTAAATTTTGAAAAAGTTGTAAATTTTGAAAATGTTGTAAATTTTGAAAAGTTGTAAATTTTGAAAAGTTGTAAATTTTGAAAAAGTTGTAAATTTTGAAAATGTTGTAAATTTTGAAAACGACTCCTCCCCAAGTGTTTACAAGACCATACCTACGCATGTGCACCAAAATGAGAAGGAAAAAATGAGAGAGGATATTGTAGAGGGTCTCTACGCCGAGGTGTTGGATTAGATGAGGCCTCTCTAGGTGCCATGGAGTCGAGTAGTCACCCGTCGAAGTTGAACGATATTTTGGTCTCGGGAGCTCTTAAGGGACTATGCCCGAACGAAGTAGCCCAGAAGCAACGACACTTTTTACACACCAAAACACCACCTCCTTTAGCATTCACCTGGCCACCAGATGTGTCGGCGTAGTGGTTTGGTGCCACGACCCACCGTTTGCAAAATATAGCATTTGACAACCTTACACTGGCTCCAACTGCACTATTTCACGCATTTGCAAACAATAGGAAAACAAGAGCACCGAAATGAGAAGGAAAAAAATGAGAGAGGCTATTATAGAGGGTCCTATGCCGAGGTGTTGGATCAGACGAGGCCTCTCTAGGTGCCACGGAGTCGAGTAGTCACCCGTCGAAGTTGAATGATATTTTGGTCTCAGGGCTCTTAAGGGACTACGCCCGAACGAAGTAGCCCGGAAGCAACGACCCTTTTGTGCACCAAAACAACCTCCTCTAGTGTTCACCTAGCCACCCGGACATGCCGACGTAGTTGGTTTGGTGCCACGACCCACCGTTTGTAAAATATAGCATTTGACAACCTTACACTGGCTCCAACTGCACTATTTCACGCGTTTGCAAACAGTAGGACAACGAGAGCACCAAAATGAGAAGGAAAAAACCGAGAGAGGATATTGTATAGGGTCTCTACAGCCGAGGTGTTGGATTAGACGAGGCCTCTCTAGGTGCCACATGGAGTCCGAGTAGTCACCGTCGAAGTTGAACGATATTTTGGTCTCGGTGGCTCTTAAGGGACTATGACCGAACGAAGTAGCCCGGAAGCAACGACCCTTTCACACACCAAAAACCACCTCCTCTAGTGTTCACCTGGCCACCTGGACATGCCGACATAGTCGGTTTGGTGCCACGACCCACCGTTTGCAAAATATAGCGTTTGACAACCTTACACTGGCTCCAACTGCACTATTTCACGCGTTTACAAATCAGTAGGACAATGAGAGCACTAAAATGAGAAGGAAAAAACCGAGAGAGGATATTGTAGAGGGTCCCTACGCCGAGGTTTCGATCAGACGAGGCCTCTCTAGGTGCCACTGGAGTCCGAGTAGTCACCCGTCGAAGTTGAACGATATTTTGGTCTCATGGCTCTTAAGGGACTACGCCCGAACGAAGTAGCCCGGAAGCAACGACCCTTTTATGCACCAAAAACCACCTCCTCTAGTATTCACCTAGCCACTTAGATGAGCGGTGTACAATTTGGTGCCATGACCCACCGTTTGTAAAATATAGCGTTTGACAACCTTACACTGGCTCCAACTGCACTATTTCACGCGTTTACAAACAGTAGGACAACGAGAGCACCGAAATGAGAAGGAAAAAACCAAGAGAGGCTATTGTAGAGGGTCCCTACGCTAAGGTGTTGGATCAAATGAAGCCTCTCTAGGTGCCATGAGTCCGAGTAGTCACCCGTCGAAGTTGAACGATATTTTGGTCTCAGGGCTCTTAAGGGACTACGCCCGAACGAAGTAGCCCGGAAGAAACGAACCTTTCGTGCACCAAAACACCACCTCCTCTAGTGTTCACCTGGCCACCTGATGTGTTGGCGTAGTCGGTTTGGTGCCATGACCCACCGTTTGCAAAATATAGTGTTTGACAACCTTACACTGGCTCCAACTGCACTATTTCATGTTTACAAACAAGTAGGACAAAGCGAGAGCACCGAAATGAGAAGGAAAAAACTGAGAGAGGCTATTGTAGAGGGTCCCTATGCCGAGGTTTTAGATTAGACGAGGCCTCTCTAGGTGCCACGGAGTCCGAGTAGTCACCGTCGAAGTTGAACGATATTTTGGTCTCAGGGCTCTTAAGGGACTACGCCCGAACGAAGTAGCCCGGAAGCAACGACCCTTTCACGCACCAAAACACCACCTCCTCTAGCATTCACCTGGCCACCTAGACATGCCAAGCATAGTATTGGTTGGTGCCACGACCCACCGTTTGCAAAATATAGCATTTGACAACCTTACACTGGCTCCAACTGCACTATTTCACGCGTTTGCAAATAGTAGGACAGCGAGAGCACCAAAATGAGAAGGAAAAACTGAGAGAGGCTATTGTAGAGGGTCTCTACATTGAGGTTTTGGATTAGACGAGGCCTCTCTAGGTGCCATGAGTCCGAGTAGTCACCCATTGAAGTTGAACGATATTTTGGTCTCATGGCTCTTAAGGGACTACGCCCGAACGAAGTAGCCTGAAGCAACGAACCTTTTGCACACCAAAAAACTACCTCCTCTAGTGTTCACCTAGCCACCCGAATGTGCCGGCATAGTCGGTTTGGTGCCACGACCCACCGTTTGCAAAATATAGCGTTTGACAACCTTACACTGGCTCCAACTGCACTATTTCACACGTTTACAAACAGTAGGACAATGAGAGCATGAAATGAGAAGGAAAAAACTAAGAGAGGCTATTGTAGAGGGTCCCTATGCCGAGGTGTCAGATCAGACGAGGCCTCTCTAGTTGCCACAGGAGTCCGAGTGATGCCAAAAATCACAAAAATGATGTCTAAACGAGATGAACCCAACTTAAAGGTAAATCCTTTTAATTCAACATACCCATTCAGTCAAAAATATTTAGAAACCCTCTTCTCACAAGTCAAAGACATGGAACCTTTGGTTGGTCATAGTGGAGAAGAATCTAATTCATACGAAGACCAAAACTTGAATTAGATCTATCTTTCTTTCATGAGCTCCTTTACTACAATAGAGACCTTCTAGGTTACTTGAATAGGAATACCATAAGTCCACCATTATGCACATAAATGTACAACTTGTTATGTTGTCTTGTTCAAATTAGAAGCAAATTTATATTTAAAAAGACTATGCCTCAAACTTTTTGCTTAGACTCATTAAAGCCAGCACATGCAACACATTTCTATTAGTCTCGCCATTTTTCTTTCAAAGTGTATAATTAATGCTATGAATTAATGCAAAGTATTAACCATCCCTCCAAGATTGAATAATCCATCCAAAATATCATAATTTGAATCCAAATAGGATCATGTCTTATATTTTGGATGAATAAGGTATGTTGATAGTTTGCAGCTGAATGTAAGCACATTCAAACTTTCCATATGCACCGAAATAGCTAAATATACACTTTATATGTCAACTGAATAAACCCTGGATCTTAAATGGTTGAAAATAAACTAGAAATTCCTCTTCCTTGTACACTGAAATGACTGAAAATAAAATAAATATGCTTATGTTTATATGTAAATGAACACATTTGCAAGCAATAATAGGATTACAAACATATCTTAAGTCTACATTGAGTTATTGATGTGCATATTCTTATTTAGCCTTCCAATCACCACGAGCTCTATTATTTCTAGTCCACATTGAGTTATTGCTAAGCATGTTCTTATTTAACCTTCCATTCACCATGATCTCAACTAGAATATTGTAGTAAATGTCATAAAACATGGTGTTTTCATGCATGCACATTGAACTATTACATACAAGTTTAGAGTAGAATGATTGAGCTTACATAACATACAATGATCTAATTTTTTCATCTTCTACTATGCATTCACACATTCAATATACACATTTAAATATATTGTTTTATGTTTTGAAATACGCATTTGGTCATCAGGTGAGATTTGATTTTAGAGCCTTTTTATTTAACTGTCTATGGTTTTCATGCAACAATTACATAAGCACTAGTAATAATAAGAATGCATGTTAATTTATTATATTTACTGATTTTCTATATACACTTATCTATATCACCCACAAAGGAAAAAATGATTCAACACTTGAGTTGCATTCAATGAAGAATACGCTAACCACTTTACAAGAAAGAAATGTAGGACACAATAGAAAATATCTATACAAAAAGCTATTTCCTTACCCATTTGATAAAGATATGTTGCTACAACAATTTGCAAAGAATTTAGACATGGTCCTAACGAGAAGATGGGTATATTCAAATAACCATATATCCTAACCATGGACATAAAAAGAACAAAAATTTAGATCATGGACAAGCTTGTAATGACTATCGGAATACTACCTACATCTATCCAAAAAATGATAAACAATTTTAATCCCTTATAGGATGCGTCCATTCATCTAATGAACAAGTAAATACCATTAGGATCTTAGAGAAAAGTTGTGATGTGGATACAAGACATTCTAGTTTGGTAATACCATTTATCCCCTACCTATTCCGCAACAAGTCCAATACAACTTAATAGAATAATTGGAAAAGACACCAGCTAGAATTTTGATCCTATATCTCCTCAAAATCACCATTGCTCATATAAGAAAATATTATATAAAACACAAGTATGAGTTAAGGGGTGTCGACAAACATAGATCTCAGACACCTTCAAGAAATTAGTACACACCTTGACTCCAACGATCATATCTCTTTTCATCAAAATCCAATCCCACGCAATAACCAAGAGAAAAAGTTACCCTTATACATAGAGCTCATTGTTTAACTCATCGTCAGATCAAAATAGTGCTTGTAAGAAAAACAAACATAAGTCTCATAGTGAAATCCTCTTTGAGTCATTAGTAAACAAACAAGACAAAGAACATATAGCAAAATAATAGATAAATCTTGGAGCTTCACTTTCAACAAAAGAAAAAAATGTTTTCATAGCATTATTATGAGAATATGAATATTAATGTTTTCCATTAGATGCTAAACCCATAAAGCAGAAGTTAAGAAATATGCATCCCAACGTATACATTGCTTGTAAAGAAAGAGCTGAAAAAAGTCATAAATATGAAAACCAACACACAATATGAAATATATATATATATATATATATATATAAGAATCAAACAAAGTGTGCTCTATACGCACGTCTCTGAAAATATATATGTATAAGTTCATAATGTATGTGTACATCTCAAACTAAGCACGTGTCATAATGTACATATGGGACCACATGCGGTCGCAAAAGGCTATATATATACAATGGACTATGAATCTACTCATGACCACATATGTACATCTAGGTGGACTATAAATCTACTCATGAAACATCTTCCCTCTCTTCGCCTTGCTAGAAGTAGCACGTCCACGACCTGGGGATGTAGTGGAGGGAGATGCCACTACGGATTTCATCCATGTGGTCCTAGGTGTCTCTAAGCATGCCTGCAACCTAACCTGCACATTCATAAACAACAAGTTTTTAACACCCAAAATTTTAAAATACATTCAAAATTTAGAAACTTGTACAATTTAGTTAAAATGCATGTGAAATCTTACCGCAATGTCATGATCCCTATCAATTTGTTGTTGACGCGTCGCAGGGACAACAATAGACTCACGAGGGGTAAGCTACATACAAATAATTAATTTTCAAATTAAATATTTCACATATACCTACAAAATTTGATATTGTAGATTTAAGTTTAATAAGAAATAATGAACCTCCAAAATTTAACAAATTTAAAAATTGTGCCTCGCTTAGTGGATGTACATATGCTATGGCAAAGATCTACAAGCAGCCTCCACACCCGTGCATATATGGAGGAGTCTCTCTAGCAGTCATAAGCTATACAAAAAACATGTACAAATCAATATTAAAATCTACATGACAGAGGTCCAAAGCATGTAATCCACGTGAACTTCCAAAGTAATTAGAAACAAAGTGTAAAGAGATTTACTAACTCGCGTAAAACTCATGTGAGGCATGCCAAGAGCCTCGCCCTCGAGAGCAGATGATGACCCGCCTGTGCTCCTGTGTATAAAAGAGAAAAATATTAATACATGTACAACATACACGTGAAACATTATAATAATAATCTAGTGCAATCAAATGAAATTAAAAATTTGTAAGTTTTTACAACTTGAAACTTACGTTTGAAACATGCCCCACCACAATAGACTAGCATGTCGATGCCGATGTTTCCTTCACCGCTCTTGCTATTTAAAATAAAATAAAAATTAGTTTTTTACATGTATGTACATGATGTACAATCAAATATATATATATATATATATATATATATAAATTTATTTGAAATTTCATGTGAAATATATATATATATATATATATAATTTAAATTTATGTGAAAGACCAATATCGTTGGCACCAGCTTCCAAAACATTCCCAAAGATCTCATCTATAGAAAAGAAATCTCGTGAACCAGCAAATGATGTCTCACCTTACAAGGCATACGGCACCACATGATCCACAAAGTGGTGTGGTGCACTAGAATGCACCTCCACCAACATCACCAGATGCAATCTGGTCACTATGTCAGGTGAGAGTGTCGTGAGCTCCTCAATGCATGCAATGTATCAATCTCCACAACCTCCTTCAATGTAGGAGGGATAATCAAGGCAAAGTGGGGGTTTTGGG